>PSQN01000003.1:0-622571 GCA_002989075.1 Arthonia radiata
CCTAACCCTAACCCTAACCCTAACCCTAACCCTAACCCTAACCCTAACCCTAACCCTAACCCTAACCCTAACCCTAACCCTAACCCTAACCCTAACAAAGCTATTAACTTAAAGTAATTAGTATATATATTTCTAAGAATTATTTTAGCTAGCTACAGTTAACTATCGTAAATTATCTCTAATAGAGATTAAAAATATATTTAAAATTTTAAATATTCCTAATATAACAACTAGAAACTAAATAGAAAATATTAACTTTATTTCATTTATAAATAGACAGACAAACTAAAAAAATAAACTCTAGAATAATATCTCTAAGTATATATTAGCTACTAGTAAAATAACTAGATTTAATTACTATTAGTTATAGCAACTGTATATAATAATATAAAGAACAATATAACTAAAATAACTCTATTTTACGCTTTATATAGCTACTATTATTTTTAAAGTAAATAACTTTAAAATATAACAAATAATAAAATCTTTATATTAGTAGTTAAAGTTTAACAGCAAGTTTATTAATAAATATACTAAAAGATAGTATAATAACTTAAAAACTATTCTATATATAAGTATAAAAGAGAAGAAAAGAGCTTACTTACTTGTAAGAAATTTAAAAACTGTTAAACTAAGCAAAAAACTTAACTATATAAAGACAAAACTATTTAAAATCTTATAGTAACTAGAGTTTATAACGTTTAAACTTAAACTTTTAAAAACTATAAAAATATATTCTATATTCTATATAGCGCTATTAAAGCTAGTATACACATAAAAGATAAAATAATCTAACTTAGAGATTCTAAACAAAAACTAAGAATCTAAATATAAGGTTGAAATAGTTTACGCTTACAAACAATATTAAGATAAATAATAGTATCTTATTAAATAGAAGAAATATTTTAAGTATAAAAACTAATAGAAATTAGAATAAAATCTAATAAACTATAAAAAGAAAGTTAAATAATACTAAAATTAAACTAAATTAAAGAAGTATCTTTAATCTTTAAATAAGCTAATATAATTGAATAATATAAAATATTAACTGATATTTATATTACTAATATTCTAATTTACTATCTAGTATATACTCTATATATATAAACTCTCTATAAATAAACTATTTTACTAAGAGATAGGTCTACTATTTAACTTTAAATATAAATTCTTATAAAAATTTATATTTAACTTACTTAGTATATTTACTATATTACTACTAAATATAGCTGCTAGCTATTCTTTTTTAAATAATATATTATTTTATTTTACTTTATTTTATATCTAAATATATAATCTTTTAAGCTTCTTTTTTAAATTAATAACTACCGTCTTAATAGCTTTACGCTACTATTTTGCTATATAAATAACTTTCTTTTCTTTTATTTAACGCTTATACTACTTTTAAAGAGCGTTGAATACTTGTAAGTACTAAGAATAGATACTTTAAGCTAAAAATAAGTTAAAACTAATAAATAACAATAAAATAAAGACCAACTATTTTCTAACAATAAACATACATTATAGAACTTCTTATTGTAAATATATATAAAATAAAATATCTTTTTAGGCTTTAAATCTTACTTTTTGCTTAAATAAAAGTAATAGAAATACAAAGATATCTCTTAACTATAGACTTTAGTAAGAATAGTATTAATTTTAAGCGCTTTATTAGTACTAAAAGCCTTCTTTACTTTATATATAATAACTTATAAAACTAAATCTATTACTAAGTAACAACAAGATTTTAATATCTCTAGAACTATTAAGAATAACTAGTCTTAAAGAAAAATTTTTATATTATAGTCTTACTATATCGAGCTAATATAAGACTAAGTATAACTAGCCTTATTAAAGCATTATATAGAATACTCAATAACTTTAATATAGCGATATTAGTAACATTACTATATTGTAATAGAATTTTAATAACGTAACAGAAAGATTATTAAAACCGTTAAATATAGAGAAACTTACTTATATACTATAAACTATATAGCTAAATTAATAGTTAATCTTTAAAAGACTTTAGTTTATTAACTTAATATCTAAATATAGGTTTTTTAACTATATTTAAATAATATACTTTATCTTCTATTTACTTAGTGCTTCTCTTATTCTTTATAATTTATCTTACCTCTTCTATCTTTTAGTCTCTAGTATATAAGATACCTACTACTAAGGTTAATAAGTATATAAGGGAAGTAAGCCTTAGTTTAGTTCTTCTAGTAATTAACGTTACAAGTAACCTTAAACTTAGATTAGTTTAAAGATATTTAGTATATAAAGATATTTATTTATATTCTTTTTTTATTTTTTTATTATTTATCTATAATTTAGTAAATATATTATACTTTACTCTATTTACTACTAGCTCTATACTAATTAAGAAATAATTAGAAGATAATAAGAGACTTACTTTTAGATAATATAATTTCTACTAGTTAAGTCTAAGTTTCTAAGTAAGATAGAAGCTATAGACAATAGATAATTATATAGATATCTAAGTTCTTAGATAATAGGTTTAGTTTATACTACTATAATACTTTTAGAAAAGTAAAAGAAATAAGCTTTAAAGTAAGTACTTATAGAGTTATAAGGTTAGTAGATAAAGGCGAGTTAATAAAGAGTTAGAAGGTTAATTCATTTTATATTTTATGCTAGTACTTGATTAAGACTAGCTTTAGGTCCCAAAGTGACTAGCTTAGCTTTCCCCGAATCCTACCGAGATCCTACCAAAGCCAGCCAACCTGTACACTCCATTCATTTGACACCGTCGCCCTCCGTGCGCACATTGATTGTCGAGCTTGGATCGCCCAGTGTCACAATTACCCAAAGGCGTATGGCAAGGTGATTGAAAAGCGGCCGAGCGTAACGCGGTTGAGCGTAAACTTCCCGGAGCATAGTACGAAACACTTCCGCGACTTGCATCAGGTTTACGGGCAGCGTGACACCTAATGCGAAACGCACAGCACTTTATGTCGGGGCTATAAAGGAGCGCCGTGACATATCACCCATTCAAAACTTTTGCTTCAGGCCACGTTGCACCTTCAGACGGGCAAGACCGGCCCCAACGCAATGGAGGCAGGATCGCGGCGAACCGACCGTTAGCGTTATTGAAGGAGCAACGTATGCTATATTATGCCTTGGGAACATGTAGAAGCTGTTCGTGACCATACGGAGCTCGCGTGTCATCTTCGCGGCGTGTACGGCCCCTCCACGTACAACACAGTTTCATCATGCCCTAGAAGCAGACTCTCCTTTACACTCTTTGTGAAGCATCATTCCATTCCATACATTCATTCAGTGATCTTGTGCAGCAGGTCTGCCACTCCAAGTTCTCACTATAGTCTCTCGTTTCAGCCACTCACTCGTTCATCTTTCCCTGGTTTCATTTCTTTGCAACCAAACAAGACCATGTTCAACTCACCAAATGTAAGTACCACATCGCTGCCCGTCGTCTGAGAAAGGTTGCGTAAGACGCTTGCTGACCATCTGGTAACTATAGATACAGTCTTTTGGCGCCTCGAACCTATGCATTTGCAGCCTTGCCATCGCTCAACTGGTGTCGGCCTTTCCCTCGGAGCACCGCGCCATACACGACCACGCCGCCGCTAAGCGTCAAGCGTCGGCCGTCAATTCTGCAGCTTGGACGTCCCCGACTTGCGTTACCGCTGCCACTCAATTCCCAGCCCCAAGTGCGTGGGCGTCTGCCAAAGAGCTGATGGACATCTGGATCCCCATCTACAAGGATCCATACGGGGGATACTGACGACGAAATCGACATCTTGGTCGGCTCGCAAGACGACCCACTGAAGTCCGGTGCGATCTTCGAAGGCGCGAAGTCTGCAGGGATGGATCCGTGAGTAGTGACCCAGCAGTGTTCTAGCGCCTGCTAGACGAACACAGCTAACCCGTATTGTAGCCGATTCGTTGTGGCGCTCATTGGCATCGAGTCTTGGGGTCAAACGACCATTGGTGGTGGTCTGATGCAAGACGGAAGCACAGCCTGTGCATCTCACGCGGCTTGCACCGCCGATAAGATCAACACCATGATTGCAGGTGGGATGAAGATCGCCGGTCCATGTTTCACGGGGAACAACAACAACTATGGCGAGGCCGCCCGCTGCTTCAATACTGGCCACGTTCCTCAAACGAGCGATCTTTCAGTAATTACAGACAGTACGGGCATCTACGCGGGGACAGGGCCACACGGGAGGCAGGCGTATGTGAGTAGGATGGCCAACTTCCTACTTGGCAAGAGCCCGAACACTCAACCGACAACTCTGTGCGGTATACCCATTGGATCTTGAGTCTTGAGCCGTGCAACGCATGGGGCGATCGTCAACTCGGAAGGAAGTACGCCTCCTAGCCCCAGATATTCAGGCCTCATTGACTCACGGTAGACTCTCAGAGGACTGCGCAATCAGACTTGCGAGGACCGCTGTCTTTAGCCTATCTTCACTTCAGTCTCTCTTTCGTGACCGATGTTAATCACAGCCACCGCAATCTGAAACCTACCAAGTACACTGTACTCCATTTCCTCAGGTTCTTGTGCAACATTGAACGGGAAGTACGGGAGATCAGGTGCTAGTCGCAAGTAACGTGCATTTCCAATGTCGTATCCGCTGTCGCAGTTAGCACCCTCTTGGGCGAATGCACTTGAGCAGCGATCAAAGCCACGCCGATGTCTGTAGAACTCTTTATGTATGTGCATTCCTCCTAGAGTTCAATAAGGCGGTATTTCGCTAATAATATGGAGACCTGTCTCTCGATACAAGGCTACTTTTGTCACGCTCCACCTCTCATACAAGCACATCGCTAAAGATCCTGACATCTGCACGCGGGAAGTCTGCATTCATCCGAAGACCATGCAGTAACCTCACACGTCACCCACAACATAGCGTCTGTAAATCCCCGCTGTCGATCCGGGGACCACCTCCATTGGACTGCATGTTCCCTGCAGCGCATCTCGCATTCTGGAAGCCGGACATTACTCCCGCCATAAGCCAGACGGCTCACGTCTGGGTACCTGGTAAATTCGCGCTGAAGTCAGCACATTTATATGTGTAGGTGCTGCTGCACACAGGCGGTCTCACATTAAGGTCTCTCAGTCAACGCTTGACCACTACCAGCTCCAAGATGCATCTCCTCCAGAACCTGATCTTGATACTTTTGTACGTGCTTGCTACGCCGCTCTCTGCTCGACCCCAGTTCTCATCGTGTGTCGCACCTTACACAGAGCGTGTTGGGGATGGCGATCCTCATCAGGACAAATACCACCAGCAAGTGACTGTAAGTCCAATCCATGCCTTGAGTCATGCAGATGGCAAGTTAAAGTGCTTCTTGGACCATGTGCTAAAATACGCAGGACTCCATTACCTGTGGAAACGGTCTCTGCAGCATGAGCGACACAGAAACACACACGGTCAGCATAGGATTCACCATCGGCAACGGCGCAGGCGGCAGCGTGAAGAGCCCAGCCCAGTGGATAGACGCAGGCTTCGAGGTTCAAGAGAGCTGGTCACAGTCTCAGATCGCCGGGTGCAATGGCGCGGCTGGCGACACCGTCTGCCTCTGGCACCGGACCGATCATACTGCGTATACCGTACAGAACTTCAACCCGCCCTCTGGGCTGCTACCGTGTGGCGAGCTCAACCCCCCGCCGTATGTCATTCGCAGCCCGAACAAAGCGGATTACAACAACGCGTTCTACTGCGTCCGAAACAATTGCCGGAACAAAGGGGATGCATACTGGGAAGATGGCGAGGCCGGTGGACCCTCCAGCAGTGACTGATTTGACATGAACGACTGCCACTTTTCGAAGAAGAGCCACCCGTGGCTTGGAGAGTTCGGTATCACTTTTCACTTATCAACAGCTTCGTTGGGCACTGAATGAGTGTCAAATATCACAGCCTGAATATGCTGGGATGGGAATACCGAATGCAGCTTGGCATGACTAAGGTTTTCTACGGCCTATTACATTCTTAATGGTGACGCTGTGCACCGGTCTCCTCTTTCGAAACCGCTAATATCATCTCTGACGACTGCTCTGATAGTCTTGAATGTCTCATCCTGTTCTTCTTTACGCGACGCCTTCTTGCTCTTCATGCTCTTGGTCCCAGCGACAATGCCAGCCTCTGCCCTGCTTCTCAGCGTGCCTGCCGTGACCTTTGCCGCTCCGAGCTGGTCCTTCTGTATATCGAAAGCTGCTGGGGACAATCGGCGGCAAGAGGAACGGAAATCGAAGGGGGGTTCCACGGCGGAAGTCGAAGGTGGTCAAGATACCTGGTATCGTAGCGCTGATGGTTAATATCCAGCTACTGGATAGTGAGCCTGGTACTGCGCAGGCCAGTAGAGGCTCGGATGAAAGCTGCGAGGCCTTCGTGCAATGAACAGTCAAGTGGAATGATCGAAATCTATGGCAGTGAATTGGCCAGGATGAAGCGGCCATCCCAGCATTCGGCATTGATATAGACGCACAAAGACTGAGAAGACCTTCCTTACCAATACTCGTAGTTGACGAGGTCGCTCTGGAAAAACGGATAGGAGCAAAGAAAACATCTCGCCTAAGTCACTCAGACCGAGGCTATACGCTCCTACCCCAAACAGCAGCTATTGCCTCTTTGGTCGAAGTAGCATCCAATGGCCCAGCTTTTGGCCAAAGGGGCTTAGCGCACACACTCAGCTCGCGCCAGCCCGGCATCTGAGTGACTGCGATTGCATGTAGAAGACAGCCTTTTGCAGCCCACGTATGACCATGAATGATACCTCGGCCTCATTACACATGTATTGCAACGTTTGACAAGGACTTCAGCCTTGAAAGATTCATATCCCGGTCCTGCATCAAGCCTCTGCAGTCGCACTTTGCACCTATGTTGAAGAGAGGCTGTACTGTTCTCTCCTCTGTGCTATGCATTCTCTTCCTTACAGGTTGCACCGTTCGGTCCCTGTATCAATTTGCGCCCTAGCGAGGATCAAAAGCTCAACTCGGCACCGGACTTTGCTCAAGGACGACCTCTGCGTACCAATCTGTACCTCGCCTCGACGCCAGGCTGGTCCACCACTAGAGACTGGCCTCAGTCCTGTCGCGAGCCCGCCAGCGTATACAGAGTGCCCTATGGCAGACTTCGCGATGCGGCACCCATGAAGCGGTGTAGTCATTTGAAGAATAGCAACACCGAAGCCGCATACTGGCCGAGCAGCATCTATGCAATGGAACTGCTACTCTGAAGAAACACAACAAGAACCGCCGCGTACCTACGAACGTCGTCAGTCAGCGTCGATGAAGGGAAGCCGCGTACGTACGCAGCGGTCCCAGCAAGAACCTCAAACGGCCTCTGTACTGTTGCGCAAGCCAAGATTGAAGCGAACAAGACAATGAAGCCAGATACCACAGCTAGGGACTTGACACGGTCGGATACAAAGCTCAGCCACCACATAGGGCCCAGCAGCGACATCAAGCCGAGGACTACAATCACCGATGTTATTGCAAAGTTGACTCTGTCCTCGCTTCGGTACGTTGTCGTCCCAGATTGCATTCGGCCCGTCTTTGGCTTGACTGGAAAGAGTCTACCACAAACTGCGTCAGTCAGACTCTCACGTTACGAAGTGAGTCGCGGCCTTCCGGTGCTGTCCGCATTTGATCAAATGTAAGCGACTCTTGTGAGTCTCAATGCTCACCTCGCAATGGTCCGCGCATCCAAATATTCGACCAGCATGCGCAGGACCGACTTGCGCCTTTCCACGAGTGGGATTACGTCTGTGCCTTGGTATGCAAATCGTGTCTCCGGGTCATGGATAGCTTTGTCGTGATTCCAGAACCAGTTGTCAACGTTTCTTACATGATCTCTGCCTGCCGATCTACGAGCGCGCAGTTCTGAGTACGACAACACGAACTCATCTACTTGACCATCAGCCCAAGAACTTGGACGCTCGCTAACGTCATACTGTAATCTTTCAGCAGCGGTCTGAGCTGTCTCAGAATCTGCCGCCGTCGAGGACTTGGGTCTAGCTCGTCTAGGACACTGTCGCTCCGTGCTGCATCCCCTTCCTGTCTCCGACAGTATGCGTTCGTCCCTTCGAGCTCATCTTCCAGGCGGACTATTTCGTCTTGCCAGTCCAAGTGAACCCATGCGTTCAACTTGTTGAAGCGTCTAATGAGAGCAAAGTTTCTAGACGACGCAATCCAGTCTGTGAAGCCTGGGTAGCCTTCATACTGCCACGGACGACATTCAAAACTGCTCCGCTCTTCGTCGGCTGGCTTTTTCTTCTCATCGTCTGATCCTGATTTTGAACTGCTCTCATCTGCCATCACATCTGCGGCTGTTAGCTGTCGTACGATCTCTTGCCAACTTCACCCTGGCATGGCGAGGAGTCGATTCATATCTATGCCAATGGATTAAGAAAACAAGTCTTTGGGCATTGACAGCTCACGCGTATCACCCTCAGGCAGCGAGTGGGGCAGTGCATGCACTCCACAGCCTTGTAGGCAAACAACACCCCGCAAATCCACAAGTATACATAAGCATAGTCCTTTATTTGAATTTTGCTTCCCCAGTCCATAACAGCTGACACCGAGCAAACTTCGTCAGAAGCCATTTGCAGGACTGCTAGGCGAGCCCACCATCAAATGCCACGCGACTCTACTTCCGACGGGCGCGAAGATCGAGGCCCATGGAGGCCGGCAGATCCTCCTCCCAAACCGCCAACAGCGTCCTCATACAAGTCGCCCAAAGGGTCAGGGACGGGCACGACGCAGGATGCAAAGCCAGCGTCTGGCTCAAGCAATGGCGGCAGTCATTGGAAGTAGACTACCCACAGGCCAGTGGCAGAGGGCAGGCCTCACACGTTCGTTCATTTGCTTTATACAGCATTTTCGTTTGACGAGCTAGCACCCACATCGTCAGGCACTTGTGTCTTGAGAAATCCTCCGATCGTTATTCTGTTCGACATATTCACGTCCTCGAAGTATCAAGCAAGAGGCGCGATCTTCACCTCTCGCCTCATGCAGCACTTAGCACCAAGAGAAAGAAAGATGGCGCGTCCAGCGCGTCCATACAAACGACGCATCAAACAAGCGCAATCACAACTCTGGAGGTACCGAGTCTTGGACCAAATCCTGTTCCCAACTCTGCAAGCCGCAATCAAGCTTTGCAACATCTGCAACCCCCAGCATCCGCGTTTCAACAACCACAACCCCAACCCTCACAATGGGCAGCAGACGACGCTCCCACGACGACCCCAGCCGGTACATGCCAGGTCGCTACGTCCCCATCCACCGCGAGCCATCTCCTGAACGCTCGCCTTCGCCCGACCACCACAACGGCTCAGGAGACGAGCGTCCTTCACGCCCAGCACCACGACTTCTAGCATCTCATGCCCACGGGGAACCACCGTCTCGACTAACGCCTAGACCACCGGCTTCGCGATACGACCGCGACCGCGAGACTCCGCACATTGCCATCTTCGACCCGCATGGTAACCCGGAGGGCCGCGCTCGGTCATCCGCCTATCGCTCTTCAGCACAACATGATGCTGGCGAGCATAACCCGTATCCCTTACCGCATGAGTCTTCTTCGTCTTCAGACCGACGGAGAGAGCCATCCCGTCCTCGTCCAGCGTCACGTCACCGCGATCCGTCAGCGCATCGTGAAAGCACTCACGGTCATCGCGAGAGCGTTCGTGGAGATCATGAAAGCACTCGCGGCCGATCTTCATCTCGGCCTGTAGGCTCATTATCACACCGTCGCCGACGCTCAAGTCTCAGCTCAGGGCTGGCGGCAGGTTGGAACGCTTTTGTGGGCAACTGTGAGCCTCGGCTGTCCTTCTCGACGAGAGCTGGTGACGTGGAATATTCGCCGCGTCCGCGACGTGTTGAAGGCTCTAGAACAGAAGGCGGAGGTGGATGGAGGATGAGGTCGAGTCGGCGTTCGGAGGAGTCTTCTCAGCAACCTGAGGAGCATAACATGTCTGGCGGTCGTGGAGGACCTTCGTCGACTGAACCAGCTTCCCCGTCAAGCCCTCGTGCAGCGCGTGGTGGCGGTCCTTCGTCGACTGAGCCAGCTTTGCCGTCAAGCCATCCTACAGCGCGCCGTGGTGAAGGTGGGTGGTCGAGTTCGCGGCGTCCGGGGCAGGGCGAGTTTCCCCCAGTTTCTGGGCAAGGTCGTCAAGAGCGTGCATCATCTCCTTCTCGGCCGTCTCCACGTCACCGCAGCGCCTCTCGAACGCCACCCCGAAGTGAGCGCCGCAATGTAAGTACAGCGTCACTCAGTAGCCGCTCTCGACGCTCTGAATTGTCTGGCATGACATCGGCCCGAGACGGTGGACATTCCTCGTCATCTCGTTGGACTGGACGGCGGCGACGAGCAAGCAGCGCTGGCCAAAAGCAGCCTACATCGGGTATGACCTCCAGTCGTGAAGGTGGCTTGCTTTCATCTTCGCGGTGGACTGGTAGGCGGCGATCGGGCCCGTCTGCTCGGGACGAGTCCGGCGAGGGGCGCTCCGACCGACGTTGAGGGATGAAGTACGGGCGCTTTGAAGTGCGTAGACCGTCTCATCCTGCTCGAGAATGTGTAGAATTTTGGTATGGATACTAATGGCACTGAGGGCTGATACTCAATGTACGGGTGGTCCGCAGATCTTGACAAGCTTCAAAAGCACACCCATGATGGAAGCGTAGATCAAACTGTATAGAACATCTCTTCGCATTGGTTGAGACTTCGAGGATGAAAGATCGGAAGCCGTGTAGTAGCTAGAAAGGTTCATAGCAGTCTTCGGAACAAGCATAGATGCGCTTCATCATCGTATGTTTCTTCAGGCTGCAGTGTCATCAGGCTGATTATCTTCGCATAGAAACAATCAAGCAGCGCTGTGCGAACTTCGTTAATTGCACCTTCTACCTTGTGCATCAGCTCATAGGATCGATCATAATGTCCGCGAACTCGCAGCACGGGTGCTTCCAAACGCCGAATTCGCAAGTCAAACAACTCCATAAACAGCTTCATTCGCGCCTCTTATGTTCCGGACAATTTGGGGATCTGATCAACTCCAACAATCCACCAGCCTCGAAACATCACACCACGCTTTGGGTGCAGGTGTCAAGGCTCAACTCCACGATGTCTAGCTCTCAGCAGAGAAATGGGAGTAGGTCTTCAAGCACTGAAACGTCCGGCCGTCATGCCAGTAGGCCTCCATCAGCGCGCCGTTCGAGAAGCTCTCATGGAAGATCATCGCATGATGATGAAGACAAGAGGCGTCAGACTCGCCCACGAAGATCAGGCATGACTTCTGCTCGTGATGGGTCAATCTTCTCGTTGGTCCGCTGGACTGGCTTACGAAAGCCAGGGCGTTCGTCCCAAGAGCGTGAACGATCTCCACCTCCAGAGCCTCGTCGGCCAACGCGGTCGCGCATGACTGGTGGGCATGACGGCCCAATCTTCTCGTTGAAGCGCTGGGCGGGGCTGAGCCCACCGCCCTTGCGGCGTCGTCGCAGTACACCTCGAGAACCCGCGCCGCGGCATCGTGATAGCCCCTCACCGCCTCAAGCGCCCTCTCGACGGAGTTCCCATGCTTCTTGCACCACTGACAGATCCCGTACCTGCGACGAGCCTCCAAGAGATCCGCGACCACCGTCATCTTACCACGTGGACAGCACTCGCCATAGTCGCAGCAGGCCAAGTCAGTCTTCTCACCATACCAGTGCCTCCCGAGCGCACCGGTCAAGGCACTCTGACGATCTAAATTCACCGGTTGGATCAGGACCTCATCGACATCCCAGAGTATGGACATTGTCTTCCTCTAGCGAGGATAAAGAGCAGAGACGCCGGTAAATACCCACTATGCTTTACTCCACAGCTATTTTCAGATTGGGCATTTTGCTGAGCCGGCGTGGCATCTCAATGGCTCTGAAGCTGTATTCACCTTGTCGGGGATGGATTGCTGTTGGCATTGCGTGGATAGTGTAACAATGCAGGTAGTGATCCTGCGCACTGAACGCGGCCGATACGATAGTAGCCTCCATGGTTTCAGCATCAGCGAGACCAGAGAAGACTGCGTCAATAAGCGGCTCTTCGATAACAACGATACTCACACTCTCATTTCTTGCCACTCGCTCCGCAGCTTCTTCTTGAACTCATCCAAGCTCACAATCTCGTCTCCTACAATGAGCCGATCCATCCTCAAGTTGTTGCGCTGATCGTCTGTCAAGGCGGGTAGCTGCATCCAGCTGTGCAAGCGGTCGCATACAGGCGAACGACAGCTAGGAGTCTCCTTGACTTTCTCGACACATGCATCGCATAGATCTGCGCCACACATCGCACAGAGATTCATCGGAAGAGACGAGTCCACCATGATAGTGCCGGTCATCCTCTTGTCGTTGCACAAGTCACAAGTCCAACCTTCTTCGGCATGCTCTGCGAGCATGGGGATCTATCATCAGTCGTCAGCTTTGAGCCTTGCGTGCCATTCTACAAAGCAATGGGCCAGATGTGCAGAGCAAACTCACCAGCTTTGTGGGTTGGGCTGCCTTGTCTTCTTTGACGACTTGAGCTCCCTCCATGTTTACGGGGGGGCTGTTTGTTCCCAGTACAGGCTCGGTCGCGCTGTAGTTCGTTGCCTGAGGATTGATTATGTCTTCAACCGACTCGCTGTCCTCGTCCTGACTTGGTTTGCTTTTGCGGAAGTCAGCCACGAGGGTCGACTGCTGAGATGCTGCCACCTCTGACTGTATCCTGTCCCGATGACGTCTATACAGCATGCTCAGCCGCATCGTTGTGCCAACCGACAATGCCGCATCCTTGTTGCCTGCTGTCCAAAGCGCATGTGTCAATGTGTAATACCCGCTCCCATCATTGTCAGGGTCGTCGTCCGAAAGGATGTCGAGCGCTTCAATAACATATGGACGTAGGCAACGGCGAGCGGCTGGCGTGTCGCCTTTAAGGCGATTACAGGCTTCTAGGTAGATGCCAGCCTTGGTCTGGGTAAAGCATGCGCTATCACGACTCCTGTTGCAAAACGTCTCCAGGGTCCAAACAAAATCCTTAGCATATGGTGAATCGGGTCCAACCCGTATCGCTGTATTGCTTAACGTCAGTACTATTTGAAATGAAACAGCACTCTGCGCTGCGAGCATGCTCTCAGACACGTCTCGAGCTTTTGCGTGTTAAGCAAAGGTCTTCAACATTCATAATCACGATGGCGGCAATCGAATGACACTGATGAGATACCGGCATACCTTGATTGAGGCACATCCTTCCGTATAGCCTGGCGAGGCGAATCTGGCGAATTTTCACGTCACGATGCTTCGAGTTGCTTGTCAGAATCGGGCCAACAATATGATGGTACAGTGTCTTCGAAGCGTCGAAATTGCCCGCAGCAGCAAAATTCTCCGACAAATTTTGCTCCAGACTCAACGCTTTCCATTCCTTCTGATGGCTTCGAGCGGAGTTGACTGCGCACTGGTAAAATTCGCCCATGCGCGTCACGTTCTTCGTCTCTTTCGCTGTGGGCTTTCATTAGCATCTCAGAGGTGAGGAACGGAACCACAAAGAAATAGCACGTACCAGCCCTGGCTATGCAAGCATGCACACCCCAAAAGCGGACTTCAGTCAACGCCAGTAACAATTCTGTGAGGCGATTGGACGATTGCGCCGCTGCAACAGGCTCGCTAGCCATCGATTCGACGGTACCCCAAGCCTCGGGGTACCACTGTTGCAGAACCATCCGCTGAATGTACCCGGCGCGTTTCGTGTAGTCATCGGGTTGTGCCTGGACGCACTTCTCTAGATATCGTTGCGCGTTCTCCTTGTCTCCAATGTGGAAGTAAAGATGGCCAATGGTGCTATAGACCGAAGAGAGGTCATACTGATCGGCTCCACAGGGGTCAAGATTGACCTCTTTAGTCGCCTGATATTGGATCATGTCGTGCATTTCAAGCGCCAACTGGAGCGCTTTTGGGTGTTCTTTATGCTCAATCGCTACGTTCAATGGAACGACTCTAGCACGCCAGTAGCGAGGGTTCAGCCGCAATGCCATTTCAGACTCTGCTGCCGCTTCTGTGAAGAACTTCCGTGCAACAAAGACCAAGGCGATACGACTGTGCCAGACCTCATCCTCCGTGAGCCCCACTTGCCGAGCAGCACGGACGACGTCGTCAGCAGTGACCCTGGTCAATACTTGAGGGTCGGCTTCGTCATCCAAACCTCTGACGATACGAAGCACGTTGTCGGAGGAATCATGGATTGACAGGCGATCCTTGTAACCAGGCAATGCTCGTTTGCCGCGGTGGGCAAATAGAAGCCATGTCTTACCTTGCTCTTGGAGTGCGGAGTGCAAGACCAACTTGGCGTTCTGAGCAACCTGGGCCATCCAAACTTGTTCTTCGTTAGAAACATCTAACTCAGGATCAGCGTTGAACCATTTGGTGATAATGCTCAGGCGGTCGATATCAATGATCGACGGGTCGAAACCCAGCCCAGCCCAGATTTGAACAGCATCTGGATCACGCAACAAGTACAACAGCTTCTTGGTAACGCGACGGCGCTCTGCGGTGTCCATTCGACCAGTGTCTTCGGTGACAAGCGCAAGCACCGAAAACCAGTGCTTAGTCGCATAAGCTTGAATGATTTTTGAGGATTGCTCTCGATTCGCGGCGGCGTGCTGGCAGGCCACGTCAAGGCACGTATGCATGAGCTGCAGCTTGGCAGCGACCGGATTAACCCCGATGAATGGGTACTTCGTTCCGAAAGAGGCCTTGTCATGTGCATTCTCCCGAAAGTACTGTCCGACGGAGCTGTGACAAAAGGTGATTTCTGTCGTTGAAGGATCCGAGCGAAAAACTTCCATTTCACTATCGCTGATCACTGATGAGGAGTCTGCGTTGGGCTCTTCAGATTGTCTAGATGCTGTCTGCAGATCAGCTGTTGTGCGACCGTCCTCCCTTTTCAGAACCAGCAAAGACGCGTACTTGGTGCGCAAGGTCGTCTCAAGACCCAGGACTCCATTGTCGTCCCCGAAGTCAAGCTTTAGAAGTGCATCAATCTCTTGCAGTGTGAGCGGTGTTGGGCTGAACGCGACCCATGCCAGTACCGTATTCAGATCGTCTGCGGATAGGTAATCAGGTTCGTCCTCGCTGGCCTTACTCCATGTCTTCAGTACGCTTGTGATCATCTCATACAATCCCTAATGCCATGACGATCAGCATGACGCTATTCTCCAAGATTACTGCAGGAAGGTCGAAACAACCGAGGTCTATGCTGGTACCTTCAACCGCCAGCCACGTGCACATGCTGCGAAGCATGGAATCAGAGGAGAACCATCATACCTTTGGCGCCAGCTCCATGCCCGTTCCATGTCTCGCGGTCTTGAAAGCTTTGAAAGCTGCTCGATCATTAATTGAACCTGAAAAATGTCAAAGATTTTATCTCCGATTGATTTCAAATGACCTTTACACTCACCCATATGAACATCCCTTCGGCTTTGCTCGTCAATGTCTCCACTATGCGGTTTTTCAAAGCCTCGGGAGCACCAACCAGCTTACGAGAGCGTTTGACGCTACTATTGATGTAGTGCGCAATGTCCTCGCTGCTTTTGTCTGAGGCGACATCGATCAAAAGCAGCGTACGTTCGAGACCCTCGGTAAGTATGTCAGTGATATCGGGGCGAGCGAACATTGCAATTCTGATTTTCGCGATCCCCGGTACGACGAGGGGTTAGCGACGGTCACTGGTGATGTAGAGTTTCTTGCAATTATGCTCCGCTGGTAGCATAGTATTTCCGTGCTTCTTACGCTTATGGTTCAGCATGGACTCCGGTACTCACCTCCCTCTGCAAAGCGTGCAGTATTGACCTCTTTGAGCAGTTGCGCCCATATCCGGGCATCCTCACGGGAAGCCTCATCGCAACCATCGAATAACATCATGACCCCGCTCCCAGTGTGATTTGTTGTACCGTAAAAATCGTCAAACAGTCTTTCCCAAGCACTGTCCAGCCCGCTTACATCTTGAGCCGACCGGACTCTATGTGCAACATGCTTCGCGTACACCGGATCGGCGCACGCAACTTTGTACGACATTTGGCGAAGAGCCTGGGCCATGCGGCGCGTTTTCTCCACATCTTCTTGAAAGAAATGATACACGATTCGTAGTCTCTCGAAACCTGTTTCAGCAGTTGAGAAGAGCTGCTCCTGGAGGTGAGAGATGACGTGACCACACAGGTACGACTTGCCTATTCATCATATGTGCTTAGTAAGTAAAATTGAGCAGCGTGGTACAGTAGCCGACCCACTCGCCGCTGCCCGGTATGCCGCTAACGTACAAAATAGGATCTTCGCCAGCGAGCCACAACTTAAAACGGCTGTCAGCAAGGATCCAATCGCTCGTGCCTTCCACATGGTTTCTCATAATCGCTTGTAGCTGATCTCGAGGGTTGAAAGCCGGCTGGAGCACTTGTTCGATATTCTTGAAGTCTAATTGCTCGATCGAGCTGTTATGATCGCCGCTGACCTGGCCCAGTACCGTCTGTATTCCCTTGTTCAGCTCATCAAACCGCGTTCCCATTTCGCCGGCAATTTGATCTTGTTTAGTGTCGATTTCGCTCAGCATCACTCCTTGCTTGCGGCTGGCCGCGTATGTCTCGGCTCCGACAAGCTTTGATTCCGCATCGACTAGACCCTTCAGCTTCTCCAGCAGGAAAGTTACATCTTGATCAGAGGTCGTGAGCGTATTCTTGGTAAAGATCTTGAGTCTCTCCCAAGTGCCGTGCTTCATGATCTTCGTAGCACGCGCAATAACCTCGAGGAATGTTGCTAGAATATCAGCGCATATCAGAGTCATCTCCTCTGGCAGATGATCACCGCCGTACACCTTGACGCGAACCAAGAAGTCTTTGAGCTGACCTAGAAGCTCAGCCACGGCATCTAGACTCTTAAGACGTACGTTCGGCAGAGTCGACCAGCAAGGTGATAGCTCCAAAGCACATCGAGCTTGGGGGAAAGGCAGTCGAAATGGGTCCTTGAGCGACTTTGCTGACTAAGCTGATTGATTGGCCAAGACCTCTCAAAGTTTTGTGCAGCATCGAAGACTCATCGCGCCAAGTCTCGAAAGCTATCAGAGATTAGCAGGTTGACGGTGCCCACATGTTAGGGTTTTAGGTGTGGCGGGTAATAGCTGGATGGGGCGCTCCAATCTTACATTTGGCACGGTGTTGCAGGGTATTTAAGAGCTGCTCAGTCGTCTGGGGATGGGGTATGCTTGGGTCTTCCAAGCGTTTGCCCGTCGTGTCTGCATACTTATCCAGGGCTTGAGTCCAGATAGGTTGGAATTGCACGCGAGAAGCCACCAGGCCGCGTAGTGCTAACGAGCCGCGGTCAGAGACTTCGAATATGATTAGCTCCCAGGAGGAAGAAGCTGAGCGAGGATGAAAAAGCAATATCGCAGAATTGAACTGTCTGTAGCATCTGCAGCATTTGAAGCGACACCGCCAGCTTTAAGCAATCTAGAAGCGATGCGTAGTTAAGCAAAGGCAGCTAAGGCCTATAAGAGTGCTCAAGCAGTGTACCGAGCATCCTATTGCCGCCGCTGAAGGAGCGCGTAGCTTCCGCAGTCAGCATGATGCACGAGGCATCCAATGATGTAGAGCATGCGGCGACCCAATATGGAGCGGGGCTGAACCGTAGACCCATTCATCCAGAAAGGGTTGTCAGCTGGCAAATCATATAGAGGCATGCGTGGACGAGGCAGGAGAATAGGGAGCAAGGAGGGAGCGATGAAAGCGAAGAGCGGGAAGAAGTGAGATCCGGACCCCAACACAGCCTGATACATGTATCTGTGACTTATAGCTTAGTTTTCTACCGCACGCTTTGTGCCACGATCTTCGAGATGAGGACTCAGTCACGTGATCCTCCAAATGTCTTGGCTGAGAGTCTGGAACGAAAGTCTTTCTGCTTCACCACCGCAACAGCGAACCCTCCCATCCCTGCCTGGCAGTTGCAGATGACATCGAGCTTTGTTTCAACCAGGACGATTTGTATAAGCGGCATATCAACGCACACAAGCACACGCGGCACTCCTCCCTATGGTCCCCAAGTTCCAGATCCCCTTGAGCGATACCAATCAGCTGAGATGCTGACGCCACGGCCGTCACTGGTCTCGCCACATGCCACTCAAGCCCAGCGATCGTACTTCGGAAGAGCCATCTAAATATTCCGTTGGGAGCGCTCTGCTGAACCCAGGTCCGCAAGGTCTGTATACATTTCTATCACAGACGCACACAAATCCCGGGATATTGCAAGAGCTATAGAGAAAGATGTACGAAAATACAAGTCACAAAAGCAGATTCGAGCACCTCACCTATCCCAGCAGAGTCTCGCAATGAGAAGAGGTGATTGAAAAAAGTGAGACGAGTATTCCCATGCTCGAAAGATGCAACACACAACAGCCACAAGATCGTAACAGATGCTTCAGAATATACAAACAGGGAATGCATGTACCGAGAGGAAGAGCGTTTACTTTTCGAGGCACACAAGGGGTTCATCCTGCATGCCGTTACTTCTCCCATAGATACAGCACCTTTCCGAGACCCTTTGAAGACGTCAGTGCTGGGCTGTTGCGCCCTCGTCTGAATGCTTACGCACGTTTACTTGGTCCAAGCTTGCGAGAGTTTTATACACTGTGAAGCCACTCGTGCGGCATCGCAGGGCCAGCCGTACACTGGTGAGTCAAGGGGCGATACAGTAGATCCATTGAGTGCATTGCAAAATCTGGAGAGTTGACAATATGGCGAACACGCTCACAAACATCTGCTTGCTCATGATCGTGGGTCTTTCAAGGACAATCAGATCATCCTCGACACATTCTCAAGGTTACACATTCGCCAAGATAGATCTCAAGTTGTTCTTCGGTCCGAACGCCGGTCCATCCACCCTGTCATTTGACGCCCTCGTGCACGCAATCGGTTTGATAGCGACCCATGGCGCCTCTCGCTCGCCAGCGGTGTTGCGAAACACTTCTCATGCATACCCCAGCCGCAGCTCCATTGCTGAGAAGGCGGTCTGATCACCGTTCTGCTTCTGTGCCCAGAGGTCGCGTCGTTCGCATTATTGATCAGTACCTGTCTCAACGGGCTCGCAACTTTCCATCGAATGCCCGTCGCAGACCCTCCAGACCTTGCTCTGTCCAGGTGTTGATTCTGGTATCAAGTCCGCTTTCAAGCACTCTGAGTTCGAACGCCCGTTGGCTCATCTTGAAGCCATCAGAATCCCCGAAAAACTTCGACATACGGTCCTCCCGCTCCAGCTTATTCCTTTCAGCCTTTACATCGGCAAGATGGACCCGTGCGATCTCCATGGTAGGTTCAGAAAGGCTTGGGCAGGCGCATGCGGCGCTATCGATGGCTGCGAGATAGCGTGCGTGCGGTGTCAATGCCTTCGATCCGTGGCGCAGTGGGCTGAAGGGTTCCGAGACCCGGTATGCAGCCAGTTCATCGTCCAACCGAGCGCGAAGGATTTTCTGGATGATCTCCACGGGGAGATTAGAAAGCGCACGGTGGCGCAGCGGCGGCGTCGTCACGGTCGGCATTTTCGTTGTCTCTGCGATGGAACTGCTTACTAGTCGTCTCTGATTGTGTTGTGTCAATGGTAAGCAGGAATTTTGTGGCACTGGAAGTCGCAATTCTATTATACAAGGATTGAAGTGGTGTCGTCACAATGACGGCGCATGTGTTCTTCACAAGGCTGCCCTATACTCAGGCATAAAACGACAACCATTAGTTCCTAGCGACGTACAGCGCATACTCAAGCCACAAAGCCCCATGTAAGCCGCAAACACCGCTTCTCCACCCCCAAACAGCTTGTCGTGTACCCGGCAATCAGTAGATTCTGCTCCACTGCGAGGACGTCAAGTTCTTCGCTTCCAACATGATCTAAGCACTCCTGTTCCAACACGTCCAGTTGTCACTACTTTAAACTCAAGCCGTTCGCCATGTTGGCTCGCGTCATTGCGACATCTGGGTTCTCAAGCTCCGCCGGGTAGCGATTGTCGGGGATTGGAGATCGTCCCTTAGCAACCTTGCCGTCATTAGCAGTCCCATCATCTTTTGCGTCCTCCGCCTTCCCAGCTTGCTGCTCCCGCTTAAGACCCAATTGGTGGCCCTCGCTGACTACAAACTCCCCTCCGTCAACAACTTGCTCACCACCAGGAATTTCATCGCTGTCATCTCCTCAAGCATCCTCATCTTGCGTGATATTGTCCTCATCCTCATCCACCTCCTCCAGTCTGTAGACCTCTTCGAAGTACTCAACCCCACAGCGCCTCAACATATTCACCCTATCCCTCATGTCTTCCGCAAGCCACCTCACTTCAGGGATCACAGCCTGTCTCCATTTATACTTATCTCGTCCCGCTCGCGAATCGACCGGCCTGGTACGCTGATCGTATTTCAGCTTCTCCAACCTCTCCTCCACGGTCTTCACGTGCTCTCCCACCATCTTTACCACCACCGGCGTCAGCGCCTGGCACACGCAGGCCAAGCTGTCGATGGCGTCGGTGTACTGTACACGTTGCAGTATGCTACTTCCGCCCATGCGCACGTAGGATACGATGTTATCCCAGTAGTCTGACTCCCAGTAATCCAGCAGTGCGTCACAAAGTTTTGCGCGGACAATCTCTTCGACGAGTTCGGAGGGCAGTGATAGAAGCGGGAAGTGGTCGCGCTGGACGTTATCCATGTTGTTCTTTGTAAGTGCGGTAGGTTCGACCGTGTATGGAGACTGAATATGTTAATGGCAGATCCAAGGATGTTTCGGAGGAATGGCATAGTAAGCATCATAGGCTGTATGTTAGTCACCAGTGGTGTCTGAGCAGTGCTTTGCAGTCATAATGACGAAGTACGGGACCAGAAAGCGTTATTCGCTGCAGATCAATCTCTTTAGATCTTTATGCGTACGCCGTAGTTATCGTTCGGTGATTCTCGAGAGATCCATCAGGTTGAGACCCGCATGTCCTCGCGATTCCCAGCGTCGAGCACGAAAAAGCATAGAGATCAGTATTAGACATATTCAATGATTGCGCAAAAGCAGCTGCAGTACAGCAACCGCGCCTGAACGCTTCTGGTCCTTCTCAAGTCTCAGATACCCCCAATACTCCATCTCACTTCAGCCTGCACACCCCAGCTCCCGGTACAACCCCAGTCTACCCACTCTCATCACCCATCACCTCATCCCTCACCCTGACTTCCGCCAGCCGTGCCAACTCACTCGCATCCCCCATCCCCGCCATCCCGCTTTCCTCCTTCGTACACTCCAGCACCACAAAATACGGATGCTCCTCGTACGCGTCCCAGTGGCCTGCCGGAAAGCTGGGCATATCCTGCTTGAGCGCATTAGGCACGAACGCCTTCGTCCAGCTAATCTGGCCGAACCCAGTTTCTTTCGCCCCTGTCGTGACGAGGTGGTGGTGCAGAATGTTCGTTCGAAAGCTCTGGATTGGGCCACCCGTGTGGTACACCAGATTCGCATGGTAGCCGATGTCGTTGTTCCCCTCGTAGACCGTCATGACATTCTCGAGGGTGACGCCGTATTTACGCGGCAAAGGCATGCGTGCATGCGCGTAGTAATGAAGATCAGGATAAAGCGCGATGAGACGGCCGTTCGGATTCAGGAGTGCGGCAATACGCTGCAGAAGAACAGTAAGCTGGTGCGATGACGCGACGGAAGTGAGGTTCGATGCAAGGACGACGTCGAAGGTGCCGATTGCGGCGGGGTTCGGCTCAGAGGTCGTGTAGTCGTAGAATGTGAGGTTTTTTGCGTGCAGTGGCATCCACGCTCGTGCCTGATTGGTCGCATTGCTGTTGTCGTCAATGCCTAGTACTGATTCAGCGCCCATCGCGTGCATGAGACGTGCCCAGCGGCCTGTGCCACAGCTCAGGTCCAGACATTTGAGGCCGGTGAGCTTTCCGTCAGGTTGGATTCGGCTGAAAGCGGCTTGGAGGTTTGACGATTCGGGAAGGGTCGCGTGGACATCGTAGAGCTTGCGGTGAGCGCGGCCGATTTGGTCGTCATCGTGTCTGTCAATGATCATGGCTATTGAGTTTAGCTTCGGTGGTTCTCACACAGCGAGTACACGGAGAGGCTTCTGTTCAGGAATCAGCTACTTTTTACCACGTCAGCAAAGGCAATTGCAGAAACAGTTGCGAGAGGAAAGGTGTGGGAGTCTGAAGTTGGCGAAGGAAAATGCAGCCAGGAGAGATGGATGTGAAGTGAAAGAAGCTAGCTGAGGAAGAGGTGGGAGATGATGCGCAGAAGGTGGAAAGTGATCAACTTCACAGAGTGAACAATGATAGAAGAGCTCACCTGTCATCTGGAACAGCCGAATTTTACTCATCACAGAGAAGTGACCTTGAACTGAGGAGAGCCAAGCCTCAGGTGGAAAGGGAGGTATACGAGGTGGGATTGGTCAAAGCCGCAGGTTGAGTGTTGGAAGAAGTGCTCGCTGTGGTCAAGGGAGTTCTGAGGTTTGCTCGAAGGAAGCGTTCGCCGTACACGCCTTTGTGTACAAGTCAACATAGCTTGTCCTAGCGAAGCAACAGTCCATCGACTCACAGTCAGCCGTACAATCTACCTCATTCCCCCATCGACGCGCGCCAAGCTCCTTCCACCAGCCTTCGCATCAAGCTCCATACACTCACCCAATCCACACAATTTGAAAGCCTCCCTGATATCGCCCTGCTTACCTTCCCTCGTCTTTCCCTCTCTCTTCAAGTACTCAAGCTCTTCACCCACGCTCCTCATAATCGGTCCCAAACAGAGCGCAGGGAAGATCATGACCCTAAAGCCCATATCCCTCGCCTCATCCACAGAGAGCGTAGGCGTAACGCCACCCGGCACCATATTCAACAACACCGGCGTCTCACCCATCTCTTTCACCACTTTCTCGCACTCCTCCCTCGTCTCCATCGCCTCAAAGAAGACCGCGTCAACACAGATCTTGACAGCTTCTTTTAATCTTTCGACTGCCTCTTCAAACCCAAAGCTCTGCCTCGCGCCCGTCCGCGCAATAATCATCATATCACTCTTCAACCCGTCTCTCGCCTGTACCGCCGCCCGCAACCTGCTGTAAAACACCTCCCGCTCTACGATCTCCTTCCCACCCAGATGACCACACCGCTTCTCCACGACCTGGTCCTCAATGTGCAGTGCTGCGACACCGGCGCGTGCATAGGCGGCGACTGTGCGTGCCACTTGGACGGGGGAACCGTAGCCGGTGTCTGCGTCGGCGATGAGCGGGGTGGAGGGGGAGAGGGAGGCGAGGGTGGTAGCGTTGGCGATCATGTCGGATTGGGTGAGGAGGCCGAGGTCGGGGAGGCCAAGGCGGGAGAGGGATGTGCCTGCGCCTGTCTTCGTTGTGTCAGTAAGTATTGGAGATGTGCGGGGTCTGTGAAGGGTGATTTGCTTGCTCAAGTGCATGGTGTCAATGATATTGCTGGCTTGCTTGAGGGTGAAGAGAACGCCTTCACGGCTTGGATCTGAATGGCAGGCGTACCATATACAATGCCTCTGCGCCTGAGGCAAGTGCCAGTCTCGCTGTCAGTCCATCAAAGACACCGGGACAGACGACAAGGTGCTTGGGATCTTGAAGCAGTTGCCGCAGTCGTTGCGCACCCGTGAAGGGCGCAATTGAGGTCATAATGAAGTCTGCGCTGAGTGTGAAACAGCACTGCCTCTTTCATGGAGCTATCAAAGCAGCACAAGATGCCTTTACATCAATTCTGGCTCGGGCTGAGCAGTAAGAACGAGGTGCAAAGACCATGTCCAACTGCGATGTGTGGACGCCATCTCGGCTTCTTCGGAAGCGATGACTTCGAGCCGCCGAGCGGCGCTGGCTCGAGGTTGTGAAATGATCGTTAAGCATTGAAAAGTCGCAAATTGTGCCGTCATGAGATTGCGGTGGGAGAGATAAAACAAAGAAGGGAGGTGGACGTTTTCCGGGAAGCTGCCAGAGACAAAATACCAGCACCACACATCATTGCACCCGCAAAGTTGAGCAAAACAACCAGTCAGATCTATAGATATACGACGCCTCAGCTCCAATTCAGATTCGAATGCCTATGTACCATGCTCCAACCAGAACGCTAGATGCTAAATACACAATCCATTTTCCACACCATTACTGCGCCTTGTCAGCCACTGGCGGCGAAGACAACGCAGATGCTGTACCAGCCGCGCTGTCAACAGGCGTTCTTGCCTCAACAGCGCAGCTGGGAGAGACTGGTGCAGGCGAGGTGTGCGCTGAAGAGGTCTTGGGCGCAGACAGAGTGGTGGTCTTGGTGACAGGCTCGCCGTTTGTTTGCTGCTCAGATTGAGCAGGGACAACCGTGGGCTGCGTGGCTTGAGGACCACCCGAGCCAATATGTGCACCGGGGCGGTACAGTGCGTTCTCCTTGAAGCTCGTCAAGATGCCGTTGAGTGTTGTCAGCTCAGCGTGAGCGGGTGCCCAGTTGTAAGCTGGCGGCATCCTATCCTCGCCGTAGGTCAGGTTGGGCAGGTAGGCACCCAATCGCTGAAGCCTCAATGTTGAGACCGTAGCGGCAACCGCGTTGAGGACGTGCACGCCCAAATCAGTCTGCGGGCTGGCCATAGCCACAGCACCGGTGGGGATCTGTTGGATCTCATTGATGTATGGCTTGAGAATGGTCTCATAGCTCTTGAGCGCAGCCGGAATATTGTCAGGGTGGTTGCCAATCTCACCAGCAAGGACGTAAGCGCCGTAGATGGCAGCAGAGGTGGCCATGCCAGTGACGGGGGAAGGACCGTATGCAGCATCACCAACGAAGACAATGCGGTCCCATGACCAGCTGGTCTTCATCTTGACTTGGGCAATTTCTTGGAAGTAGAAGTCATCGGCCTGCTTCATCCCTTCGAGGACACGGTGAGCCTCCCAGCCGGCGTCCGACAGCTCGAAGTACTCCTCCATGAGGTCCTTCTGTCTCCAGATGGGCCCGTTGTCCGCAGCGTCTTGCATGCGAGGGTCGTGATGGCCAGTGAGAGCGATGTAGCAGCCCATTTCAGTCTCGGAAATAGGTCGCAGAAGGATGGATCGGCCGTGGTTGGCATTGTAAAAGCGGGAGTGGTCAGCAGAGTCGGTGGGGCCTCGTGGGATGGTGAAGTATGCACAGTAGCCGCCGAGGCCGTGAGTGTCATCACGCTTTGGACGGCCAGTAACGAGCGATCGGGTGTGTGAAGCCATGCCGTCGGCACCGATGACGATGTCGAACTCCTGATCCTGGAGGCCGTTGGCAAAGGAAACGGAGACTTGGTCGTCACCCTTCTCGTCGATGTCCTTGATCCACTCGTTGTAGACCAACTTGACGTCGTCTTGGATGGAGTCTTGGAGGATGCGAGCGAGATCGGAACGGAGGATCTCGAACTCGCCCGTGAAGCCTTGGTGGTTAACATCACCAGAAGCTTCAAAGGTGGCCAAAACAGAGCCGTCGGTGCCGATCTTCTGGAGGCCCTTCTCTTGGGTGTGACAGGCCTTGATGGAGTCCTCGATGCCCATGCCCTCCATCACCATAATAGCAGGCCCACGTATATCAACGCTCTGGCCTGAGTGGCGTGGTCCCGCCTCGCGCTCAACAATAGTAACTGTAGCGCCAGCTTCAGCCAGCCAGTAAGCAGCGACATGGCCAGCGACACCACCGCCGGCGACGAGTACATTGAGGTTGTTCTTGTGCATGTTTTTTTGTGGGGTTTCTTTAGAGTAGGAGATAAAAGGACTGTGATGAATTACTGGCAAGGAAATTGGATCAGTGGTGTGGATGATGAATACGGAAAGGAAACAGATGACCGCAAGAGAACAGGACTAATAAGAAGAGAGGACCTTGCATAGTGATGTGTCTTATGTGGCCTGTTTCGCGTAAGTTTACAGGTGTTGCGAGGCTCGTCCAAACACGTCAGGGATCAAAGCGTGGAGATGCATAGGTGTTCACTGTCTGGATGAGAACGCGGGAGGCCAATCGGGGACTTTTGGCGATGGTCGCGGGTTGAGTAGGATCTATCTATGCTACTGCGAAAGTCGATGCCAGTTGTTGCGACGACGGGGCATAGCGCTGCTCGGCAAGCGAGCTGATGCTAACTATGCGATGGCAGGTGGTTGATGAATGGGTGCGAGAACGGATGGAGAAAGTGAAACAGAAGAGCATAGGGCTGGGACGACATCACGTGATAGAACACGAGCAGGGTCAGTATGACATCACCCAGGCTGACCATCAAGGTGTCATCCCATTCTTTTGTGCAACAGCTTTAATTCCTACATAAACATCCATGATGTCCCGCATTCTAATTACTGGCTCGTCAGACGGCATCGGCCTCTATGCCGCTCGTACGTTGATCTCGCAAGGGCATCAAGTCACTCTTCACGCCCGCAATGCCGACCGCGCTGCTCAGACCAAAAGCGCTGCCCCTGGAGCTGCTGGTGTCCTCGTGGGCGACATCAGCACGCTCGATGGTATGAAGACGGTGGCAAAAGAGGCCAACAAAGCAGCGAAGCCATTTGATGTGGTGGTTCATAATGCTGGCATTGGCTCGTCAACCTCAAGCTGCGGCGACACCTCCAGCGGTATGGCCACTATCTTCGCTGTCAACAGCCTTGCGCCCTACGTCCTCACAGCCCTCATGGCTCGTCCCAAACGCCTCGTATACACCTCCTCTGGTCTCCACAACGGCGGCGATGGCAGCTTGAAAGATGTGACGTGGACGTCTGGGCAACGTTCCTTCTCTGGCTCTCAAGGCTATGCCGACTCAAAGCTTCACAACGTCATGCTGGCCAACGCTGTCGCCCGGAGATGGAAGGACGTCGAGAGCAACTCAGTCGATCCTGGATGGGTCAAATCCAAGCTCGGCGGCCACTCCGCCATGGGATCGACTCAAGCCGGAGCAGAAACCCTTGTGGACCTTGCAAGCCCTGAGCTCAGCAAAAGCGTCGGTACTGGCCAGTACTTTTCTGGACGTAAACCTCGCCAGCCTCACCAGGCTGGAACAGACACAAAGAAACAAGACGAGCTCATGAGCATCTACGAGAAGCTCTCTGGCGTAAAGTTTCCGTCGTGAACGTGCAAGATTGAAGAATCAAGATCAAGACTTGACATGCTTATGGCTCAGTGTAAAAAGCCATCGTTGATGAAGAAGAAAGAGCATGTCATACTAGCAGGACCAATGTAGACATATGTCGTTGCAACTGCGACCGCTCTCTGCCCTAGAATCATCAACTAAGTTCTGACATAGCACCGTGTATGCTGTAAAATGGTTGCATTATACTCTTCAAACTATCGTGACCTGTGGAAATAATTCTAGGCGTTGGAGTTGTAACTGGGTTGCTCAGCACCGGCACTCCAGAAGAATACCCTCAGCAGCAAATATGGTTCTAATGCTGATGACAAAGATATGTTTTGGCCTTTATATTCGCTTTTGTAGACCATGAAAATCTTTAGAAGACTGTAACGTCGAAATACACAAAATGCGCGAGGGTTTGTCCTGGGGTCCAGTTCGCTGGGTGATACAAACAGACCTCTTAAGAACGCATGATCAGCCAAGCGCCAGCCGACCACAGCCGTAACCTTCAGTCCCAAAACCTCTACCCAATAGATCCCAGGTCCAGGCATGTTCGTGGATCGAGTGGTCCATCTAAATACATCTGCAGCCTCTACAGACTAGCTAAGCCAAAGGGGAGAAAATTGGTGTCGATCATCCATGTCACCTTCCCAACCTGGCACCACGATATCGCTCCCTTTTCAATTGACGTCGCAAGTCGCACCCACGTGCATGATCGCATCTCACAAAAGGCTCTCAAGCGTGTTGTACTTGAAGATTCGGCCTAAAAGCCATAAAAGGCTTCGGCGCCTGCTAGAACTGCTTGATATCGCGTCGCCGGTTGCAATACAGCACCACCTCTGAGCAGACTACTTTCAAAGGCAACGCTACGGTCATGATGGCCCTCCGCTTTACTCTGATAGCAGTCACTGTCGCTGGCGTCGTCTTCGGATGCGAATCATGCACGCATCCAGAGCGAGACGTCACGCTGACCCGCAACCGACCACGCATGCAGCCAGATGCTCAAATGGCCGTCTCACAGCCTCGAGCGCCCCTTGAGTGGGGTCAGCTCAATATACTGCACACAACAGACACGCATGGATGGCTGGAAGGTCACATCAAGGAGCAGAACTATGGAGCAGACTGGGGCGACTTCGTCAGCTTCGTAAAGGGCATGAACCAGACCGCGATGAACGCTGGTGTGGACTTGCTTGTGGTAGACACTGGTCTGTGGCGAACAGCACAAAAGACCACCGCTGTTGCAGCTAGAGCTGACCCTCGCGAAAGGTGACTTACACGACGGTGCCGGCCTATCTGATGCAACCACGCCTAATGGAGCGATCGGCAATACACTCTTCGAGAACCTCAACTACGACATACTGACCATCGGCAACCATGAGCTCTACGTCACTGACATCGCCTACGAGACCTTCAATCAATTCAGCAAAGTCTATGGCGAACGCTACCTTACCAGCAATGTTCAGATCCTCAACCCAGTCACTAACCAATTTGAATACATTGGTCAGCAGTACCGATACTTTACTACGCAGATGGGTTTGCGCATCATGAGCTTTGGTTTTCTGTACGACTTCACTGGCAATTCCAATGTATCTCGTGTGATTCGAGCGAACCAATCCACCACTGAGCAGTGGTTTAAAGATGCAGTGAACTTCGATCAGCCTATCGATTTGTTCATGGTGCTTGGTCACAACCCTCCGAGGCCCGGCGTGGGCGGCTCAACTATCGGTACCATTTATAACGCCATTCGCGCCCTGCGCCCTGACGTGCCCATTCAGGTCTTTGGTGGTCACACGCACGTGCGGGACTTTGTCGTCTATGATGAGATGTCCACCGGACTGGAGTCAGGACGCTACTGCGAGACGCTCGGCTTCCTTTCCATCTCCGGCTTCGAAGCTTACAAGAATATCAGTGCGAAAGGCCTGCCACATCCCACACAGCCGGCGGTGAAGGTCGCCTCACCCAACGCGACTGCTACGACGTCCTCTACCGGCGGCGCATCCTCTCAGACAGCTACGCTAGCAAAGCGGACCAACGGCCAGCTGCTCTACTCCCGCCGATATCTCGATTGGAACCGACTTACTTTCCTCTACCACACTAACACTTCTTCACTCTCAACGACTCATTCGAGCTACATCGGCAGAAAACGCAACATCCCACGGTCCCCTTATAAGCCCGTTGTTGCGCGTCAAGATTCCTTCGGCACGCCCGAAGGTACAGCTGTCACCAACGAGATCTTCGCTGACCGTAATCAGCTCAATCTAACCGCGCTCTACGGCTGCGCACCTCAGAACTGGTGTCAATCTTGCGCGCCGTTCCTCTCTCCTGGAAATATCTACTCCCTCTTGACGACCGCACTGCAGCAGACTGTGATCAACCCAGACCGTGCTGATAGCGCGAGGATCATCATCCTGAACACCGGCTCTGTGCGCTTCGACCTCTTCAAAGGGCCGTTCACGTTTGATGATGCTTTCATCGTCAGTCCGTTCAATGATGTGTTCCAGTATATCCCTGACGTACCCTTTCAATACGCAACTCCACTTCTGGGTCAGCTTAACGCCGGTTCGGTCTTCAAGCGTTCTGCATCCGCTCATCCAAACCATGAGCCACAGCTTGACAGCACAGACTTTAGTACAGCAAACGGTGTCTTCCTCAATACGCGCGAAACGTGTCCGAACCCACCCACAGCGCTCCACGGTATAGGCCGCCACGCGAAGAGATCCCTCGGCAAGATCCACAAACGTCAAACAGGTGGCCCATCGCAAATAACGCCCGGCTATGTCACGACTGACGACTTTGGTTCTGATGGCGACGACACAATCCACACCAGCATCCCACACTATCCCCAACCGAACTATTTTCAAGCGAACGCATCGTTCCCGACAGATGGCAGTACGCCAGAGACCGTGGACGTCGTCTTCCTGGACTACTTCGCGAGCAGCGTTGTGCAATTCTTGACCGCAAACGGCGCCCAGGATATTACCACACAAAGCGTAAGTGACTACATCAGCGGAGACTTCACGAGTAATAGCTACTTGCCGGAGTACGCTCGAGCGGCGCCGGACTGGCAGGCAAATGTGCCGAACTGTCCGATCTTACCATGAGTCGCAGTGGCTGTGCGACAGGGTCGTCTGAATAGAAATTTGAGAATACTGCATTCAAGCTTATGATTTTCCTTGTCTTATGAGGCAATGACTCCAGTGCACGAAGCATTGACGCCAATGCTTGAGCTGTGCTTCAGTCCCATGCTATATAGTATGCTATGAGCATATACTCTGCAAAGCCCGTGCTCATCCACATAGTCGTTTACTGCACCATCCCGCACCATCTCACGCGTCCACCCTACTTTCCCCATACCAACAACAACAGCACCAGTTACTTCCTACTCGCCGCTTCCGAAACCCCAGTCACTCCCATTCCTCCTCCCACTCCCCTTCCATTATTCCTCCCACTTCCCTCCCGATTGAGACAATCACAACTTCCCCACACCCCCACTTCCCGCCTCACCCCTCACCAACCTCGGCAACTCCACCTTCAAATACTCCACAATCGCCTCCGGCCCCTTCTCGACTTGCAAGCCCTGCGGTATCGCGTGCGTGAGGAGGTGGTCGCCTACGATAGAGCGACCGGTGGTGAAGACTTCGGAGGATTGGGCGGGGGTCCACATGGAGGCGGTGAGCTGGATTGTTAGCTTTGTTTTGAGTTTGGGGGTGGGTTGGTGCTGAGATGGTTGAAAGGGATAGTGTGCCGGAGTTGGGGGGCTGGTGTGGTGTAAGGTGATGAGGGGTGAGGTGGTGAGGGTAGGCGGGTGAGGGGTAGGAGCTTGGGTGAGGGATTAAAGGGATAGATTGGTGAGGACGACGAGAGAGAAAGAGGGTTTAAGACGAGGAGGAAAGGATGCGTTGAGAATAGTAGGAGGGGAGGAGCGCTCGGAGAAGAGGGAGGGAGTTCGGGCGAGAGATCGAAAAGGAAGACCAGACTCGGTGGGCGGAGGTAAGCAGGGACGAGATGAGAGGGTCTGTGATGCTGAGGTGCAAGTAACGACAAAGGAAGCAAACAAGCGGCATGAAAGATGAGTGTATCACGATTAGAGGTAAAGGGAGCGAGACATTACATACTAGTATATCCGGTCTCAAGTCCTCCACCTTTCCCTCTACCTCCTCCAGTGATGCGGCGTTTCCTACGTGCTCTAGCAAAACTTTATCGCTATCTTTAAGCTCTTGTGCAACGCGACCAACTAATCTGAAGGCCCGCTCGGGTACCTTGTTGACTGTCATGAGGCGGAACGGTGCGCCCGAGGGGGTGGTGGTCGGTGCCATGGATGGGCGGCGATGGTGTAGCTTCCTCGGGTAGTTTGGCACAAGTAAAATGCAGTCGCCGCTTGTGAATGTCGTTTGCTGGCCGCCTCGAGTGGTGGTTTTGCTTTAATCAGAGCATGTCAAGATGCAAGGCTTCTACCTCTTCCAAAGATGCTCGGCAATCGGATCGGATGACCCAAAAGGCAGGCCGGAAGAAGCTCGACCGAACTGGAAGCCGAGATGCTTGCCGGCGGTGAGAGCTTCGATGTCAACCTCAGCAAAGCACCCTTTTCTTTCAGAACACGAAAGCCTGCTGATGAGCCTCAACCTAGGCATCAGCTGTTCTCAGGATGTCCATCGAAACCAACAGCGCCACGAGCACCTACCGCGCATACCTTCCCGACCTCGACAGTCCACGCTTCCAAGATCTCGCCAAAGCAAGCGCGCATGACCATGTCCGGGACTTTCATCAGCACTCGCGGCCACCGTGGCTGAAAGCGCTGTACGAACATTGGCGCAGACAGCTCGAAGCGCCGTTCAAAGGCGTGACGAATGATGGGCGTGTGCGGCAAGATCTGTTTGGTCTCCAGGATGAGGGCGTGCCAATTGAGAGCATCGTTGGGGCCGCTGAGAAGCTGCAGAGCTTGCTGAGTGCGGAGCAGAGACAGAAACTGAGTGACCATGTCGACAGCCCTGAGTGGCGGACGTGGTCGAATCCAGAGTTCCTGTTCAGTGACAAGGGTATCCGGCTGGATGAGGTCGATGCCCCAGTCAGAGATGCTGCGCTTGATGTGTTAAAGGCATCGCTATCGTTTGAAGGCTATGAGAAAGCTCGGAGTGCCATGCGGATCAATCACTTTCTTGGTGAGCTGTGTAAAGGGCCACGTGTAATGAACGAGTATTCGTACAACATTGTGTTCTTTGGGAAGCCTTCCACATTGAAGGCGTGGGGTTGGTCTTTCTATGGGCATCATTTGTGTCTCAATGCCTTCTTTTACAAGCGGCAGATTGTTTTGAGTCCCTGGTTCACTGGGGCTGAGCCGAACGAGATCGACGAGGGGCCGCACGCTGGTCTAAAGATCATGAGAAAGGAAGAGGCGGCAGGCTTGAAGGTGATGCAGAGCCTAAGTCCTAAGCTGCAGGAGAAGGCGCAGATCTTCAAATTGATGAAAGATCCGGCAATGCCAGCTGGTCGATGGAACAGAGACGATCAGAGGCACCTCTGTGGCGCTTACCAGGATAATCGAGTCGTGCCTTACGAAGGCGTGAAGGTGGCTGAGATCGGCGTTGAGGTGCAAAAGCTGGTGATCGAGGTGCTTGAGGCGTACCTGCTGTACCTACCAAAGGGCGCAAGACAGGCGCGCCTCAAGCGTTGTATGACGCATTTTGACGAGACCTACTTCTGCTGGATCGGAGGGTTCAGCGACTCAGATCCATTCTACTTCCGCATCCAGAGTCCAGTCATCATCGTCGAGTTTGATCATCATTCAGGGGTGTTCCTGACAAATGAAGAACCGGCGAAATTCCATACTCATACGATACTGCGGACACCAAACGCAGGCGATTACGGCCAAGCACTGCGATCGTTGCTCCCAGGCGAGACTGATCTATTTGTGTGGAACGAAGTTTGATGGACACTCAGCCAGATGGCGGCGGCTGCTGCTCTTGGAACGGCGAAGGATTGCCAAAGAACGAGAGAAAGTCCCAGTTGCCGTCCATCATGAAAGGTCCGATGTCAAGATCGTTGATGTCGGCATAAGCGCTGAGTGGATCTGCAGAGTCTGGTATTGAAGCGGGTGCTGAGTCAAAGTTTGGCGAAAGATTAGTGGAGGCATTGATAAACGTGTTTGTATCCAGACGGTTCAATGGTTGTTGACGTCGGGCCGGTCCCTGGGCAGGCACTGGTTGAATTTTGTCAAGTGCGGAGGCGGTCGTCCTAGGCAAAACGGCTTGAACGAGCTCTTGCAAGTATAGTCTGCAGCGCTCAATCATCATGTTACCGTCGTCCAAGCCAGCTAGCGCTCCGACTGCGAGATCAAGACCAGCATCCACAAATTCTGCTGGATCGTGCAAGGGGACCAAGTTGGCTTGATACACAAGATGCACAGCAATCAGTATGAGCGCAGAATTGAATGCTGCAGAGAGCGTCAGCGTCTATGATCTGGCTTTGCACGTTGAAAAAGGCGCAAGAGGTGTTCCTTGCATCGGAGTGGGTACCACTTACTGTAGTACAACGAGTACCACCACGCCCCTAGAGCAGGCTTCCGGAACCTATTCTCGAAGATCAACGTAATCACCTTCTTGGATGAACACAACAGTGACTCTACACTGGCCACGACATGCTGAGTCAAGAATGTCCTGTGCCTGATATCCTGACTTTTGGCCGATCCACATTGATCAAGGAGCTGCTCAAGGACAGGCCGATGCAGCATGTTGCGGAGATTGAGCTCTCTCAAGACTAGAACGTTCGACAGCATTTTACGTGTCTCTTGCAGAGGCTTGGGCTCTCGAGGGTCTGGAGGAGCCTCGGGCTGTAAGTGCTTGGGCAGACTCTCCGACCAAGCAGCGATCCTCATGTCTACATCCGTTATGAACGCTACATATCGTCAGCATCTGTCCATTGTAGCAACAAAGCAATTAGACGAAGGCTCATTACATACTTAGCATAGCTGCGATGGGCTGCTGCTCTCCGCTGCCTATATTCTGACCATAAAGCTCTTGTAGCACTTCCGTGGTGATGCGGTACAACGATATTGTTGCATTGAAGAAGTCAAGTCCGAGACACTTTAGTAAGGTGTGATGAGGTGGCATACCTGTCGCCGACGCTGGAGTGACGTTGAAAGTGTTGGGGGTTGGTAGCTTCACAAAGCTTTCTGGTATACTTGGAGGACGGCCGTATGTCATGCATAGGTTACGATCGACAATCACGCAAGCATACCAGATGCGCTTTCGCATCTCCTGCTCCAGAGAAGAGAAGCGGCGCAACGTGTGAGGTGAGTGCAGCCCCAGTGAGAAAGCCGCTCTAACGGCCCTGCCATGCATAGAGTATGTCTGGACCGAGCGATGTGTCCCTTGCTGTATTCAAAGTCAGGTGTTGTCTCTTAAAACGAGCTGCCAACTTACAAGGTATTGCGTGGCCAACAAGAAAGACTGTACAACTTCCAAGTTCGCTGGCTGATTATCCAGTCGCCTTAACAAGTCGATGCCTCGCTTGAAAAAGATCTCGGCTCGCTCGACACGCTTCCCTAACGGTAGTGAATTTTGCAAGCTGGAGCTGACAGCATTGGCCAGCATCATGTTACAGAGCACGAGCCATGACAACCGCATGGTCTTGGGAGTTTTCGATTTGTTGCGCGCGTATGTCTGATAGAACGAGTCGGCATGCACGTACGGAAAAAGAAGTCCCTGATTTTGTGTTAGTGGGAAGTAAAGCGAAGGATACAGGGCAGCTCGCACCGTATTCGCGAAGAACTCTTCAGCCAAGTTGAACATGTCTTCCTCTACAGGCAAGACATAGGAATCAACCACATCGACGCTGTCCAGCTTCTTGGAGTGCGTGCGCGTATGCTGTGAGGCGTTCATGATAGTGGCGCCCTTATTACGTCGAGTTTGATGATCGGAAAACGAGGGGTTCTGCGTGGCTTTCACTGCTGCCGTGATGTGACTCAGAAAAGCTATATTTGAGGATGGACCTGCAGGAACAAAGGGTAAGCGGTTGCCGCTCTGCACGATACAGCACGATGGAGTCTGTGGTTGCTGCTGAAGGCATGGTGATGGCTACGGGACGGGCCTCATACGGGTGTCGTCGCTTGTAAACTGAACGGCAAGCCAAGCTGTCGCTACGTTGGAACATACCAAAGAAAGCGGAGTCCTGCTCATCAGCGAAAGACACCGTGCCCATCGCATCAACGACCGAGCCAGGGCTTTGCGCATCGTCTGTTAACCCATGTCCCTCAACCGGCAGTTCGTCTTCAGCAGGCTGATTTGCACCTGCTGAGTCACCCTCAAACTTGCGCAGCTTCTCCTCCATCGCTTTGACCCTTTCTTCGAGAGCGTTCTGATAGCCTGCATCTTGACGCTGGGCGGTCTCGGGATCAACACGTTCGGAATCGAAGTCATCCTGTGTTCTGCTGTGCCAGGTTGGCTCGCGATATACACAGTCTGCTTTTGCTTTCTCACAATTTTCACATATCGGCTGCCTGCCGTCACACTTTCATGCCGTATTCATCAGCATCGCGTTCTTCTGCGGCTACGCGGGCGAACGGACACACCCGAGACTTGCGACTGCGGCATCGTTCGCAGGCGAGATTCACCCTTCGACGTTTGGAAGCTTTAGGACTCGTGACCCCTAGTCTTGCTGTGCTTGGCGTAGTCGGTGCCGCGAACTGGATGGCCGACATGTCTGAAACGGGAGTTTGGAGGGTTGAAGGATCGGATGGCAGAAGACGATTTCCGAAATCTGGGGAGATAAGGCGCTAGTCCGCATCGGGCTGTATATGCCGCTAGCGTCATATCACTTGCCGAGTCTCCTTTCCTTCATCCTCTTCCCCTCCCATCTGATGACAACAGCTTCGCCGCTCTGCATTTTGGAGCTCCAAGCCGACAGCAGGGATCTTTGCAACAATGATGGCTTACCCTACATTTCGGCGTCGCTTGAAGATGCTGTCCCATCAACTTCTTTCCCAGGCGGCTGAGTCCAACGAAGCCAACAGCAGCCTCTGCTCGTTAGCATTGTTCGCAAGATGCAATTCCTCTGCAGTGCGTCTCTAGCACTTCTGACGGCCTGTTTGTGTCACTCGTACGCGCTGAAATCGGAGAGTAGGCTAAAGCACCCATCAGTCAGCAGACAGGCAGTGACTACAGCGCCCTGTGATGCAGATACCTTCGTAGCGATCTTACCTCCTGGCGCAATAGTCAACCTAACGCAAGCTGTTCCCGCCAATGGGACCTTCACTGATCCCACTCGCAATGGCGGCTCAGCGACCACCGTCTCTGGTCTACCAGCTCTATGTGTTGTCAAGTTCACCGCGCCATCCTCCGCTACTTCCACTTTCGACCTCGCCCTCTACCTGCCGGACAGCTGGAACACTCGCTTTCTAGCAACAGGTAACGGCGGCTTTGGTGGCTTCATCGCCTGGACCGACATGGCGAGGTTCTCTCAATACGGCTTTGCAACGATGTCCACCAACACCGGCCACTACTCCCAAACCTTCGACGCCAGCTGGGCTCTCAACGCTCCAGAGGAGCAGCAAGACTGGGGCTACAGAGCCATGCATTCGTCCGTGGTTTTGGCTAAGCAGGCGATTCACGCTTACTACAGCGCGGATTCGCAATATAACTACTACTCCGGCTGCTCTACCGGTGGCCGCCAAGGATTGAAGGAGCTTACCGAATACCCCAATGATTTCGACGGGATCATCGCTGGTGCTCCGGCTTGGTGGACTACCCACCTGCAGGTAAGTCTACAGCCTCCATACTATTTTCTTCTGCGGCCTTTTAGTCCTTAACGTAGAGGCGTTGTCTGAAAACACTTATTCTACAAGTAAAGCATACTCGCTTGTGTACTCTTTCACAATGCCTTGCGCTGACACGCAGCGCTCTAGCCATGGTCCGTCCAGATTGGTCTTGCTAATCTCCCTGGTGACGGTCCCAATCATATCTCCAACGACCTCTTCGCCGCAATCAATCAAGAGATCGTTCGCCAATGTGATCCTCAAGATGGAGTGGCCGACGGTATCATCGCCGATCCCTACGGCTGTCACTTCGTCCCAGAAACACTGCTGTGCAACGGCACACCAACCGCCAGCTGTCTCACACCACCCCAGCTCAACACTCTCTACAAGCTCCTGAACGACTGGACCGACGTGAACCAGACATTCGTCTTTCCGCATCTTGCGCTTGGTGCGGATTACTCAGCACTCGCTGGCGTGCCCACTGAGCCGTCGGCTATTGGCCTGACCTACGTCGAGAACTTCCTGCTCAATACGACCGAGTACGACTACCACAGCTTCGACTACTCTGTCGTGCAGCTGGCTGATCAGCTCGACCCAGGCAATGCGAATGCCAGCTTCGAGGTGGAAGCGTTTAGAGGAAAAGGAGGGAAGCTATTGATGTACCATGGACTTGCTGATCAGCTCATATCTACCGGATCAAGCGTGTATTATCACAGCCAGGTGCAGCAGCGTCTGACTTCTGAGGGCTTGAGTCTGGAGGACTGGTACAGGATGTACCTGATCCCTGGTATGGAGCACTGCACCGGCACGTCTACTGGCGCGCCCTGGTATGTTGGCGCTGCCAATCAGCAGGTCGCTGGAGCAACTCATTCTGTCCCAGGCTTCGAAGATGGAATGCACGATGTCACGCTTGCGATAATGGAGTGGGTAGAGAACGGAAAGGTACCCGAGGATATAGTGGGAACGAAATTTGTCAATGATGATGCGGCACAAGGAGTGGAGAGGCAGAGGCCGATCTGTCCGTATCCGGCCCAGGCGGTGTATGACGGTAGTGGTGATGTGAACGTCGCTGGAAGTTGGATTTGTCAGTCGCTGTGACAGGCTGGTAAGGAAAGCAGAGGATGGGCTAGCTTGCTCGACCATGACATGCGCAACACGCACCGCATGTCTTCCAACAACAGTTGCATCGTCAGCCTCGTCATGTACACAGCGTCGATTGGGTGATGCAAGATCGCGGACTGAAGGCTGACGCTCGTGCTGCGGCGCTGATCCGTTGCACAGCGAACATGGCATGTTCGATCACTGCTCATCTACAATTGGCGAGGTATTTCCAAGAGACCGATACAAGTCGGCTTGGAGCTCTTGAACAACCTTCTCGTAGAACGCCTGACGGAGAGTCTCGTTCTCGAGAGATAAATCCGTCGGATCGTAAACGCCTAGCGAGTCTGGTTCGATGCAAGCATTCACAGCCTTTCCCCAGATCATGCCGAACTCTTTATCAATCTTGTGTACCATCCGCAAAGCCGTAAAATAATTGGTGAAGGGTGTACAGTCGCCGTTGGGACTGCAATCCTCGCTGAGGCGAAAGGATTGAAGAGGCGCTCGGAGGCAAATCTCAATAAGCATAAGCCCGAGATCGAACAGAAGCGGGTTCCGGGCTCTACTGAATCCAGGTCGCGAAACGTTTTCGGATGGTGTTCCAAGACGACGTTGTGCTGCAAACGACTGGACGATGAACGGTCGATGAAAGGCGAGTTTGTTGGAGTTGATCTCTCGAGGAAAGTATACTTCGCTGGCTGACCAGCGGTCATCCAACCAACCGGTGTCATAGAGTTGCAAGACGCTGGACGCCAGACAGACAGAGAGCTTTTTCGCGCTTACAGCATCCAGTCTATCCACACTTTCGGACTCCGACGTGGAGGCCTTTGGTAGGCCTTGCACGACCTCAGTGAGACTGATGATATTCTTGGTTACCAGCAGCTTTGCTCGACGTTGTACCGCCATGACATCGAAACGCTCCGGCTTGCCTTGGGACTGTAGGCACCCAAGCCATCCTCTGCCTTCGGCCACCTCTCCGATGGTGGAGCAGAGGCATACAATAAGCTGAAGGTTGCGTACCTCGTGTAGCGGATCATTGATGCAGGACTTAAAGCCCGTAGAGGCCTCACTGAGCAGTGGACGAAAAGTGACTACTTTTCGCGACTTTGGACGCTTGAAAATAGTAAGCTGGGTGCGACTTGCGTTTGCACCTGCGGATCTAACTAGACTTCTTGGTGGAGAAAGGGTGTCGTGCACACTACTGACAGCCGCCACTCCGGGTTGAGTAGACGCTCGAGCGTCGACATTCGAACTCCTGCCGTCTGGATAAGCTTGAAGAACCACGACAGGAAGAACACGCGACTACAGGGCACATACTGTATTACCTCTGCAGGCCTCCACGGACCCTCATTTCTGTGAACCATATACGTGTCACGCCAATCCTCTATTTGTTGGCCATTTCTTGGCGGGATCTTGAAAGTTACCCTAAATCGAAGTGGCAAGGATGGTTGTATACCGCGCGAGTCGTCGGGACTTCTGATCCGACTTTCTAGATGCAGAAGTCCATCATGCGGCCTCGTGCAGTCACAAGCCCAAGGACCATTCTCAAGCACAGCATGCAGATCTTTCGCTTGCTGCCGAATGCCCATTAGCGTCCTCGCCTGAGAGTTTCGCTTTTTACGAAAGCGCGTCAGATTGCTGGATTCCGAAACCAAGATCTTCATATCTGCGTTGCATTTTTGAAGCGACATCTTCAAAGAGTCGTCGCCATCCTTGGAAAAGCAAAACCTGACCCGTTTAAGGCTCCGCTTCAGACCTTTTGCGCTCGGATCGGGGGTCTAGATGCGTCAACAATGGCCTCTAGATACAGCACATTACCCTCACCTTGCCGTCCAACCCACTTTGTAGCCTGTCAACGAGCATAGACAGGGTCTTATAGAATCTGGCAATGGAAATCATGAAAGAGTCGTACGAGTAGCTCAATCGAGTTCGGACGTCTTTCTGCACTCTTTCGTCGTTCCATAGAGAGTCTCGAGGGTTGTTCAGAAGACGCTCAAGGTCCTGGTATGAGACTATTTGACAGAGCAATTGTTCCAAAGTGAGCCTGAGCTTGGTAATCTCCAAGTCCAGGTCGTCTTGCAGGTCCTGAAGTAGTTCAAGGTATTTTGGCCAACGGCTCAGTGTATCAAGACCTGTTCGGTAGTGGTTTGTGAGTTTTACTATTACCGGCACTGCTGCGAGGATAAGGCCAGCAATCTCCATGCCAGTGGCCATTTTGTACTGTTGATGCACAATGAGAGCTGTTTGAGTTAAGGGCAGCGGGCAGTAAGTGGGCGGAGTCCCATACTTCAACCAAGCTAGAAGGTGTATGTAGACACTGTCAGGCGGCTGAGCAAGGTGTCAGGCAAAACTGACGTCAATCAGGCATTGTCAAGGTATCATTGCGCACCACTCCTTGTCCAGAGCAGTGCCAGCCCTCAACTTCCTTCTGAGCGTTACATCAGAGCGTAAGCAATCGCTCCGTCAACTCTACATAGTCTATCTTTGAGACTCAGAACGATCAGGTGGACCAAAGCTATGATGTGCATCAAACGTGGCAGGTAACTTGTATTATCTGGGCGATGCCGCAGTAGCGCTTTTGCCTGCAGCTCAGCTCACGTCACACCTCAACGCATCGGCTCGCACAGTTATCTGTTCAGCGCTACTTCTAGATTCGAGATCGTTGCAATTTGTTTTGCGCCGTTGCTCGTCTGTCGCAAGGACTGGTCTCCTTGTGCGCTGCTGAAGCAATGGAACCCCTTCGAAAGATCTGCGAAGATATCATGGGCGTGGCAACGTCGCGTACCCTCGACGAGAATTTCCTGACAAGGCTCCAGGCGTTGGACTTGTTGATGAAGATTGGTCAAGTAAACAAAAAGTTGAAGCAATATCCTGAGCTTGGTCGCCATTTTCGGAGACTGTTGGAAAACCTGAGAACGTCGATGACCGGTTCACTTGATTGGGATCACTCCGAGAATCCGGGTGAGTTGACTGTTGCTTCACCTTTGAAGGAGGTCACAGCCACTCATGGTACGCAGAATTGGCGAGAAAAAGTCTCAAGGCCCGCAAAGAGCACGATGTCGAGCTTCTCTCCGATCTTGAAGATCTTGCGCGTTACGTACCACAGTCGACGGACGACATCCGATATGTCAAATCTAGTTCAGCAGCCATCCAAGACGCTCGAACAGGAATTTGCAAATAATGACGAAGCTACAGAAGTCGGGTCCCTTGCTTCAGGAACTTCGTTTGCTCCCACATTGTCAGGTCACATCCTTGATACTGACGTTGATCCACTCATGACAGTGCCTCTGCCCCCGCAAGGCTTCTACGAGCATCAAAGCTTCACTTGCTATCTATGCCGTCGAACGCTTCCGGGCATCACCGAGCACGCTAGCTGGAAGTACGTGAGCCATCGCCCTTGATGTTATGACAGAGCGCTGATGTAAACTTTCAGACGCCATGTACTACGCGATCTGAAGCCGTACGTGTGCACGCACGAGCATTGTCCCCTTTCTCATCGACTGTTCCGACGTCGTCGAGAGTGGGAGGTACATGAGCTTTCAGAGCATTACAGTTAATGGCAATGTCCTCTGGACCCTGCTCATAAGCCTTGCAACTCCAAAGCAACCTTTTATGACCATCTCATGGGCACGCATAAAGACATCTTCAGACCAGAACAAGCTCTCAAGCTCATGGACCCTTGTCAAACCAGCCGTATTGCGACGACCAAGGAATTCCCTTGTTTGATATGCATACAAAAATTCCAAACCATCGATGAGAGGTTTCGTCATGTTGCATTGGAACAGCAACAACTAGCTCTTTTTGTTCCTAGACAGTCAGAGTGGGCGAACGATACCCCGGAGCCTTCCTTAAAAAGTGGCGTCTCAGTACACAGCAACGAAACCTCGTCGTCAGCAATAAATGAAGCCGCAGATCCCAAAGCTCCCAAAGATCGGAGAAAGACAAGCTCTGAAGCGTTGGCGCCAACGCTCTTCCCGCGAGAGGCGAGACCAAGAGGACGAGTGAGCACTCAAGATAAATTAGAATTTCTGTCGCGCGCTGCAGAAGAGAGTGACCGGAACCCCTTTTCCCTCTTCGACGGGATTCATGAGACCGATATGAGCACTCAGCCGAGCACAGTCTTGAAGACTACTAGCAGAGAAGATGCTAATCATGATGAAGTATATTCTTCTCTTCTCGGCACAGATGTGGTCCCCCCAAGCGCGTACTTGTTCTCGGCACCTCAAGCACTTTCAGAGCCGCAAGGCACCACCGGGACACTGATACGGGATGACGGCCCCAAGAGCTCGAAGACTGAAGAGTACATCAAAAATGTCCCCTCAGACCGAGACATGGACAGGCTCATCGATGAAACTTACTTTCTAGGTGACAGAGAATGCAAAGATAGAGTCAAGTTGAGGGAGCATCCACGCATCCGACAACCCCGCACAGAGCAGGGTTACGTGTCCGACTGTGGCAGGAATTTCAATAGATCGTAAGTGACATGTTCTTCCCAAGTCATCGTGGTTGATACATTGGCTGGCTCTTCTGTCGCTAACGTACTCATACGTCCGATTTGAAGTGAGTACACCAGCACAGTCATCTGAAGCTCAACTAACCAGATTGCGTATTAATAGCGTGCATATTCGACGCAAGCATCAGAAGCCCCGGCCTTATACATGCGATCTTTGCGAATATGCAGCTGAAGCTCCACGCGAACTTGAAAGACATGAAGCATCTTTGAAACACCAGGAAAAAGTCAAAGGGTCATTGGCAACGACGTACACGTGCGAGATATGCGACCTCAAGTATACGGGAGAAGACAGCCTAGCGCGACACATGGAAATGGCACATCCAAGCCATAAAAGACGTCAAAAGACGTCAGCTCCGCAGCGGCTCTACTCCAGCTCAAGGCCCGGCGGACGAGCAGAGATCTAGCTAGACGGTGAGTTGAACTGCGGATTGGATGTCGAAGGTACTCGCGGCATGTTCCTTGAGTCCATGCTGTCTCTCACCACTAACATGTCTTTCAGCCCACGTAGCCAGCTGCAAGGAGCCCGAAATCTACGTTCAGTACCCTAAGAAGATCCTGTACGAAGGTCGGGTAGCTGTGCACCGCCATTGCTCGTGCGTGGTCGGAACGTGTACCCGTTATAAATTGACCAGTTATCACCGACTCAACCCTTACCCATGGTAACCCCGGACGCTCGTTGCCGTCAAACTTGAGACAAGAGCTAAGCAAGGGCGGAACGAAGCAACTGAATAGTCTTGGGTGGTGGATAGACCTTTCATGTGCACCATGTCCAAGCGGCAATTGGTGGCTCAGAGTGTTAATGAGTTCCAACGCCTTGTTTCAACATCTTTACCAAATCATGATTAGAGATCCAATCGCGACTTCTTCTATCAACACAGAGTGGGGCTGAGTACATTGAAACAGGGTGAGTGTACGCGAGCCAGAACAAGAACGCAACATGTCCACTCAAGAGTTCTCCGAGTAGGGTCTTGGACTAGGCACTTCCTTCGGAGTAGGCTTTGTGTGACATAGAATTGGGGAAGCCAATGCCTAGATCTGATTGCCGTTGATTTAGTCCTCAATCGCGGTACACAGTGAGGAACGATGCCGACATCTTGTAGACCGAAGCTATCTACGACGAAGCAAAGACTGCGTCTAAGCAGCCGCCGATAGAAAGCTGCTAGTAGTGGATTTCGTACTCAGTTTTCTCGTACTCGGAGTTCTATCTTCGCTGGAAACCTCGCGCGCGTCTTCTCAGCGTCCCAAGGATCAAAGTATCACACACGAACGTGACTTATGCCCGGAAGATGAACGCTTCGACTTAGCTTTCCGTCGCGTCTTAGACGACTATGCCGCGTCGCCGCTTGTCTCTGGCGCGGACTGCTCATCTTGTGCTCTACGCAGGATTAGCCACATGCCATGTTGATCGTCAGATCGCCCGACGATGCAAGGTAATTGTCAATCTTGATGTTGTGACTCACCGCTTCCAGATCTTGTGATGATCCGAGTACGTCTTGCGGACTTCTTGTGCCAGAGGACTATCCTCCTGTTGCAACTTATTCATGCGGTGTTCGAAGAGTCGTGTCCCTTCTTCGAGCTTGCTGTTTGAATGTTGCGGGGCCATGTCGTGATGGAGAAGTAAGATTGAGTTGAGTTGTGAGCAGTGAAGAGCAGTACTCGCAGATGTGCCCGTTTTGCAAAACGTGGCGCAAGACTGGAAGATGTCGTGTTCTGCGAAATGTAAGAAAACTTGAGATGCCAACCGGGCTGCTGCAGGAAGAGCTGTGAGTCGAAGTATGACCTGCTGTTAGTATTATGATGAGCGGAAGAGTCAAAGAGGCCACTTTGCCGTCGCGCAATGAACCAGTTCTAGATCACACGTGGTATCTTGCGGCCGCCGTACGCACTGGAAACCATCGAGGCCTGTAGATCGTTGACAACTGCCAGCAGAGCGTACCAGAGCGCAATGAGAGAGCGAATGAAACTATATGGGAGGCCTTCACACCAATTCCCTAGCTCTCACAGAGTAGATGTTTTCTTCGGCTGTGACAGCTACCGTAAGAGTGAAGAACAAAGACTTGAGTCTGCGTTTGATGTGCCTGTAGTTGCTAGTACAAAGAACTGGACCACGAGAACATGTTAAGATTGAGCACAGTCGTGGAACATGCGTGGGAATTGAGCCAGAAGGGATGAGCACGCCGCAGCTTAGGGAGACGACGTTTCACATGTTTGACAGGTGGTTCGATATGAGGTACGGAGTGACGCGATTAGTTTATGCCAGGCGTGTTGGCGCACGAATATTTGAGGGACTTTGTGTGCGTTGTGTACAGGGTTTGCCGCTATCATCTGGTAGTAGCTTTTCCATCCACGTTCAATCCATCGCAGCTAGCATAAGCTCTGATCACTGTGGGGGCGGATTGTCATCGAGCTCGTGGCAGCCGCCGCTACTGCTATTCTGATGCTCTGGATGGGCCTCCATTTTCCTACAGGTAGATGGTCAGCATGCGCGCAAACACGCACAAACAATAGCCTGTGGTCGATGCCGAAACATACTTCAGCCATTTCGCCTTCTTTTCCACGTGTTTGTCGTGAAGATCGAAGTCTCGGTTGTCGACCGCCTCGAGAGCCTTATTGTTGTGATGCATCATCTTATTGACGAGTCTTTTGTATGCCCAATAGGCTTTCCCACGCTCCTCGGAGACTTGAGACATCGTTGATGATGGATGGTGCTGGGTGTATGGATGATTGTGTTGCTGATGAAATATCGTCCTGAGTTGATGTTCCAGGCATATTGCTGGTGGGGAGGACTGCGTTTTGTATTGCTGAGCAAACCTGAACAGATGTCAACTGCTACTCAGCTAAGTATGAGTTGGCTGGCTTTGACACATTGCGCATCTTGATCGAGCAACAATAGCAGACGTAGCAAAGCAGAGACGCAGGCTTCGGACAGTGTCCAATCGACGACCTCAGCGAAGCGAGACCGTGCTACACTCGGCGAAGCTGAGCTAAAGTCTTGCTTCACGGCTGGCTGCAAACAGCGCTGTAGTGATCTTATTGGTGGGAAGCCGATCACGCTGTCTGTACGAGAGCCCACCGGATGTATCATATAACATGAGCCCCTTGCACGATCGGAGAATAAGAAAGCTGGGCGGAACGCGGCCGGTCGCGCGAATGAAACACGGTCCAGAACATCGATCACTTGGCTTCAGCGGGAGGATGCCGCAAACAGAAGATCGCTTCAATCATAGGTGGCCTTGCTGCACAAGTAGATATCTTGATTCGGTGATACTCGTGAAATATGAGTACCTCGCGGTCGTGGAATCTATGGAACGAACCGTGGGGCCGTTGAAATGCCTGCAAGGGTTCGCATGGTAACGTTGGTTGTCGCTGTTCGCGAACGCCGTCATGAATGCGAGATAAAGCATCTCCGTTGGACATTGATTATCGCGCATCCACGGTCGACGAGACGGTACATCACTCCTGCGGATACGATGGGCCTATGGGTGAGGAGAGCTTGAGTACACCATGAATCGTCGGCGAAGTGGCTGGCTGCGATCTCGGTGTATAAGAGCTGTGGAGCACAACTTGGCGTCGCGTGATTGATGACGTGAAAACAGGTGGGTGTCAAGAGGAGAGGAGAGGAAGAAAAGAGGCTCAGAGTTGCGTGAAGAGATGTTGGAGGCGCTCAGTTGAGATTATGTGAGACTAACATTTGGTGGGGTAGAATGGCCAGGGGTGCCATGAAAGCGCAACTAGGCACTATGTTCCCATAATCATAACATCCTCCAGTGCTCTCATCTCTCCGGTATATTGCTCCATCGCTTGCACGCCAGCGAGCAAGTCTCAGAGCATCCATATATTGAATTCTGGAACTTTTCATGATCCCTGCAGCGGCCTATCTCCCGGCGCTGCTCTAAAACCAGCGCCTTGAATGCTGTTGTAACTGGTGTTGATGCTACAGAGACACTATTTGTGCTGACATTACTCACCCCTGTCTACACATTGATGGAGACATCGATAACCAAGGCGAACCCATTGCGGACTTCCCACAGATCCATCTCGCCCTGCACCCGGATCGACACCTCTTCACACTTCACGCTTGCTGTCGACATCTTGCCTTTGCCCAATGTAGAAGCCTTGTCGCTGCTACTGACGGCCACGACTCGCTTCCAAAAGGACTGCTCGCCCTTGTTCTCCGAGGCCTGCGGGCAATCCTGCTCGATACCGAGCTCTTCGCGTACCAAGTTCTGGAGTTGCTTCATCACAGTCGGATCCATCAAGAAGCTAAAGTCGTTCTCTTCCTCGCTCAACACGTCCATCCAGATATTATCGCACACTTGTCCCAGCAGAAAACTGCCGCTTCCCACCGCGATGCCGCGCTTGCCGCATATGACATGGCCCTGGTTTGCTGGCTGTTGGCCTACGTCCAGGGGATGTTTCGCGCCGTCATATGGACTCTTCCCAGCCTTTTTGTCCCACCCCTGTCGCAACTCGCTTGCGTCGCTCGGCACGATGATAATTCGAGCAATCGACAGACCTTTGGAGGCTTGATGATGAAGATACGACTTGACGTGCTTCTCAAACAGGTCTTGCGCGCGGCTATGCTGTACTCTGACTTTGTCATTGTTCGCTTGATGGAACTTTTTTTGAATGGTCAGTTGCTGCTTCTCGCCGCACAAAGAATCGTAAGCTGGCGGCTCGTCGAAAAATTCTTGATCCGTCATCATGCGCGTGATCTGATGCGACTTCCCTCAAGGCTGGGACTGGGCTTCTGCGATGCTTGCTAAAGAATGGCGATCTTTTGGAAATTGAAGGATTGCGAAATTAAGGCGATTCTGTGCTGACCATGTGGTAAGGTGCAAAAACGAGCACAGCCTTGGCCAATAGGCAAACACGCGCGAACCACGCTTCACGATGGAGTCAAAGCCACGATGCTTGGCACCTGTCAATCACAAGTGCCGAGCCAACGGTCATCACCTCTGGGGCGAATTATCATAGTGCGGTCACCATGTCGGGTTCCTTCTGGAAAGGCAGAGGATTCTGCGAACCAATGAAAGGTGGCGAAGTAAGTAGTGGAGTCAGTATGCGACTCTGTTAGGGTTACAATGCCTCAATCAGGCTTGTGCAAGAAGTCAAAACAACTCTATGCCTCACTGCGCCGTCACACCGGCTCGGTTCGCACCTCGCGATCCTTCGACAAACTTCAGAGCGGCGCCCTGTCAGAGCACGCACGTGGCTGTGTGGGCCCCTTACTTCAGATGTTCTGCTGCCTCACGATCATAAAGCATCGAAGCTTCCTTGACCGAAGTCCTTACTCTGCTGACTTGCTTAACATCTACTGGACCTCCAAATAATTGCTACTGTTTCTGCAACCAGCCCACTACTTATAACCCACATCCCGAACGACACCTCTCACATCTGCTAATCAAAAACACCGCAATCATGTGGTTTCACGTTGGTACGTACCACGAGCAGACTCTACGCCATCGCTCATAGAAATCGATTTGCTAACACCACGATGAAGCGGAACCCAACACCTACCTCGTCATCACTGGCGCCGGCATCCGCGATGTCGAGATCCGCAAGAAGGCGTGGATTCTCCCCTTCCAGAAGTTCACCAAGATCTCCGTCACCCCCTTCGACTTCGGCATGACTCTCCAAGCAATGACCAAGGAGAAGCTCAAGTTCTCCCTACCGGCGGTCTTCACCATTGGCCCGAAAGAGAACGACCACGACGCCATGCGCCGGTACGCGACGTTGCTCACCGGCAAGTCTGATGGCACCCCAGCTGGTGACAAGAACGGCGCTATTGTGTCGACGAGTCGCAATCACGTGAGTAGATCCATCGTACACGCATGCATGCATACGCCTGTTCATTGCATCTCGCAGCTATCATTGGCGCTTTCGTGCTGCAACTGTTCTCAAATCGCAAAGCAAGGCTAAGCTCGTTCAAGATCGAGCATACTAACAGTAGAACAGGTTCAAGACATCGTCAAAGGCGTCATCGAGGGCGAAACCCGCTCCATCGTCTCCAACATGACCATCGAAGAGGTCTTCGCCTCCCGCGCCGAGTACAAAAAACAAGTCATCCTCAAGGTCCAGTCCGAGCTCGACCAGTTCGGCCTCATGATCTACAACGCCAACGTCAAGGAGCTCGAGGACACCCCCGGCTCCGAGTACTTCGCCTTCATGCGCCGCAAGGCCCACGAGTCCGCCTCCAACCAGGCCAAGATCGACGTCGCGTCCGCTGAAGCTCGTGGCCGTGTGGGTGAAGCCGAGCGCTTCAGCCATCCGAAGCAGGAGATTGCCAAGATCGACGCCGCCACCGCTGTTGCGGAAACGGAGCGCAAGACCGAGAAGGCCAACGCCGACTTCCGCCTCGCGCAGAACCGCATCCAGATTGATAAGGACTTGGCGCTCGAGCGCATCGCGGCGGACCGCGTGGCCGAGACGCGCGACGCGGAGCTGCAGAAGGCCGTCGAGGTCAAGCGCGCGGAGATGGAGCTGGAGAAGCGGCGCGCCACCGACGTGGTCAAGGCGAAGATCGCGCGTGAATCGGCCGAACAGAGAGCTGAAGCCGAGAAATTCTCGGCGCAAACAGAGGCGGACGGGAAGCGGTACGCGGAACAAGCTGCTGCTGAAGCTTCAATGGCAGCGCAGGCGAAGCAGACGGACGCGGAGGTGTACCAGGCGCTGGAGCATGCGCGGGCGAAGCGCGACGCGGCTATATTGGAAGCGGAGGCTGCATTGGCGGCGAAGAAGGCGGAGGCGCAGGGAATCAGTGAGATGGCGAAGGGGTATGCGGACATGAGCGCTGCGTTTGGGGGTCCGCAGGGGTTGCTGCAGTATATGATGCTGAAGGACGGTCTGTACGAGAAGCTGGCGGAGGCGAACGCGAAGGCTGTGCATGGTCTGCAGCCGAAGATCAGCGTGTGGAATGGCATGGGGAGTGGCAGTGGCAGCGGTGAGGGGATGGGCGGCGTCATCCGGGATATCTACCAGAATCTGCCGCCGCTGATGGAGACGATCCAGCAGCAGACGGGTATGACGCCGCCGGGGTGGTTGGTTAATATGCCGAAAGAGCAGCAGGTGGAGAAAGAAGCTGAGGGGTCGCAGGTGCGGAAGAGGAAGATGGTTAATGGCGGGCGATGAGAGTTGGGCTACTTGGTAGAGACGTGCATCCGTTCTCCATCAACGCTGCTTCCCTCGGTGGAATGTTTCATGTATGAATAGTTCTGGTTACTCATATCATGCCGAGAGGTAGGCTCGTCATCTATCGAGCTTCTTCGATACCCATGTAATACCACATCGCCGCTACGAATCTTGAGTCTTCCCTACGCTGTCCAACTGGGTTCCACCACAGCTGTGCTCTTGAACAGTGGGTACTGTGCTGAGCGTGAATGTGTTGCTGATCCTATCGACGTAGTAGCAACTCGCTTAAAGCTCATCCAACACTACCCAAGTGCAGTCGTTTCATTTTCAACTCCATCGGCATATGAATCTCCTGCACAGCACCTAAGTCTGCGTTTCTGCAATCCAGCCGAAAGATGACGTCTGAACGACCCTTTCTCAGAGCCTGCATTCCACCGTCGTAGGGGGACAGTTCCACCGTCGTCCTGTCGGCATCTATGGCGTGCTCTGCCCCCTCCTCACAACAAGCCACGGCAGTCCACTCTCCTACCAATAACCCCGACTACGCACGAATCTACCCCTCGTTTCCCCCCGACTTCCAGTTCTGTCACTCCTCCACTCTGGAAATGCGGTCCCACCCCTCGTACAAGGGATCTGCCAGTGGAACGCATCATTCATGGAGATGTTGTCGGAGCGAAGGATTATAGGTTGGAACGCCTCAACCAGTGGTATGGACGATGTGAGCGATGTTGGTGGGAATGATATTGGTTGAGTGACTGGTGCCACGGGGAAGAAGCGCGAGGGGTGGGGTTGGCGGTGGTGCCATGTTGATTTGTAAGATATTGATTGATTGGGGTGATGTGCTGTGTGGCCAGGAGGAAGATGGTGGTGGATCGAGTGATAGACGAAGGGCGTGACGGTGGCTATTTTAGGGTTGTGAGATTGTCCGCTGGTATGGGGTAAGTACATGGAGCTTTTTTGCTTGAAGCACTGAATGTGAAGATAGAGTGTAGGCTTCCAAGATAACGAACCGACTGCAGAGAAGCAGACTGACATGAAGAGGCATTTACTGATTTTTCAGACTGCTTATCATTTGCGGATTTGGTTTGCCACAGACGACATCTAGCAAACGCAAGCTGGAGTTATTCGAGCAAGTCGTTTGAGCCAGCGGTGCTCCCCATGTCGATACCGACTGCTTGAGCGAGTTCTGCTTTCTTGAACGCTCATACTTACCGACCCTCGCAGAACATCAGCCGTTAAAACAATGGCCGGATCCAACTCTGCACGCACGATTGCTTGGATCATAACGCAAGCCCAGGACCCAGGCAAACACTCGAATCCAGGCAAACGCCCGCATTCAAGCGAACAAGAGAACTGGCGCGACCCGCAGTATCCAGGCAATCCTTACACGCCCGGACACCTCCAATATTCAAGTGAAATGCAGGATTCAACCAGACTTTCGACAGCCCTCAATCCAGCAATGAAGCCAGATAGAGACCAGGTCCAGAGCCCCAGCTCAGAGAAGACAGTCACGCCGTCGGCACCTCCAACTCACCAAGCACCGCCCATCCATCCGGAAGCGTATAGTGGCGGCCGGCGTCCAGACGCCTTCCATCAGCAACTCCCAACGTCCCGGGGTGGGAGTGGATACCCGCATTGGGATCTGCCGAATCCGTTTGGTGCGGGGTGGGGATATTCGGCGGAGGGGAGCTCAAGAAGAGACCTTGAGGGTTGATGACGTTCTATTACTGTGAGGAGGCTGATGAAATGCGAGGGTGATGGCTGAAGGCGATTTGGTGGAGGCTCTTGACGGGAGCCTGCTCAGCAGGCCATTGGGCACTTGGGTGTCGATACGCCTGGTTAATAACGCGCACCCATCGTGAACGTGAGCGATGGGTTTGCACGAGCCACGCGAGCGACAACGGACGAACCTCAGATCCTAATATATGTACACGGGGCTTTAAGTGGTCAGTACAGACCTGGCAACGTGGATTCTCTGCTCACGATAATATGTGCAGGCGCGTGTCGCAGGATGCTCCCAACCTTGAAGGCGGGTCTAAACGGGACTCTCTGTACAATTTCTCATCTTTGAAGTCTGATACTACGACCGTACTGGGATGAAGTACCCTCGGCCGCTGAACGCTGTTAACTCGGTATTGATGCGTCCTCGATGCGCGCAGCTGGCCATGGGTCCTTGGGTAGACTGTCTTGTGGTAGTCATTGAACAAATCTACCGGTCAGAATGCTATCGACGCGGAACGAGCCACCTGGCCCCAACTAGGCGAGTCGTTATGTCAGTCTTACCTAGTAACATGTTAAGGGTGGGGTCATTACTTGAAGAGTTTGCTCGTATTGTAGTTCGCGCTTCTCAGTGAAAATCGTATGCGTTCCTAACAAGCCCTTTTCTCTCTGTTATACGAGAAGTTATTGGCCTCGCTGGACTGTGAAAGTCTTCGGGCAGCAATATTTGCAAATCTTGACGATGTGTTGCCGCTGCGCGTTGCATGCAACTCACGGGGTTATAAATTAGCGAGTTCGTTGCATGGGTCCCGCTTTTCTACCATGTGACAACTGCTTCATATTAGCGTAGTGGGATATGCGTCGAATTTGGAATGGGTAGGAACATCGTGTCCTCAGGGCAAATAACACTATAACGTCTCGTCATTCGAGGTGTGTAACTTCGTTGCCGCACGTATGTCACATCTCGCCTACTAAAGAGAGACCACTTGTTCACAGAGATAGTCCGCCATGATTGCCACGTAAGCGTTCGAACCTCGTTGCTTCGCTTCTTTGCAGAGTTGATCAGGATATAAAGCCTGTTAGTCAAAGCACTATGTAGAGCAGACCGTACAAGCATCTCTTCACTTCTATCCACCCACAACCGCAGCGAAGTCGACCGCCTCTTCCATTCGATTTAGTAGTTTTCCAACACGTGAGCAGCACCATGACCAATCGAGGGCCCAGAGATCAGCAAGCCGTGCCAACGTACTCATTTATTCTTCGTTCAGTGGTATAGACTGACCGTTGCGTTTGTAGTACTATTCATGAATTATACCAGCGCGCTGATGGGCACGGACGCGAAGCAGACCGAAAGTCGAGCTTAATCTTCCAAGAACATAGAAAGGCCGAGGCAGACAAGGACCACGGCCTTATTCGCCGACTGGGTCAGGAAATCTTGCAGCATCATCGGGACCATCACAGTGCCGTTGAGTATGTTGTCAGACCCACCTAGATGCGTCTATGGTTTGAACTCACTGACCTACTGTAGTGAAGCACGTCAGCTCGAGAGGCTTCAAGCCCAAGGAGGTCAGGATGATACTCCCGCGGCCGCTAGCGGCAATCACTATCCGGGCAAGAGCTATTAGCGTACATTGCGCTTGATGCGGCTGTCCAGGGTTGACCGTTGTAAAGCTCATGGAGTCCCCCCTAGCTCATCCACTCGTCTAGGCACTCAGTCTTGAATGCCAGAATTTTGATTCCATCTTAGAGCTCTATGAATGTATATGCGTTCAGTTGGTTGTTCGCTTGTGAATGCTCCTGATTGAAGTACTTGACTGTCGATAACATGTCCACGGTCCAGGTATGAAACCCCTTCATCGAGCTCCCAGAGCCGTTTCTTGCGATAGATCATTCTATATGCGACACTCGTGGCCTTGGATTTACTTGCTCTCCGAGCCAGTGTCGACTTTATTGCACTGATTCCACGGATGTCCCCTGTGTGCGACCGTGGGAAAAGGACATGCGGAATGGAGATCGACAAACAAGTGTATTCCACGACCCGCACCCGGCCCCCCGTGAACGCACTCTTCTGCTTGTCACGGAATGCAGGTATTTATAGATTTCATCGTTTCAATGCCGCGGTCTCGCGTCTTTTGAGAGGAAGAATTGACGCGGTCTGAACTCCACAATCAGATGCTACAAACTCAATGTGATGGGACACGGTGGTGGTGTGATGGGACACGATGGTTGTACGATGCGTACCAGGCGCCTACCGTAGCGTCTGTGCTAGGAATATGGATGATGATACGAGGCAGGAAGAGATAGTCGCCTAGGGGGTGAGGCTAGAGAGGGAGAGACCAACGCGATACTATGGGGGTGGGAAAAGTGAGCAAGGCGTCGTGGGTGAGACAAGCTGGAAAACCGAAGGTCGGGTGAATAAAACTAGTCCAAATGCAGCTTTAGCGCTGTTCAGCTCTTGGCATTTCGCTTCGTGTCAACAACAACTTCCTTCAAGCTCTGTCATCATTTCTACTAATGCGCTGAGCAAGTACACTCGAAACTGGTTGAAAATGCTGTCGCCCTTTTTCCTCGCTTGCACAAAGGCACCTCCCGGTCGAAGACGAATCGGCGAATGATGGCAGGTCCCAAGGGTAAACAAGGTGGCCGCCTCCACTTTCGTCGTCGAATGCTACTATACAGTGCTAGAAGGAGAGACGTGCCGACCCCCTCGCAATCATGCCATGCGTGTAAGCCAGCTGCCCGCAGCCAAACGCTATGAAGTCATCCGAGTTTGAGATGCTCTCACGAAGATTCAGTCTCGAACCCCATCACAATTCAACCAATATTCGTACTTTCCACCAAGGCTCTCCTAACCTGCTAACACAGGGCAACGGGTAGGAAGCACAGACGCTTTTGGATCTCTCATTACCATCGGCCGCTATGCACTCGTCACCTGCGGGCTTTGTAACCCCAATAGACAAAATTAACGTCGACACGCCTACTCGCACACTTGTCAAAAAGCTATCGAATAACGGTTCATCAACAGTACATTGTGCGCGCCGCCGTTTTTGTATCCCCGTTGGAAACAAAGATTCCAAGGGCGGACTAGAACCAAGAAAGCAGCTCGAGTTGCTGCTGATCAAGCATTCCAAAGAGCCGACGTGGGCAAAGTGGCCGTTCAAGCTCCAATACTGGGACCTGCCTGGTGGCGCGCTTGCGCTGGACGTTCCTGACGACCCAGGACGCAGGAGCAGCTTAGCAGGTGTAGAAATAGAGGAGTTGCCTGGCTATTCCGCGCCGCACGGTCCAGAGTGCAAAAGTGACGAAGAGCCCAAGCCGCATCGATTCCAATTAGGCCACTACAAAGCCACAGGGGAGCCACCGAAGCCTGATGCTACCGTAGGGCATGGGGTCAGGCGCATACTCAAGGAGAGCGCGGGACTGATCGCGTCCGAGGTGATCCGGCCTGTGACCACACACAAGGGTGGTCAGTAACCGAGTTGTTCAATCTTTCCCCACCGTCGAAGACTGCTAACACAAGCCAGGCCCAAATGATGAGCACATTTGTTTGAACTTTGTTGTGTTGGTCGGAAGCGGGCAAAAGGTGCATTTGCCCCATGGAAATGGATCTCCCCTCATCCCCCGTATTCGCTGGGTTTCGCCAGACGTCTTTGCCGCCGTCAAGAAAAACAAACTTTTTATCGTGGCGGACGAAGACAAAGACGAAGATACTCCCGATCCTATGTGGCATTCGGGATGGGAGCGTTAGGTGGTGGGTAAGTTGCCGTGGGGCGCGATGACACGAGAGACGCACAAGATTGTGGCGGGCCTTTTCAAATGCGTGGAGGTATACAATCTCAAGCTGGCGATGGCGAGAATCGTGGCAGGGGTGCCCGCTGCTCCGAAGGTAATAATGCTGCCGAATCATTTCCTGCCCAGTGAAAAAGGCCACGCTGAGAAGCCCACGGACGATATCCCTATATGGGATGTTCCAGTGGGACACGGCGCTGTCGAGATGATTGGCGAACAGCCTGAGGGCTCGCGCGCGTCCAGGATACATGAATCTGAAGCGGCGTCATGACCATGTGGTGCTCTTGCGTTGAACGCGACGAGGATCGCCGAATAGAGTCCTACAGACTTCGTGTGTCGAGAGACTGCACGCGAAGCAACAAACGGGCTTGCTGACTCTCCAGCCTTCGCTTCAGCATCCTTCCGTATTCTTTCGCCAGATAGATGGCCGCAGTCACTACGCCGTAAGCGGACTAGACACCACAACGTCCCGCTCAAGCTACAGCGGACACTCTCACAAACAAAGCTCGACAGCTTCATGGATTTCTGTGAAGGCTCACCTACTTGCATGTAAGTGCAATGTATCAAGCGTATTGCAAATAGGTCGCTTCTGTTCAGTTTGAAACAGTAAGCACTCGTACAATCCTCTGCCCACATTCTTCTCCCTTCTCCCACATCCATACTCCGCAGCACTCTAGAATACTCTCGAAATATGCTTCTCCGTAAGACACAACGCTAATGTCTCCTGGCATTGATATCTAAAAGATAATGACATCTCTCTAAAGCTCTTAATGCATAAGAAAAAGCACCAACGTTGGTCTCGGGTCATGAACAGGGGCATAAAGTTCGAGCTCGCACTTCCATGCACGTTTGGTATTGCACAGCTTTTTGCGTATCTCATATACTGCTATTCGTGGGAGCGACCTCCTCCAGCAAATCTCGTTGCTGAGCGCTGTCCTCGGCGACATGCACACGCCTGCTCTTGGCGTCGCAAGCGCACTTCACTTCAGCCCTCTGCCAACGGATCCCATCTGGGCTGGTCTCGAGCTCATCGCTGTTGGCGCCCCTTGCGCGTCAGTTTTGTCACGACGGCACGTTTGGGCTTGATTTGAGCACTCACGGAATGACAATCTGCGGCTCATGGTTCTTCAATTCTTTCTTGATCTTCTCAAGATTTTCGGGTTTCTGCAGCCATCGCTTGAGATAGTCGGTCGGAAGGTGCTCTCCGGTGTACCTTAAACCTGCACCTTCGCCTCCGTGCCTACACATGGAGCTGCCGATGCCTTTTCTGTGACGCACCGTATCCGCTGCGATTTCTTTGACCCCGTGTAGCGCTTGTTTGAACCTGTTGACCATGTTGCTTGATGACGTGTTTGTTTATGAATAGTAAAAGGACGTATTCAATAAGCCGTGTACTAAAAGCAGGCATAGAAGCTGGCACACACAGGCTGGAGCGACGCGCTCTGCACTGGACAGATGGCCATCGCGTCTTTGTCCCCTTTCGGACAGAACAGATTTCGATACACAGAAGACCGCTTACAGACCAGACAACGAATGCAGCACGAAGACGAGGGTAAGTATGGCAGTCGCAAAAAGAACCTTATTCTACCGCGAAGCATCACTTCCCACCGTCCTCCGGACCAGCAGCTGCCGCTTTAGCAGCTCGCGCTTTGGCCTCGTTGTGCAGCCGTGCACGATCGTCCGGATTCGCTTCCAAAAACTTGTCCACGTCAGGTTGGTCGTCTTTGTGCTCCGCCATCTCCACATGCGTGCTTTTCTCCTCGCAATGGCAACTGATCTTAACCAAGTAGTAGTACGTCGCCCCGTTGGGAAGACACGCGCCGGCGAGTCTTGCATCAAGTACCGATGTTAGCGAGTGCAATACCAAGCCCGAAAGAGACATACATCGACGCCTCGCGAGGCTCATGTTTTCCAAGTGCTGTTCGGATGCGCCCTCGATGGCTGTCGATATTTTTTAAAACCATAAGAACTGTCTTGCCCGGCAGTTCCATGCCCGGACCGGAGTCAGCGTCGATCGGCCGTGGTATGCGCATGAGCGCTAGCATTCTGCAGCCTGCTTCGGATCGTTTGGACATGGTGGCGGTGTTTGAATTTGATCTTTGCGGGGGGGATTGCTCCTTGTATTTCAACAATTCTCGTGTCTACACTGGACAGATCTCCATCGCGTGTTTGTCTCTTCTAAGAAAGAACAGATTGCAATGTTGGGAACACACCGCGCGGCCCAAAACGCAAGCCAAGCACGATGACGATGGTAAGTGTAGCAGCAGCGAACAGACCCTCATTTTCTTCGAAACTCTCAGTCTATTAGATCACAAGACATCACTCCCCACCCCACTCCGCACCAGCAGCCGACGCCTTCTCTGCGTTCTTCAGCTGCGCACGATCCTTCTCGGGATTCGCTTTCAAATACTCATCTAGGCGCCCTTGATCCCCAATGTTCTCCGCAACCTCCATAAACGTAGATCTCTTCTTGCAATGACAGCTGATTTTTGTCGCGTAGTACTCCTCCCCTGTTGGAAGACACGCGGGTTCGAGACTTCAACCGTGGGACGGGCGTTAGCGCGTGCGGTGCAGCTGTGTTGAGAGTTGAAGTACACTCACATTGACGCCTTGCGTGGCTCGTGTTCGCCGACAGCTACTCTGAGCCGCTGCCGCTGACTATTGACGTTAAGTATGAATTTGTCGACGGTGCTGTCGGCGATTTTCATGGTCGGGCTTTCGCCGTAGTGGATCTTCTCCGGTATACGCGCTAGCGCTTTCGCCTTGCATTCTGCTTCGGATAGGTAGTTGGGCATGTTTGCGCTGTTTGGATGTATTCTTCAAGCACGGTTTTCTTGTTCGAGGAGCGGATTTCTCAAGGTCTGCGTTAGGATGGCTTGATGTTTTTGGGACAAGGAAAATGGGGAGGTCATAAGGGCCACGGTGATGTGAACACATTTCGCATGACCGACTGGAGCGCGATCGCATTTCCAGCCCGTTTGGGAGAAAGAGTTCCCGCAGATCTCATATGTCGAGGGTGCTTAGTAGCCACTTACCAATGGCTCAGAAGAGCTCGCTTGCCTAACTCAATACAACATCGCGATGTCCACTCGAGCCATCAGCACAGGTTTTCTCATTGCTCCACCAACAGTCAAGATTGAACAGGAACGTCGTTACGTCGTATGGGTTACTCGCCGCCAAAAGCTCACACGCGTCTCTTCAGACTTTCTATACTCTTCTCCAAGCGCCGCCTGCTGGCTACTCTCCTTAGCCGCACGAAACTCCGCCTTTTTATGGCCGCAGTCACACGTCACGGTAAGATTCACAAACTGAATACCCCCGGTACTGGTGATCGAGCAGTCTCTACAGCAACGCACAACTCAGCACGCTACAATCCACAAACCTCACCCGGCACCCGAACTCACAACTTCACACCGTGAAGCGGATGACGAGCCAAGTCCGCTTCAGTCTTCGCTTTGTTGGCCGCGGCATATAGCTGCACGATAGTTTGCTGGAGTAGTGGCTCCCGCGGGTCGTTGTTGAACCCGAGTCTCATTTCTTTGTTCGGGATCTCCTCAGCCATGTGACGGCAATAACGGGAGCCGAGGAGCGGTATTTCGGCAAGATGCTTCGGTCCGAAAGGAAAAAATATCGCTAGACCGTGTTGTGGGGAGGGTAGCAGGCAAGTAGAGAGGATGCGTAGAGTAATGTAATAGGAATGATGCAAGTCGCTGTCGCGTTGTATAAGGACTTCTTGACCTGCAGGATCTGAAACGTTGTCGTGAATTTAGTCCATCTGGGAAGGGACACCTTATACTGTCTGAGCCGTATTCGCTCCAAACGTTCTACTCGCGAAACATCGTGCACGGGTTGCGAGGTCCCCGGTACCCTACTGGAAGTTTCGTGCTGCGACTTGATGAACCGTCACTCTTAGTCGACCGCCTCACTGACCGAGTCCTGCGGCGACGAGTTGTATATTCGCGCTTTCTCTTCTCCGGGATGTCGAGCTAGGTAGTAGTCAAGGCCGGGTTAGTCCTGATCGCGCGTAGCGAAGTATTTCCACGTTGTGCGGTTGTGGCAGCGACAGCTGATATGAACCAAGTCGACAACTACCCCAGACCCGCCAACGGTGGCTTCAGGCTCGATGCTGTCATGCGTCAGTAGAACCTACCGTGGCTATCTGGTCACACTCGACCTTGGTCGCACTCACGTCGCGGCTTTGCGCGGATCGTGGCCCCCGAGACCTTGTCGGTAGGTACGTCGCCGCATTTTTATAGTGCGTGCGATGGCGACGCTGGTGCCGTGGAGGACTTGATCATTTCGTTGCTGGGCAAGCGAGCTTTTGCAAGGCATTCAGCTTCATGTATATATTTCGACATGTTGTGAGCTCTGACTAGTGTAATTGCTGTATATCTTAAGCAGCAGAAGTCGATTGTGGGGGCTTCGAGCAGCGGCAGCTGGAACGCTATGCTGTTGACACGTTGCCTTTGAACGGCGGGAGGAGGATCGCGTATCGAGCCCTTCTGGTTAATCCTCTTTAGATACAGGTCGTTCGTATGAGTAAGAATTTACTCTGAGAGCTAGATCTCCTATTTACAAGGGCAACATCGGACAACATGTCCATGTGCTCAGTCACCGTGCATATTATTGCTCTCCTACGCTGCGGAAGGAAGCTTGCTTCACGGAATACTGACCCTGCTTCGAACTTTCTCTGCAAACCGAAGTGATGGCTCCGACATCATCTCACATGGCTGAAACGAAGTTTAGTCAAGCCAGCAGACCAACGTCGGTCAATAATGCGTCCGGAGGTACTTTGTCAGTTGTTATTCATCCAGGTATCTGATAGTCTACAGCTAGGAAGCGCCGTCGAGAGCGCTACTTGCGGCCATACAGACCCAGACCCTCGACCGCATCACTAACAGCAGTTCGTCCCGCGGAGCTTTTACGCGGGTACCCTGGCATGAGCGTCTCGTAATGCGTACTACTCGGTGGAACCGTCGTCAACAACAGAGGCGCGCCGTGGAAGTTGAAGTCCTTCTCAAAGGTCCATGTCGGTACGTGCGGCGCATATATAACATCGTGTTTCCGTTGAGTAGCTTCGCCGGGTCCGCGTAGTGTGGCGTCGCCGCAATGCCGAATTTGGCCAGCAGTGCGATGTCCACCTCGTCGAAAACGGGATCGTAGGCCTCGCCTGTAACGTTTCTACCTGTTCAGCGCTCGATGATCCCGGCGACGGTGACAAACAAGACGGTCTCAATCCGGATGCGCTCGTAGTAGTTGTTCTCACCGCGGTCTGCCTTCTGCTTCTCTTTGTGCACAGAGCCGAGGCCAAGGATCGCGAAATGATCACTGACCTTGCCGGTTTCGATGGCCTTGTGTACAGACGCCTCGAGAGCTTTGTATTCTGGTGATGGTTGCCATTCTTTCGTGAGTGGATCGCCAAGATCTTTCATGACCTTCTGAGCGATCGCATGTTTTTCGAGAGCTTGGATGGGGTGCAAAACGGCATGCTCGGCTTTCTTGAGACTGTCGGCCATGGCTGAGCTGTCTGAAGGGGATGTCACGATGGTGGAACGAGTTTCTATGCTGCACTGCTAAAGGGTTACTTCTGTTGAGATTGGAACTGCTGCAATTGCAGCCCGACAGGCTCTTTTGTTGTCTCGGGCTGCAAAGCAGGGCGTGATCACCTATCGCTACGTGTAAACTTGGAACGTAAGCCACCAGCTCGAAAGATTCACAGGTGTATGTCTCAATTCGAGACTACTCTGTGATCCATCACTTCCGAGAACAGCAGCGTGACCGTAAGCTCCTACCTATCAAGGAATGACACGACATAAACACATTTCCGGTGGTTCAGCCATGCACACGCGGAGCCAGGCCCATACAGGGCAATTTCGAAAGCTTTCGTTGTGGATGCGTTCAAGCTCACGGCTCTGGGGTACAACGTAAGTTGCTCCGCAGACGGACACCAGAGTCAGGTCTGATAGATTTGAACATGTAATGTGTCCTAAAATCATTGCTCGCTCATGTGCCCAAGGGTGGAGTTGAATCCAGATTGCGGGAAACACATTCCTTGTTTGGGAATAGCGCATAGGACATGGCAAATCGTCGTCATTCTGGCCCGTCAGCATCGCAACGTCAGCATCAGTCTGTCACCTGCAGGCTGTGTAGCTCCTGGTATCATTAATAGCGGGCCGATCGCAAACCTCTTGTGATCAAGTCAGCTTACGAAGTCCTCATTACAATCGATTGACTTTGGGACAAGTCAAAGCTGTGCTGGAGCCGCTGCAAGTTTCGGCTCATTTTCGAAGACATCGACAGTGCCACGTCGATGTTCTCGTCGACGGCGGCCGTCTTTGCAAGCCTCGAGAACTCTAGCTCTGACTCGTCAACCACAACCGTCTATTCGTGAGCCCAGTCATTTGCTTACGGGGAGATCGTCGAGTCGACAGCCTTTGCTGCTCAGCTGCTGCAGTCGGCACTGCAGTGTAAACAACCGGAGCTTCGAGCTGCGTCAAGACACGTGAAGAGCTCTCGCCGACAGGCCGACATTGCTTGGAATTTGTTGGGAAAGTAGCACATGTGGTCCTAAAGTAGCGATGTCAGCATGAATCCGCAGCTGTGTAACCCGTGTAGGCAAGCCAATGTCTTACCGCACTTCGCGAACCGACGAGAAAGCTGCCAGACTGGAGACGTGTTTGCGGCGAGTCGCTATGAAAGGGACTACGACGTTGAGGTCTCCAATATCAAGGCTTCGGCCGCCACGGGATGCGCCTAGTTTATCATGATCTTGAACACCCTTATCGAAAGTGAAGCGGACAGCGACAGGACAAGGGTCAAAATGATCTTGCGATTTGCTTGCTTGCAAGAAGCACACGCCGAACATTTCAACCAGCTGGTGGTCATGCTAACAGTCCGACGTCCGGATGAAGTGCAGAAGCGGACGTTCTTGGTGCAGCCTATCGGATTCCGTGTGTACGCTGGCGGCCGGACGAAGCCTGTGCATCCCGCCAAGAAGATTGAGCGATCAATTAGCTGAGTTCGAGGATGTGAAGATGGACATGAATGCTGCAGGATAACGGGCGCTGTCCCTATGCCAACACGATTGCTTGACGTCTCTTCCCTAAACTCGCATGGCGGGTTGCGTCTCCACATTGGTAGATTAGGCGAGTCTACGCGTTACGCCGCGCTATCATATTGTTGGGGCGGCTCGAGCATCAGCACTACTTCAACAATATCGCCGACCATACTGACTTCATTCCAGCTTCATTCTTGCCGGCGACTGTCCTGGACGCTGCGAGGTTGGCTCGTGGACTCGGGCTTGATTATCTTTGGATAGACGCTCTATGCATTATTCAAGACTCGAAGGATCATAAGCGTGCAGAGATCCGCAACATGCGCAACGTCTACAAGAACGCCTTCGTCACCATCGTAGCTGGCTTTTCTAAGTCGGTGTACGACAGCTTTCTGCCACCTGACTTGACTCTTGTATCCGGTGTTGAGTTTCCTGTTGATGTAGGCCGCAGTGATGAGAACGAGAGGTATCTGTGTCTCGAGAACATCGGCCAGTCTGACTACTGGAAGCGAGGTCCGAATACAAGAGCACGGTGTCTGGAAGAACGCTTTTTCTCCCAGAGACTTCTCATCTTCAGCGAGTGGGGCATGATCTGGATGTGCAAGACCATGAGGGTCAACTATGACCCCTGTAGCGAAATCGAAGATGCCGGACGGTACTTCGCGGGTATGACAGCCATCGATGAGACTGCTGAAGAGGTCCTTCACCAGTGGTGTGACATCGTCGCGCATCATACGGGGCGTAATCTGACCACGCCAGAAGACTGCATCAAGGCTGAAACAGATATTGCTGAGGAGTTCTCACACCGATGGCGTCACTTGCTTGGCGACTACCATACGGGACACTGGTCGAAGCATGTAGAGACGGTGGTTTGGGAGCGGGTGGGTGCGGCCCCTCGTGTCGGCCCATCTTCGAATAATTATCTGATATTAGACCCAAAAGTCAATCAAACCCCCTTGCAATGCGTGGCGCCGTCGTGGTCATGGATGCAGGGGCACCAAAGCGTCGCGTATACCGTGAGACCTCGTCTGAGCGAAGCACAGCGGAGAAGCTTCGGTAGCAGTATCGAACGGTTGTACGACGTTTTGAATTTTCAAATGGTGTCGAAGGAGGGTGCCAGTGAGTCTCGTTTGGGCCTTCAGTGCTCATTGACTGGATAAGCTCCGACTGTAGAAGCTCCGCGCGGGTAAATATCGCTGACTAGTTCTGTCTAGGTTCATTTGGTCCGATCAAATCCGCTTTGATCACCATCAAAGCACCAGCTATTCAAACAGTGTGGACCGAGGACGCGAGGTTGTAGACAAACACCCTACCTCGAACAGAACTGGGCCGGGTGCATGCTGACTTTGCCCAATCCCTGAAGCCGGTCGAGCGCGAATTCTAGTGCGCCTTTCTAGGAAAGCGTGATGGACGGGCACCTTTCGGCGGTAGCGATACCAAGTTGTATTGCGTTGTTCATGAAGCTGCGGAAGTTGGTGCGTACTGCCGGATTGGACAAGCCTCAGTGTATCGAAGCGCCGACGGAGAAGGAGGAGGAGATGACGATTTCGTGGATCTTTCGTGTCGACAAGTCGTGAGAATCGTGTAGCGAGAAGCGAGCGTCGATGGGCCATGGTAAGTAGATTGCAAAGGAGTAGAAACAGAAGACATGGGCGGAAAGATGTGAGAAATGTGCATTTCTGCCCAATCTGGCAATCTGACCTCAATGGTATAAACTAGCGCGGAAGAAACGCGCTAAAACTGACGCGTCCCGACGCGTGCTCCAACAACCGCTATTCATCTGCTCCCACCATATCTTCGCCGTATTTGCTCATCGTCGCCAGCGCCCATCATCACGTCTCCTCATACGCTCGCCAACATGCCTCACTCAGTTCACGCTTCTTCCTCGCCTCCTGTGTCCGACAACGAACTCCCCGACGCTCCCTCCAGTTCTCCAGACCAGTCGAGCGAAAGCCAGAATGACGAACCCGAGACCACCAACGGTGGCACAAGTGGCAACACCTCACAAAAACAAAATCTAGCAGACATCTTCGACGACGAAGAGGACGATGAGTTTAGCTCCTCGGCGCCCACGAGCAGTGAACAGCAGCCGGCTCTCGTGTACGCTACGCTCTCACGGTCATCCTTGATGGCTTATGCTGACTTCGATGCAGCCTGGGACATGGCACCGACTACACCGACCCCGGCGTCATGCGCGCCTTTTATCAGCGCCTCTTCCCATATCGCTACCTTTTTCAATGGCTAAATCACAGCCCGCAGCCGACGAATGACTTTGCCCACCGCGAGTTTGCATTCACATTACCCGGCGATATCTACGCCCGATATCAGGCCTTTCAGACCGCGGACCTGTGAGCCAATCCTGCTGACTGCCAATACGTTGCCGCTGATAATCTCCGACCTCACAGCTTCCGCAAATCCCTCATCACCTCGCTCCCCACACGCTTCGAGATTGGCCCCGTTTACTCCACCAACCCTCGTGAACGCAAGTCTCTTCGACCCGGCGCGACGTTCAAACCTCTCTCAAAAGAACTCGTCCTCGATATCGACATGTCCGACTACGACGCCATCCGCACATGCTGCACCGGCGCGTCCGTATGCTCAAAGTGCTGGTCGTGGATGCGCGTCGCCATTAAGGTGTTAGATGTCGCATTACGTGAAGACTTTGGATGGAAACATATACTCTGGGTTTATTCAGGTCGACGAGGTGTGCACGCGTGGGTCTGCGACAAGAGCGCGAGACAATTGGATGATCGATCAAGAACGGCCGTGGCAAATTACCTGGAAGCGCTGCGCGGCGGCGATGGCAAGACCAAGAAAACTGCGTTACGCAGACCATTACACCCGCATCTCGACCGCTCGCTCAATATCCTGCGTGAGACATTCCAGACCGACGTGCTTCGCGGCCAGGATCCATGGCGCGAGAACGAGAAGGCTTCGCACTTACTGAGTCTGCTGCCAGACCCCAAGCTCAACGCGGCGCTGAAGGAGAAGTGGGATGACGACCCCGGACGCAGCAGTCGCGACAAGTGGGCCGACATTGACGAGCTGGCTGCAGACTCCTCCCACCACTCGCAAGGTTTCGAGGCGAAGAAGCTGAAGGAGGCGAAACAAGATGTCGTGTTTGAGTATACGTATCCAAGGTTGGATGCGGCGGTGAGCAAGCACCTGAACCATTTACTCAAGAGCCCATTCTGCGTGCATCCCAAGAGTGGACGAGTGTGTGTGCCGATATCACCTGATGATGTTGAGAGCTTTGATCCAGAGGTAGTGCCGACGGTGACAGAATTGCTTTCAGAGGTGGACGAATGGGCTGGCAAGGATGGTGACGGCGATGTGTCGATGGGAGGACAGCCTAGCGAGAAGATTCAAGCGGAGAGAAAAGTGCAAGATTGGGAGAAGACACGGTTGAAGCCATATGTGGAGTATTTCAGAGGCTTCGTGGCAGAGCTGGTGAGGGAGGAGACAAAGGGCGCCGCAAAGCGGAAGGTGGAGCAGACAGGCGCTATGGAATTTTGAAGCGTACTAATTCCTGGTTTATGAGTGGGAAACACGTCCACCATGAGAACGCAAGTCCAGACCAAACGCTTGACGTCCCCTTCCTGACGCGACTCAGCACAAGAGCCGTGCGAGCAGCCATAAAGTACCCTACCGACGGCCTATGCTCAGCTGTCTGGAGTCGAGTCCAGGTGCAGGGCACACTGCATCGCTGCATCTCGATGCCTAAGATGCGTAACGTATTTACACAAGTTGCATGTGGCCAAGTGTCCGGAAGCTGCCATCTAATCGATCACTGAAGTAGGTCCGCAAATTCCAAGAGTTGAACCTGTGGTAATCTTACTAGGCGGGACGAAGGAGCGTCATGAGTAGCATCCGCTTTGCTGAGGGGTAAGTACCGTACGACAGGAGTCTTGCACGACCGAGTTGCTCGCCCTTGTACATGCCACCCATATAACACAGCTGGCGAAGCAGGTGAGCATGAACAGGCTGTCTCTTCGCTTTTAATCTGATCAATCTGCTCCAGAGTCTGCATGTACCGTCACTTGGCTCTACTAGGTATCATTGTCGACGTCACAAGATCACTGAAACTATTTCGACCAGCCGAGCGTGGAAAGGGCGATGTGAGGATTCGTGCCCGTACTCAGCTAATCTCTTATCACCCGACGGCAGAAGACCGCGGCGCCTGGGATACTTGCCGTGACGAGAAGCCTTTACATCTCGACACCTCACCCGACCGACAGAAGCCCGAAGTACTTAGCATTCGTCACTGAATACCGCTTGCATTTTCCTCTCTACGTCTTCTCGTGTCGTCTTCACGTGCAGGATCCGCTTGAAGATCTTTACAGCTCCCGGCGCCTTATCAGCCTCTGTCACTGAGTACTCCTCGCGTTTCCCTTCCCAGTCCTCTCCAAGATATCACACCTCTTCTCAGTATCCCCCGTACCACCTCGAAAGCATATGCACAAACCCTCAGTATCCCCCACATAACCTGAGACGCACACGCACAGCAGAACAACCCCACAAGAATCCTCAAATCACCCTCTGCAATCAAACCACTTACCGCAGCCCCAACACCACCACCACCACCACCTCACCCTCCCCCAACCCCTCAACCAACACCTCTCGCACCGCCTCCACAGACTCCTACACTCCCACTTCGCCGAAGCGATGGCCCACGACCTCCCGTCCACGCACTGTCGCGACGAAAACCGGCTACATGGCCATGAGGACGACGAGACGATGCCTTGCCACGTTTTCTTGCGCCGGATCTTGCACCTAGCGCATACAAATGATTATAGTGAGGCACTCGTGATGCGGGGTTTGGATGAGCATGTTAGGGATGTTGAGGCGCGGATGCAGGCGTGTCTGGGGAAGGGCAAGGGGAAGGTGTCGTGTGGGGAGGGTTGTGTGAAGGATTCAGAGAGGGAGGGCTGTGTGCTTGAGTGGGGGAAGTTGCGGGGCGTGTTGGGGTGTGTGCGGGAGGTGAGGGTGGCGGTGGTTGCGAAGACGGGGTGTGAGGACAGCGTGTCGGGAAGAGAGCGGAAGGTACGGATGGGTGAGCTGAATTAGCTTTGGTGGTTGGACTTCGGGGTCGAACGAAGAAGATCGGGCTAGGCTGGCAGACGCTAGTCTTACGGTGTCTTCATCTACGTTGAAATAAGTGTCTGGTGGGCAAGCCGGGTCTTTGACATTCCACCGCTGCTTGGCGATTTGTTGAGCCTCCTAATCAATACTACCGCTTCCTAGAGATCTTCAAGCAGTGTCTCGCTTATAGTCGTACTTCAGCCTACGGGAATCCCTTCGGAGCAGCTTGCTAAGGGTGAAGAAGGTGCGGGAAGAACTTGCGGAGCTGCCCAAGATCTGCGCAGAACAGCGCCGCATAATCAAAAGCATCGACGCTGCTATCATAATATTGCTGGGTGACAGCTGGGTGACAGCGTGGACGTTTCCTAGTGTTACTGTCGTAATCAAGAAGGCCCGCTAACTGCTCACGTCCTCCTTTTCCCCTGCAAGCACTCCTGCCACTCGAAATAAAGCTGGCTCTCTTAGACCTGGCGTCTTGCTCTTCATTTATTTTACTCCATTCCAATATCATCAACAACTTCGTCCGTCAGCAGGCTTCAGAATGTATCACCTCGGCCGGAGCGCCAAGCACGAACAGCAAAACAAATCGCGTAATCATGTTGGACGCCTCTTGCACGGTATGCCGCACGAGGTACAAAGAGAGATACACTTACACACCGTGCGCAAAATGTTGGACGAGCATGTGCGACAGTCCATGAGCTCGAAGCGTATGCGGTCACACATGATCAACGAGCAGTATTTCCGAAACAATCCTGCCAGCAGAAGCCTTCTTAATTGTGGCCCCTTTTTAGGGCGACTTGAAGCATTAGCTAGGCCCAACGACTGCTGTCGGGGTGTGGTCCTCCTCGGCCTCGAATAGCAGATAAAGCACCTTACAGAGCGGATTGACAACGATTTGCATCGGGCGAGGCACAACGAGTCTCTCTGTGAGATGACCGACGGCATCCCAACTGAGTACGACCAGTTCAATTTGTGTAGCGTGCGCTCTTGCGCTATTGAAATGAAGCGTAGATTACTGCAGACATTCCCGGAGAAAGACGCAAACACCAAGGTCGGCGCAGAGGTCAATGCTTCGAAATAGAGACGTACTGAATGAAGACTGACCTGCAATGGCCACGCGGGAGAGTGGTGCTTCTTTGCATTTTCATAGGTGTTCTGTCTTGCGGAAGATTGCTGCTCTTGCTACTGCGCAGAGCTCATGCTGGAGCATCCTTGAGATTCGCGCTAGCCCAGTCTCGCGGTGAGGTCTTCTATACTCTGCAAGCATCCGACTTCACTCTTCTGCTTCGTGAAGACGCATGACACGCAACTCACGCAACGTCCGGATATCTTGATGATTTGCTCAAACGACCTCGTTTGATCTTTGGGCAGCATAACATACGTGGCGTCCATGGGCGCAAGTGGCCGCCGGAATCAGGGCGGCAGACTGCAAGTCTGATACCATGGCATTTTTGGAGACGTCCGGTTGCTGAGCTTCAGATCACGTCCGGCGCTGGCCACGCGGCACTAGAGTTGTCGCCATGGGCTCAAAGCACTCCTTTGCCTTTAGAGACATGCCCGACCATAATCCGCGTGAGAGCAAGAAGCTGGTTCTGAATTACTCCCTCGGTCATCTGCGCAGACCGGTCTCGCGCGCCGCACTGATGTATGGTATGAAGCAGGACGTGCCAATGGATAACTCCTCCAATGACCCGGATAATTGCCAGACGTGGCTGCGCATGGTGAGAAGACACCTCGAGAGTGCGGGATACCTTTCCAGCTGCGAAGTCAAGAAGGTGTCGCACGGATGGACTACGCTATAGTGCAAGCGAATTTCAATGGTCTGTATTGCTGAGAGTCACAGCTCCGCACCTTTGGAAAGCACTGAGTGTGTATGTGCGAGAGTGGGGAGAAGAAGAAGATCTGGGGGTAAAGGCAGATTAGCCTACATGGGCTAAATCGCTTTTGGCTAGCCTGAACGCTAGCAACGATAAATATCCCTATCACTTACCTCGGCACACGCATCGTCACTTTTCTTGATTCTCTCACTATTCACCTCCAGTCCAGTCACATCAGACACTGCAAATCGTGCGATCGCCTAATTCGACCGCAATCTTCAAAGCATTCGAAGTTATTGCAGCAGTGAGGACATTCCCATGAACTCTCGCGGGGAAAAATAATTCTCATGGGTCGGCAAAGTACCCACTGGCGCGTCGCGAAACAGCTAAGTGCAGCTACTAACTCTGTCATGTTTCCATCAAGTTTGTTTGAGTCACTCAGGACAGTTTGCAGCGTTGCAGCCTCTATCAAAACTACGCCACGCAATCCTGATCATACACTCGAAGGAGATCCTTCGTCGCCAGCAATATTCCCTTTCGCCCCATGCGAGGATTCTTCATACTTGCATCCTTCAGGATCAATCTATTCTAAGGCCTGGCGAGCCTCGTCCGATCCGCACATCATTCCAAACGTCCCCTTCTGGTGCGCTATCACACATCCGTACACTCCGCCTTTTCCTCTGAAAGCCCGTGCACAACAATCAGGCAACATTGCACCTCGTTTTCTTCTACCTCGAATCCAAATCGTTGCGCTCTTGAACCGAGACGGCTGATAGCGGCGAAGACAACGACGAGGATTTGTCACAGCGATCAGTTATTTACTGTCGTGCCGTAGACATACCGCTACCGCAACTGCAGAAATATGTTCGCGCGGTGGAAGGGCGCGTTTGCTGCGTGTCACTACACGTCTGAGGCTCTAATGAACGTTTGGCCTTAGACGAATTGAGCCTGATAGAAACAATGGGTTACGAAACAAGACTCTAACATTTCTACTACTATTGCGGCACGGCAGTAAACCAGCTGGGTCACTGCACCCATTTATGACTATACGCTCAAGCACATGAGTGTCAGGAAAACTTCGCGCGACATCAAGCAAACCCATGGGCAGCTTTATGATGTTTCTTGTGCCAATATCTTTGTGGACGCCACCGTAGTCTGATAAGCATGTGCAGGGTGCCATCCTGTCTTTTCCAGCGAAAGAGAGGCTCTCAGACTCTGAGCGTCTGGCGTATTAGTATTTGCCACGACAGGTCAAGCGTTTCCTCATGACGTTCATCACATTCCTTTTCTTCAACAGCTTAATCCAGCTATGCTTCACAAACACCTCCAATATTCCATCAAGCATTCTCAAGCGCTTTTCGTTGCTCATCTGCCCATCTCCTCCATATAGACGCTCACCAAGCTTGTTAATTTTTATCGATCGGGACCGGCTTGGACATCTTGAGGACACACGGCGCTACTAAGATTGCGAAGTCTCTTGCGACTTTATCCCGGCACAAAACATTCCTAAACGAGTGTGATTAGCATACGCGACGCCATCCCGATCAATTGCGAGACACGTCCATACGTTGCGAAAGCTCTGCCTTGGGCCCCGATCGGCCATATATTGAAATACCTGATTACCAACCCGCTTTTGTCGCCGCTTGTGTCTCCAACCATGGCGATTTCCATGGCATTTGCCTTTTCTCCTGAGAACTTTGGGCCCCGAAAGTTAGCCGGTTGCGAAATCCGTCGGCAGATGCAGATCGAGAGGCTTACATTTTCTCCACACAGTCCAGGAATCTCAAGCAACATAGCTTGTATCGTATAAGGTAGAGCTGAGTTGATGCAATAAGTCGATAGGAAGTTAAGATAAACTTTGAATTGTTGGAGCGGGATTTCTTAGTAGCTGTTACTCTTTGGCCAACACACCTCCGTGGAACGCATACGTGTGCAGGCTTTAACGAATTTTGCAATGATGCAATCTGTTCTGGGGCTCAGTGGGTGAGGTGGTTGTGGCGCAGAATCCCCCCTGCTACGGATAGAATCAATTGTTTACGTCATCTGGGCATTGGAGTGCTGCAGACGGTCTGCTACATTACTTCATCTGAACGACGCTTGCATCGGCAATATATCTGCGTCACAAGCTGATCATCACTCAAAGACTGTTCTTCAAAAGATCCTACAATGGCTACCTCCAGATACACTACCTTCATCAAAGTCACTACTATCATCTGCCCCTCTTTAACGATCCGGTCTGGTTGCTTCATCCGAACGATCTAGAAGACTACTCAACATTGGTATTACGCTCATTTGTCAGTCGTTCTTGGCTTCCTGAGCAGCTCACTCTACTCTCATCTCTGTTATAAGTGGGCATCTACCTATCTAGCCAGTTTGCGGATAGTGTCAGCCACTTGCAATTCTTAGCAAGAATGCAGGATGAGCGCATCCCTCAAAGTTCTGGCGAATGATTTTAAGTAATCCTTACTCCCTTCGTCCGGACTAATTGTCTGCAAAGTTGTTCTTACCGGAGCTGTACCAGATCCGGGATTACCTCTCATCCACGAAGAAGCTAGCTGCACTCCGTCAGTGGCTCCTACTAGGATGTCTTGGCTCTCGAGCTTGCCCCATCGCGCTTTCTTAACCCATCATCGACAATCTGCACAGCTTTCTCCCCTTCCTCCTTAGTCATCCAGCGCCTGCGCACGAATAAGTCCAGAAGCCCCTGTAGCGGCCCTAGTTCGCATGCCTTTATTGCAACCAGATTATTTTTGAGCTCCGTATTAAAGTCATTGCACGACACATGGCTTTTCGCCTGCGTCTCGTACGCGTGATGCTTCTTCGTCAGACGAATACGTCCGCCCTTCCGGAAGAGATCGATGCTAGTTACGCCCTGTCAGCTCCCATTGTGAAGTCTAAGATAGAGCTGTATACAAACTAGCAATAACGCCTCGTGTACGCTCTGCCGAATAACGACCGCACCGTTAAAAACTCAACTCTGACGCCGCAATTCGTACGGGTAGATTTCTTTTGTAGAGGTGCAATTATCTTAAAACGGATCTTGTCGACGTTTGTGCCCGGTCTCCACAACAATGTTAGTTTAGCTTCTCAAAGTGTGCTATGTACACACCTGGGGCGGTTCGTCTTACACTGGTCCCTTTCTAGCTGGGAATGGTGTTGCGGCTACGAAGCGGGGCGGCTCAGGGCAACCCCATATCGTCACCCCATTTCGAAATGGTACTGCCCCCAAGAACAGAAAGATAGAGGCCTAAACCCCCCAAATAATAGCGCTAAGAAGACAGTATTACTACTTACGCTCCCTACCCTCTGACCCTTACCTACATTTAAGTCTCGTTGCAGGTACTTCCTCCCTACGCTACGCTACAGGATCCCTCTCGCGGACCCCTCTCAGGCTTAGCTCGACCTGCGTTTTAGAAGTTATACAAGCCCCCTGAAGGATGGGGTATGGTTTATTGTTCGCGGTAGTTTTGGAGAGTTTGGGGCTGCCCCGTAGAAATGCGGTGACGACATGGGGTTGCCCTGAGCCGCCCCGGCTGCGAAGGGTGTTGATTGGATCCGACATTGATCGGTTGGGTAGACTCCGCGGTTGATCAGTCTAAAAACTCAGGAGCTAGGTTAAGAATATTATGATTCAAAGATTAGTTTTCAATCTTCAGGTCAAAAAGACACTACAAGAGGTTGCAAAGATGTCAGAGACTACCGGCGGCTTGCCAGAAGTCTTCATATATCCATTTAGCCAGTCTGTGGAGATTTTGGATGCTGCAAGCTGTTCACAACCTGTAGGAGTGGGGACACATGTAGTGTGAGCGTAATCCTGAGCAGCCTTGATGGAGAATTTCGAGTCATCCTTACATTCCAGCACTCGAAAAATCATCTGCCAAGACTTTTTGCCGCAGCCGTATGGGATTCGAAGTCACTGTTCTCCTACCTTGTCGTGAAATATTTTACCTGGGTCTCTTACTGAAATCATGTTCTCGCATCTGTCACGGTTCTCAATTTATCAGCCCGCGCTTAGCCAACTTCCTATCTATCTCTGTCCTCGTTTTATGCGCAGCCTGCTCACTCATCCATCCTTTCTGCTGGAACAAGGCGAGTGCTCTTTGCAACGATCCTCCGTCCTGCAACGCATTCGCTGTGTCCGCAAACTCAGGCTTCTCGAGCTCCCGTTGATACTCCTCCCACGATACGACACGCGCCGTCTTAGCCGTGTGCAGTCTACCCATCGAGAACCCGGTGAAGCTTTCCTTGACATAAAAGTGTTTGGTCCTGACGCCTTATTAGTTTTCACCATCGAAATAGCAGGATTGCGTACGTACTAATCGCAAAGCCGTGTAATAAATCCCCACTGCTGCTCCTCCAGAAGTTCGATCTCGACGCCGCAATGGTCGCGATCAGGTCCATGGTACGCGATTCCAGTGAGCCGGAACTGAATCTGGTTGACGTGGTGACCCTGGGGCTGGGGTGGTCTTCAATAAGCTTCCAGTGTTCGCATCTCACACGTCTAACACGTTCGTACTCACGCCGTATGTTGTACCCATAGGAGATTCCTTATGGTCTCGATGGGTACTGATGAACATTCGAAATCCCATGGTTGTCCAGCTTCTTTTGCGGTGTTTTGGCGACTGACATACGGTGTTTGTGACGTTACAAATTGAAGATGCACGGGAAGTAGACTGTGAAATATTATGCATCGCTCCGTAAGCCATCTGCTATACTTAAGCAAGTTTTGAACATGCCAACTTGCAAAAGGTGGATCAAGGTGCAACCTGTCTGACAGGTATAGGATCAGCGCGATCCTTCCAAGTCCTGGAGGATGTTCTCAGGTTATCACTGAATCCCAGCGCTTGCACTTATCGATACGGTATTCTTATCGCAGACAAGCCGAGTTTGGCATCTTACAGTAATGCAAGTTATTTCGATGATTCACTCATCGTCTTTCTCACGGCCTTCATTGCGTCCTTCACGTCGTCTTCATTCATCCATTTTCTTCCCACAAATACGTTCAAGAATTCTTCAAGCGCTTCGCATCGCTCCGTTGCATTGCTGTGCGCCGCTGTAGTAGGCTGAAATTTCTCGTACTCCTTCGAATATTCAGACCACGGCGCGATAGCGCGCACGCAAGCGGTATAAGCAACTCTAACCGCATTTGGTCTGTGATTATCATTGCTTGTGAAGAACTTGATGCTATAATTTGCGTGTTAGCTTCAGATATAAACATCAGGTGATGTTCACGGACTTGGCGCAAATCCTCGATTTTTCCCCAAATAATGTATGCCGCACGTCTATGGAATCGAGCCTGACCCCGCGGCCATTTCGAGAGACTTGTTCGGCAGAGTTTGCAATGATCTTGAAGTGGATCTCATTGACTCGTTCACCCTTTTATGGTTTCGAGTCAGCTTCTTGACGGACGCCTGATAGACCCTTAGAGCAGCGGCACTTACTGCACGTTCTTTGTACCTTTCGAGGATATTGAAATGTACCATTTGAATCCTGGCTACCTTGGACGTTAGATGGGTCAAAAAGGCTACTGTGGCGTGCAGTAACGGTTGAGTGTGACGTAACGTTCGTGATGTTGGCAGCCTTGATGAGTACGCTAGATACAAGCTATAACGTATAATACGGAGCTCTGCGGACCATCTGGTATACGTAAGCATTTTATTGATAGACCAACTTGCAACGATCGCCATAGCAGGGTTCGACGGGTTGGACAAGGCGTGGGAGGAGCGCAATCCTCGGAAGTCGTGAAGGATGGATCCAAGCAATCCTTACATGCCAGAGCTCGGACTGATTCTCCACAAAGTCATTCCTGTCGTATACGTACTGGGTTTCGTGTTGCTTGCAATCCCAGAAAAATTGTTCCAAGGACTTTTGTCCGATCGTAGACAGATAGTTAACAGTACGCACTAATTGGCACTTGGTGACGGTTGCTATAGAAAATCTAACAACGGCACTTCTATCCCGCGCCTACGCAGCTCCTTCTTTATGGCCATACTTAAATCAAGCCAGGTCGACACATTCATCCATCCATTCACTCTAAATTGAGTCAAGGCTTTATCCAGCGACTGGTTGTGAATAAGAGCGTTGCCCTTTGTCATCGCTTCAGCGAGTGCGGGCTTTTCAAATTCCTGCTTGTAGCTATCCCATGGTACCACTCTGCTTACATTAGCCGTGTAAAGCGTTTTTACCATGACGGGCTCTTCTGGGAAAATCGGGCTTCTTGTAATCGTGAAGTCCCTCCTGCTCGCGCCTTGTTAGCTAATTCGAAAAGAGTGATGGATCCGCATACACACTCATCGCAGAGAGAATATAACAATGGGAACTGCTTCTCCAGGAATTGGACTCGTACGCCGCAATATTCCCAGTCAGGTTTCCGCGATGGTAGTGCGATGAGAATGAAACGGATATTCGTTACGCGTTCAGCTTTCTGCTAATTTGCTCTTTGATTATTTCCCGGCGCTCGCATCCGATACGCCTGACGTTCTTGGACTTACACCAGGATGCCAGTGTGGCCAGCGAAGGGCGCCCATTAAGAAAGTGTATGATGGCTTACGAGTTCGCAGCAGTAGATCGATTAGGGGAGTAAGCAACTGGATTGCGTGATCTGTTGAACGTAGACGATGTTTGTAAGGGTTTGAATGTCAACTACGCACCAGAGAAAAGCGGCAATATGTTGTACGCAGATGGGCAGGATGTCCGCTACACGTAAGCACTTTTGTAATAGGCCAAGTAGCAAAGAGCGCTGTAGTTTCTTCCTGAAGGATGTGTCAAGGTGTAGGATCAGTGCAATCCTCTAGCATCCTGGCGGATCATCCTATGTCGCTGTGGAACCCTGGTGCTGTGCTCGTGACTTCACTGTAATGAGGCCGTAGTAGACTGCATTAATAATATGCTTGATCTAGAAATCTGTAGTGAGATTTGCTGTCCAGATGTCGTCTAATAATCGCATCGCGACAAGTGATGCTAGGCTGTAAGTTCGCTTCTCTCTTGCCCATATCTTGAGTTCTCGATGAACGCTCATGACGTGCGCAGCGCGCTTAGCAGAACACAGATCAATCGCGATTCATTTCCGTTGTAGTGATGGGAGAAGCAGTCGGTGCCCAAGTAGCAGTTCCAACTGTTCGGCATTCCTCGACCGCTCACAGGGCAGTACCAATTGGCAAACGGCTGTAGCTACTATTTGGGAACAAACAGAAGCTCAAGCTACTTCGGCTTCTGCGACTGCGACCGACCATCTCTCTCACGCAACCAATTGAGCGCCTTCAACTGTAACAAGCATTAGCTCTCATGTGCACAGAACCGATGTGTTAGGTAGTATCCGTACTATGTAGATTCCGCAGCGACAAAGGACATTACCGAGGAATTCACCCATGCTGTGACGATGAGAGCCTTTGACCACACCTCTTTGCTGGAAGTGACTTCGCAAGATGTGTTTGTAATAAATGTTCTTAAGGATACGAGGTCAGTGCAAAGAATGTGAAGACGTTCTATGAGCTGCAAGTTCTCAAGCGATGGCGTTGAAGTGGCCTATTTATCATCGAGTGTGCGATGGACAAATGCGAAGAAGCCAGGTCGTACCAAGACTGAGGTGCCATCTCCTTTTCTTGGACGGTCATTGCATGAACTGTTGTGACAGCTGGTGAGTCGGTATCATCTCAGGACTGGTAGTTTTGTACCGATCTTGTGGGCCGAGATAGGCAACAGGTTATTCCCGGTCTGGCATGATCGGAGGCAAAAGGCTCCGTGCTGACCGTCGCGCAGCCGCAAATGGAATGCGCATAGATGATGGTTTCGAAGAGTGCGTCGATGTATCTTCATAGTGTGGTCTTCATGCTCTTGAACGGCCATAATTCTTGAAGACATTTCGACTCGCGAAGAATGGTACCTACAAACATTGCATGTGTTTGGCACCTACAGTTTGACGTGTTTCTGCTGCCGACCGTGCATCTGATTCTATACGAACGCGCACCAGACAGCAAGATCGACGGTTGCATGCTCCCCCGTCTCATGACCAAGATATGAGCATCCTGCACTTAGCGCGATTGAACTCCGCCTCAGTCCGCAAATTCCATGCAAGCCTGCAAGCACTTTGAGCGCAGACACTATTCTGTTTGATAAATTATTCGAAAGGTGATGTTGATTTCACCTCCACTCAACATGTGCAGATCCGGGAGTATCATTACCAATCCTTCGGATCGCTGAGCCTCCTTTTCTGTCGAAGACAATTAGCTGCGGAGGAAGGGGATCTTAGGAGATGATGGAGACGTACGCAATCCTAGTACAGACGACGGCATAATGTGCGCGGTAGACAAACCAAGTGCACCACAGCGTCAACAACATGTTCTTTGGCTTCCTCAAGAAGAGGCATATTACTGTTATGATTTCAAAAGCTGCAAAGCTAGTAGTATCTTCCTGACATGCCTGTAACTTTTGAAAACAGATTAAAAGTAGGACAAAAAGTTCTCTTGAGAGAAGTTAAGAACCGTAGGAAGACCAGACGTGGGTCATTGGATGCTGGACACACTAACAAGCCATGCCAGCCGCAGCAGCCACGTTACAGCGCTGAATGCTCGGGTGTGCGAGATTGCCGGAGTCTGCTTGTAAGCTCCAGCTGTCATATTGGATTTGCGACTGGGCTCTAACGGGGGTTGAAAGCGTGCTGACTGTTCCGTGTCTCAGTTTCGGGTGTCTTGTGAGACAGCGTGTTTGGCGAGAAACCCGACCGTTCAGTAACAAGCTTCAACAGCTTGCAGAAGCTGCTACATATCATGAGCGTCTCCAGTGGCACAGCCGCACGATCGTAACTGGGACAACCCCTCTTTGAAGTGACAATATTCATGATATTTCCAGAGCGTATATCTGCATGGCGATGGTACGGTGATCGCGTGTCAATGATAGGGTCTGGAGAGTGCAAGCCGAATGCCCTCGGAGGTTCACGAAGTCATCTGTGGCTGCAGGTGAGCCAACCGCTGGCAGTCAAGGAACGAGATTTTCGTCATTCCCTGCGAGTTTACCACTGCCCTATGTGGCCATCTCAAGCGTATGGACAGTCTCCTGAGCTAACATCCTGACGGAGACTGTGAGAAGGACGAGGTGCGTTCTGCCATTGCCGTCCTTAGTTTGATCCGTAGAAACTATCAAGTATTAGACGCAACGCGGTTCGTGCATCGACGACAGAAACGCCGCGAAGGAGCGCCATGAAGAAGACGCCACCAGAATAGCTGACTAGCAACCAGAAGCTGGTTTCAAAGGCGCGATGCGAGATCGTGATGAAACAAGTAGAGAGTACGTTTGGCGAAGAGGAAGAAAGATGCCAAGAATAGATAAGGATGAATATCGTAGGTTTCGTCAGACTAAACATCTGAAGACTAGCGTCTTGAGCTAGTAGTCCATGCGAGGTACACCCTGGTCTACAAAGCTTGCATCTCGCCACCGTGGTGCTGGAGCATTCTCACCCAGTGTCTCAAAGCGCGCACCCCACTCGGCCAGCACGCGGAGATGTTGCCAAGCAGTGTCCAACTCCTTCAGATGCTGCGGGTCAGCAATCACACCCGCTCCACGCATCTTCGCTACTTCCTTCTCCATCTCCTGCGAGTACTCCAACGCCAATTGCGCAACGTGTTCCCGAGCGTCCACCCTCGTGTTGAAGATGTCCATGTCCTTTTTCTTCCAGAACGTCTCCTCGGTGTTGATGTCAAAGCGGGGATTGGAGTTGATGTCAACGTCGGTCGGGAATTCGTCGTTCCTCCATTTCTTCTCGCACATTCTTTCGTATTCCCAAAGAACATCTTGTTCGTTGACCTCGGTTTCGAAATCGGCGTGCATGAGCAGTCTAGCGAAGTAGTCGCAGATTTCTCGCCAGGCCTCTGGATTTCGGGCTGCGACACGGCGTGATGCATCTTCTTTCGCACGCCCTGGAGCAACGTGGGGGCGCTTGCGTGGCTCATTGGAGTTGCCGTTCGACTCAGAAGCCATGTTGGAGTCTGCTGTTGGGATTTGCTGTTGGACTCTAGACAAGTTCAGTTCGGAACAGTGGGCGACTTATATTAGATGCAATGAAATGTTTGGCGGGAAAGCGAGGCGCCAAACGTAAACACAAACAGATTACGTGTCTCCGTAAGCGCGAATCGGGCCTGAGCAAACCGCCTTCATCTTCTGAAAACCCTGAAGTCAGCTATGGAAGAAAGTCTGTTTGTTCTCTAAATGTCCTCACCAGTTTGCAAAACATGGTATGACAACAGGCACTAGGAAATCTCAGGAAGAATCAGCACTATCACGATTGAGCAAGCCTGAACAAGTCAAAGCATCGGAAGCTCGAAACAGGGCGAGAGTGTTAATCGTGCTTGACAGTCTTCTTTGCAGCTCAGTCGCGAAACCTACTGTTTGGCCACTGCCAGATCTTCCGCCCGCGACGTCAAGGTTCAGGGTCTCAACAATGCTGCTGACTCAATCTCTGTGCTCTTGCGGCCTTTCAGCACAATGCTGAGCATCCTTACCAGCTCAACTCAACGCACCGATCATCAAGTTATAGCCTCCCTGCGAATGCATTCCGCTCTCTCCATCAACGCCTTCCTACCATCTCCCTCTCATACTTACTGAGCTTGGTATCAAGCCCGTCATAATGGATGTGACGCAATTGGTCGGCGATGCTCGACATCCAAAAGGTGTGGTGACTAGAGGAAGAGATGAGCAGTGGTTGACGCGGAGAAGCCGCGTACTTAGCGCGTTTTGAGGCATCGCGTGCATCAATACGAAAAGATATGCACTTCATCACTCGGGGGTATCCCGATAATGTGTCGACGCCTTGACGTAACTTGACGCTCCATCGAACTGCATCTCACCACTCTCTAGCTTTTTCGCTTTCGTGGCACTCACTTCCCCTTCCGCTCATTCAACACCGCCCCACTCCCATACAAGCTCGCCTTCATCCCATACTCATTCCCACTATTCACCTGCAGCAGCGTCCAAGCATCACACTTGTACCAGATCCCCCTCTTATCCTCTCGACTCACCAGGCCCAGATCCCGCAAACCCATCAACACGCGCTTCACATCACCCTCATCCTCAAAGTCCCGCGTATAGATGCAGATGACCTGCTCCTCCCGCCCCTTCTCGCCCTCGGCCTTTTGCTCCCGCCGCGCGACCTTCGCTGTTGGACCCAGTACACCTTCCACCATGCCCTCGCATACGCGCTGCCAGATCTTGTCGACGCGATCGGGCATGCAGAAGATCATCCATTTCCCACTTTTGACCTCGTACTTTCTTGCGTACGCTTTCAAGCGCTCGACCAGCTCCTCACGCGGCTTCGATAGCTGTCGTTCCAGACTTCCCTTGCCTCGCTTGTCTATCTCAGCGCTGAGATCGCTCTTGAGATCGAGAAATTGCATCAGCGCTTCCCGTCCTTGGCGTACAAAGGCGCCTTCGTTACCATATACACGTGCGCTGGGTTCAACGTACGGGTTCGCGACCCAGATCCATGACCCGTCGCCGGAAACATCACTGTCTTTGGTGATGAAGCGGGAGCTAGCGTAAGTGCTTGATGGTGGGAGGCGAGTGACGAAGTCTGAGACCGTCTCGTTGAGCTGTTTGCCTTGAGCTGGGTAGCCTTCGAATGGGTTGTGCAGAGGCTTTTGGGTGTGGACGAGAGAGTTGGCGATGACGGTGGGCGTGCGGGATTGATAGGAGAGGTATGCAGTGGGCGAGGTGCAGGATGAGGGTGGCGGTGAGCCTACATGTGGCATTAGAGTGGTCGCAGGTGACTGGGGACATTTGGCTGGGGATCTACCGTGAAAGGACGAGTCATCAGAGATGCAGTCGTCTGCAGCGACGGGATCGTTAGATAACGAAGCCATGGCTAAGCCAGGCTATAGCGGCTGGTGTTCAAAGCATGTTCGCTGAAGTGAGAGTAAGTACCTAGTGAGAGGTGCAGCAGTTTCAAGCAAGCAGAAAAGGTCCAATCGGACGATAAATATCGATTAACGGTGATGGTATCACACTTATCCAATAGAGCCACACGTCTCTTCATTCTTGCTCACTTCTAGCGGCTACGAGCACTTCGCAATCAAGACTGACAGCATTCGCATACAGTCCAAGAAACACTTTCAACATTAAAACCGCTTCCCATTCCGAACGGTCGCTTATACATAAGCTCAAACATCGCTGACCGAGATCATTGGCACGCTCTCATCTCTTACCACATACTACTCTCCTCCGTCAACCACGTCTGCCACGCCTTCCCCTTCAGCTCCTTGCGCGCCTTCATCAGCGCCTTGCCATACAGATTCTGGCCCTTCGCACCTGCCTTCTCCACACCCCAACGCTTCCAACACACCTTGTCCGTCACAAACACCAGCTCCTCATTCCCGGTCCGGAGCAGCTTCCGCTTCACGTCTTTACTCTCCGGCTGCGTCCCCAGGAACCGCCCTTTCACCAACTCCCACACCACGTCTTCACGATCCTCAACCACTTTCCACCCCTCGTCGTCAAGCGCGTAGCTCTCTTCCGCCTCGTCCAGAACGGACCGCAGCGTCTTCTTGCTCGCACCGATGATATCATCCTCGAACCCTGTACCTTCCCATGAGCATCGCACGAACCAGTAACTAGCCGCTAAGCTCGTGACACCGCGGTCGTTCTTGCGGCGCGGAACCTTGACGAACTTACCCTTCTTGGGAGGGGCGACTGGAGCGTCCTTCTTTCCGACCTTCTCGGCGAGGTCGGCGGCGCCTTGCGGGAAGTGGTCGTCGTAGAAGGGCGACAGGAAGGCGTAGATCTTGGCGGGACCGACGACGTCGAGGTCGGCCGTGAAATGTTGAATCCAGCGGGGCCCGGCCACTGTCTTTAGCGCAGTAGATGGGGCAGGCGCGCTAGCCGGGCAAGGCGCGACTGAGGAGGAGGAGGAGGCAGACAAGAGCGATGTCTGTGCTGTGTGGTAGGAAGAACCGGAGCCTTCGCTACCAGAGGAGCTGTTGCTGTTCTGGCGCGGTTTTGCGCCGTTGGAGGACGTTGCGGCCACGGATGCCTAATTGTTTGAGGATGTAGGCAGAGCAGCGGCTATTTGAGCTATGCTCATGCTGCTCTGCTCGTTGGCAGGGAGGGCTGGTTTTGGCTGTGGCGCATGCAGCACGGCGGACTCCGCGGTGCCTGGGACGCGCAAGTTTCGCTGGACCTGTTCAGCGGCGGCTTGCTTCTTCGCAGCTGATCTGCGAGGCATATTTGCAGTACCGTAGTGTTATGGATGTCTTGAGAAGGCTCTTGGGAGAATTGCAATAGCTGTGAGTGGCTGAGATGTAGATGCTGAACAGTGAACAACAGCAAATGTGAGTGCGTGGTTATGTCGCTTGGGTTGAGAGCTTTGACGCTGCAGGACAGCTGCGCAAGAGAAAGCCATATTTATACTTGCTCTGTAGTCGGACAGATGCTCTGACAGCGCCTACACTGTGCGCTAACAGGTGCTCAGACAAACCAGACGACTCCGTCATACTTACATAGTGGACGAAGATGGGCACAGTGCGGCGTGTATCCGACCCAAGGGGTGCACTGAATCTGTTTGGACAACTGAGCCTCTTGATCAATGATCATGGAACGATTCTTCTTGATCAGTTCGTGGATGCTGGCTCGTGCATGACGCCGCGCTATGCCATTTCATGTTCAATCTTGCTACTCTTACACGGGCAAAACCATGCTCTTGCACTTCCGACGTCTTCAACCATTCATCCTGCACCTCGACGGGACGTCAGACAATGGTCTCCAGTTCCCTTGCATACCCCAGCGTATTCTCAATGACCGTTCCGCTCATCGCCAGCACATCTTCTCGGGCGCCCTCCTCTTCCGCGGGAAAGTAGACACGCCCATCCGACACTGTCCAGCCCCGCTCTTTGCCAAACTCTACTACACTGCCCTCGCTGTCCAGGAAGAGCAGGTTCTTTGCGTTCGCGACAGGGATGGAGCCGTACGCTTTCTCGGAGCATGAAGCGACTTCAGAACGGATGGTGTGGATGAGAATCTGTTCGTCGCGTCAATCATACAGTTTCTTACCCACCCTTGTTCATCACCATAAAGCACGGAGAAACTCACATTCGTGAAGACACCATATTCCTCACAAGGCACGCCACCCCTCGTCTCCCTCCACACACGATCATACGCCCCCTCCATCAACCAACTCTCAAGACGCACAGGATATCGAATCATCTCGTCCTCCTCCAGCGCCTTTCCACCGCTCTCCGCGGTCTTCCGCTCCAGTCCCTCGAGCACAGTATGAAATCCCGCATAATCACCCTGACTCAGCAGCAGCAACAGGTACAACCCCGTCACTTTGCTTCGCTCGCCCTTGTACGTCTTGCTCATCTCCTTTCCGATGTTTGCGGGGACATCGTAGAACGGTTGCAGCTGCTGGTAGTACCGCGTGAACGCCGCGGGATCTTGGAGGCGGATGGAGATGAGCGCGCCGAGTTCGAGGATGTGTTGGGCTTGCGCCAAGAGCTTCGGGGCGTTCTTTGGTGATGGAACGAGCGCATCGGCGTGAAGGAGGGCGAGTTTGGATTTCGTGAGAAGTTGGGCGCTGTTGGAGTGGGAGGAATGGGAGAGGTTGTTTTGGAGTTGTGCGATGAGGGTGGAGATGTCGGAGTTGGAGGTGGCGGAGGGCATTGTTGCAACCTGAGTTCTCTGTGTGCTATGTGAGAGACCGAGGAGATGATCGAGAGTCAGAGTAGAGTAAATGGTGTCGACGAACTGAGTTGAAAACGAAGACGGAAATTGTGACGAATGTTCGTTCAATAGCACGGGTGGTCTGTGCGTGGTCAGCCCTTAGGGTTATTGCCCTCCTCCGCTATGTATCCTCGCAACCCCTATTCACCTCCTGAGCCCTCGCCTCTCTTTTCGCCCAGCAAGGTGATAGTGTGTGGTGTCCTCATTATCACGTGCGGTCGGTGTGCCTATACAACAATCCAACGAAGAATGCAAGAGCGTCGAGAGAGACAAAATGTGCTGATGGAAGACGCCATATCTGGAGACGATTCCTACGCAACACTATTCGATTATGGTCTTCAAAAGAGCAGTCGTCTTGTGGCGATAGAAGTTGCTTTTCCCTAGGATTTGGTAAAGCATTCTGAATCGGCAGGAGAACGGGCGACAATAGACGCCTTTTATAGGTACCGAGACCTCTGAACCCGCTCGATGGCAGAAGCCAAAGATCTGCTGCCCGCCTCGCCTTCTCTCGCAACCTACACAACCGCCAAGCCACCATGCTGTCTCGCACTTCTCTCCAACAGACCCGTTCTCCTGGCAGTGGGCATGTACGAGCTGGCTTCGGAGCCTGGCCCATCGGACGAGCTTGGTCAGCCTGCGCAAATGCCAGGACCCGCGCAGCGCAGAACTGGCGCTATCGCCATCCTACAAGTCGAGGAAACCCCCGAAGGTACTCCACGCATCGAAATGCATGCGCCAACTGGGATATAGCGTCCTCGGTGTTTTGCTGACGCTCGCTCAGCGTTGCCCACCTCGACACCGACTGGGGCATCCTGGACCTGATCTTGCTTACTCCGACCGCGTCCACGTTCAATTTCGATCAAACTCCGGCCTCCACGTTGGCGGCGGCGACGTCTGTAGGCACCATGGCTATCTTCACTTACGACCCTACCGCTTCCCCCATATCGCCCCTTCGTCAAACGCACTCTTTTCGCGTCGGCGCGCCTGATGAAGTGATAACGCAAGTCCGCCTGCACCCAGAGCACAGCGACATGCTCGGTTTCACCACAGCCGCAGGCCGTGTATGCTTGCTCACGTCAGGTTCTGAGGTGTTGGACAGCGCAGGCACAAGCCCAAGCTTCCGTACCCTGGAGCTCGACGTGAAGGCGGCGGTGACCGACGTATACCAACACACTCTCGAAGCATGGACACTCGCCTTCCAGTCCGATGTCGTGATCTCCGGCGGTGACGACGCGGTGCTGGCTTCCCATGAACTCCCAGCAGGTAGTCAAGATGACATATATACAAACTGGACTGATCGCAGGGCCCACTACGCCGGCGTGACTGCTTTGCTACCCATCCAGCTCATAGAGCACCGCGAGCCCACACTGCTAATCACGGGCAGCTACGACGACCGCATCAGGGTGCTGAGTCAGCGGTCTCAAAGCGAGCCCCTGCGGTCGAGAGTACTGGCTGAGCACGATCTGGGAGGTGGCGTCTGGAAGATCAAGTTGCTCCGTCTTGTGCCTCCACATTCCGGACTCGGCGATCGGTGGATCATCAGGCTTCTAGTCTGCGTCATGTACGCTGGCGCTCGCGTCGTCGAGCTGCGCGGCAAAGACGCTGAGAGCGATTGGACGATAGAGGTTTTGGAGAGGTTCGAGGAGCACGAGAGTATGTGCTACGGTGGCGAAGCATGGGAAGCCAGACCGGATGAGGGAGTTGGTAGTGGGGACTGGAGAGACTGGACGATTGCAACGTGTAGTTTCTATGATCGGAAGCTGTGCTTGTGGCGATTTGAGGAGCCGATGCATGGGTTTGTTGCGACATAAAATCACCATGGGTATTATCACCCGGCATATTCATTGCTGAATGTTCACATCGGGAAGCTCTGGCCACTGCATGGTGATGCTCTAGCCATCTCATGGCAAGGTCTCTTCCATCCTACGATATGTTTTCTGAAGGTCCACAGTGACTGCGGCCTATTTGCTTCGTTGCTGGTGAACGCTTCGGTACGCGTCGCTCAACCATGGAGTGGGGAGCGCCCTCTTATCCTCCACGTGAGATGCTGTCCCCTCGTCGTACTTTGCATCATCAGCAAGATTGTATGCTCCCGTCATTTTGTCATCGGGTTGTCCCGCCTTGAGTCTGCACATTAAACGTTGTGGCTTCTTACCATACGACACCATCCATCTCATCTCATCACACACCCCACACACCACTCACTCTCCACTCTCCTTCTTTCCCCCCTTCTTCTTCGATTTCTTCTTCTCGCGCTTCTTCAACGCCGTCATCCCCTCCCTGCAGACACCGGCGTACCGCTCAAAGAACGCATCAACTACGATTCGTCAGCGCAGTCTTCCAACGTCTCCATCCTGGCTTGGCTTGTCCACGGGATGTAAACTCACGCTCCGCCAGCTCAACAACCGTACTAATCTTCACCTTGCCCTCCTTCCCCTTCCTCACCTTCCCACTCTTATCCTTATCCGTGCCTACGCCATTCGTTGCGCGCACTAGTACCGGCGCTGGCGGGAGAGATGGTAGGTCGAAGGGGTCGAAGCCGAGGGCGCTGTCGGGGCGGTCTGTTGCGTTTCCATCTGTGTCCGTTTTTGTATTTGATGTGGATGTGGAAGTAGAGGGTTGGAAAGAAAGCCGCTTCTGAGTGAGGTAGATGGAGCCGTGGGATTTGGATTTGCGGGTTTCGAAGAGGGCGGTGAGACGGGTGAAGAACTGGGGGTGTTAGTCAGGAGACCGGAGACGGCGCTGTGGGTTCTGTACTTCGTCGTGGGAGAGGTGGCCGGAGAGATCGTGGTCTGTGGACATGTTGGGCGGTACTGATATACAACGTTTGTGGGCTGTGAGCGTCTTTGAGATGTGGGCTATGTTGGCAGGGTATGCGCAGATGTGCCAAATTTGACTTGGTCGTGAACGTCGAAATCGAATTTAGACATTGATGAAGACAACATCGTAACAGTCTAAGAAGTACATCTCGATATCGACAAGTTCAAAATGATGCTATACACGCTGGACTACACCTCTTCACACTATCATCACCACTACCAAACCTACTTACTCACAAACGCACAACTCCCCAAGTCCCTCTTCTTCACCTCCGTCGCCCGATCCGGACTGATATCAAAGTCAAAGATATCCACCGGCAGCCCCAACGTCGTACACGCGTTCGGAATATCTACCAACCCCGCCAGATGCCCCTGGATCGGTGCGCAAGACAGCAGCAGGTACACCTGATAATCGCTGTAGCCATACCTCCGCAGATACTCGATGCATCTTAGCGTCGCCTGCCGGTACGCCACCGTCGCGTCCATGTAATGCTGCTTTCCGTTCTCATCGACGCTGAAGCCTTCGAAGTAGATGTACCGTCCCGGACCGAAATTCGGTTCCACCGGTCCAGGCACGTAGATCGGGCTCTTCATGCCCATGGCCGCCATGCCGTCTTTCATGACCGAGAACTTGAGCGTGATGACGCCAGCCATTTCGATCGCGCCACAGAACGAGATCTCCCCATCACCCTGCGAGAAGTGCAAGTCGCCAACTGAGAACTTCGCGCTGGGCACGTGCACGGGGAGGTAGACCTTGCTGCCGCGGCTGAGGTTCTTGATGTCGCAGTTTCCGCCGTGCTCGGGGCGGCCGGGGATGGTTCTTGCGCCTTCTTTGCCGACTTTATCTTTCACGCCGCCGGTAGCAGAGCCTGCATGCACGTTTTGCGGCTCCGGCGGCTTGGCCACGTCGCGATCCATGTGCGCACACGCGCTGATGAGCTCGCCCTCGCGCTTGTTCCATGTGTCCAGCACCTCCTGGCTGGGCGCACACCCCAGAATACCCGGGTGGATGAGCCCGGCGAAGCGAACGCCGGGGAGGTGGCGCGAGCTGCAATGGATGCCCTCGAAGTCCCAGATGGCTTTCGCGGCGTGCGGGTAGAGCTCGTCGAGGAAGCCGCCGCCGTTCTTGCGGTCGAAGACGCCGGTGAAGCCCCAGGGTTGGGATTGGAAGGGTTGGACGTCTTGAATTTCGACGACGAGGACGTCGCCTGGGCTGGCGGTGTCGATTTCGAAGGGTCCTGCGAGGGTGAGATTAGTAAGAAGCGTGGTGATGGAATGATGGGTAAATGAGAGAGGTACCGGTGAGGTAGTGGATCTTGGTGAGGTCGACATTCTTCATGTCGTCGGCGGAGTCGTTGTTGCCGATCTGACCGCCTGTCCAGTCGACGCATTCGATCTGATGATCATGGTGAGCTCTGAGCGATGTCCTGAGTCTTGGCATGTGTTCGTACCTTGACGACCTCACCATTCTGGATCTTGCCGGCAAATGGAACTGCATGATGTTAGTGTGCCTTCAAGTTGCTGCACTAGATGCTGAGCCATCTGACCATCAGGGTGCCAGCGGTTCTGCGGGCTGTCAGCGAGATGTCTCAGATCAGGTGGTGCAGCATTGACGCACATGCAAGACTTCCTGCTGATCGGCAGGCTGTTTCAGGTCGACCTTTGCGGCGGTGCGTATTTCGGACAGTCCCATGATGGCTTTCAACTGCTTGCACACGTCTGATGCTGCTTCGGTGTCTTCCAGCAATTATATCAGTATTTCTTGAGCGCGAAACAGTAGGATCGAGCGCCTCAGAACAACGAGATGCCCATCGCGGGGCTCGATGAGGGGCACCAAGTACCGCGCATTTGGGTCGAACCCTTGGCTTTGAAGAGTCCTGAGATGTGCCGAGCAGAAAGTCAAGGTAAGATAAGGCGCTCTGCTCCTCTTATCGCTTTGTCCAGAGCTTGTATAAGGAGCACCTCAAACGAGAAGGTCCTTTTGGGAGCTCTGGTGGGGTATGTGTCTCAAAGGGGACTAGCTAGGTGCTCGATCGGATAGAGCACGTGTTTGGGGCTGAATGCTCTTATCCGGTCACTAGCGTGCGATTTGCTCAGCGCCAATGTAGTCCCAAGGAAATTGTCAGAGTCAGATCAGAAGAGCTGGCTGTCCATCTGCTCACGAAGGTACGTCCAGAGCTTGTTGGCTGAGTGCGGTGGTGATCGTATCGGACACGCTCCGTGTCTACATGGCTCCGCTGGGCGTGCGGGTCCTACTAGCTGTGCTAGGCTTCGTAAAGACCAAAGTCTTCGGTAATGCGCCGGAGCCGTTCGTGTCGTCAACCTCCTACTAAGCCGATGCAAAAGACGCGATCATCAGTGCAGGCCAAGGCCCGCCCAGTCCGAGTGATAGTGAAGACGTCGGGGTTTTTGCGCAGAACTTGGTGAATGACATGCTGGCTGAGAAGTCGGGGAAGGTATACCGCGGGGCGCAGGCGATTACTGTCAAGTGGGCGGTATCATTGCTACCGGGGTGGATAGTGGTGCGTTGGTAATATTTCCTAGCTACCTTCCACGTGTGCTGATGCTGTACCAGGACAAACTTTTGCCAACAGTGCATGGGCTCCGTTTGGTCAAGACTCCGAGCCGAGGGTATTGAGCACACGAAGGTGGAGAAGTGAGGACAAACTGGGAGTCAACATTGTGAGAGACGGGGAGTCTCTGACAGTCATGTTCTACTATGAGAACTTCTTGGAGTGCGTCTTCGGCTCCTTATGATGGTGATCATGCTTATGAGTATCCTTGTCCGTCTTCCTGACATTGAGAGCGTCCAGCTGCGTCATGTCCAGCGTCAAGAACTTGTTTTTGTTCTTCCATCTTACCTGGCTCTCAATGTAAGCGGCCCTCTCGTCTTCGTGCTCCGGGTTGGGTGGCGGATCAGTGATCTTGGTGATCAGATACGCGGTAGAAGCTTCCGCAATGCCGTATACAAGGACGCCAACGAGCGGTGTCTTGATCATTATGAAGAAGGCGGCGCCGAAGCCGAAGAGCACACCCTCGCGGTCGCGGAACCACTTGCGTTTCTGTGATGATGTATAGGGCACGCGAGTGAAGTACGGTTGGAGCTGGTCATGTTAACGACTATTGCTTCACGCACAAGAGCGGTTTTGAGACTCACCAGCTCCCTCATCATTGTTCTGGAAGAAAAGTACGTTTGCAAAAATTTGACCAGATAATGCCTAGGGACGACGATGCCAGATGCAAAGATGACAATTGCCGGTAGGGGCCCGACAGCTGTTCTGAAGTAGTAGAAACTGAGCGCCGGCATCACCAGCTTGCCCACGTAAGGGATGTACGAGAGTAGCAAGATCGTGAGCGAGAGGAGAGCCTTACGTCCCCAGCGCATAGCAAAGATCTTCAAACCGTCCGCTGTAGTTTTATTCTTCTTGTAGGGATCTCCGTGGTACTTCTTGAGGTTGTGATAGTACATGCCTCGCAGCTTGGCCGGGTCGTCGGACTTGTGCATATCACTGTATGTCTTGTCGACCCAATGCAGAGACTGCATGAACCTGGTCACGTGAGCCGAGACTAACTTTCGAAAGAGCAGAGTTGGATAGGCTCACATGTTATCCAACGCTGGATTCATGAACTTGAACAAGTTCATGAGGAAGAACGGCACTTGCAGGACCGAATGCTGGAGGAAATGGAGTGCACTGATCACATCGTCGTCCCATGTCGCACCCTCAAGATCCATCACCGAGCCTAGTCCGAGGAAGGTCATCCTGACGATGATCATGGGCAGGGAGACGATGGCTTGAATGATGATGCCGACGGCCACGGCCAGCGCGGCTTGGCGGTAGTGCTCATGCTTGAAGATATCTGGGTTCTGCAGCGCTCTGTGGGCTGTATGTGCACATCAGTCCTCTGCCATTGAGGGAGTCCGCGCGATACCATGGCGTACCTCCGACGAACGTCAATTGAGCGCTAGTGAGTACATGTCAGCAAGGAAGCACTATCTCACGGTCGATTGTTGGCTTTTGCGTACCCTCTCAGAATGGCGTTGGGGTCGAAGTTGGCCATTGCGGATTTCAAGGTGTTTATTCGAGCCGTCACCGACAGGTCATGCGTACTTGCAAAGATGTAGACGACATTCCGAGCCAGACGCCAAACGATTGAAGGATAATGTGTTGATAGGTGGCATCTGGTCGGATTGGAGGTCGGCTACGCTAAGCTGCTTTCGGAGAGCTCGGCCGAATTGGTGGGCCACCCAGGCTCCTTCTTTCTTCATATTTCTTCCAGTCCGCCACGAATCTTTGAGAAATTTGGTCGTCAAGTCGTGTCCCCAGTTCTGCGGCGTAATCTCGAAGATACCGCTGATGCGAAGAGCGATAACAGTCTGGCAGATGTATGTTGGAGTTCTGTTCCCAGTTGCCTGCTCACATCACTGTACTTGCATGCCAGACTGAACAATGCACATGTACCACGGCGTGAGATCTTAAAAAGCCCATGTCATGATTTAGGAAATGAGCGATGATATCACTCGCTTTCGCACGGACTTCCCTACGTTTGAGAGTCGTGCAAGACCTTTCAGACGAAGACCTTTCATACGATCTATCGACTAGAACACTTGATAACTCGCTAGTCACTGAAGGGTCCTGTGTACATATACATGGAGACCTCTGGAAGAGCCAATCATTTCTCCTCTAACATAAGCATATCTGCCTCGCCGACCCCGCTTCATTGTGCCACAGTCACACAGAGCTGAGAGCTCGTTCTTATGAGTCCATGTCGAAAGGAGAAAGAGCAGTGTTGGAGGTGTTTTTAAGAAGTTTCATCCTGTCCTAAAGCTCGCACGCTGGACATCTGGACAGAGTCGACAGAAGTGCTGCGCTCTGATGGACCCAGCGACGGCCTTCCAGCTTGCTTGCGGTGCCCCAAAGCTCATCGAGTTTGGCGTTGCGACCGTCAAAGCTTTCAGCGACATCTATAAAAGCAAGTCTTCCTTAGACTCTGAAAACGAGCGCCTTGACCATGAGACGCGTCTTCTGGACACGACCTGCGCGAGTGTTCTGTCTCGACTAAGCGCGTCTAAGCAAGCACAATCGAGTCCAGAACACGTGCACTTGCGAGGCATCGCTAAAGACTGCGGTCGACTGTCCCAAGACCTCGTAAACAGACTCGACAAACTCAAACTGAACGGCCCTCAACGCAAGCGTGATGTGCCTGGACAATGGTGGAAGCTCAAGCGCGAGAAAGGAAAAACCGGACAGACTCAAACACACCTCAAGCGATGTCAGGGTCTATTGGATACTCAGATGCTCGTCCAGATATGGTAGGTGTTTGCATATCTGGTCCAACGAGGCAGATCGCAGCTGACGTGCCGCAGCCGCGATCTTGACACGGGCAATGTGGAGCAGTCAAAGAAGATACGGGAGGTTGATCTTGGATTGATCCAGAGCCTCGACGTCTTCAAGCAGATGAACCAGGATTTTCAGGTAGTCGTGGCAAGTATTACCGTGGATATCCTAGACAAGGTCAAACTTGAAGGAGAGGTATGCTACAGTCTCTGTCCGGTGAGACTATGATAACAACAGTGTAGGCGACTCGACTTCTTCTCCTGCAGAACAGGAGTGAGGCACACTATCAGAGCTTTCTACAAAGCCTCGGCTTCCCGACCATGACTGCACGTCAAGAGAGCGTCGACGAACCTTATCCAAAAACATTCAATTAGTTGTTAGAGCCCCCAAAAGACAACATAGCTCGCGCCGAGTTTCTTTCGTGGCTTCAAGAAGGACGTGGCATGTTCTGGATTAGCGGTAAACCCGGAAGCGGCAAGTCAACAGTAGGCAGCTCATCTGCGTTTGCGCAGTACATTTGCTCGATGCCAAGATGCTAACCAAGATCAGCTCATGAAATTCTTGATGGATCACCCGACATTTAGGTACATCAATATGTCAGCATATCGCTATTGCACTTGCTCCCCACTAATTGACTGCATGAGGCTGTGGCGACTAATTCACTTCCCAACCCAGGCATTGATTGAAGCTCTAGCTGACTCCTTCTGGCAGTGATACCCTTAAAACCTGGGCAGAGCATCGTAAACTTGTCGTTGCGACGTTCTTCTTTTGGCGAATCGGCGATGTACATCAGAAGTCGATCAATGGTCTGCTCCGTTCGCTCCTGCATCAGATGCTATCGGAGCACCCACCACTTGCTCGAAACCTTGGATCCAAATCGCCACGAACACATCAAGATTGGACAGTCAACCGTCTAAAGGCCACGATCTTTGCCGTATTTGGTCAGGCTAAAACCGACGGCATTAGGGTGTGTCTGCTTCTTGATGGACTGGATGAATTCGAAGGCGATAGCATAGAGCAGGCGTCGCTGATGAACGTACTTCAAGACCTCGTCAAGCATCAGTACGTCAAAGCGATAGTCTCAAGCCGGCCAGAGACGTTGTTCGTGCAACGTCTTTCTTTGTACAAGAGCTTGCATCTCCAGGATCTTGTCCGCGAGGATATCAAAAATTACGTGAGGGGTAGATTGTTCGAAGAACCGTTGATGTTGCGTTATAGCGTAAGTCCGTGTTTTTGTTTTCATCCCAGCCAGACCGGTACCTTTTAGAACGAAATTGGCCGCTGGTCTTCATCCTTGGTTGGCAGCAGTCGTACTTTATTCGATCGCTGACATGTAATACTAAAAATGTGGCCCTAGAAACCTGAATCAGATCCCGTGGCAACTCTCGTTAACGAGGTCACTAACAAGGCTGATGGTGTTTTCTTATGGGCTCGAATGGCACTACATGATCTCATCAAGGGTATATGGGCTAAGGATACCATGGAAATTCTTGAGCACCGATTGGAGCATTTGGACAGTACCCTGAACGCGATATTCGAGCAACTTCTGGAACGGGTTGACCCCGTGCATCAAATCAGCGCTGCGAATTACCTCATATTTGTGAAGAGCTGGTCCGATAGGGAAGCATACCGAGGAGATCGACTGACAACACTGCACATAGCCTTTGGGTGCCATGAAGGATTAAGTGCGGAATTAGAAAGACTGACACTTGCCGGCCAACCTAAATGCGCCGAACGTGAAGCTTTGGAGCAGTGCAAGCGGCGACTTAATGACATCACAACGTCGCTCCGCAGTCAATGTGCAGGAATGCTTGACGTCCGAAACGGTCGCTCAGGCTCTACATCTCGGCAGGAAGATATACAGCTTCCATACTACGAGTCTTGCGCACGTTTAGGTCTATCTTCGCTTAGCTGGATATGTTACTATTTCTAGGTGAGTCCTTTCGATATCGCGATATGACTCAATCAGTTCCATCACGCGGAAAGTCGGGGAGATTATCTCATGCTGCGGGGAACACTCCTAAGTAGCAGGGTTGATGTGTAAAATCGATATCTGAAAGTGACGGGACGAGTACGGTAACGTCCATGGCAAGGCCGCAAGGGTGGTCGCAATACATTAGCCACGTTCCGGACAAAATCGCGCCCTCTATCATTCTTGCACTTGCTTTCCTTTGAACGTTAGATAGGGCTGACAACAACACCAGAATTCTATGAACGTACGGATCATCCATCGAAGCGCTTGGGAGTTTTTAGACCACAACCCACAAGGCCAAGGTTTCCTTGGAAAGGCATCACTGTCATCATCTCAGCTCGCTGCAGTAGTGGTCAGTGCCAAGGAAGGTGGTGCTCGCTGTAGTCTCCATCTTTTTCAAGAGCTTACCATTGGGTTGATAGAGCAAAGCGAAAGGAGCTCTGGGGTGATCCGCGTCCCTTTTAAGCTGAATCCAGTGCAGCAAATGGCGTTATCGTCTCTCAGTCTGGACTATTCCCAAGCTTTCTTTCAAGAACGCAGATTTGCGTGTCAGTCGCTTACTCTAGCCAACCATCAAAGCCTTGAGAAAAGACGACGATGGCTCACGGCAGGCTTGCAGCGTCTTTCACAGGCACTGCGATCTAACAAGCTTGAATTTGTCTTGATCGTAGACAACAGAAGGGTAACGTATTGCTACTGGGACCTGTTAATGCACCTTCTACCGCTCGTTGGTGTGCTTCCCGTTGGACATATATCTCTTCTCTCTATAATCAGCGTGGGCTTCAGCCTCTCCTACACGCTGGATGTATTGAATAACGAACATGACCTGCCGCTCGGCGAGCTTTTCAATGCGGCTATTTGTGGCATCATGCGGATATTGCGGTTTCATTTGGATTCCGATTACAGACACCAGCTTCTTTGTGGACTAAACCTCATAGAAAAACTTTTGGAATTGGGTGCACTGCCAAACAGCTCATGCACGAATATTCTGTTCCATCCAAAAGGGTTGTATGAGTCGAGATCATACGCTAGGCCACTTCTGGGGAGCGTCACTAACTGGCAGCGGTATCTTCCTTGCCTCGAGTGGCTCGCTAGATGCTTGGTGAAGGCTTCAGAAGACTGCACCGAGATCTACGAACGAGCGCTCGAAGTAGCGGTCTCTTTCTTGGAGCACGGGGCCGACGTCACCGCCACCATGGTGTGGGTCTTTGACCCGTACGACAATTGGCTTGGGTCCAGAGTAGAGCCGGGCTCGCGTGCGCGATGGGTCATGTTTGCTCAGGAGCCTCTGGGCCAAGTCATACAACGTTTCAACTCTCGGACTGCATGTACGAACGAGACACTGAGCCATATGATCGATCAAAACGGCAACATTCGAGGTTTCACCATCAGCAGAGTCGAAAGCTTCGTGGACTTCTCATATAAGGTTGAGGCGAACAAGAGTGGGTATGCAGAGTCTGTGACTGATATTTTCACGGATGAACAGCAGAGGCGTTTGAGTCACCTGGGGGAACGGTTCGCGAACCTGGAGTGGGAGACGGACTTTGATGCCGCGCCATATACCGAGATCTTCCCAGCTCTGAATGATGCGGTTCAAGAAGTGCTGCGAGTAAATGGGGTAGATGTCGACGACGGCTACGGTACTGATTAGATGAGCAAGGCAGACCATGCGTTTCGCCATTTCATGCATGGCACTTCCCGTTTCCAACCTGTGACAATCGAATCTCATCACAAGTCTCATCGCAACATCACCGTTACACCTGGAAAAGGGATATGCCGTCATGAATGAAGCATATCTAGCTGTACGATCCTTTCATTATAGAGCACAAGTGCTCCCGCATGCCCCAGGATACGTTCATAGCCTCTCAACTCGCGCCTATGTAGTACATTAGTTCCAGCGCGTTCACGCCCGCTAATCCGACTCGAAAGACCTATCTTTTGACAGCAGCAAATCCAGACAGGATGGTGAACATCAACCCATGGCCCCGCATCACACCCACGCATCACGGCGCGTGGTTTTCCCAAATCGAGGCAAGCCAGCATGTCACCAACTTCAAAGGCCAGGTCCAGCTCAACTCCATTCCCGGCTTTCTCTTGCATATCAATCGCTTGACCACCTCGTACGAGCTGCAAGTGTTCTATCACGAGACCGCAGATGGGCCCGAGAAGGACACCAAAATTTCTATCAGTAAGGAGGTCTACCATCAGCTCAACGCTCGACCGTAGGTGGCGTTGAAAGAGAAGAGCAGGCGGTAGCAGCTGTATGGCTATTCATGTTCGATGGGAGTGTACGTAGATAGCAGCATACTGTCGTCGGCGCTTCTCGGCGCATACCGCCACAAATGTACCATGCTATGAATGGGCAACCGCAGTTTCCGTAAAATCATCTGATTTCCGTCACGACGATTCGTGGATGGTAATGCTGCGCAGCGAAGTTAATGCAGACTCAGCTACCAGCCATGTTGAGCAGGTGTTGCCTGTTGCTTGCTCCCCGGTGCTCTTTCGTTATACCACGGTACATCTTAGGGAGTAGCATATGTTAAGCTCTTCAGGCGCACACTGAACGCGCAGGAGTCTGCTTGAGCGCTTCAAGTAAGAGTTACCACAACGTCGCCGGTCTGGAGTACGTGCAGGTTTGGACGATGCTCTGAGCAAGAGATCGAATGAACCAGCAAGAGGTGTTGATGGGTGGCATCAGAGGTCGGTTGCGCTAAGCCGCTTTCGGAGAGCTCGGCCGAGGAACTCCAATGCGAGGTCTGTCTTCCCTCCCCTACCATCTACACTGGCATCCGCAGCAGATCATCATGTTCCTTGTCGCACCGACCGACGGTGAACAGAGGCTTCGCGCGATCCTTCATGAGGACGATGCGGCACGACGCATTCGCGAGCGTACTCCGTATGCAAATGGAACCACCTGTCTCCGATCCATAAACTAGTGGACTGGATGGCGTGTATCTGGCCTTGCCAACATCAGCCCCATCTGAGGCCGTGCTGGGGTCGTTGCATGTTTGAGCTGGCTGTCCCATCCTGGCCTGTGTTCAACGCTATGTAGCAAAGCGTGAAATCTACGCTACACATGGTCGTGCAAATTAGGTCCAAATGAGCCTTCACGTCCGAAGGGATGTAATATTAAACAAAGCGCTGGGGATCATTTTCAGACGAGAAAGATGCTGGGTAAAAAGCCCCGAGTTGGTCAGCAACTATTCGGTAAGTAGGATCCTGATATCGACAATTGGACGGCCCGCTTCAAGACATCGCCCCTGCTTGTCCAACAATCCATCCTAATAGGAACCAGGTATCCGATCCGCTCTTTCCCGCTCTCTCTAAACGCTACTGCTACATGCTGTTGGCTGAAGTTGTGAGTTACTGTTCAGGTCTAAGCTACGGGCCACATGCCAGCCAAACAAGACACGGGATCTGCTGGCTTCAGAATGAGACAACACAGCTGGAATGACAGGTCAGAGTGAAAGACACGCAGCTGACTTCATACACGATCAAACATTCCATGTGACAGTGCTTTATATTCTTCGGTTCGCCTACATTACAACCAATAAGAAGTGCCACTATCACCTCAGTCGCTCGTCCTGAGAACAAAGCCATTGTTCAATACTCTCGCACCTCCCACAACATTCTGCCGCCTCACATTCTCTTCCGCTGCTCATGCAAACAGAAAATAACTTGTGCGGCGATTGCGGAGCGCGTTTCGACTCCCCAGAAGAAGCTCGCGAACACAGAGATGCACATGAATGTCCTGATTCACCTGCCAAGAACGACGAGACACATCACCGTTGCCGGGGCTGGCTAGTGAAGTGCAATGGCAAAGCACTGGCACGCAGACCGTTTGCGAGGATGCCGAAGAACAGCGACTACGAACATGAGGGATTGAAAAAGTTCTGTCCCAATTGTCACAATGCATTCGCTCGCTGGCACATTATGGAGAAGAACGCTGGGAGAGATGGTGATCATCCTGCACTTCATGAATAGTTATTGTATGAACGAGCGGATGAGTCGTTGACGCTCTATCTCTACATCACCAACAATCAATGCCGTTCAAGGAGACGTAGAAGCCACGGACGCTTCGTGTAGTGCTGGTTTGTGTTGAAACCAGCGTAGCGAAGCTGAATCATGACCATTTCAGCGATGATATATACCAGTTTCCAGATGGCAATCGCAATTGGTATTTGGGGTCATCGCACCATGGGCACAATTGGAGGCAAGATCCCTGGCTCTTGGCTCTGTCTCGATACTGTTTTGAAAGTCGTGACAGGTTTCGGCTTGTAAAAGCTGACTCCCAGACCTCAAACTTGTTGCATTCAGTCTTTCTTAAGTCAGCAATATAGTGGTGTTAATCAGCACCTAGACACATCGCCGGATATTGACGCCGTCCTCTCATCACAAGCGGAGGTTGCGTCTGTGAGGACACGGCTCCCAACCCGAGTGGATTATTGTTGCATCAGCCCTTCGGCTCAGAAACTGTCGCTTCAGGAGCCAGTCTGTCTCTGTGCAGTTGCTCAACGGTGAATTTGAAGCGTGTTTTGAGCCAATCTACGATTCTGATGCCATATCTTTAACTTAGATCTCAGCGTATGTATAGGACAGTAAATGGTTGACCGCTCCCAGAGTGCGACCACGCCAGGCGCACACTGACCACTTCTGCCAAATACTCAGCAATACGATCCATTCCTGACCGCTCAGAGCGGCTGACATCATGCAAAACTCTGCCTCCAACATCACGCCCTCGCGCACAGCCATCTCCACCGTCAGATGCAGGATCGCGCGAACGTAATTTCAAGCCACACTCTCTCCAGCACCACTAATCAGCTCAGCGCAATCAGATACCTACCAGCCCTCCCACTCAAACCCAGCAACACACCATGGCCAAGAAACCCGACCTCTTCCGCCGCCTTCCGCCCGAAATCTAGTACAAATCGCCATTCATCACTTGAAAACGTTTTTGTAACTCCCGGTAGAAGACCGCTATGTGGCCTGAGCGCGGAGAAGCCTGCTGCAGAAGTAGTGGCGCTCTTGCGCAGATCAACGCCGTCTTGGGTCTCGCGCTGTCCGAAGTCTGCACGCGCTGTGCACGCGCTGCGAAGAAGCGAGCAGTGGCCATAACTCAAGACGTGGGACAATGTGATGCGTATCTGTCGCCGCGCGTGTTGAATCGGGTGGAGTGGTTGGGTCGAGCGGCAAACTGAATCAGCTTTTGGCTTGTTATGTTGCGTCGGCGTATTGACAGTGGCCACGATGCAGGATTATTTCCGGGTGACGCCTGCGATTTGGGCAATGCCTTCCGAGCGATTCCAAAACCCCATCGACACACACCATACCAACCTCCCTCAGCTGCTATCACATCCACACATCCTACGCCTCGCGCTCCCCCATCCTCGCCAACCACACCTTCACCCTCTTCAAAACAACCCCCTCAATCAACGCACACCTCCCACACCGCGCCCAATCCGGCAATGCCCATTTCTCCGCTTTCCCCGATGTACCACCATGTCGTTTACCCTCAGCTGCTTGTCGATGTTTGAGAAGCACGCGTTGCATCAATCTTCCCTCAGTGCGAAACGCTTCAACGACATTATCAACCTTACGACGATATCTACGACCAACCTCCAACAAGGCATAGCGGGCGGTCGTCGCGTCTGGGTTTAGGCTCCTGGTGAACGCGGCGGGGAAGTCGATCGTGCTGTTATGATTTCTTGCACCGTAGATGTTTGCAGCGTGGAGGGCGGCGGTGAGAATGTCATTGAGGTGGAGGAGGAGGATGGCTTCTTGGAGTTCGAGTCGGAGACGGTGGAAGGGGAAGGGTTGGGGTTGGTGTGTCATATCTCCCAGTTGAGTGTGTGTAGTCTTGTGTGGAAGTTCGAACTCGCTTTTTGTGTGGTTAGGACTGTAGAGATGACGAGGTCGTGATATTATTTTGACGAGCGCGCGCCGGGGATGATAGGCTGTCCTGTACGCCGTGTGTATATTGAGCATTGGGCCCCATCAGCGTCCCATAACATCACGTACGAACCGCTATGGATCCTCATGCGTGTGTTCGGCAACTCTACAGTCTGCGCGGGTTTCAGCCAAAAAAAAGATGTGAATGGTACCTGACGAGCATACTGCTCGCATATTAAGAACGAGCCCAAGTAATATACCGGCATCACCATCTAGACGTCCAGTAGAGGTAGATAGATAGTAATACATTAATGGGATATGACGCAGCAGGATCCCAAGTCGTGTCTCGTTCCCGTCATCCATCCAGACTTTCGAAACGCCAGCGCTGCACACCGGATTAGTTTCCATGTAATAAAGACTGCCATCAGTCGACGCCCAGAGGCCCGCCGACACCCTCGACAGCTTCAACAAACTCATCCCCTTCACTGCTGACCGCGCTCTCGCCATCCGAATCATCCCACCCACCAGGCACCCAAAGGCCTTTCCTATGCCGGTAGTACACCTCGCCCATCTCCTCCGTCTGCGCCTGCCCATCCATGGACGAAGCGAGCGACGGTGTTGAATTGCCAATGCGCGCTGCAATCTGCATCATAACCTGCACCAGCCCGCTTGGCGGTCCGAGCAGCAACCCCAGAGTCGCGCCGACAACACCTTGGTTTCTCGCATCGTACGGTATGATGGGCAAGGGATCGTTGCGGAGGTAGTGCGCGTTGCTCAGGTCGAGGCCGAGGCCACGCGCTGTGGCTGTGCTGTTCTTTGAAGGTGTGGAGGGCCGCCGTGAGCGAAAGGTGCGGAGCATCTGAGAAGGTCGTGGCTTGACGGTTGTATGCGGAGAGGAGGGCGGTGTTATCTGCGTGGCTGAAGTGGGTGGTGATGAAGTGTGCTCCGAAAGAATAGGTCGTGTGATGAAGGCGGGTGTACTGGGCGTGGGCGGCGGCTCGGCAAAGATGATGTTGCGCTTTTTGCCACCAACAGGGGGATCGTGAGAAGGCTGGCCATGAAATACAGCGGAAGGGGGCGCTGGGTCAGCGCGTCCGATAGAGTCAGAATGGGGGAAATAGGAGTCATCCGTAGGTGGTGAGTTCGCGGGTGAGCTGTTAAAGGTGGATGGTGCGGTGCGGAATGTTTGCAGGCTCCAGGTTGTGCTATTTTTGCTCTGAAAGCCGTATTGAGTCTGTGGCTGGAGCGGCGAATCTGCTTCTGGGGAGCTTGGGGAGTTGCTATGAACTGGTTCGGTTTGCGGCGAATCGTCTTTTTCGAGCTTGTTCACAGAGAAATTTTCCTGTAGGTGCGCGGGAATATCCAGGCCAGTTTCATCAGAAGATTCGGCAACGTCTTCGGGCAATCGATCGTGCCCTGCTAGCAAGGTGCCGAAGGCGCCAAAGGTGCCAGCGGACTTCTCAGGCATGGTGAAGGTGTGTACAGGTTCCGGGGCAGCCTGCATTTCCTGCGCCGCAGCGTCTGCCTGGGATCCGTCAACGTTGCTATGAACAGCTCCCAACGGAATATACCGCATTGACGGCGCGACGTCTTGCTTTAAGCTGTCTTCCTCGCCATCTCCGGTACGGAACGGGTCCGCCTCATCGAAGTTGTATCGTGAAGGCTCAGACACCACTCTCGTACTTTCCAATCTCTTGACCTGACCCACCACGTAGGGCGCAGTATCAAGGGCTGCTACCGAAGTCCGTTGCGTAGACAGCGTCTCGTGGCTGTTGGCGTTACTCAGCCCACCCTCATCATCAGATGCAGGCGCACTGCTCGAGCCTGACCTCCTTCTCCGCCCCCGTCCAAAATCGAATCTCTTGCCCTCAGGTGGTGTTGGCCGCTCCTGTCCTTCGGGCCTCCAACCTGCGTCATATGCCCATTTCCTCGCCTTCGTGTTGCTTCTTGTCAATCTCTTGACTGTGAGGGGCGAATCGACCTCGTCCTCTACTTCCACAGAGAAGCTTCTCTTAAACGGACACGGGGTGCGCTCGTATCTCAGGACCTTGCTCAGTGCAATCTTGAAGTCTTCTACGCAAGCGCGGTTCTGCTCCGTCTCATATGGGAGCTCGATGCGGTAGACGAACATCTGCAAACGAAGTGCAAACTTGCTGCTGCCATCAACACACCAGCATTGCGAGCGAGACAGTAGTGAGAGAAGCATATCGCCCGAATGCAAGAAAGCCACCGATTGACCGGGGAACTTGTAGAGCCGAAGGACACCAGCGGCCTCGATCCGCTCGTTGGGTTTCGTCCATGGCAGGGTGCCGTCCTTGTGCGCGGAGCCAGGCGGCGGCGCAGGGAACTTGACTATGCGCGCATGCGAGTGCGCGAAGAGCGTCTCGGCGCCATGTTCGTTGGGCGCGTTGGCTGGGACATTCGGAGATGGGCTGGCGGGAGAGGGGGAGCGCTGAAGGTGAGTGGGGAGCGTGAAGGCTCGTCTGAACCGGGGAGGAGATTCAAGAGCCATGTTGAAGCGACGCAGCCGCCGGCATGACGTGCGGATCAGCAGCGCCTTCAGATGGCAGCCTGGCAGGGGTGAGAGTGAAGGTGGGACAAGAGGTGAGACGAGGTGAAACAGAGGGTGGGAAGGGTTAGGGTTAGCTGTCATCAAACTTGCCACCTTTTACCACTTCCCCTTTCCTTCTTCGCACCTCAACCTCTTCCCACTCCTTGACACAGAAAACACGACTATGTTCAACCCTGGTCTGGCTCTGAACGATCGATCTCTGGACGGTTTCTCTCTGCGATGAACCACAGCATCGGCGAAGCGTTTGGCCCGAATAACGATACACCCTCATACCGTGTCACTGGAACCTTACCATGGTGGGCGTACGACGACATACTTCTGACACGCCTGTTCCGAGAGCAAGTCGCATCGGGAAACAATCTTCATGACTTCGCTGCCACGTTGCTGAAGGAGCAAGCGAGATGCTCTTCCGCCAGTACGACGGAGGGCAGACGCAGCGTAGATACAGCAAATGTAGTAATTGCAGGATTTGCTGTACATTCCCGGAAACTGCCCGGCTTTGGTAACAATGACTTTATTTCTGAAGCTTGTCATGCCTAAGTGGGGACTTATTTGCGTTGCCGGATCCCGTCAATGTTCTCCTTTTGACACCTCATACAAACACGTGTCGAGGACAGGTAGTCGTGTTTTGGCACGCCTACATCAACGCTCTCACTTGCGATAAGACAACAGACTTAGCGTGTTGGGTTGCGTAGGTCGAATGAGTGGGAGGAGACAACGCCATTGATCCGCTGCGCAGCTCGTTCCGCAAAGCGGCATTCCCAGAACGCCGCTTCGTCTACATGCATCACCCAGCAATCACAGCTTTGTACGCTTCACATACTGACGATCTAGCGCACGGCGATTCCACGATTCTTCGTTCCGAGTGGCTGAAGATTGAATGTCGAATGCTTGTCCACCAGAGTTTCGATATTTGGTGTGGTAACACACGTTTATACCATGGCAGCTGGCACCCTAACTCATCCGACGTTCCCACTCATCACGATCGAGTCTGGCGTAAGCAATGTGTCCGGAAATTGCCCACTTGTCGGCGCTTACAGAACCCAGATATCACTGGCTATGAGCCTTATCGTCACCTCAAAGCTTATATACACCCTGCGGATCAATCTGCTTCGGTCGTCAAAGTTGTCGGGGCTGAGAACGTCGCTGTCAGGGAAGAAGCAATCTTCTCCGTGGTACCCCAGCGCTCTTCTGATGGCAGTGCTTCGTGTCATAGCAAGACCGCAGCGACAGGTCGTGGTATCGCTCTGACTGGTGAAGAGGAGATCCGGTATTATGAAATCGAAATGAGTGGCAGCGAAGGCAGTGAAGCCATACACGTCACCTTGCACAAAGGCGATGAAAGAAAGACGATGGCATTTACGGTAACACGACCGTATCGCCATACTGATCCTTGGCATTGGGAGATGATTGGCTTTGTGCAGAGAGGGTGTAGTATCCGAGATGTGAGCGACAAACCACAGTGGTACCCACGTATCTCGACTGATGCTGATGGGGCTTTAGTGCAGCATGGCCGTCTTTCTCAGGGCCATGTTCTATCTACGCCAACAGTATCCGTACATTCTCGGTGGTGCATGAAGTTACTATGCCTGGCGAATGCCTGTTACTCTACGTGACCGAGCGACTTATGTTAGAGCAGGCAAGCAATCAAATCACGAATGACAACAAAACACTAACACGGGCTTCCACATTGGAGCCTCCGGGAAGTTGGACGATCTATTCTGGAGTCTCCATTATCACCTTCCGATCATTGGAGACCACGACTGCAGGGCCTTCCTGGCAAAGGTCGGACAAACCGGCCTCCAATATCTGAGGCCTCCAACCTTGATTCGGTAGTTTCTGTCTATATTGCTGCCCATCCCGATCATGGCGTCCTTCAACACCTCTGAATAGGAAGGCCGTCCGCATGGCGCCGTCAATAGTTTCCCAATGAGGATATTGTGGCTTGTCAGACCATCCTTCGAACTTACGCGCTGCCAAACAATGAACACGTCTTGGAGACCATAATTATGGAGCCACGTACTCTTCATCTTGCGGCAGACATCAAACTCAAAGGGACAAGTTCGTTTGCCATAATCGTGGGCACCGGAAGTTTGGCACCAGCAGAAGACCCATAACGCTACCAATCCTTCGCACGTCTCCTGTCAACGACTTAATTACTCTCGTATAATAACCGCATTCAAGATACGGAATGCCTAGACGCCGTAACACCCATAGCGTCAATGGATGGAATATAAACAGCGTTGCACTGCGTACGATTCCAATCAGGATTGAATGTCGGGTCGCTCGTCACAAAAACTTTGATATCTTCAGCGAAAATCTACGCTTGTTCCACGGCAGCTGGCAGCCCAATCCATTTCCGAATTTCTCAACCTTTCACAATAAGACTTGGGGTATGTGCTCGCTCCACGCTGCATCCATGGTATTCTAACACTCGAGGCACTGATTTCTATTAGACATCGATGGCTATCAACCGCCCGACAGTATCCTGGCTTTCCCTCAACATCCGCATGAAGAAGAGATCGACCAGGGAGGGTATCGCTCGGCCGCTTTGTTACGCTATGACAGAAGCGACAGTCTGGAAAGCCGTCAAATTGTCAATGAACATATATTCCTCGCCATGTCTCCAGCTTCTTGGGACCGCGTAGGAACCGTAGTCGCGCAGACATTCTCCAACGCCAATTGGAGGTCGAACAACAGTCAACCGGAGCCGGTCTACGATATCACAATGCCCGACGAGAAGTCCATCAAACTCACGAGGCATTTGTTGCAGGGATACGAGGAGCGGGGCAGTATGCTCTTCTGGATTCATAGACCCCACAGCTTTGACCCGTGGTATTGGGAGCTTCGCGGATCTGTGACCGAGGGCAATAACGTCAGGGATGTAAGTGTCATGCGTCTGTATCAGTCTAGTCGTGCCTCGAGGGTTAACAGCCGCGCAGTGTAGTCTTGCGGTCTTCATGCGATTCCTGTTTGTTTTGCATGAGCATCATCCGTATACATTCACGGATTTGACCAGTCTCATGCGCGAATAGCGCACGTGCAGTCTCTGCTGCGCTGGTGAGTTATCGTGAAGGGGATATTATGTCAGTTTTGCACTGCATGAGATGAAGCCAGCGTAGATCTGACTTCGAACAAGCATTGCGAACCTGACGCAACCGGCGCAGGTGTCAACATCGTCGATGTGGAGATTTCTTGGAACATGCACATGCAACGGATCGATATCAGAACATGACATCTCGACACTCTTTTGAACTCCTCGACACCTCATGATTGCTAAACAGCATTCACTCTGCTTAGAACGCTCAAGGGATCTCGTGGCACAGACTTGCCCACAGCGTTTGCACCAGACTGGCAGCTGCTGTTGGGCAAAGTGACACATGCAATATTCCACACAAACAGGCCTCAAGGACACTTGTTAGTTTGAGCTTTCTTGCAAAACCCGACTATTCCCTTCCTGCGCCGAAGCCGACCGTCGAATGCAGGCATATGCCCAACGATCGTTCCGTTGTCTATTACCTCTCGTCGCTCAATAGCCAGACCCCGTCATTGCGACCAACACATGATAGCCAGCTGTGAGATACACATCAAGATCGTATGCTGTGCTGCAACCCATAAGATCTTTGAAACCTCGGTGAGCGACACGTGCATCTTTCACGGGACCTGGCACTCGCACAATATGGAGGGCTTCCACACCCAGAATGGCAAGATCTGGTGTATGAACACGATCACCCGCATGACTCTCTTGCGCGCCCAGACTAGTCATCACCGGCTACTATCTCCGCAGCGGAAAGTTCGTCGCTTAACTTTCTCCTCGTGATGCTACCGATTTGACTGGCCAAATCCATGGCGCGGCGGCTTTCGCTAAGGCGAGAGCATTACCAGTTGACAGCGTTGATCATGCTACATTCAAGCTAGTGGAGCAGAATCAGCAACCCGTGCATTCGCCGCGAGAGCTCACCATGTTGACCAGCCCACCCATCGACAACAACCCACAGCAGATGAAAACCTATTCTGTTGACATGGCCAGAGAAGACGTGATCGGGATCACACACCGGCGGCGGTTCGGGCACACGCATGGCGCACAAATGTCTTTCTACGCCACTCAGCCATACGAGACGATTTCACCCCACTTAGAAGTGAGTGGCGAAATAAAAAAGAGCAACAATGTGCGCGATGTGAGTGTCGTCTTGTTGTGACAGACTAGTGCGAGAGATTACCGCTAACACGCCTTTGGTGCAGCATTGCAGCGCTCTTGAGACTGTGGTAACACATTCACAAGAGACACTCATATCTGTTCGTAGACGTGAGCGGATTGCACGATTGAGCGATCTGGGCGTAACTTGTTACAAGTATCTCGCGCCATTGTCATTCAGTCCTATAAAGGGAGACACGCACAGCTTTGTGCAGAAATGATCACTGGTCCCAGTCAAGACAAGTGGAGGCACTGAGGTTTTCCGTTGGCAGATAAATCACACAGAAGCTCAAGTAACCATCATCTCCGACTAATGAGGAATGATGTTCAGAGCTCATCAACGACACTACTATTACGAGCCGCTGTAAGCGCATGAGACTTAGCGCAACGGCAATGTGTGCGCAAAGACCTTGGTTGGTCCGTTCACACGGCTCGTGAGGACTGCCCAACAAGCTCGCATAGTAAAGTCGCATCCGCCCCATAAGCTGACAGTGACCAACCTCTATAGTCCATAAGATAATGTCAGACAGAATGCGGGGGCCTGAGGCAGAGCATCCGCCCGCAGAATGCCTGATCCCGCGAAAGTTGAGGAAAGGACAACTATTCGCTATGCACAGATCTTTGCGGCGTCATCTTCTCCGCGGATCTGGTGAAATGAACACGTGGGCAGATCGCGGAAACCTTGTCGAACACCTGGCCAAGACAGGAAAAACTTGTTCACTGCTCGGCAGATCTTCCTTTGTCGTCGTTTTGTTGGTGCAAAATGGCGGGACTGTGGAATAGCAATGAGCTCGCCACGTGCGATGTACCTCTGAAGATCAATTACGACGCGGAACATAAGACTCTTGAATTCTATCACGGGAACACCCTGCTTTCTCGTGGCGGATGGTGTCCTAACTCGTCACCCCGTAGCTCATCGATAGTCCACCCAATGCTACGCACAGATCACTGGGGTAATTCCACCCCTGATCACTAAGATCAGCTTTCGAGTTTCATTTTGGGCACTAACCGTATCGTCCCCAATAGCGATTCGAAACAGCAATGACGATTCTGCATCCGAGGTTCGGGCCTCATTACATCTACACAAAGAATCTGCAGAAGTCCAGGACGCGGATGGAAAGCGCGTTCTGGACCTCGACAATAAGGACGGGACTGAAGCGATCTTTGGAGACTCGAACCCCCGCACGTATGATCTACTCATGCTCTCTCCAGCAATACTTCTGCACGAGAAGGGAAAAGACGAAGAGGAACGGATGCAGTTCACTATGAAGCCGCCTGCCTGGCTAGGGCACAAGCACATCGAGATCACTGGCACTGTGAAACAAGGGCATAACGTGAGAGATGTAAGTGGCGGCTTTGACGCATTAATCAGTGTGACCTGCGTGCACGATCTAGACATCTTTTCGACTGGACACCCGGATGATCATTGCGCCTCGGTCTCCTCACAGCATCTCATCCGCAATTCCATCCCTTTGGTTACATTTCTTTTTACATCTACTGACGACACCCTAGTGCGCGCTTGCTGTCATGCTTCGTGCTTTCTTTTATACCCGCGAACACTTCCATTGGCTTAGGTCGACTGACTCGGCTCCTCCAGGGTTCGGAGAGGAAGGCGGGGATGGAGATCAAGCGATTTATCACTTACCATCGTTTCTGAGAGGGCATTGAGTATGTTTCTAACCCACGATAAAGTTGCTCAAGAGTCAAGGGAGGCCCATTCCTGTGCCAACGCGCGGAGCCGATATTTTTTCCTCCTTCCTTCCAGTGTCAACTGTTTTCACAGCTTGCGCAACGTTATTGCGAAACTTGATCACTGGCCGATCGAACGTAAGCATCGTCACTCAAGGCTCGCAAACACGTCCTTCTGGCCATGTGCAATAGTAAAGATATGAAACGGTTCTGATGACATCCGAGGAGACCACTGATTCCGAGCAGCTTGTCGACACAGTTCGTTCTGGTGTTGATTCTTTGATCGACCTACAGACAATATTGTCTGGATAAAGTCCGTGGTATTTGTCATGAATGCCTTCAAACTCGTCGCAAAACGCTCGTGCAATCATCTCAAGTTGGTAAGGCTTCGGAAATCATTGAGGCCAGGTGTGTGGATCTCGAGACGACTTTTCATTAGACGAGATCTTGTTCGCGCGGGCCGGCTAGCCTTCGAAGGTCAGTACTCTTTCACTCACTTTTTGCAAACACCTCACCAGAAGTTACAAAGTCTCCTCGAGAACCCGAACGTGGCGGGACTCTTGAACGCCGACCTAGTTGCCACGCAAAATATTCCGGTCATGGTCGTCTACAGCGCGGTGCGATTCAAAAGCTTTTAAATATACTACGTAGATCCACAGATGCACAGAGACATTTTGCTGTACCACGGGAAATGGCACTTCAGAAACTCTGCCTCCTCTAAAAGCTCTTGGGGCAAATTAAACGATCTCGAGCCTCAGCGTTTCGTTCTGAGGCGTTAGAATTCGTATACTTGAAGGCCCTCAAACTAATTACATCGACGCCAGCGATCGAAGACCACGTTTCTAACCCGCGCGTCGATACTCACGCGATTGTTGAGCCACAAAGAAACTTCGCTCATGTCCAAGAGGCTGACAACAAGTTTGTCATGAACTTGCATCCTCGCTCAACAGAGTATAGGCCACGACATGCGCAACGCAGGCTCGACTTGAACATGCCTAGTGAGCATATCATCAACGTGGAAGAAGCTGCCCGAGCCGACCTTGGCGTGATGAGCTTTCAAATAAGATGATATCCGACAAGCTGGTGGCATCTGGAGATCAGGAGGTCTGTGAACGCTAATTTCAATTTCGAATTGTGAGTCGGTTTTTCCTTCGGGTGTATTTTCACCAAAACCATCGCTTGCAGCATCAACCGGACTACTCCGTATATGCGTGCCAGACCAGCAGCTAATACCAAATACATACAGGTTGTCCTCGCGGTTGCATTACACGCTTATTTCCACGCTCGCGATGGTACCGAAGGAGCAACAGACAATGGAGAAGGAGAGGATGAAACAAATGAGGAGTAGCTGCTGCATGATCCGCAATCAGGGTTTCATGTGTCGTCGAATCGATCTTGAAAGGCAAGCATGGCAAACTTGTGAGCAATTATCGTAGGAAGGACCCATCTCTTATCATTGCACATGACCGGGCTGAAACCCTCTTCTCTTTCCACATTTAACGATCCTAAAGCTTGCGCAATTTACACCCGAACCGTGACCGGTCGCGTGTTTGACTGCACCCATCGTCTAGCACGGCTCGCAAATACATCCGGGTCAGGGTTCTAAATGACAGTTGTTCAACTCCAATTGCATACTTCGTAAACAACACTGTGGCGACATTTGAACAAGTCACTACGGCTGCGTGGACATAGGTTTAGGGCTTAACAGAATAAACTTACCAGCATCGAACGGCGCGATTGTCACAGGCAACCAAAAAAAAACAGCGTTATGGCCAACCCGTGGAGCGACGACATGGTTGCTATGCAAGATGTACCCGTTAAAATTCGGTATGGTGCAATGCACCAGCACTTCGACGTCTATCACAACGTTTACGAGCCCGCCGAACTGTACCACGGCAAGCGCAACTTTTCTGCCCTACCTGACGAACACAAGTGGTGTACGCGACCCTACTCCTCACCTCCTCGTAGTGTAGCTGACGGAAGTGTCCTAGCAATCACAGGTAGTAACAGCGTCAGTCAATACGACGACATACACGTGAAAGCCCACGCAACAGCCCACGCCGCCGAAGTCCATGAAGGCGACGCAAAGCCATTCATGAAGCTGACTGACCGGGATGCCTTCATCATCCCGCGTCCGGGCGAGCGGCAGGCTCAGCTCGAGCTGAGGTGGCAGATGACCAAGATCCGCGTCGCAGAGAAGAAAAAGGGATCAGCGGGCGTCATGATGTTTGACGTGGAGCAGCCGCATCCGGCCAAGAACGAGTGGCACCTGGTGATCACCGGGACGGTCAAGCCGGGGTATAACGTTCGTGATGTGAGTTCATTGCTACACGTGCACTGTCGTTCCTACTCCCTACAGATGTTTTGACTACCACATCTACCATCAGACCACCCCTATCCTTGCCTTGGAGCAAAATAATTGAACACAAACATAGATTGCGATTGCCGCCACGTTGCGCGCCTTCTTTCACGTCCGCGGTTTGACTTATATTAACACAAACGCACCGAACAGCTCAGGCGGTGCAGATGGCAAGCAAAGTTGGGAGAGCGACGATGGAAGGCACCTGCTGCCGTCAGGACTCTTAGACTGATTGCTCGAGCGAGATCACATATCTCGCACGATTGCTAGGAGATAAGTGCGAAGAACGCTCATTATTTCTGACAGCTTGCCGTCTCTGCGGCCAATAATTACACTTTTGAGCTTTATTCAATGGTGTTTTGAATACACCGCTGGCAAAGGACACACGTGAGAACATCTGTAACTCTCAACATATATCGTCTGGCCAAACCGATTCGTAGCGCAAGTGTCTCCGAGAGTTCCAAGTAGCACGAACGGCGAAGTCCTGTAGGCTCCGACACTCATGGAACAGTAGTGACCGGGCCAAGAACACGTTATCACAGGAACGAGTGCAAAGCAACTTTCCACTCGGTCATCGAGATCTTCGATATGCGGTGCGAAGAGTCCGTTCAACTCTACGACGGCCTCCGCATGCCCCATTGCAGGCGGGACGAAGATCATTCGTGCACGTGTTTCCACGTCTGCTTCCTACTACTCTTTTGCTGACGCTTAGCTCGCAGCCTTTACACCGCTCGCCCCGGATCATGCAGGAAGAGCTCGTCCCAGCAAGCACAGAGATAGTCGCAAACTTTTCGTCATCGCCGAACCCACAAAGCATGAAGCTGAGGGTTTCCAAGAAGCCAACGTCCTCCATGAGTCGTATGCGCCGTTTCTGGAAGTGTACGAGGACGCTGTGATCGCTGTCACGCGGCAATATAATCTTGAATGGCGTGAAAAAGAGCGTCAAATCCACATGACCGAAATTAGCAACGGCAAGTCCAACAGCAACGATAAAATGGTGTTCCACGTGAGCCAGCTTGGCGTTACCAGGCCAGATCACATTATGATCACCGGGACCGTGAAGACTGGTCACAACGTGCGAGATGTGAGTCAGTTGTTATCTTCGACCCTTCCCACATTACTCCGGTGTCCAATTCGCTTGTGCACGTTTGCATTACAGCCAAACGTTTCGCGCTTCACCTGCCTCAGCCACAAACATCAGCTGATGGAACACACGACAGGTCGCGATTGCCGTCGCTCTCCGCGCGTTTCTGAACCTGCGCCACAGACGCTTCAGACCGCTGAAACATCCCTTGGGCAACGAGTGTAACGAATTTGATGAGGCTTATCAGCACCGGGTATTACATGGAAGGCCTCATGTAGAGCCATAAGACATCTCTTCAAAGACGTCGACCATTTCTGAACATGGAACCCGGACCCCGCACAAGCACGTAATTTTCCTCACTAGGGAGGTATTCTTACAATAGTCACGTATATCTCGACTTGACGCGCAAATAGCTTACGACATGTCAATTTTCCATCCACATCAATACGTTATCGCATCACCAGTCCTCAGTGTTCACCATCGCAAAGCCATACTTCCCCAAGCAGAAATCCCACTTGGACGTGACCTGGCAGAGCCTGCGATCCATGCAACGTGATCACCGCCCAATAAAACGGCCGCGGCCGCCCTTCTTTCCACGCAGCCGCATGACCTCCAGATGTGCCGCCTTGGCCACGTGCATGAGCGCCTTACTGCTGTCCGCTCTGTTCTCGACATGTACAGATCATGGGCTGCCCACGGTCTACTTCCGTTGGGGTCTATTGCACAATCCGCCGCAGCAGCAAGCGCATTACCCATTCCAACCGGTGGCGGTGGCGACATATCCGCGCAAGCTTCCTAGACTGTTGTGCAGCGCACCTACCTCAAAGCGACGGGTAAGGGCACTCGAATTCTGGCGTTAGAGCTCATGGGTGTCTCATCCAAGCTTGGCCTGATCCACGAGGTGTTTAGATTCGAGCGGAAGTTAGGCGTAGGAGATGAAGATGAGGTGATGCCAGTCGGGCTGTTCGCTTCGGAGTGGGCAGCGCTAGTTGATGATGCGACGGCTAGTGAAGCTCAAGACGCTATGGTTGATAGTGCTGGGAAGATTTGAGATACGGTGTTCCGGCCTTTCGCGCTTTGAAGGTACTTCACAGAAGTTCCACACTCGCAATCCACGCCAGCACCTGCTCCATCAAAACTCGCATAGAATACCGTCGGCGCTCATAGCTTGCATACGTGCCTCCGCAAGGCTGAAACAGATGTTTCTCCAATTCATCCTCCAGTCGCTGCAAACACGGTCTCAGCGCCACTTGCACGAAAGGTTTAACGATCGGTATGGTTGCAACCAGGTTCACGACAGCGCGCCTGAACAGCCATGGGTAGGTGGTGAGAGTGTCGAGCTCCGCGAAGACAGCGCAAATGTAGTGTATCATGATCATTTGTTGCAGTTCTGCTGGTAGGTGCTGGAACGGGAATGGTTGAGTATGTTTGCTTGTCGGGTTTGGGAGAGGACAGCTGTGATGAGTTTGTGAAGGGGAAGTGGAGCGGGTGTGGAGATGAGTGGTTTGCGAGGCGTGCAGACTGTGCAATGCGTTGGATCCAGCGACATTGTAAGGCAACTGGCGTGGATGCGATGGTGAGCTGCGTTCTTGACGTGTTGGAAAACGTGTCGTGTTTGTGTTAAGGTCCGCATGACGCTGCGCGGAAGTAACATATGATTCACACTCACTGCGTCCCTAGAGGCCGCCGTTCCCACGCGAGCGCTCAAATCGTTTCTCGAAAGTCCCACGGCCCAAAAGCTCGTGACTCCACCATTGACCCCGTCCCTCCGCCCAAGCCTCCAGCTCCTCAAGCCTCTGCGCCAAGGGTGGAACCTGCCGACCGTGGCAAGAACCATGAAACCACGATTCATCACGATGCGGCTCCGCTCGTGCGTGCCAGACGGTGATGTGCCGCTGCACAGCGGTCCGCAGCACCGAGGTGAACAGAGGCGATGCTCGTAATATTATTCTAACAGCACCGATGTAAGACCTCAGGCATTGGTCGAAGAAGTAGGTGCTACTAAGCGCGTCATCGGAAAAGTTGCTATATAGCACATCGTTGAGATGGTGCGTGAGAATCTTTTCCTGAAGCTCCACGGGAAGCTGCAAGAGTGGAAAAGGCTTGTAAGTTGCGGCTACAGGAGCCAACGGCCATATTTTAGCGGCTCCTGGTCGACCAGGCCTTTGGGTGCTAGTAAGTTGTGAGGGCGGCAGTCCTGCCGGATAGTCGTGCGACGCAACTCCATTGTGTGGCAACGTAGTCGTGCGAAGATGAACCTTCTGTGCGCTGTTGATCACAGAAGCTTTCTTATGATCACTGGAGTCCGTGTGATGTTTCGTAGATACGACAGGTGAAGCACACTTGCTGCGAGTCTGTGAACGGCGAGGGGCTGATGTCGACACACGCTGTGATTGCGACCGTTCACGTTCGTACCGATCAAAGTCATACTCACGTTGGAACCGCGAGCTTGTGCTGTATCGTAGTCGATACGTGTCCAGGTATCTTCCACGAGGGAAGCGATCATACCCTCGATCATATGGCGCTCGTTCGCGGTGGTGACTCGGACTACGGTAGCACGTTTGATTTGCGTTTGCGCGTGGCATCGTGAGTTCCCGCAAGGACGATTGTTGTAGCTCTGATGTAGTGATTACTGAGAGCAGGATCACAGCTTTGCCCAATGTGAGGTTAGTCAAGACCGTAAAAAATGTCGATGACCTTTAGCAGCTGTTAAATGGTACGGAAGGCATTGCGATGCCTCCAGAATGTGGGTGATGAAGATGTTTAGCAGAAGCCACTCGATGCACCTAGAACATGTCAGCTGAGACGGAGACAGTATGCGATCATAGTGACGAGTTGTCTGATGTGACTTCACTGCACAAGCATCATCGCCCTTGCCCTCGGCGGCGATCATCTCTATAAAGGTAAGCACGAAGGCCGTGATGTCAATGCCCCATCATTGAGATTCCACGACTAGTAACACGACTAGTAAAACATGCGCTGTACACACTACCTGCCGTTTTCATAACTCCAAGCACCGCCCTCATGCAACCCTAGCCCAACATGATCTAGTAATGGATAGCTTGACTGTATGTGGCCATTGCGGCCTCCTTGAACGCTTCTGACAGGGTTGGGTGCGCATGCGACGTCCGTGCGACGTCTTCTGAGCTCGCGCCATACTCAATGGCTAATGTGCCTTCCGCGATCATCTCGCCAGCGTTGGGTCCTGTCACATCTGTCAGCGCTGTCATAAACAAAGCCGCAAACGAAGAGAAAGACTCACCAACGATGTGAATGCCCAATATCCGATCCGTCTCTGCGTCCGCGATGAACTTCACCATACCATCGGTATCCAGATTCGTCTTCGCTCTCGAGTTCGCGCTAAAAGGGAACGTGCCGACCTTGCACTTGACGCCTCTCTCCTTCAGTTCCGCCTCGTTCTCGCCCACCCACGCCACCTCCGGATGCGTGTACATGACAGAAGGAATGGCATTGTAGTTGACGTGGCCGTAGTTCTTCGTGATGAATTCGACGGCCGCGACGCCTTCTTCTTCTGCCTTGTGCGCCAGCATGGGGCCGAATGTGCAGTCGCCGATGACGCGGATGTGTGGAATCTTGGTGCGGTACTCCTGATCGATGATGAAACGGCCGCGGTTGTCGGTCTCGATGCCAATGTTCTCATGTTGCAGGCCGGTGGTGTATGGGCGACGGCCAATGGCAACGAGGACGACGTCTGCGTCTAGCGTTTCTTCCTTGCCACCTTTTGACGCTTCGACCGTGAGCTTGACGTCTGAGCCGCTGTCATCACCAGCCGTGACCTTTGTGTTGAGCTTGAACTTCATGCCTTGGCGCTGAAGGATCTTCTGCGTTTGCTTGCTAATGTCGGCGTCCATACCGGGGCCGCCGATCTGACCGAGAAATTCAACGACGGTGACCTCGGCGCCGAGACGGGACCATACTGAACCCTGGGTGATTATTAGCATTTATCGAACAGATGAGGGAACAGCGTGCGCACCATCTCAAGACCAATGATACCGCCACCAATGACCACCATCTTCTTTGGGACCTGCTTCAGCGCGATCGCGCCCGTACTCGTGATGACCTTCTTCTCGTCGATCGTCAACCCCGGAAATGGTGTGCTCTCGCTTCCGGTGGCGATGAAGATGTTCTTGCCCCGCAAATGTGTCTCCCCACCATCGACCAGGTTCACCTTTATCGTATGCTCATCCGCAAACGCGCCTGTACCCTTGATGTATTCAACATTGTTCTTCTTGAACAGAAACTCAATGCCCTTCGTCAAGCCCGACACCGACGTATCCTTCGCCTGCATCATCTTCTCCAGATTCAGCTTCAGGCCCTCAACCTCGATCCCCCGGTTCGCCGTGTCATGCTTGATCTGGTGGTACAGAGCGCTATTGTTGAGAAGAGACTTAGACGGTATACAGCCGACATTGAGACATGTTCCCCCTAGCGAGCCACGCTTTTCTATGCAGGCGACCTTGAGCCCTGCTTGGCCAGCTTTGATGGCGGCGACATAGCCTGCGACGCCGCCACCGAGGATAACGAGATCGTGGTCCTCTTTATGCTGTTAGCGCAAGCTCTTTGAATATCAGGGGGATCATGCGCACGAGCTTCTGTTGCGTAGCCTCTTCGTAACCTGCTATTGACAACCTGTGGAGCAATGACCGGTTGGAAGGCGCTGGGGCGACATGTTTGACGTAGCAGTGAGCGCGCGCTCATCCGTGGGCGGAAAACACTCTGCATGCTCAGCTTCGACCAAGCTCTTGCGAGAGGGTCTACGAGTAACAGTGATGGAGAAGGTGGAGAGGCTGACGGAAGATCAGATGTGGAGAGATGATCGCCATCCAGAGCTTGACGGGTTGACAACCAAGCTCAACGAAGAGTGGCGCTAGTTACATAAGCGGAAATGTCACGTGGTCTTTCTCAGATCAAACCTCGCCATCATTCATACACGCACTCATCACCATTCGCACGGCCAAGGAAGACTGCATTATCATGAAGACACCTCGGCAGGGTGCTGGATCTTTTCGGCTTGCAAAAGGATCATTCCAACAAGACGTACAGCACGGAAGATGTGCATTTGTCTGGGGAGACTCGGTCGTAGACGACGTTGTGTGCGGCGGCAGTCTGATATAGCCCATCAGATGCTCAGTTTGCGTGCAATCTCAACAGCATCAGAATAATTCTCCTCGTCTGATACCAGAACTAGCCCCAACCCCTCGCGACGGTGCTCGCGCAGCCAAAAGTTTTGGAAGAACGCGAGCGCATTGTCAAACTTCCCCGCTTGCTCGAGCATCTGTTGAATGAACTCCCAGGTGAAATGTCGCATGCGCATCTCGACAGCCGCAAACATGTCCCCCATCCTCAGCAGAGTGTTCTGATTATCTTCCGGCAGCAGATGAGTCCCAGCAAGTGTTGTAATAGGGGCTTCACTCTGATGCGGTCGGTTTGGAAGGTTGGTCTGGTCATTTCCACATTTGTTAGGAATGTCGACGAGTTTATTTTGTGAGCTTGAGGGCGTTTCCACTGCCGCTGGGGCGGCGTAATGCTGCTGCGCCAAGTAGAAGAGGTACCGCTCGTAGATTGCCACACGCAGCTGCGTGTTGCTCTCCGCAATCCAGCCACAGTCCCGCACGCTTCGCATTAGTACTGCAAAGCCTTCGAGCGGATATCGTGTGATTTCCCTGAGCACGTCGACCTGCATCGTCACTGCTAATTGTTCCAATACCCAGAATTGTAAGGACTGCCGTATTGGGGCCCAGGCCGAAGATAGGGAGGTCTCAATGCGCACTTGGATTGCGATCATGCGGCAAGCGTAGTCGAGACCCTGGATCTGTAGAGCGGCGGAAGGGGTCGCATCACTTGCAAGGTTTTTCGCGTCGTAAAGGATACCCAAGAATATTGAGAGAATCTTTGAAGGCTCGAATCGATGGTTCAAAGCTTTGTCGACGCTCTTTTCGGTCGTTATGAAGTTGACTTCTTCGTAGTGTGAAATGAGTGGGATACAGGCTACTGCCTTCTCCCCGAACGGAGTCTTGCCCAGCGTAGCCATGTGAGAAGCACATGCCTCGCATGGCATACATTCGGATACGACGTCTGTTTCTGGAAAACCACCAAAGACTAGTGAAAATGGCCTAGGGGAGAGGGATCCAGGAGTTGGAAAGCCACCCGCTGTCTGCGTGTCATGATGTGGTCATTTCAAAACAATAGCTAGTTGCCGGTCTTCATCATCACATACGCAACACCAGCCAGTATACTGCCGCTCCTTGATGCTCATCGCAGACGGAATAGGTTTTTGATACCCTTTAGTCAATAGAAGTCTCTCGCTAGGTTCCCCGCTGCTTCCAGAAGACAGTGAGCTCCTTGTGCTTGTAGCGACCGGCGAGCAGGATTCCAGTCCGGAAGGAACACCACGATGCCGACTGCCTCTTCCAATGTCTGGAGAGACCGGGCTTAAAAGCGCTGGTGACCGCACATCGGTCTTTGCACCAAGTAAGACACGGGCGGCTGCATCATTGATGATGATGCGCTTCCACGCAGAGGCCAAAAGGCGCTTCGCAGTCTCCAGTTGGAGGGATGAATAGCTTTTGGCATGAGCTTCGCGCAGCTGCTCTTGCAAACTACTCAGCGAGGTTTCTCGTCCATCCATGGCAACATCGCGGCCTAAGGCGTCTACGATCTCGGAAACTAACGCCTTGGCTCGAACGCCTTCATCGACCAGATTGAGAGGAATCGTTTCAAACTCGGATGGGATCAGTGCGCGAATCCACTCAGAAATTGTTGGCTCTGGCCGCGGATTTGAGCAGTCATCAAGACAGTGTTCAGAAGCTCGTCATCGTCGAATATACGGTCAACGAGGGTCTTGTCGCACCGACCTTCGAAGATGTCGTTCAGACTGGTTCTTTCTCCCCCGCGAAGGGCGATTTGAGTAGCGTCTATCTTGCTGCGGACAGGGACCGAGACTTGGAGGATATCTTGCCAAAAAACCTTTGGAAGGGCGTGCCATAAAGTTTTATCATCGAGTATGAGCTGATCCTTATCGTTGGGCAGCAGGCTTCGGAAGCAGCCCTTCGCCTGCAGAATGTGATTACTTCCCGACAGTGCGTCGCAAAAGATGAAGAGACAGTCAGGCACGATAGCAAACACAGCCATGCCGACGGAAATATCGCAGTCAGTCGGCCCAACAGGCTGATGGTCAAGGATGGCAACAACGCAAGCCTTGCCATGAGTCCCGATCCGACTGATTCCCTCTGAGAACTCCTGGATGGTTCGTCTGGCAATCAACCCGTCCGTAAATAGCAGCCACATGTCCGACCTTTCGAGTTCGCGCCGAGCTGAGACGTCCTCGGTCAACGTGGTCGGCAACGTGCCAAAGGACGGCGACAGCTGGTTTAAATTTTCATCATCTGTGCGTATTGGACGGTGAGCTTGCCCGCTCCAGGGCAAGACAACGGGACACACGCGATTTGACCCTGCTGACCCTTGACAGATCTTCGTCACGGCAGCGCATTCCTGTTGTAAGATTGCGCCCGTAGTACTGGTGGACACATCGACTGCGATGGATAGCGAGCATTCGGCGACGCGTTTGCACACCTCGCGCTCGCTCAATTTTGGCTCACTAGCCACAGCCACGACTCGTGTCTCGGGTGTCCTTGCTGGGCTGGTAGGGCGGAGATTGGCTGAGTAGGTGATTAAATAACGCATTTGTCGAGTTTGAATAATCCCACCTACCTGCGAGACGACCTGAGAGCGATCTCTCCCGCCAATGTTTCATGTCGAGCGGTAGCACTACGATAACATGAAGTCTGAGAAATATACAGAGTATACAGCTTGCGTCCTTGAACTGGCTACGAGCAACTCCAGACTAGACTGATATCGTGATTGACGACGAGCCGCGAGGCTTGCTTGCTCCTATGCTGCGCAGCACGAAGTAGATATAACCTTAGAGGTAAGGCTCGAATGAGGCACGACAGAGTGGCGGAGCCTAAGTAATGACTCGCTTGTACCAGTACTTTGACGCCTATTCCGACATAGTGTAGGCAACTGGAAGGTTGCATCATAACGGCCGTCAAGCGCATCCGAAAAAGGTAGTGCAACGCTTACGGACGGTGTATGTATCAAATTAGCAGACACATCCCAGCGATTTGCGAAGGCAAGGAAGGCACGATGAGACTTGTACAGCGGTATGCTGACCGAACCCCTGAAGTATCTGAATGTTCATTTGAAGATTGGTGTAAGTTCAATTTCACTGTATGCTGACTAACAATATCATCGCTAAACATGCGACGCGGTGTGGTTCCCTAGTGGTATTGTGGCATTATCGTAAATCCTGCGCGCATATCGCTGCATCTTTCTCTCTTCTTCTCGTCTATATAGCCAATAGAATAGGAACGCGATCGCCGTGGTTGGGACAGTGAGACAAACCCAGATCCAGATGTTGCTCACATTGGAGAGGTATCCGCTTTGCGTAAAGAATGGTGTAGCGAGCAGAGCCGCAAACGATGTGCCAGGCAGAAACACCAGAGTCAGCAGCGCAATAGTCTTCATGGATATGCTGTCCTTCTTCATGTCTTCCGCAAGCTTTTGCGACTGCAGTGCAATTTCTCTTGAGTAGCTCGTTTCTTCACGTTGGGCGTTCATGATCTCGTGCATCTTGATGCTGTTTGTCACCATTCGGCGGTCGTAATCGATTTGGATGCGATTGAACAACTAGTCGGTGATTAGAGATAACCAGTACAAACAGTTCCTCGAGCTTACCAGAGCCAGAATGTTCTTGAGTTTCTTCTCAAGTTCTTGAGCGAGGAATCTCGTCGCTTCAAACTGACCATATATCTCATCCCAGGCACTTCTCGATTGATTTTCAGTGCGCTCGCGACCCTGGAGCCGCTCGACGAGGAATTTCAGCGTGCTCAAGATCGAAGCCAGCTCAGAATCTTATCGACGGAGATGAGCGGCCGTCGCATGCAATGCCTTGTTCAATGTTGCGAAGTACGTGGTGTTGTCACCACTAACATTGCGGTCAACCTCTTCCTGCAAAGTCTTCTCGTGCTCAACAAGCTGATCATTGATACTTTGCAAGGCGTTGGTCCACCATCGTGAGGCGCTGGAGAAAATGGTTAAGTGGACATCCTCGGAGTCAAACATACTTTCTTTGCCTGCGTGGCTTTTCAGTACTTCCTGGACACGCTGTCGTGGCTCCTCGATCAATTTTCCGTATCTGCCATCAAGGAAGTTGAACACGCACAAAGACATAGCGTTGGTCCTTCTGCATATGGACAGGTGGACAGCCACATGGGAGCCCCGGATGTCGACAGGGGCATGTCCTTGCCCAGTATCAGCTGCGCCTGGGCGCGATAGATGTAGATAATTGAAAGCATTCATTTGGTTGTTCCCAGCTGTGCTGTTTGTATGTTGGCCCTGAGTATCATTGCAATTGACTTGCACGCGAATCGGTACCAGATACCATACTGAGCACGTATTGTGTTTACGATAGAATCTGCGGGTAGCCGGTAAGTAGGATCTCGAGAGAGCATACAAGAAGCCCACATCCAGGTCACACCTAGCCGATAGGAAGCGCAACGTCTCTCGTGAGATTCGGAGCTTGTTTGTATTCTGCGCATCGAAGGTTGCGATCCCTCCTCCAGCACTGATCTTACTGATGAAGAAGGCTTCTAGCTTTTGTCTCTCATCAGTCAGAAGCCCGCGGAGATCATTTTGATCCGCGAATTTTCGTTTGGGTCCATCCGAATCCGCCTTCTGCACCAGCGTGGTAACACGAGACGTAGAGGTGAGCAACGTGTCGTCAAAGTGTTGGAGGCTATTGCCGATCGCCTCGACATGGTGCAATGTTAGATCAAGCCGTGGATTGGTTCTGAGCCACTCTCGCCAATCTGGACTACAGCTGGGTGCCTGGACTGCAGACATCAAGGCTTTGATCCTGCTTGCTCAACATCACCCACTCAAACACCAAGCCAGATTCATAAGGTAGGAAGAGTAAACCAGAGCCGCACATGCGCGACGAATGCTGCAAGCATCGTGGCTGTGATTGCCTGGTTGCACAGCATCTGCAGCCCAGCCTCGCGCCCAGCAAGCCACAAGGACCGTCATCAGGCAAACGTACAGGACACCTACACAGACATAGTTTTCACGAGTTGGGGCGACAATCACGATGTCCAAGAGGCTCAAAAAATTCTTCAACGCGGAATGGGCGTCGCCCAGTTCACCAAATCCTCCTGAAACACAAGCGCGTCACCCTAGCAACGCCGCTAGCCAACCCTCACGGCCGGACCGCACGCCCAGCAGTTCCGCGAAACAAACCTCCTCCGCCAACGCAGACGCTCGCTCCTTTGACTCCACATCCAGGAGCACCAGCGCTGAAATAGCGGGCGTTCCGCTTACTCCCGCCAGTAGCTCCAATTCCTCTCAGGAGAGCGTCCCCACGAGCTCAAGTCGCACGCGCAAGTTCTCCACTCGCTTCGATGCGTCATGGACGTCACCCGCGCCAAACACAAAAGACCCGCAAGAGCAGGACGACAAAGATCGACTTGAAGAAGTCCCGGAGTCCCCGAGGCCCAATGACAATGCGATAGAGGCCTCCGAGGTTTATGACCTCCTACAGGAGCTGCCAGGATCATTCTCCAACAGCGCAGAGTACAGTACCGGTCTGCCGTATGAGCTAGCAACTGACAGCACGGCGCACGAGCCCAGTCAATCGTATTATCATATAAGAGCAGCAGAGAGCTTCACGCCAGGAAGTCTTGCCAGTAGCACGGCCACGCCAAGCTATGGATACCAAGCGGGGGAAGCCGCAGTACATCCACCCACCGGATACGGCACTGCGTCGCCGCCGGTATCTCTACCGTCAGGCACAGCTAACGAGTCCGGTATGCATCGGCCGCAGGGCCATCCGCACGAGCGGATGCTATACACTGACACTCCACTCTTCACCGTCGAAATAGATACCGAGCCATCAGTACGCAGTGCACGTCGCCAGGCTGCCGCACTGGCTGCTAAACAGACTCGCCTCTCGGACAAGTCAAGACGAGCGCGAAAGAGCTTGCTTGATGCGATCGGATTCCGAGGCCGGACGTGTCCAGGGATGGCATGATGTATCACGTGTTATGGGAACACATGACGGAGATTCAGGTACGGCCGACGGGACTGTGGGAAAGTACAGCTCCTCGTCAACTCGGATGAATAGCGCGCCCGAGGGGTCCTACGACAAATACTATCACTCAGAATAAGGCCATCACAACAATAGCGCGGGGGAACTGCTCTTTCGCGTCGATACTAGCGATATAGTGGGCTCGCACGGGTTTTACAAAGGGGAAGGCTCGAGAGACGGTGCCGATATCCTTGCTGTTGGCATTGATATCGCATGAATCGTGAGTAATTGAATCGCTCTCGGGCGCGCTATCCACCCGAGTTGACGAGGAGCTGTATGGTGGGGAGGGAGATGCCGGTGCCGACGTCGACGCTGAGGGAGTAGGGGGGCTGGATGGAGGCTGGGCCCGCGGAAGTTCTAGAGGTGTTGGGAACAGAAGTGTATGGACGGAAGTGAATCACTCATAGTGGGCATGAATTAGAAGGTCACCGTTCGTAACCTCATCGTACTTTGAAGTTTCAAAAGTTCCATGACTGTGATCGTCTCACATTGTTATTGTTGTTATAGAGCTAGGCTATTTAAGATCGTGGAGCTAATGGCTCCTGCGCAGCAAATGTTGGGGCTGCAATACTCGAGCTGCGAGTGGTGTGATTGCTCCTCATGCTATAGATAACAGAGTCACTCTATGCGATCTATGCGTGTCCTTCGCGTCTTTCGGGAACCGCGCGGACGCACATGATCTGCTTATCCGACCTGGTAGTCCGGAAAGCACACGGGATGAAACAACTTTGCGTCCTTCTCAGGCCCACTCAACTTAATAGTCTCGATGCTGATCTCGGTAGTATGATCCCAATCTATAGTGAAAGCCATGCGCTCCTTGCTCTCGTACGGCGCCTTGAACTCGACATTCTCAAGCTCGCGGGGATCAATTTCGGCTTCATCAGGCCACTTGATCTCGTGTTCCTGTACGTATGCTGTCCACCTAGCGACGTGGGTGGCGTACTGTGTGTATTGTCAGCTGGGTCACACACTTCTAAATGGGCATGTCAGCGGAGACTGACGTTGCGAGCGAACTGTTTCGCATCGTCCAAGGACGTGAACGCAGCAGTGTTACGAAGTGACACTCGTCCTGAGTACTTATAGTCTTCCGCAAGCCACTCTTCCTTGACGATGTAGACATGGGTCGGAGCAGAAGCAGACGAGCTGACATCTTCAGCTTCATCGGCCTTGCGTTTCTTAGGCTACGGGGAAGTAGACGCTACGACACATTAGATGTGCGGCTTAACCCCGCGTCAATTTACTGACCTTCAGACTCTGCTTCATGGGCCGCGATAGGGACTACGAGGTTGCTGTGATGTTCCGCAGTGTTCTTGACCGGTCCAGCAACAGGCGACTCGTCGGCAGCGCGTACGTTGGATGTGCTCTCGGCCATGATAGCAGCGTTTTGTCGACGCCAGCAAACGGGACTCTGATTTCCGCGTTTCGAAGCTTGAGCAAGGACGGGCGAGGAGCTGAAAAGCCAGAACTTTATGTCAAAACATCGACAAACGCGAAAAGTGGGTCCAGTAGGCAGCAGCAGGCAGCAAACGGTCGCATGTGGATCCGTTGTTGGGACTGGTGTGAGATGACGCGATCGCTGGCGTAGGATGCTTGGTGAGAAAAAGCCACCTCAGCGAGGCCCTGCTGGCGCTCCACTTCAGTGCTCGTTCGTATGCTCTCTTCGTGAGACGAATCCATCAGGACGCCCACCGCACCCAGGGAAGGTGGTGCACTACATCGCAAAGCGGCCTTTTCACAGCTCTCAACACATCAACTTTCACTCGATGTCCGATGGCAGCCGCTTCTGCAGCCCCGAGCTCTCGTCCTCAGCGAGCGCATTCCACACAAACCTCTCGGCCTGCTTCGCTTCCACGTTGCCATCGTGCCCTTGCTTCACCATCTGTCCCACAAGCCACATGAGCTTCCCCTTCTTCTTGCCCTCCGTCTTGCGCAGCTCCTGCTTCGCCTTCTCCGCTATTCCCTCGTTGTCTGCTATGACCTCCGCAGCTAGCTTCTCGTACTTCTCCTCACTCAGTTGCTGGTACCAGAGCCACTCCTCGGTGATCATGGAATCGACGCGGTCGACAGCTACACTCGCCATCAAGTTCGCGGCCTCGTCATTGTCAGGATGCACAAACATCTCATGAGCATGCGGTAGACGACATACTTCCAGTAGTAATCTCGCTGACCGCTGCGTGATGTTTTCTTCCAGTAGAAAGACCAGAATCCCTGCCAGAGTGTGCGAGCCCAGCACAGGTTGGACACCGAATCTCTCGGGTGGGTCCGACCCCATTTCGTCCAGCGTATAGCAGTATGGAAAAGGGAGATCTCGAGCCGCCAGAAAGGTAGGCAGCTCCATGAGCACCCAATTGCTTACCAGTTTCCCGGCGCGGTGGTAGATCTCGGAGAGATCGTAGTTGGCAGAGGTGTTATCGAGTGTATAATGGATGTGGTGGAGGGTGGAGAAGTAGAACTCGAGCCTCTCGCCATCGTCCAGCGAGACCAGCGTCTTCGCGTCTTTCATGCTCAGTTCATGCAGCCCTTTCGTCGAAGTGAGTCGCTTGATGACCTCTGTCGGCGTCTTTGGCAGAGTCTTCTTCATATGATCCACAAGATCCCGCCCGATATTTAAAGGCTCCAGATCAGGATCAGGCATATACCGATAGTCGACCTCACCCTCCTTCCCTCTCAACCGTCTCGTGCTCGTCGCACCCAGCGTCCAGCCCCTCGTCTCACCTTCAATGACCCCACCAGACTCCAGCACAACAATCTGCCGATCTCGCTCCGCATTGATCGCATCCTCCACAGCCTTGATACTACTCAAATTCTTGATCTCTGTCCGCTGGCCCAACCCTTTGACACCGTCATACTCCAGCTGTCCTTGCTCTCCCCTCCGGCGTACGGACACATTGACATCACATCTCAACCCGCCCATTTCCATGCCCGTACTGTTCGCACCCACGCTCTGCAGCAGACTCTGTGTCTTCTTGACGACCGCCGCAGCCGTCTTTGCGCTCTTGATCTCAGGCCTTGTGATGATCTCGACAAGCGGCACGCCCGCCCTGTTGAAATCAAGCAGATACGTATCCGGGGGCTGCAGCACCGTCTTCGCCGTGTCTTGCTCGAGCTGCACTTGTTTGATGCCTATCGTGATCTCTTTCGCTTCACCACTAGGTATGTCCCCCGGCTCCACCTCATCCCACGGGTATAGCACAAGCTCTCCATTCTTGCCGAAGGGCTGGTAATATTGCGTAATCTGGTACCCCTGCGGCTGGTCCCACCAGAAGTAGTGTTTGCGATCCCAGCCCGACGTTTCTTGGATGTCGCAGTCGAGCGCGAGGGCCGCGCGGAGGGCAGGCAGCAGGACCTCTTTCTGGAGTTGAGGCTGCGCGCCTGGAACAGCGACGTCGAAGAGGGCGGCGTGCGTGTTCGGCGGCGAAGTGAGCGATGGGACGGCGGGCGAGAAGAGTTTGGAGGCTGTGGAGAGCTCGGCGTGGATCTCGAGGCCGACGGTGAGGTTCCATCGGGCGAGGCGCGGGTCTTGGGTTCCTTGCGGATTCTTCGTGGTGTTGTGTGCCTTGGCGTCTCGCTTCAGCTGTGCACGGAGAGGTATCGTTCGGGAAGTGGACGCGGCTTCGGTATGCTGGAAGCGGCGGACTGCATGTTCAGCTGCTCGCGCTTTGCAGCATGCATGCCTGGGTCGGCAAGATGTCTCTAGCAGTGATCGAAGAGTTCGCAGTGCTTGTACAGAGGGGATCGGACGAGACATGGATTGCAAAGCTTAATATTCGAATAATCGAGGCGAGGGCGAGGTCGACTTTGAAGACGGACGCTAAGCGCGAGCAGGAGCTAGGACGACGCGAGGGCACGTGAGGAAGACCGCGGATGTTACAAAGCATTGGTTGGCTGATTATGCATTTCTCGACCATGCTGCACGTCTCTAGTCGCATACCGCGCCGAGTTCTGAGCCTAGACCGCCATCATGAAGTTCCGTGTTCAACCGGTGTGCTCAGTGGGACATGTGCCACCGATCAGATTCCGAATCAGGCATGCATCGCCCACCCCTCCATATCACAGTTTCATTGTCGTCGTATAATATGCAGTGCTGCTGATCATCTTCAAAGGCTCATTAGACCGCGTACTTGCGGGTCCACTCCCGTGCGGTGGCCTCGTAGCGCGGCAGGTCTGATTTGTAGACGTGTGCGATCTCCGGCACCAAGGGGTCATCCGGGTTCGGGTCGTTGAGCATCGAGCAGATCGAAAGCAACACTAGGATGCTGTTAGCGAGGGACCGCCTGGGGTTCCGTGTTCACGTTCTGAAACTCGCCTTTTGAGATGGTGAGCGCTGGGCTCCACTGATCCCTCAGAATGTCCAAGCAGATGCTGCCATTTGAATTGATGTTGGGATGATAGATGCGAGTGGTGAAGTTGACTTTTGGCGGCTTGAAGGGGTAGTCGGTGGGGAAGTGAATGGAGAGGAAGAAGACGCCGCTCTGGAACGGGCTCTCGCTGGGTCCCATTATGGTCGCTTGCCAGTGGAACTGACGAAAGAGTTAGACAGTGCTTTGATTTGATGCCCGTTAAAGCGACTTCTATGCATACCAGGTCATCTCCCGTTGGGCCAGCTGAGCAGGATGAAGGAGGGTCACTGTTCTCGAGTCAGCCTTGCTACTACGCCTCAATTCGCGAGATTCTGGACTGGTTGTGCTGAGGGATGTGTTGATATGCAAGGCAACGACGTACCGGCCGAGGTCTGTGAGTTCCTTGTTGATACGCTTCAAGGCCATTGTATAAGTGAGGGTGGGGCTGAGTTGTTGGCGAGATGTGCAAGTTGTTCAGAGGCTCCAATGCAAGCCTGACAGCGTCTGGTGTCTGGAAGAGAAAGTCGATCGTCAGCGTGAGATTGAAGGCGATGTTTGACTCGAAAAAAGAGCGGTTGTTGGTAGAGGTGAAAGTTCGAGGTAGCAGGCGAGCCGCGGGCGGCAAAGTCGGCGAACACAAGATGTGTTTGAGAAGATTGTGAACTCACGGATTATGTGGCTGTGGGTTGAAGAGCGTTTGACCGGCGTGTAGACTCCGGAGACGGTCGTTGTTTTGCAGCGCGAGAGGCGAGAGATGAGAGTTGCGATAAAGATGGAAGAAGGAAGAGTAGGATGAAGGGCAGCACCAGAGAGACGAAGATTCTCCTAAACGGGCAATTACCACGAGTTTATTGCGGCCTGAGTTCCGAGGCTGTTATATATTCAAAAAGTCACCAGTCCCTTCCACGCGCGCCTTCTCCTTTCATCGACAAATCTTAGTTCATTCTGTGCGACAGAGATCCTCGCTGGAGCAATGCAAGCGCTTGACCAGTAGAAAAGGCTGTATCTTGCTGCGTCCAGTTTCATTGTGGAGGCAAGCCTGCCAGTTTCGCTCACGTCCAGGGTAGCAAGAGAGCGCTGCTTTCTTGTGGCGACCAGAACAGATGGCATGCGTAGAGGATTGAACATGGGCGTGCCAGCGTATTCATTGACTGCGCCCGCGCTTCACATCCGCACCACGCTCATCTCAGCATGATTTTGATCTCCGTCGTTGCTCTTATACGTAGCCTGGGTCTCAACGGCATGCATATTGTTGATCATAAACAGCATCCCATAGTCCCCGTTCGGCTTCTGTATACCCTTTGCTCCATACTGCACCCGATCGAAATCAGGCCCATTGAGACTATTGGTGATCAGTAGCTCTTTCACGAGCTCGAGGTGATGCGCCGGGACCACCTGCACGAAGCGGTAAAGTCCAGCAAGGGTGTGGATCATGAACGTGTTTCGCGCATAGACGAGATGCGCTGACTCGGCGTATCTGAAAGAGACGTCAGCGGTTGCTCGATCACGATAGGCATTCACGTCTTCGCAAATGTTGGCTCTAGGAACACAGATGAGAGCTCACATCTGACGACAAGTCCGTATCAAGTCCACGCCAAGTTTCGGTACCTTGACCCAAGTCGGCTCCCGCGCAGACGCGCTGGTGAGTTGTAGAGTGCGTCGCGCGCAACCATGTGAGGGTTCAGCGGAGACTGCACAAATGTCGTGAATACGCTTCGGTGCAGTTTCTGAGACTGGGGCGACGCAGACCATGCTACGTAGACTCCAGCCATGTGGTGTGAGGTGGATGCGCTGGTTGCAGAGAGCATAGTCGTAGATGATGAGGCGGATGTCGAAGGGGAGGTCGAGGATGGACGGTGGCGAGGGCAGTGCATCCATGGTAGTGGTAGGTCCAAACGGCCCTTTAACAGCTTAAGAGAACTGAGGGCATAAACCTTCAATGATAATCAAGAGCTTGGAGTTACGTCAAGCACGACGGGTGAGCACGCATTTCCCAGTGGACTGAGGAAGGTGCAATGAGGGCTCAAGGAGAAAATACAAACTTCTTCTGGAGCCGCAACGAGGGTTCTTTTTACAGGGGGCTGACGCAACACGAGCTTGGTGAGATCGCAGCACGAGACCAGATTTGTTAAGCTCACACAGCGTCTTATACCTACAGCGTAAGAGGGCACACCGCGCTCGGCCCACGCGGAACGTTGCTCGTACTGCACGCAGCACATGGGGCTGGGACCGGAAACAGAAATACCCAATCTCAATTTTCGACCTGGGTGCCTATCCCGTCATGCTGGGAAATAGCCATAACACGGTCGATGTTTGAAACTTTGAACAAGCCAGTAAAGTGAGGAGGATCATGTTTTAACGTTCGCGTACACAAACAAGATGCGTAAATCTTCGGGTTGCTGAACTTCAACGCTCCATAGTCGCACTGTCTCGCATACGGATGAGCGAATTCGGTATTTCTGGAAGACCGGTCAGCCGTTATGACGGGTAAGTGCGAGGCTGTAGTGGCACAGTAAGCAGGGACACTGCAAACAGCAAACTTCACTGGATATCGCTCCCGGTTGAAGCCGTGGCAGGATGGCACATAATCCACCAGGATAACGTAGACGGATGGAGAAAGATGCGTTGGTCTCCTGGCACTGGAGACATGCCACAAGAAAGTCGGAAAAAAGATACTCCAGCCCTCTCCTTTTTTTGTGTTCCCCTTGCTCGTATTCTCTTCCATCCTTCCCACACTTTGGCGTTATTGTGCTGTTGCGCCGTGGTGAGATGTAAGTAATCGAGAAATTTATTCTTTTCGTACCTATACAAATGCTTGAATACCCGTTATAGCTCGTCCTAAGATTAGTGCATGAATATCACTTTGTCCCTCATACGTTTGTGTCACAAACAGATTCGAGACATGGCGCCCAATACCATATTCATCGCTCACGGCGTTGCCACCGAAGATCTCCTGAAGACTGCGCATGCGTCAGCAAATACCATCAAATGAGACATCGTTTCTACCACTTACTTTCTCGCACCGATCAATGCCCGATCACAGTTCTGCCTCTTGATCATACTCACCATCTCCGGTGCCGCCTTGCCCTCATCTTTGAGCCTGCCGACCTGCAACGCAGCCTGGATACCATACGCGGCGTCCGTTGTCGCATCTGCTAATTTCTTCTGCACAAGCTGGTACTTGGCGATGGGGTTGTTCTTGAATTGTTTCCTATCCAATGCGTACGTTCGCGCTCTGCTGATGCAGTCTTCTAACGCACCGATAGTACCCCACGCGATGCCATAGCGCGCCTGATTTAAACAGGTGAATGGGCCAGCAAGGCCTTCAATGTCCGGGAACATGTTGGCTTCCGGCACAGGCACCTCATCCATCTGGATCATGCCCGTGATGCTGGCCCGCAGGCCATTCTTATTCCCCAGTTTCGGCGTCTCCAGTGTGCCTGGTGGGCATTGATCGCGCTCGATGACGAAACCTCGAATCTTCCCCGTTTCGCTGTGTTTCGCCCACACCAGTAGGAGCTCGGCAATGGGTGAGTTGGTGATCCAAGTCTTGCTCCCGCTGATCTTAAAGTAGCCAGGACGTTGTGGATCGGGCCGCGCAGTGCTCTCCATGCTGCCTGGGTCGGAGCCGTGGTTTGGTTCTGTGAGGCCAAAGCAGCCCAGCATCTCGCCCGACGCCATTCGAGGTAGGAAGCGCTCTTTCAGTTCCTGCGTGCCAAATGCATCTATGCCAGCCATCGCCAAGGACGACTGGACCGAGTACCCTGACCGGTAGCCGGAGTCGACACGCTCGACAGCGCGGGTGATAAGGCCCGACGCCACCGAGGAAACACCAGCACAGCCATAGCCTTTGATTGTGGCACCCAAGAGGCCTATCTCGCCCATCTCCTTGAGGATCTGGCGGTCGAAGCTCTCATTTCGGTACGCCTCTGAAGGAGCGTTAGTATGAGTGAATCAAGCGCCGTTGCTGAGGGTATGAACCTCGGGTAGAGTCAGAAGAGAGGCGTACCTAGCACTCGTGGCAGCATTCGCTCCTGGCAGTACTGCTCTGCTGTCTCTGAGATCTGCTGCTCTTCTTCTGTGAAGTTGTTCGAGGCACCAAGAGGATCTTGCCAGTTGAACGGCATGCTCTTCTCCATGGCATAGCTACGGGAGGGTTGGCAGACATGGCGAGCGCGACGACTCAGCTGCCGCGCGACCTGTCGCTGTGCTGGCTTAAACATTGTGTATACTAGAGTAAGTAAGACAGAAAGTTCAGAAGCGTTTGAGACGAGACGGATCATTGGGCAACTCGGATTTTGCATGGAGATTGCATGGCCGAGGCTATCTGCCCTCGTAGGGCTAGAGGCAGATTGTGGCCTGAATCAGGCAGCAATGAGTGACGGACGCCAAGACCAACGCGAATGCGACGCGACTTCTCAACGAACGCGCTCTTCTTCGTATACGATTCACCTGTCGGCTCCTTTCATTGCGTGGACCAAGTTTGAGGACTTACGATATCCGCAAACATGGGTATCAAGCGTATGTCGATCAATCGTACCCTATTCACAGACCTGTGTTACAACTGTACAGCTCGCTAACAGCTCGATAGAGCTCACGCAGGTCATACAGGAGCACTGTCCCGATGCCATTCAGGCTGGAGAGATCAAGAACCAGTTCGGACGTAAGGTGGCTATCGATGCGTAAGTCGAGCAACCCTTGCCTTCACAGGCATAGCAGTCTTCACGTCTTTTCTGCGGTCCAAGATCGTGCTTAGCGGTGTATACTCATATGCGGACAGCTCTATGTCCATCTACTCCTTCCTCATCGCCGTCCGCTCCGATGGCCAGCAGCTTACATCTGAGACTGGCTCGACCACATCACATCTCATGGGTCTCTTTTACCGCACCCTCCGCATGTGCGACAACGGCATTAAGCCCCTCTTCGTCTTTGACGGTGCTCCCCCCAAGCTCAAATCCGGCGAGCTCGCCAAACGTTTCGCTCGCAAGACAGAAGCGAACGAGGCCCACGAGGAGGCGAAGGAGACCGGCACAGCCGAGGATGTAGAGAAGTTCAGTCGAAGAACGGTGAGAGTCACGCGAGAGCACAATGAGGAGTGTCAACGCCTGTTACGATGCATGGGCGTACCTTATATCGTCGCCCCAACCGAAGCAGAAGCACAGTGTGCAGTCCTCGCTCGCGCAGAGAAGGTCTATGCCGCCGCCTCCGAGGATATGGACACCCTCACGTTCAACTCGCCAGTCCTTCTTCGCCATCTCACATATTCTGAACAGCGAAAGGAACCCATCCAAGAGATTCATCTCAGCCGCGTCCTCGAAGGCCTCGGCATGGATATGGACCAGTTCATCGACCTCTGCATGCTGCTTGGCTGCGACTACCTGGACCCCATCCCAAAAGTGGGACCGAACACCGCAGTCAAACTAATCAAAGAGTTCGAGAGTATGGGCGGCGTAATCGACGCCATGCGCAATGGCAAGCTCAGGGGCAAGTATGCCGTGCCTGACGACTATCCATGGGAAGACGCACGTGAGCTCTTCCTCCACCCTGACGTGCGTAGCGCAGACGATCCACTCTGTGATTTCAAGTGGGAAGCACCCAACGTCGAGGAACTTATGAAGTTCCTGGTGGAGGAGAAAGGGTTCAACGAGGATCGCGTGCGGAGCGGTGCATCGCGTCTCAGCAAGACACTGAAGACGCAACAGCAGGCCAGACTGGAGGGGTTCTTCAAGCCGAAGGAAAAGACCGAGGAGGAGAAGACGAATCTGAAGCGGAAGCATGAGGAGAAACAGGCCGAAGCGAAGAAAAAGAAGAAGGAGGATGCAAAGGCGAAGAAGGACGCCAAAGCGAAGCCGCGGGGGACTGCGTAGGCTCCTCTCATGGTGATGAGAAAATGTGATTAGAAGCGAGATCTCGAAGGCATGATTTATGGCAAGTATATCCTCAATAAGCATGGCGTTGGTGGTAGACTCGCGGAGACATCTCACGCATAGTCGGTATGAACTCAAGAAGCTTCATGTTTTCGCTTCCCACGGGCCATTCCATTGACATTTGCCACGTTTAGTCCATTATGGGATTCTTTCAGAATACGCGGAATATGCTAAGAACAGGTAGCGTAACCAGGCGGCGAGCAAAGTGGGGATTGCGACTGAGAGTGCGGACTGCGCCGAGTTTGTGGGATATCAGGAGTCGTACTTATCGGCGGGCACGGGCGACTTCTGGGTGTATGAGGAGGGGGTAAGTCTCAGAGCTTCCAGGCACTCCCTTCTGTTGCCTTAAAACCTTTGTCAAGTAGCTAGCGTGCTGGCGTTGCCCCTGGACGCTTTGTTTGAAATCTCAACGACCTTACACTGTGCTGACGCTTTCTCCCTAGGTAAGGTCACAGCCTCCACACAGTTTCTTCCGTCGTTTCTCGAGGACCTCTCGGTCGTGAAACTGGCAACGCTGTCGGGATTGCGCATTTCCAAAGCAACATATTTTCGCCCGTATGCTCTCTCGGAATGCGTTGTGCTAACTAGAAGCATTGTAGGCGGAGAGCCGGATATGGTGTTTCAGGGTGAGTGGGAGGTGGTAGGCACTGAGTTGTGAAGCCGATTATGTTCCACGGCAGTTGAGAGGTGATAGCCAATTCGTTGTGGAGTAGCGGATGTGGCGAGTGAAGCTGTCGCCTTTTGCTTCACCTCGTAATGTGTCTCTTTAGCCACCGAACTCATTCAATGAACCGTTTTGCAATCTTCTCACAATGTACAACTTTTAACACAACACTCTGACATTGCAACGCAACAATCAACCCAATTGCCAATCAAACAGCAACGACAATAAAACGACAATGACAGCCACCCGCTCCTACACCGCAGCTCATGCACCCACCGAACCCCCCATGCCAGCTGCTCTACCTCCCTCAACAGCCTCTACAACAGCCTCTACTCCACCCACTCAATTGCCACAGGAGCTCATCGACGAGATCCTCATGACCTGTCTCCACGATAGTCTCTCCGATCACCTCGACTGTACCTGGAAGCGCTCTCACCGCGTTCACTGCATGCGCTGGATACTGAATCTTTCGCTGATCAACAAGTGTAATTATGCGCTAGTCAAAGATGCTTGCGCTCGACATTCGACTTCGGCCTACGACTTGCAATTGCAGTTGGACGATGATCGCTACACCGGTGCATGCCCAGCTCACCGATGCGGGTGCAGGGATCTGGGTGAGCATTATGAAAAGGAATCGAGGGCGGCGTGGGTGATCGCCTGTGTGAGGCGCGTGAGGCTCCCGGTGATTGATGGGTTGCCTTCAGTCCGTTTTGCAGGCGTTGAAACCCGTGGCGGCTCTGTTTCTGGCGATGACGGCGAAAGCGATTCGGAGAGAAGCATGATCAGTGGGAGTGACACGGAGGAGGAGAGTGGGAGCGAAAGTTGGGATCGAGGACGAAATTGAGATTGAGATTGACCTTGAGAAGAAAGCGCGAAGTTGGGTAGACTGTGGCGTGCGGTGTGTTAGATGCTTGGTCATGTCGAATGAGGCTATGAGAGAAGTTAGGACACTGCTACAGTCAATCGGCCGGTGGGATCGAACGGATGGTGCAGATGATATGTAGGATGGATTGAGTGCGTTTGATGTTGAGACACCAAAGACAAGAGCAAGTGGCGTGTCCGTTGTCGTTTCTTCCACCTCGTGTTTAGCGTAACGCCGCTCTCACTTTTCGAGCCACTGGCGGCAAATCTTGGCAATGTGACTCCCCACCTACTACTGATTAGTAAATCCAACTTTGCAACAACTCTCTCAATTCGCACTCGACACCGTCAGTCAGTGCACCCTTTCAGCAACAGCGCAACACACACAGAGTCACGCCACGCTCTCTTCCGATGGCGCCATCATTTCAAGATACCCCAGGGTCTCGAAAAGTCCAAGGTCAACAAGCCAGTCAGCTGGGCACATCTAACGCGCCTATTGATCTAGAAGAGCTCGTGCAAGAGCACACGCGACTGCCGACTCTGTCCAAAAACGCTTTATTCCCGGCAGCGCCCGCATTCTGTGACGACTTACGCTCCGGAGGAGACTCAGATCGATTTGACAACCAGCTGGGGACGCTTCAGGCGCCTATTGACCTCGAGGTGCTCGTGCAAGAGCAAGCAAGCCCTGTGTCCGCGCTACCTAAACACCTCTTTTCGCTGGCGCCTGCATTCTGCGATGACCCGCGCTCTCGAAAAGGATTAGACCAAGGTAGCGCTCAGTTGGGGACGTTTGATGCGCCTATTGATCTAGACAAGCCTTACTTTATCAACCTAGAGGAGCTCGCGCTACAGACTGCAAGAACACTGCCAACGCTACCCATCGAGCTGCTCGATATGATCATCAAGCTTCGCCTGAACGAAGATCTCGAAGACCACTACCAGCACAACATCAGCCGTAAAAAGTGCTATAAAGCTCACAAACCTAGCTGTCTAGCCGGCGTCTACCATCTCGCATGCACCAACAAGTAGTATCACGGCGTAGTCAGGGCTATGCTGGCGAAGCATGAGGCCCGCATCGAGGTCAAATGGAATCGAGCTCTTGAGCGACTGGGCAGCGTTATGAGGTTGGAGGACTTCGGGCCGTTGTTTCAAGAGATCGCACGGCTTTACGAGGTGCTGCAGTGTGTGCGGCGGGTGAAGTTGTTGTGATTGTCAGGTGAGATCAGGGAGGGTATGAGCGGGCCGTGTGTGGGATAGAGCACAGAGAAGGATAGGTGATCTCTAGAAAAGCGTAGCCAATCGGAGATTGTATGCCATGCCATAGGAACCAGCTGTGTCCGGCACAATTAATGCGACGTCTTCGTAAGTGCCACCACGCGATGTGAGTATACAATGGCCCTCTTATTGTGACTGACTCCCATCACCAGCATCAACAGGCGGATCTGCTGACTGCTCTAATATCGCACCATGATCTAACAACATCTGGACGATCTCTTGATACCCTTGGGTCGTAGTGATGTGCAGGGCATTCCCAAATTCACCTCCCTTGGCGTTGACGTCTGCGCCGTTGTCGAGCAGCAGCTGAACGATGATAGGCTTTCTTCTGTAGATAGCAGCTTGAAGTGCACTGCCGTATCTTCCTCCTAGAGCGTCGACCTCAGCACCCTTCTCAAGCAGCAGCCGCACAATCTCTAGAGATCCCGCAGTGGCCGCAGCTTGAAGTGCGCTGCCATCAGATCCACCTCGAGCGTTAATATTTGCACCTTTGTTGAGTAGCAGTTGCACGATCTCCTGGTGCCTTCCCCTAGCGGCAGCTTGTAAAGCGCTATTATCGATCCCTCCAGATGCGTTAACGTCGGCACCACTATTCAGTAAGAGTTCCACAACTTCGCGGTAACCATACTTAGCAGCGGCTTGCAGGGCATTGCCATGATGACCTCCTTCTGCGTTGATATCTGCGCCTTTGCTAAGTAGTATCTGAACATTGTCGAGTATTCCTCTGCAAGTGGCAGCTTGTAGGGGCGTCCCATAAGAGCCGCCGAACGCGTTGACATCCGCACCTCGACTGAGTAAGAGCTCTAAAATGTCATGGAAGCCGTTCCGGGCAGCGGCTTGTAAGGCAGCCCCTTTGTCGCCCCCAGATGCGTTTATGTCGGCATCTCGACTAAGTAAGAGCTCCACAACTTCGCGAGAACCGTGCCAAGCAGCGGCTTGAAGAGCGTTGCCGTACAAGCCACCTTGTACGTTTAAAGTCGCGCCGTTGTCCAACAAGAGTCGCACGATCTCTTGGTTACCTCGAGCAGAAGCACAATGCAGTGCAGTGCGATCAGAGTGCTCCGTAACAACAGCATCAACGTCAGCGCCATGATCTATTATAGTTGCGACCATGTCTCGTCGATTAGACTTTGTAGCAGAGACGAGTGCACTACTGCGGTTGCCGCCTTGAGCATTGACATCAGCACCGTGGGCAAGCAGCAGCTGGACTAGCTCTAAACTACCACCAGCTACAGCAGCGAGCAGTGGCCGGCCGTAGTGACCAACGTCAAAGTTCACATCAGCTCCGTTGTCCAGCAGCTGGCGAACTGTTTGCAGATGGCCGCCCCAAGAAGCGTTATGGAGTGGCGCGCCAGGATCGTCTGCGCCGGAAAACATGGCTGGAGCGTTGACGTCGGCACCTTTCCCGAGTAGAGCCACAACAAGTTTCGTGTGACCGTGCTTAGAAGCAATCCGAAGCGCTGCGTTCGTAACGTCAACATCATCGATATCTTCAAGCAACAGCAGTACAACGTCAAATCTACCGTGTTCTGCGGCAAGTTCGAGCGCTTTACGCACAGCGTCAGTGCCCGACTTTTGTTCAAGGATTACTCGTACGGTCTCCATGTCGCCAGCCGCTGCTGCAGATGTTAAACTAGTCTCGGTGGCTTCAGAATGGACATTGCTGCTACTGTTGCTGGAATCTTCCTCGGAAGGTTTTGATCGCGCCAGCTGGTCGATGCTGCTGAGTTCACTCACGGCGTTATCATCCAGGTCGGCCTCTTCAGCCTCGTATTCGAGCTCACCGTGTGACGAGTCGGGTTCTGAGCTTGTAACTCCGCGCAGAGCTACCGAGGAATGCGCACTGCCTCGAGAGCTCCCGTCGTTGCTGAGATTACTCGTTTTCAAAGAAAACAACGCGATTCTATGAAAATGATTAGACATGTGCTTTGCTGGGTTCTTTGACGCAGTCATCGGAAATGCGCAAAACGGACAAAGACGTTCGTCCATCGTAGTAGTTTGACTCGCTTGGACGAGCCTGGCAGATGCTTCCGAACTTGATATACTGTGCGCTTGCTGGTAATGTCCATCCAGTTCGGCCGGCGCAGCGAATGAGGCCGAGTGTTCAGCACAGCGCCAGATTGGTCGATGTGTTGTGGCCTCGTGGCTACTCCATTCATCACGCGAACCATAGAGTCGATCAGGATCTGGACAATTTTCGTATGTGCACACATAGGGCCTCAAATCATGCATAACGTGCGTTCTAGTTTTGTGAGTATTCAACGCTCTGTTGAGGATGACACTTACGTCCAAGCTCTCTCCCTGCTGAAACGCCGGTCAAGCAAAGTGAAGCATATTGGACATTCAAAAAGAGTCCCAGTCAGCAATCTTGGTGGAAGGCACGGTATGGTCAGACTGGGCATGTCCTTTTGGAGCGCACCGCTCATGTCTGAGACGGTCGAAGTAGCACCTGACAAGGATGAGTATGTTGACTGCTGATCGTCGACATCAAAAGCGTAATCTTGAAATGCGGTAGCCGTAGTTGGAGCTGAAATGAGTGTTGGCGGTCTCAGAGTACTCTTGTGATCCGCCAACTCTTGCGAAAACAGCGGTAACTCAGTTCGCTGCTGTGTCGGTGCATCTCAATAAAGACTCGTCGACCCAAACTCCTAAGAGACTCCATCGTGCCGCGGATCCACAGCGTTACGACCTGGAACCCGTAGATTGAGATTGAGACCGTCCACGTCAACCGTTTTGAACCGCTCGCGGCGCGTCTTTCCTCGCCAGAAGATTAATGTCGTCCAGGAGATGCTTTTTTAAGCAGATACGAACAGAGTTGGTAAACCGTATGAAACGGGGAGCGCTTGTACAGAGTTTAGGACAGCTTGCTATCATTTTACGACAACAGAACGACGAGAATAGATGGGTTTCCCGGTTTTGTCCCACGTAGATGATAAGTATACGTAGGACGAGGCAGTCAGACGCGCTCAACAAGTCATGTGACCATGAAGCTATCACGCCAATCAGAATCGACAAAGTCTCATGCAGGGACCTGTACAGCAGTAGCGTACTTTCAGGGACATCGACGAATGAAGTTCCTCAAGCCCCAGCAAAGCTGCGAAACTGTGAGCCTGGAGCCGGATTCCCAATATAGCCGCGTGCTTTCACTGCCCGGCGTGATTTGTCCATAGAGGCGCTAATAACCCGTCATGCAGTCGCGCCGTACGACTTGCTCTGTGAAGCCTTCAACCCCGCGTCGAATTCCAGGAGCTTTCCCTCAGTATCTCTCACTCGTAGGGAGCGATGTCTGGAATCGAGGTCGCGGGTTTAGTTCTTGGCGCAATACCGCTCGTAATAGTCGCTGTGGACCGATGCAAAGCGGCTCATTCGCCTGTGAAAATCTTCTTCAAGTACAAAAATTCCCTCGACACTCTCATCAATGAGCTGCAATTGCAGACCGCGATTCTCCACAACAGTATTGCTGCTCTGCTCCAATCTGCGGGAGTCGATCAGACAGCCCTACTGCCAGCAGGAAACGATGACATGACCACCCTGCGGAAGACTGACGCCGAGGAAGATATTCGATCCTACCTGGGATCTCATTACGAGGACTTCATCGGCACGGTCGTGGCATATCGTGATGATGTTTTTGAGTTAGCCGCGACCCTGAGGAAGCCTGCGACAGCCTACAAAGTGCGTCGTGATTCAGATACCGATCGCTTTGTAGCTAACGGCATGTAGCTGAGCGGAAAGACCTGCGAAGAAATCCTTGACGCGCAACGGCGTCCCGATGGGGGTACCCACTTTCGCGGGCGCCTCAAGTTCACAATGTCGAAGCGACAGATAGAGACGCTAGTGAAAGACCTGAATAAGCGTGGTCAACTCTTGAAACGCTTCTGCATTAGTTTCAGACTTTTGCACAATGCGACAACACCCACTCCGTCGAGAAAAGCTGGAAAGCTGGCCAAATCCCTTGTGAACATCAGAGCGGAGGCCCAGCGGCTCTTTGATACCATATCAGTCAGATGGAAACGCTGCCATCCAAAGCATGGGCTCAACATCAGGCTTGAACCACGTCTGGAAAATGCAGCCACACCAAGTCACAGAGATAGGCATCGATACTTGACGTTCTGCATCAGCATGGCAGTTCCCAGAGCGGTCTCCACCCAGAGTCTACCATGGTTCGAGACGCGCGTCATTCCGCGCAGGAGCAACGCTCCCGAATTAGTTCCAAAAAGCATCAAACTCAATGTCATACACATAGATTGCGCCGACGAATGGCCCGGTAAGGATGTGACCGTTGAAAGCGTGAGCGACATTTGTTGGAGGATCTGTGAGGCAGAACAAGCACAACAAAGCTTGCTCTTCTTCGTGGATGCCCATGATGAGCTCAGAGCATTCGAAGATGGATCGAGAAGGGTGCCCGTGCCGTGCACGGAGGAACACAGGCCCGTCAGCCTCAACGCTCTACTAGATCGTCGGATGAAAGGTGCAGATTGTCCTACACTCAATCGCACCGAGCGTGTAAGAGTGGCAAAGACATTGGCATCGGCGGTCTTCCAATTGTCCGGAACAGCTTGGATGATATCTGGACCCCTGAAGAATCGCGTCCAGTTCTCTCTAGATCCCCAGGCTGCCTCGTCCACTCATCGAGCGGCTGTAGATTCCACAAAGCCCTTCATTTCGACCACTCGGTTCAGTGCGCAGGGCCACAAGCTGCCACTCAAGGCCTCACTCTTGGAGCTGGGCATAGTGCTCCTAGAGCTGTGGCACGACATGACCTTCGAACACTATTGTGACGAGGAGAGCTTGCCGGTCAGCAATGACTATTATGACCGACATACCCAAGCGCTTCGATGGTTTCAGGATACAGAGGCGGACATGCTCCGGCACAGTCAAGCAGTAAGTTTTTGCATGGGTTGCCTGAGCATGGACATGGATTTCGACAACCAGTCATTCCGAGAGAAAATGTTCGCGGAAGTGATGCAGCCACTGATTGACAATGTGCAAGATGTCAGTTGAGACCGCCGAAGTCAATTCAATGCACAGCAAAGGAAAACTGTAGGAAAGATGAATGAGAAACTAGAAAGACGGACGCGTCCCATACTAAACTTCTCCATCTGGATATTTCCTTTGTTTTGACGAGCTAGGCTCCTTTGGGTGTTTGAACATCTCCATTGACATCTGCTCCGTCAAAATGCCAGACTATCCTCATGTCAGTTGCTCAAACGGCTTCATATTTCTCCCATGATCCTCGCTTCATCCACATAGATACAGAGAAGCCGTCGGTGCTGTTGAAAAAAGAGCCGAAAGCTGAAGTCGCATCCCAAGTAGTCTGGCAGACGACGCTTACGTTTGTTAATACCGTTTGCACCCTGTACCTTACTGACGCTGTTGCAATCTACCTCAAAGCCCACACTCAATGATACTCGCGCCCTCCCATAACGGCCACCACACCTTCACCATCTGTAGACCAGCGCTCTCCACCAATCTACGCCAGTCACGCTCAGTCCGCTCACCAGCTCCAAAGTTCCACAGCATACGCATATCCAAGGCAGACCCAAGCGCACTGCCTTGCGGGCCTTCTGGCAACACCACGTCCATGATGAGTACTTTTCTCCCCTGCTCACCTTCTTCTCCTTTCTTTAAAGCAGGCTTCAGCTTCTCTAAGATCTCCACAGCCATCCCGTCAGACCAATTGTGCAGCACACTGTGCAAGAAGTACGCTCTCGCCCCCTTCACCGGCTGCTCATCGAAAAAGTCATAATGCTGCTTTTCAATCCCTTCATCCACGTTCGCCGCGTCAACCACCTCCGCCAGATCCTGCAGTATCAATCTACCCTTACTATCCGGGTGCTTCCTCAAAAACTCCTCGATATCACCACCAGCGCCACCACCAACATCAACCAACACCGTACCATTCCCTTCATCTCCATCAGCAAATAGCTGCTCCGTAGGATAAACCTCCGTCCAAGCCTGCCGACTGGCCGCAAACCCCTGCACCATCCCATTAAACTGACCCAGCCTCTCCTGGTCCCCATTCAACCACTCGTAGTAAGACTGACCGCCAGCATTCCCACTTGCATGCTTCCACAGCCCGCCAGACGTATCGTACCCGCGCTCACGTAACGCACCGGGTATCCGCGCAAAAAACGGAAACGACGTCTCCAAGATAAACGTCACCGCGCCCGCAGCACCCGGTTCCGCCAGCTCAGCTGCTAGCAGCGTACTCGTGTACCCCCCCTCGATTTCACTAGAAGTCGCAAGCACATTCCCAGCAGCCAACTGCCTGCACACCCTCTCCAGAAACCCGGGGCTAACGCAAAGATGCTGCGCCAGCTGCTTCGGCGTCTTGGGCCCGATGTTCTGCACGGCCGTGAAGAGCTGGAGGTCGCAGGCGATTTTGATGGTGAGGAGCAGCGTGGGCTCCATGTAGATCATGCGGAGGAGGGCGTCCCAGGGGCGCTCGAGGCGGGTGGTGAGGCTGCGGGTTGCGGTGAGGAGGGCTGTGCGGAGCTGGTCGTCGGAGGCAATGGTTGAGGGGTTGAAGTTGTGAAGGTCGTGGAGGAGTTGGTTGGGGTTTGTCATGATGGCAGTGATGGTAGTCAATGAGATAATGTGTGCCGGTTCGGTCGAACCACTCTTTAACCTTTTAGTATGCCTTTTGACCAACCTTTCGGAGACCTATATTCACATCACAGGAGCATTTTCTGCTTGCCTTCTGTACTTCCACTCAGCGTCTCGCACTGGTCAGCTCCTGTTTAATAGAAACACTGTGTGGTACATGTAGCCGGCAGAAGCGGGTGAAGATCTCCGAGACTAGTCCCCACCTCCTTTAGCTTGCATGATGGCAGCTTTGAAGAGCATGTACCTGTCTTGACAGTGAGGATAAAGGAGCGACCAGCAGAGCGTGAAGTATTTCACGGCACAGAGCGAGTTCAGCGCGTAAAGCGTGCATCCCGGTTCTGCGTTCATCCTCGCTCATACAATCGTCTGCGACTAGTACCCATTAATGCTCCTCCCCACCGCCTGTTCCCCCCAACAAGCTCATTTTCCGTATACTCGGTCCCCTCCACAGCAACACACATATCAGCGCAAACCCAAAGATACTGAAAAACGCCGCCATCCCAAACACCCATCCCACGCTCACCCTCTCTTCCCACTGAGTAATAAAGAACGGCGTGATCAGCCCCAGAATCAACCGCCAGAAATTCAGCGCCGTGCCGACTTCCTGCGGGTTCGCAGGGAATGTCTCAACGAGGTAATTCAACGGCGCAGGCACGGCGGCCACCGCGCTGAAGTTCACGAGAAACGCGCCGAGCGCGATGACCATGTAGTGCAAATGGTACTGCAGACTGCTCCCGAACAAGCCGAGGCCAATCGGCATCGTGATGATCGCAGGGAGCCAAACAGTGTACAGCCTGTACTCCGGCTTCCAGATGCCGCCCGCCTTCTTCGCTGCACGCAGTGGGATGCGGTCGTTGAGTAAATAGGAGTACAGCTGCGCGCACAGCGTGCCCAGCCAGAGGTCGAACTGGAAGTACGCGTTCTGCGAGGGCGAAAAGCCGTAGCCGCCGGCTTTGGCGGGCTCTTGGAGGAAGATGGGGAGGACGGTGTTTTGCGCGACGCCCCAGCCGAAGTTGATCATGTCGAAGGTGCCGGCGATGAGGGTGACGGGGGAGAAGAAGATGAGGATGGGGGTGGTGTATAGTGAGAGCTATTGACATCGTTCTCGTTAGCATTGATGTACGCAAAGTAACGTCTGAGGACGGACTTACGAAGTGAGAGCCCGTGACTTTTCGCGCTGGTCGGAATCCAGCTACAAAGCCGCCAGCGCGACGCATGAGATAGGAGCTGTTGCTGCCTATGCGCTGAATGGTCGGGGCTCGCGTGCCGTCGAAGCTGCTTTGTTCGAGGAAGAAAAAGACCAGGATGAGAGCGACGCCTTGAAGGCCGACGGTCCACCAGAACTCAACAGGCCAGGTGCTGTGCTCGACGATGAAGCCGTCGAAGGTGGGGCCAGCCACCACACCTGACGGATCGTTAGCACAAGCGTCCTTTGTATATCGAGGTGCAACGTCGGAGGGCTCACCCAAAGTGAATGTTAGCGAATAGACGGCGAAAGCGCGTCCTCGCTGCTTCAGCGGAAAGATGTTCACGATCATTCGATTGCCCAGGATCTGTGGGATGGAGCTGAAGAGGCCGCCAAATAGGCGTGATACCACGAAGCCGTTGTACTGGTCCGCACCAGTCATCTCGGCAGACCAAACACCGCACACCATCATGCCGATGATGCTCCAGAAAGTAATGAAGCTGGAACCGAAGATGGAGGCTAGTGGAACGAAGAGGAAGGGACCCGCCATGAGGCCGGCGACGGCGGCATTTATCTGATAGGCAGCTGTGTTAGATCCTATGAGAAGACTGGACGAAGATGCATCAGTATCGTACAGAATAGCTCATCTCCGTCGGCGTCACGCCGTATGACTTTGCTTGCACGACGATGCCATTGGAGTGCGCGATGGCGGAGCCTAGACCTGCAAAGGCTGCCAAACACACTGTCCCGAAAGATGCGTATTTGCGCCATGTCGGCCAGTTCTGAACATGTGTCAGGCTTCACAGTGCTTGCAGCTGCATAAGCGACGGCCTCTCACCATAGGATCACGAGGATCAGTCGACTTCTCCATCTCATATCGTGTGTCGCGCTCATCCGCGCCATACTCGAGACTGCTGTCGGAAAGATCTTGCGCGGGTGTGTCATCATGCTTCATTGCTTTGCCCATGTTGCCGACCTATTGTGCTGTGCGCACACAAGTAACGAACTTAATCAGACAAGACCAGGCTAGAGCGTGGAATCGAAGGCTTGAAGAACTTAACGATTGCCCCAGGACGGCCCGCTTGACAGCTTAGCAAAACAGGCGCAACTGCCGAGCCGAGCGGATGAACCGTGGAGAACACATGGCGCTGCCAATAGCCGAGCGATTGTCGCAAGATGTGAAACTGGCAAACTGCTACGCCGCATGCTCGCTGCTGAACTGCTACCGTAGAGTGACCTTATTAGGCTGGCAGGTAATCTCACCAGACCAATCGTAGCAAATCGCACAGGGCGTGCTGTGCCTGAACGAAGCTGTGCAGCCACTGACGGCATATATGCAGTTACATGCGCGTGGTGAATGCTTGTCTCAGATGTATGAATCAGGGGCGAGCTGTCGCATCGCAATCGAAGGGGTGGCAGGCTGTTGGTGGGGGACAACCTGGGGCAACTCCTTATCTGCAGGCGTCTGAGCAGTCTGGCCATGTAACTGGCTTGCAGGATTGTTGATCGGTGCAGGAGGACCCCTGGCAAGCCGCGAATTATCCGAGCAGCCGGCGGAGCTGGTACTGCTGTCGCTCTTCTCTTACACGCAGTCGCATGATGCTTTTTGTGCATGCAATACACGTGGACTTTGACTGGACGTTCTTGGAGCATACCTTTCTATCCATTCTTCGGAGTGTGGAAGGAATGAAGTTGCCCTGATGGTTGTAAAGCCTAAAGGAGATCGTTCGGAGCGGCGGTACAGGTTTAGCTGACCCGTGGGTGGCGAGGGGGACCGCGCCGGAAGCGGAAGCTTGTGTCCGGGGCAACCTCACTAGCCTCCCTTAATCTCGCAATGTTGTCTGTGCCCCTTCATCTGTACCGTCTTTACAAGCCACCGTGTTGATAACACGAAGAACAGCACTGAAGGATATATAACCCGACTCATAAGCACAGATTCCATGTCGCCTGCATAACAGGTGGACCGACGCAGAAGTTGTACGGAGTAGAGGAGGTCACCACCGACCAAGATGGGGTGATGAGGATTCGGGGCCTGTCACTTGCGCTGTCGATCCTTGTAAGAGGATCTGTCTGGGGTCTCCCCTCATTCTGGCCTTGTCATCCCACGCAGGAACTGTGGCCACGTGTGTGACCTCTGCTGAAGTAGTCTGGACTAATGTATCCTGAAGACGTTGTCGAGGACAACATTACTACCACGTTGCGTCAACGAAAGGCATTACTCGGCAGGAGGGCGTCGAGCTCCCGTTTACCTGTTCATGTCTAGGTAAAATGACCTACGCCAACCCCAATATCGGTTCCAGCACCGGCTCATTCGCGGGTAGTCTTGAAGGCGCCTGCTAGTGCACGCTTAGCACCGCTCCTGCTTCTGCTCCCTTCTCATGCAATCCGCAGCCATCCCATCCCCTGCCCGGCTGCTCCCACTTGACCTAGTAGAGTAAAACCGAGCCTCGGACCGAACATTGTGAGCCCTCCGATTTGTCGAGGACCGTAGCTGGGAGCAGCCGGGCAGGGGATGGGATGGTTAGGTCGGCTTTCATTCGTGTATCATGACAACCTCTCACATCACATAGGAGATACTTGTTAATATGTACCCCAGCAAACCTCCTCGTAATCGCTTTATTGGGATTATGCCACGGGGCGCCTGCAAGGTACCCATACACCAGCTGCACGAGATATCCGGTAATCGCCGATTTGTCCATCTCCGCGCATCCTCCATCACACCACGCTGCAGCTTCAACGCTGGGGTCCAGCTTAACCCACTTTAACATGTCCTCGTCCATGTCTTTGGACCGCCTTCTGTCCTGATGGCCACCGTTCTTGCTCACGACAATGTATCCGTATCACTATGTTTCCTATGACGGGCAAGCTCGCCAGCCGAATGTTTTGGCATGCGGGATAATCTTCGCTGTTGTAACACCTCTGGCCGTCATTCTCAGATTTTACTCCAGATGGATCTCAAGAGTCGGACTTTGGTGGGATGACTGGTGCGCCCTTGTTGCCCTGGTAAGTCGAGAAACGATGGAGCAGGTCATCAACCTACAACTTTACTGATCGTTTTCGCAGCCCATGGCATTGGCATTCAATGCCATCAAGCTGTGGCAGATCACCATCGGATTTGGCGCCTGGCCCACGCCCGAAATCGAGACAAACTTCCCACTCTTCTTCAAGGTCTTCTACTGTCTCGAACTTCTCTACAATACAGGGTTGCCTTTCTGCAAAATATCAATCTTGCTGCTGTATCGCCGCGTCTTTCCAACAAAGCAGATGAAGATTGGTTGCTGGATACTTGGCGCGCTCATATTTCTCTGGTTCTTAGGTCTGTCATCCATCGAGGCACGGAGACGAGATGACGCGCGCTGACCAGCGTTAACAGGCACTGAGGTCACCATCATCTTCCAATGCAACCCCATCCGAAAAGCCTGGAATGAGCATCTGCCCGGAAAATGTTACAACTTGCGCGCGTTTCTCCTTGGCCAAGCCATCCCAAGTATTGTCACAGACTTCTTCATCCTCGCGCTGCCCATTCGACCCGTCTTTAAGCTGCAGATGCCGCTTTACAGAAAGCTTGCCATCAGCTCCATCTTTCTGCTAGGTTCATTGTACGTACAACTTCTCTCGCTATGTATGCGACAGCTACTTACAGATATATAGCGCCGTCATCTGCAGCATCGTGCGCATGCCGTACGCGCTCGACTCCCTGAAAGGTGACCCAAGCAGGACACTCTGTGAGTCAGCCCGCTTCTCCATGGAGGCAAACCTCAAGCTGAGCTCGACACTACTAACATCCCCCGATAGATCAATTCGTTCCCGGCGACCTGTGGACAGACGCCGAATTACAGATCTGCCTCATCTGCGCCTGCCTTCCCACTCTCCGGCCCACCGTCGCACAATGCTTCGGTCGCTTCAAGACATCCCGCGGAGGCAATCGCTCCTACAATACCATCGGCTCAAACACCTACTGGCAAAGCACATCCGCGTCCACGGCGCCACAAGAACGCGCTGCTGAAGACAGGAAGAGGTTGACACATAGTGATTCTACGGTCGCGCGAGATCCGTTTGAGACGACAACTGGGAGAGGGGAATTGATACGAAATACAGGCGCGTTGGGAAGAGAAGATTTGGAGCTGGGGGATCTGGGTACCCCCAGGCAGGTGGAGGGGGTAATGAAAGGAGATACCATTGGGGTGAGAAGAGAGGTGCAGGTGTTTGCTGATGATCGCGTGTAGGATGTACAGTGGGACTTCGAAGTGACGGAGCACGGAGATTCCTAGCTAGGGTTAGACTAACTTCGTGTTAGATTCGACACCAAGCAGTACCGTGGAGAGTGCATATTGTAAGAGTAGAGCCTGGAACTTCAGGCACCCGTCCTCAAAGTATTTTCATGCTGTTTTCCTCCGTTGCCCAACTCTTTAATCTTCATGACTAGCTGTGGTACACAAACCGGCCTGATGTATCTACAAATGTCCAGCATGGTACCTTCGATGTACATGAGGCTCTGCGGATGTGGTACGTACCACGACCTGAGTGGTCGCCTGGACGCCTACAGTCTTGCACCGCCACGGATGATCTTGGAACACCAGCTTCGATCATTCCGTCAAGAGGAAGCTATCCTTACGCGAAAATGATGCAGAACACAATGGAGCTCAATACCATACCGCATGGTGATGCATCCCCTCGGTTAACTTCGAGCTCGGCGTGTCCTTATGTGGATTCGAGCGAGGCCAACAGCCGCTCCGGCAGCCCAACACCTCCATTCTTGACGCCGCGTGAGCAGTCTCCAGCACGACCAAGCAGTGAAGAAGGCTCCAGTGGCATACTGGAAACATGCTTGGGCCGGCAAAGCCCTTGCAGACTTCCTTGGCCGCCGGTTTTCGGCAGCTTGGTAAGAGATCTCATCGCGCTTGCAACCCTCATCACTGGAATCTTTATTGGATGGCGCTCGCTCCAGTATGCCAAGATGTCCACATACTATGAGTTCAGGGATAGTTGTCAAAGCGACTTGGTGAGGAGCGACCTTGCATGCGCTGTAGCCGCAGCGTGAAACTTACTTCACCAGGAAAACAATCGGTCGCTCACTGACCAGTGTCGGCAAGCTCTCACGGTAGCTACATCTGACCTGACTCCGAGGAGTCTGGAGACTAGCATGGCATACGTCCAAGGTTCTTACAGGTCTAGCTTCGTCTCCGGCGTATGCGCGGATGCTTTATGGCAAGCAATTGCGTACACTGCTACTTTCGCAAGCGGAGCGCTGACGACCATCCTATTCCGACCACTGATGGATCCGTTCCACCCTGTCATTTCAATAGCGCGGCACCAAATAGAAAGGAGCGTGTCAACATTGCTCAATCTGCGTTTGTGTGCTCAGTGCGGGAAGGAGTTGAAGAGCGGCAACCGACACGCAGAGCCACCGCCGGAGCCAGACAGAGATAGACAAGCACACTCTGAACTAATCCGCACCAGGCTCCTGGAACAGAGGCTTGAAAGGCCTGTCGCGCTCATTCAAAGTCTGGTAAATGCTAACGTGCTCCAGCTCGCCGTTGATATAATTTCACAAGAGGCTGCGCGTGGGTCTCGCATTGTAACGCCTGACAGACGCAGCAAGCGACGAATGATTGGTGAACAAGTTCTTCGCGAACGACTGCACCAGCACGCTGACAAGTGTGAATCTGAACTGGACAGCCTTTGTGTCGCAGCTACACCAGAAGCGGCTTGCGCGAGGAAGATGAGAGATGCATGGGCATTTTCAAATGTCGCATGGCATGCATCGACAGATCGACTGGTGGAGCCCAGTGCCTACGAACGAATGCAACAGCTTACCGATGACATATTCCGCGCAAATGTACGTCCTGAAGCCGAAGAAGCTGTTTGGCGGACCTTGCCAGTATATCCGTCCAGGCCGCGTGGTCTTTACTGGCATGGGCTCTTCAATCATCTGTTCCGGCCGCATGCGTATGATCCGAATATGCACGACTTGGATTGGACAGACCAGTTCCACAGTAAGTCCAGTTTTGCCAGGCTTTCTGTCGACTCTACGACAATGCTGCGCAATGGTCTTCTTGCCTAGCGATCACCCTTGAAAGACTTCCTGCAGCCATGATGCAAATTCGATGATCTGACAGCTTACACATAGTCTTCAATACTGCATATGCAACCTATACTAGCTTTCCCAAGGACTCGTCATATGAGCACTATGAGCAGGAAGACGTGATCATTCCCCGGCCTTCTCTGTTCAGTCGACCCGGTCCTCGCGCACGCAGACCACTGAAACCAGCGGACCTACATTAGACCACGTAGCCAGATCTGATTAGCTCCATCGGTATGCTTGCCGGCATCGGAAACTCAAGCGCAGCTCACGAAACGCCGAGGATATTGAAGAATGTTTGAATTCGGCAGAGTTTCAAGCGCGTTGTCAAGCCCAGCTGGACTATATCCACTCGAAGCCGTATGAGGATCTCACACATATCTCGCTGGACTACGAGGAATTCATGGGTATGCGAAGACTGCGTGCGCAAGAGAGGTGCATGAGTCGGGCGAGGCTATAGAGCCGCTTGAAGCAGGTGGTGCAACTGTGGAACAGCTTGCCTCGCCTCTCAATCACTGACGCCGGGCAATCACACTACTTGACACATGAGAGAGAGGCTGCGGTAGATACTGTGCAGGATCGAAAGGCTTGAAAAGGCGAGAAAAGGCACCTCCTTCAGCATTTAGGCGGACACTGTCAGAAACTATGTGGCACTCCAGAGTGCGGAATTTACGTCTCTGCAAAAGCATCAATCTCCACCCTAGCACCCTTTTCCCACCACTTCCCTTCAATCTGTCCTTTTCTTTTCCCATCTGAACACGTTGCGGCCGCATCGCGCCCCGAAACAGCATGGACGCGCCGAGTCAATCGAAAGTCCCCAATACAGCTCGATTGCCGACGCTGCCGCCAGAGCTCGTCCATCAGATCCTACGCTTTCGCATTAAAGATGAGCTGCATGAAATCTGCAGGGCGTTCGATGAGCAACTGGAGCCTGATCCCCGTGCCTTCCGTCCCTTGGTACCTCTTGCGCTTGTCGACAAGACACGCAAAATCATGGTGACGAAGGAGGTGAAAGCACGCCAATCGCAGCGGTTGGAGCGTATGATCGCAGCGAAGGACAAGCTCATTGGTTTACGGAGTGGTTCGAAGAGGCAGCGCAAGCAAAGGGATGCCCTCCTCCTGGATATGACCTTCTTCATGTGCATACGTCTTTTTGTGAATGGACTTGCGCAATAGCACCAGCAAATGCGCATGAGGCTCGTGTCGCGGCTCTGTTGAGCGATTCGCCGCCCAGCACGGCCAGGACAGAACTGTCCAATGACCACATATTGGCCCCCTCGACTTGGGTAAAACTGTTCACCGGTAAGTATGTCATACGCTGACATTGGAACGTGGCCCCATGTTCGAGCCAGCTGGCCCGCTCTGATGTCAGCGTTGATTCGCTGCCGCGATGCCCGCTCTCTGGGCCCAACCTCCAGTCCTTGCATTCGTATTATGCAGAATTCAATACAGAGTACTTGCCCAAAGTGCCCAAAGTGCCAGTCTGTGCAAAGCATTGGACATCGCTGCCATCGGAATAGCACTGAGCCACAGTGTATCGTCATTGAAGTCAACCCCTGCGTCCGGAGTCGGGTTGGAGGACACGTCCAAGATCACCAGCAATCACGGCCATCACCATATTGTCGCAAGGCTCGAACCTTGATCGCAAAGGGGAGCGCTTGTCCAAATCACCGCGAATATGACTGATCTTCTCACATTGGCGAGGCTCGCCACCAAACCGTTAACACGATTTGAATACTTGGGACCACACACGGATCCGGGAAATCTTCCTGGACGTCCGCCGTCTCCACCACCTCTCACACTGCCGCCGGAAATCATGAATAAGATAGTTGCCTTCTCCTTGCGTGGCGATTTGATTGATACTCATCAGGTGAGTCTTTTGAACCCCGGGGTCGCTGTTGTTGAGTCAGTAGACCTTTCCTCCTCTTCCTCCCACGCGCAGTCTGTTACTTGCGCCAGGAGAGACTCAATCATTCTATATGATCTTGGAGCATTAAGCTTTGCTGAGTGCAATCAATCTTTTCTTGCAGTCTTGCCGCGTCGTGTATCCTTCCTCTTTCTTTGCGTTATGCGCAATGATACCAGAAGAGTGGCTGACTTCTTATCTGCAGGCAATACTTTTCGGGGGGCTCGACGCCGACGTCGCTTTATCTCACGCCGTCAAGCTTGCACTAATCAATTCAGAGTGCCGCTGGGTGGTAGGCAAAGTGCTCAAATGGGCGCGCGGAAGCTGCGAAAGCACAATGAGTACCTTGAACACGGCAATGGAGGAGTACAGTCAGAAGGACTGGTGGGGCGTCGCGGTGCTCGAATGCGAAATGCTGGCGGCAGAAGAGATGCTGCGATTATTAGACCGGGTCAAAGTATGAAATGCTAACATGAGGCACGACAAAATTGGAGGTTGACAGCAGAGCCTGATGACGGTGTGTGTGCATTCTGGTTGCTGTGCTGGCGAGTCAGGCGACCCACTGAACATCTTCGCTCTCCTGGCTTTCCTCTCGATCCGCCAAGCCGCGCACCAGCAACCACCCGTCTTTGCTGGACTCAGCTACCACCCCCAGCATCTGTACCTATTGTCATGCCCACAAGGACAAAGCTGCAAACCTACCTCATCATATTGCGCCACACCGGCACTTCCCTGTCCGGCCCTCGATCCTCAATCATGCCATGCCAGGCCCCTGATCCCGTCGACCAGGGTTTCAAGCCAATGACGCCTACTCCTGTGCGCTCCGCTCAAACGCTCAGCCCGAGGGGCCGCGCCTCTCCAGACCACATTTCTACCAGCCACAACGTCAGCACGTCGCTTCTGTAGAGCACAGTCATACGATTCGCCAGCTTCGAATCTATCCTTCCACTAAACACACCTCCGAACGATCCCTCAGCACACAATCCCCACGATATCAGACAAAGGGCGCAGACGCTCTCAAAGACTCACCCGTTCTCCTCCACCACCCAAAGCAACCACACCTGCTTGATGTCACGCATCATTGCCTCCAACTGCCATAGCTGCAACCGCACCGGATGAAGCGCCTCCGGCGCCTCAATCTGGATCACTTCCGCCACCTCTCCTTGATTAAACCGATCATCTCTCTCGCGTTGAAGGTCATCGAGTTCTCTCGCCCTCCTCTCCACATCGGCGTTGTACGCCAGCAATTTTAGCGCTGCGATGCGCATGCAGCCCTTGTCAATCCGCGCTAGTTGGAGCACGTGCCGCATGGGTCTCAGACAATCGGCAGGCACCCGCGCGCCGGGCCCATTGCCGAGCGACGCCCATTCGGTGATGACAACGTAGCACATCCACCGTAGAGTGGCGCGGCCGGCCATGCCTGCATGACAATGCGCGTCGAGCTGGCTTTGAAGAGCATATGAGACTATCTGATCGAAGACGTCCTGAGGCAAGCGTCTCAATGAGGAGGATCCCAGGGATGATGGGACGCTTTCTGCAGAAACGTAAGAACGTGATGACTGCGAAGAGGGCGGAGTCCTGTGATCGTGAAGATGCATGCCCGGTTGAAGAGCGATAAGATTGGGCTGCAAGCGACGACTACGATCAAATGAAACATTTTGTTTACGAAGTGAACACCTATCCGGAAGGCAATATACTTACCCTCTCTGCCAACTATTTGAGGACTAGTCGATCTTTGAGACTCCTGCCGATTCTCGAACAACACGATTGTAGCAATCAAGGCGCATTTGGGGCTTAGGGAAGGCTGAGGATCATCAAGGTTCAACAAGCCTCCGTACGTGAAAACAAACGTCGGTCGTGATGCCGTCTCAAGCAATGGGTCTTCATAATCACCTGGAGCGCGAACATCGCTCCCCAGTGACCATCACCTACCTCCGCGGTTCCCAGACAATGATACGCTGACCTCGTCTGTTAGTCGTGATAATCGGCAGTCGAATTCTCTCCACACACCGCTGCACCATCTTCAACCTCCGTATTCTGTACGCCCGCTCCACGCTCTCAAACATGCCGCCCTGAGATTCTTGCGCGTCTCGCTCTGCCTTCATCTCGCGCTGGATTGCCTGCACGTGATGCATTTGGCCCTTCTTCACGAGAGCAAGACACCGCTTGTTGACGAGCGCGAGCGCTGAAATTTTCCTGAGCACAATGAGGCAGTTGAAGCCGGGGAACAGGGGCCGGCTCATCGGATGTGGGCAGTCAGCAAAGACGCCCAGGCTCTTCCAATGGGATATGTGGCATGAGAGCTGCGCTTGGAGGGCGATGTCGATGATGCGGTCGACTATTGCCGGTGGGAGTGGTGGGGTAGTTTGGTGCGGCTCTGTGGGATGACGTGCTCTCGTTGAGTGGAGTGTGCGGTGCATCGTACGTCTGAATGCTGATCAGCAGGCATGAGCAATGTTGTTATCTGGTCCGATCAGCAGGACTTGGGCCATAGGCCAGCCTCAATACGTGGCTGTCTCAACATCGGGCGCATTTATTACCCGCATGTGTCGGAATGGGTAAGACTCTGTACTTGCTCAAAGTAGGCATTCTTCCACTCGCTCACTGCTCAATCATACCCTTTGCTATGTCTGGCAAGATGTTCCTGTGGCAAGCAACAATGGCACTAAAATCATTCCCAAACTAAGCGGCCGCTGTCTTCCACGCGTGGAAGCTTGATACGCGCCTCACAATCTTCAAGTGTCCATCCCTGCTGCGAGGATGCCATCCGATCGACCTGCCACAGTAGCTGTTGCTCCCCTGCCTCCTGTCTCATCCGTTGGGTGTAGTCATCGATCATGCGACGGAGCTCGAGCTTGCGCCGCTGCAGCCGCAGTTTGACCACGCGCATGCAGGCCTTGCTCATGCACGCCAGAGCAAGAATCCGTCGCAAGACCAGCGTGCACACTGAATTTTCTCGCGGCTCAGCGAGCGGAAAGTGCGCCCATCGGGAAGTGCTCGCGGCGACGAAGTGGATGTAGAACCATCCGCGGCCCTCTCGCAGTGTCTCTTGCCCATGCGTTTCGAGGAGCTGGTCAACAAGGAGGTCGATGACCCTATCGATAACGCCGCGAGGGAGACGAGCGAGGTGATGATGCCGTGACAACAAATGACGTCGAGATCGCGCCTGAGGGTTTGGTTGCACAACAGTTGACCTTGAAATATCATGCAGACCCAAAGCGCTCGCTGCTCTGGACATTGCTGCAACAGAGCGGCTCTCTGGTGGTGATGCAGTTATGGATCCAGCGTGTGATTGATCTGGGGTTGATCTGCCATCGCGTAGCCTTCGCGTGGCGTTCTTTAGGCCGCACATTGCTGTTGTATTTCACGGTTCGTCGCTTTGTCACTCATTCCTGGCAACGCGTCAATCGTACTTCTATAAGATAGCCAGTTGGTCCATCGATTGCAAGAATACAAGCATTTTCGGAGAAGAGTACAAGCAGAGAGTACTTGCCATATCTGAAAAGGCCAGTTAGCAATGTTTCAGGAGCGTGATGAAGAACAGGCGAGTCCATTTCCAATTCCGGAGCGATCTATGTATGGTAAAGCCAGTTCAGCTGACAGAATCCGCGCGTGCGATCTTCTCATGAAGGAAGGTGCGTCCCTATGCTCAGTTAAAAAGACACCGTCGTAGTCGCTTGGCGGCCGAGATTCGACCAGGTAAGCACAACGAACCGACTTGTGCCGAAACTTCATGTCGCCATCTTCTCCGTGGGCAGTTTCTTAGGAGTGTGCATGATTAGACAGTCTTGCTATTCACACCCGTATTAAGGGAGCGCTCTCCGATAATAATTAGCAGAGGTCGTACCGGAGCTATTGTTGGCATGCGGCTGCTCCTGTTGGCTTTCTCGGTTGCTGTCGTGGCAATACCAGTAGGCGTGTCCCATCAAGCGTCACAATGGCTGTTGGAAAATCAGAGTACATTTCCCAAAAGCTGCGCCGTCAAACAAATCAATGGTATCACACTATGCGTCCCAGCTCAACATTCACACACGCTAGAAGATGATGTCTGTTCTCTTCTCGTCAAGCGCAAGAATATGCGCATCGATCACCGCCCTCACGCGAGACAGTTCGGTCCTTCACTGGCAGCTTCACAGCGTCAACGCACTTCAGCACACCCTTAAGCCTTGCCAGCGACGACATGAGTCCAGACACGCTGAACGAAGCTTCACGAAGTAGGTAAAGCCCGAAGTCGTCGACCTGTTTCTGCTCCCTCGTAAGCCGTTCCTGCACTTCCCCTCTATGCTGCCGCAGCCCCGCTCGCACCACCGCCAGCGCCTGCGTACTCACGCTCGCCAGCGCCACGATCTCGCGCGTCATCTCACGGCAGCCAGTGATCTCCCTTGCGCAATGGATGTGCTTTTCGCCGGACTCCACGGCGTGGTAGTGGTAGATCTCGTGTCGCATACTGACGTTGAAGTGCTCTTCAAGCAGGGCTTGAACGCGGTACGCGATCACTTGGGGACCGCAATCTGGAAGGACGTGAGGCCAATTGTCTATCGACGTCTGTTGGTGCGATCGATTCCGTTTTGATCCAAGTGATGGAAAGTCCAAGTTGTGTATAAATGTGTTGTACATACTGAAGTATTCTCGAATGACGCAAGATTGTACAACAACAATGTGAGTTATAGTATATACAGACATTTGTAGTTCATTGCGCCCTCTTTTCTTTGAGGCTCCGCGAGCCAGCTGGAGGAAAGATTGCAACACTTGGAATCTGAACTTATGTTAAGTATTCGCCGAATGCGGCAATGGCTCATCAGCGCATGGGTGGTCAAAGAATTTGAAGGCATTGTCCGCAGGAAATTGCTAGCCCGACCAGAGTATACTCTAACGCCGTGGAATTTAGAGTATATCTGTAGTGATATTTGGTTTTTGGTGGATGTCTTGATATGACTTGCCTCTGGAGCGTGCCGACTAGAGCAGCTAGCTTCCCGAAAAATAACGCACAAAAAGATGCGGGTTACAGCAACCTTGCCGCATGATTGGCCGAATGTGGAGTTATCTTACTGTCTGTAGCTGCCGAACAACCCTAAATGAGAGAGGCAGTACGATTCTTGAAGAGCTCGCTCGTGGACACTCGGCTACACTGTCTCTTCTCGCCCGTTCAAAGTAGGGAGCAGTATACCCTCGAGGCATATCAACGAGTTCTTCAACCGCTGATCCAATTCTATGTCTGGATAGGTGTAGACTCTGGAAATCCAACGCTGTTCTGACCGATCGACCCTATTTGAAAACTTGGTCTCCTCGGCAGTAATCCGCTCGCGCAATTCCTGCTTATGGTATGCCAGCCCCGCATGCACGATTTCCAAGGCCGTCTTGCTCGAGGACGCGAGCGCAAGGATCGCCTGGATGCTTTCCCTGCAACCAGGGAGTGCAGGTTTAATCCTCCACGGCATAGCGCGCAGGGCGTTGTGAAAGTCTGTATGGTGTTGTGAAGCTGTTTGACGCATGCTGGCTTCAAAATGCTTCATGAGTTGCGTATGCAGATAATACACTGCCGTTTGCGGAGTGACGTGTTGCAGCTGCGCAGGAATCTGCGCGATGGGTTCTCGATCCTGCTGCTCGCGAGTACGATGTCTTCGCGGTTTGATGCTGGGGAAAAACACCGTGTTTGCTATCCCTTTCGTCATCTTTCAATCCAGTAATCAGTAGTAAGTGTAACGTTGCGATCGACTGCTGACTTGCTTGTCATGTCAACTTGAAAAGCAACATGAGTTTATGTACCGGAAAGCCGACAAAAAGGTGACAAGTTGAGCACTGCGATATTTGCAAATTGCGGTCAATACTTAGCGCGTCAGGTTGCGAATGTGGATCGGCCGCTGTATGTTCGCTGAACGGTGCGAGTGTCATACTGAACAGGTCATACTGAAAGGGGACCCATGACTGGAGTATTTTTTGAATAACAAATGCTTGGATGTACTAGAACGGCTCCGGATGTAGACAAGTTATTCTTAGCAGGACCAGCAATCTGCGGGCCGTTGGTCTGTTTCGAATCAGAAACGTCGGCATTTTGGGGTTTTCCGCGAACAGTCTGGTAGCAGTTGGGGGTGATCTAGCACGTGTAAGTGCTCTTTCTGACTTCCATGCCGGCACTTCAGTGTTTTTAGACGCGTCGTCGTGTTACTTATTCGGTCCTTCGCAGCCAATCACCAGCCGGCGTACTCCATTCACAGCGCAGCAGAATACTCAGATCGATTTCGCTTTCCCGCCATCGCACGCGTATCTTTCTCGAAGATTGGGAGCCTCAAACTCATCTCCACGCAAGACATCGTATTCTTCAGCTTTGAGCCCGGCTTGAACCCCTCGGGATATACTCCTAGATATCTTTCCCAAATCCATTCCTGGGGCCGCATCTTCGCCTCCGCGTCCTCGGCCGCCTTCTCCTCGTCCACCATCCGCCCTAATTTCCCCAAGTGTCGCTTCAGTTCCTCCCGCGAAACCTCCAGCGCGACTTTGCTCGAGCGCGCAAGCTGCAGAATCGCGTACATGGAATCATAGCAGCCGGGGAGGGCGCGAGAGCGCACAGACCAGTTTGCAGGGTCGAGCCGGTCCAAGCATACGTGTAATGCGTCCGGCTGTGCCATCCCAGCGTTGTAGTGGGCTTGGAGCAGGGTGTGCAGACGACACGCTATGAATTGGGGTGTGCAGTCGCGAAGTTCAGGTGGAATGTCGCCGGGCTGAATGGGTTCGCGTTCGGGCTGGGCGCGGATGCGCCGGCGGCGTGGGTCGAAAGATGGGAATCGCACCATTTTCGCAGTGATGTGGGTAGGATATCAGTGTGCGTGTGTGCAGAACGACTCGCTTACTCTATCATCAATATCGTATCTTGAAGATGAGCAGAGAGTGCGGCACCGGGGAGTCGCTTATGAAGTTATCTTGAAGCAATAATACACGTGTTCCGAAGAGCCTTAGAGTGGTATACAGATCATAGATAGCTCGTTTGAATCGCTATTTTTCAAGGCCAGGTATTAGTCCGAAGCATGCATTATGCCAGTGTTTTCTGAAGTACTTGCTTGTTCCTAACATACTTGCTCATTTCTGAAATACTTGCCTACTTCTAAGATATTAGGATAGGATTAAGTACTTAAAAGGGTCCATACCGTCTTCGAACAATTTTCTCCCAACATAGTGTCTTCTCCTTTTTTCTCATATTACTTAAATTTATTTACTCTATACTTGAGTAATAGTTTATTTATCATAAGATGTAGTTGATACTTTGTTGCTCTTTTAAATTCGGTTTATAGCGTTATCGCGAGTTCGCGCTAAGACAGGGAGTTCTGGCGCTCTCATTCGCTTAGCTGAAACATTCGGCGCTCCAGAAGCTGGCGCCGTGCCCGCACTGTCCGCCACTCTAGCTCTTTCTGCTTGTTGACGCTAGGCACAAGGAACCACTCCACACACTCCATTAGGCTTTCCAGCCTCACCGTCCTTGTCCAATAACGCTCCATCAGCGCGTACAATTCCGTATGTTCCTGCTCCTTTGCCACCTTATACTCCGCATCAACCGAAGCTCTCAACTCACGCTTGTGCTGCTCAAGACCTTCACAAACCACGCTCAACGTGGATTTATTCGTCTGTGCCAGCGCCACTATCTCCTGTGCGGTGCCTTGACAGCCAGGGAGAGGGTGGATATCATCCGGTTCGTCGTCTCGCGCTCGGACTCGAGCATACAATCGTTAATGCTAACGGTGATGCGTTGGATTTTACATGGCAGTATTGAAATGATCCTGAAGCAGGCGATGGAGGCGGCAGGCTATGAGCTGGGGACCGCAATCTCGGAGCTCGCGCGGCACTTCGGCCGGTTCAATGGGAGCACGTTCAGGCTGCTGGCGTATCCGCTTGCGGCTACGTAAGTCTATTGGGTTAGCCGGAGGCATCTTGTACTGCTTGACACTGTCAGAGCTCTAGACTTTCGAGACTGATGCGTTTGAGCGGCGTAGACAAGTAGGCTGCTGATAGAGACTAGCAGCGTCGTATAACCAAAGCATAGAAGCTACTTACCTGGACTCAATGGTTGGGAAATGCATCTTGGTCGCGTCCATGCAATTCTGAGTATAATGGAATCAGAAGTCTGCTGACGGTGCTTACGATAAGCCTATGTTTTCACAGGAGATGATGCAGAAGACACGTGGATGGATGGACATCTTACCGAATAGGTAGTTTTTTGCCTTGGAAGCTCAGACCCCAGAGAACACCTACACTGTGCAGTGTGTAGGGAAAGAAAAGCCAGCGAACCGGAAGAGAAAAGCACAGAGGTGTTCGGATGTACAATTTTCATCCCATATTTAAATTTACGCCAAATTGTTAGTCTGCTCAAGAAATGCTGTACTCTCAACTCTCAACAACAGCAAGCACTTTTTCTTGTAGGTCCTTCCTGCTGCAACTTGGTTCAAATTCGTGTCACGTCCAAAAACCTCGCATCACACAAGAATCTAGGGTAGGTAAGCATGATCATCAAGAAGGAGTCAGGCAGCTTACCGCTATCAGCGCATTTAAAGAAACGTTGAAACCACGATTGGCGGACAGTCGCTTCATGTCAGAGCCATCTAAAGCGCAGTCCGACATGCCCGAGTCCTTTCGTATGGACAGCCGCCACATAGGGCGCTTCATACCCTCGGAAATAGCATTCATGATCATCGCCGCCAGGTTGCAAACAGCTCTGAAAGACATGCGACGCCATATCGGCCGAAGTTTCCGGACCATGCGACGGGAGAGGCAGCGTTTGCCATTAAGCTTGGACTATGGGAGCACAGTACGTGCTCTTGGCAGCACGTCGCCCCTCTTTTGTACTGGGGTCACGCGCCTTGTTCGGTCGCATCTTCAGGATGCTTCCAGGAGATTGCGCCGAGCCAAAGCTAAGCGAATGAAGGCATACCGTAAGGTTCGGCGTGATGGTACACAGCCTGATACTGCACAGATTGCCAGTAGAGGGCGCAGGAGAGTCAATGTGGAGACATATGCTGAAGTATTCGTTCGGTCAGCATTCATGATCTTGACCCAATTCTCTCTTTCTCCTGATGCCCCGATAAAGGATTGGGGTCAACCGAAGAATCATTCCTGATATATCTGTCGCTTCTAATCAGCTGCAGTACTGGCAAGGTTTGGCACCTGACCCTCAGGCACCAATGGATTGACTGAGCATGAAAGTGGAAGTCCCTAGACGCGCTTGCTGTAGCCTTCGTGCACTCCTCAAAGTAGTTTTCATTTACAGTCTAGGGGACCAGTCAACACACTCGGACGCGGACGCACACTTGAACGTGGACGCAGTGCTTGCTTCGTCTCTTCAAGAGTTGGCGGAACAGCGGAGAACAGTCAAGCTGCCGGCGCCTCTCGGATTTTGGCATTTGGAATCGGAACCTCTCGGCCAAAGCTTCTGTAAGATTCACCCACCGCTAAGACTCACTCGTCCTGCAATCATGTGTCACAGTCAGCGCTTTCCTTTGCATGTTGAGTATCTGCGATGCTCATATCATACTCTATTTGATGGCGCGCCGCAGTCGGGCCGCTTGCGTGGCTTGAGTGAGTGCAATTTGTGTCTGAAACCTAACCGCATTGTTGCTGGACGACCTCGTCTATTCCTATTTATCGGTTGTCCTAAAATCCTACGACGTGATCAGCTCACCTGTCTTTGTGCTAAGCATCTGCGTTGTTTATTCATTGCCCGGATTGATGGCGGACTGCAGCGAGGCCGCTGGCGTTGCTTGCGTAAGCGTAATTTCTGTCCGAAACTTTCCCCGTAGAGTTGCTGTACGATCTCCTCCACAACCAGGTCGCTTTTGCGCTGTTTTCTTCAAGGCGGTCAGCGCACTTAGTCCATACAGAGCGTCTATAGCTCTATCACATTACTGAATCGACACGTGCATGCAACCGGGCCGCTGTTGTTACTCGCATCGACTGAATCAGAAACTGCACCATCCCGTGTGACTGCTGTCAGTCTCGTCTACAGCCAAGTCTCTTTTGCGCTGATTGCTGCGAAGGCGATCAACGCAGTCAATTAATGCTAAGCATTTGCAGCTCTTTCATATTACCGAATCCATCAGCGCTCTAAAGCCAGGCCGCTGGCGTAGCTCACAATAGCTGAATCTGGATGTGTGATCGCTGTACAGTCTCGCCCGTGACTACGCCTTTCAGTACCTGGATTCTAAAGCAAAGTCAGCATACCCAAGTGCTTGTCAAATGACGGGAAATTGAGGGAATTCGGCCACGCGGCCTCTTCGTGGAGTGAGCTCGGTATTGTTCATTCATGCCATACGCTCGAGCATTTGTCTATCCTACTTATGCATCGTCCTTATCCTCTTCGAGCTCAACCGCTTCATCAGAGCCTTCGCTCTCGTCGTCTTGAGCCTCTTCCTCGCTCGAACTCGACTCGCCGGAGGAATCGTCGAACAACCACCCATTCGGCTCCAAAGCCTCACGGCTTGGATGTTTGAGCAAGTATTCCGTAAGTTCGTCACTGTTGATTACGAGCTTCTGTGCCTTGTCTATTGGGGTGTTAGCAAGTATTTTGGGACGTCGCGCCAGCGGATTGGCGTCCACGATCGGTATTTCATGGGTAATTGGGGTTTGTTGGTGCAGCTCGCAGCTATGTGGTAGCCGCCACTCCCGAATAGCTCGTTATCGATATATTGAGCGCAAGAATGCGCCAGCAACGGGGTGAGGTGGATATATGGATGTGAAGGGGGTGCACAAGCTGCTTACCGGCCTCGCCACTCTCGAGCAGCCCCTCGGCCCAGCCCATACGCTTCAGCGTGGCAATTACGTCTTCTGGCACGATCCAAGCATCTTTAGCAACGTCTGAGATGCTTGGACAGTCGTCTTCGCCGCTCTTGAGATTGTCGGTCGTGAGTCGCAACAACGACTGACAAACAGCATTCGCCCAATAGGCCTCGTAGGATTTACGGCCACTATCGGAAAGTGCTACAGCAGTTAGCATTGACCCATGACGGTGCGGACTGCAGCAAGGTCTGCCCTCGCCAGAAGATCGCGCCGGAATACTCACGTCTCTCTGGCCCACCAAACCGGCCTTCGCGCTCTCCCAATACGTAGCTGGCCTGAATCAAGAGTTGCCCGATACCTTGTCCTTGCCACGGAGGGAATACCAGTATACAGGCGAGGCTGTTGTTGTCCCAGCTGTTCTTTTCCTTGCTGAAGTAGCCCACAATCCGATTTGGGATGTCCACCTCCTCGTCTTCTTGCTCGTCTGCTTGCTCGTCCTCCTGTGCTCGTTTTTTGCTGAACTTGTCATCCGCCACGTCGCCGGGCTTCGGTGGTGTCATCAGCACCAGGACGTAGAACACGAACCCGCCAACGTCAAACCCCACACTTTTGCTTTCTACCCACAACTTGGAGAACAGGCTGAGATTCTGGCAGAAGAGCTTGTCCTTGTCGCCATCGATCTCATACAGAGCGTATCCAGGGGTCTGTCGCAGGACGAGGTCTCGATGCCAAGGCGGCGCCCGGGGGTTGGCAGTGGGCATGGTGACCTTGTCGGGATGGTAGGGCATGCCGGTGCTCAGATAGACAATGCAACCCGGAGGTGCGTGAACGTGTTGACAACGGCCATCGACGTGATTCATGTAGGCATCGAGATATGGCGTATAGCGGAAGCACGTCTCACAGACGTAGAGTCGTTCGATGTGATTGCCGTGCTTGGCGATAGCTTTATTGGTAGGGGGAGCTGGCGAGGGTGAAGAGCGATTCACCAGGGGCTCTGAGGGTTCAGATTGGTCCGGCGGAGGGCCGAAGAGGATCTCCTGTCGAAAGAAGGAGGGATGCAGGGGGGTGATCTCATAGCTGCAGTACACAGCGGAGCCGACACTCACGCCGAGCTTCTCACGGTCCTTAGCAGGCATCGGCTTCGTCTCGGGGTCGTCATGATCATACTCTGTGCTATACTCGATTTCCAACTCCTGCCTCTTTTGATTATCGGGCTCCATCACGGCCGATGACTGCGTTCGCATACGCTTCTGTGACATGCTGTTGACTGGCGTAACGAGCGTAAGGGCAGCTGTGGCAGCCTAGCGGGGTGGTGTTGCGGGTTTCGCTCATGGCTTGAAGGAGGACAGGAGAGCTGACTGCTGAGGAGCAGCTTCGCGGAGTCGATATGGTTGTTCAGGCCATAGTTGAGTTTCCAATCCACCCTCGTAGGGAGAAAACGGTTAGATTGTAAAGGTATGGTAAAGGTGGGGTGTGCTGGAGCGATAGGAGTATGGTGGGCTGTGATGCCTGAGCGAGGCAGAAACTATACCCTTTTGGAGCAGGGTGTTGAGTCATACCCCTTTTCACGTCAAATCTGGGATCATGAAGTTATATTCAAACCACAATATTGAAGTTTAGTTCTGACTATAAATGTTCGCAAAGTGCGCTTACGTATAGTGGAATGTAGTAAATTTGATCAACATGAGCGACGACAGCTGCAGCCAGACAGACGCCAGCTCTGTGAACGTAGTTGAATCTCTTGCCAATGTGATTACATTCATGATTTCTCACTCCCATGGAAGACGCAGCTGTCTGCTTCATCTCTAGCAAGACTTTGTGACTAAAGCTTACTCTTACCCGAAGCTGCAAGGTTCCTCGTGTGATCCCCACCCATGTTCAGCATCAGCCCGACCTGATTACTTGTCGCCACAATATCGCCCTCTTGATCCATCAGCACCACATCGGCATCCAGGCGGCCACCCTGAATCGTTTTTGTCGTCGCACGACAGTACATCCATTCGACCCCTTCTTCCGGCAGCTTCTTCTTAATCTCGAGATTCATCATGACGGTCGGATACGCGAGAGCCTGGCGACGCATATCGGGGTCATCGCTCTCGGCAGACACGTTGCCACAGCTCGTGGACGACGCTGCAGCTTTTGCTTGACGAATGACATCGTCGGCGAACGAAGGGTCCTCAATGAGATGCTCGCCGGTGCGTTGTTGCCAGTAGGCCTGGGCAAGCATGCCTGCGTGACTGCCGGGCGAACCGGGACGCCAGTTCTCGGGTGTCCGAGCGTAGTTGTCGACGAGGGAACCGAGCATGTCGGTGGTGATGTATAGGCCATGAGGCAACATGCGGAACCAATACTCCTGAATGTTGGGAGCATGAGGATAGCGTGGAGTCCAGCGCTCGGCGTGAAGGAAGTTCTTGGTAAGTGAGGTGGGCGACCAGGGGTATGTGAAGCGGATCCAGTGAGGGTCACAATTCATTGCCATCTTCTCGAAGGACGCTGTTGCCGGTGATGGCGACAGATAGTTTGTGACCTTGAACGACGAACCAATGGCGAGCGACAGGTTGGTGTGAGATGCGTATGCAACAAACTTGTCCTTGCCCTTGTGCTGGACTGCTACGTGGACAACTGACGTGTTGCGCCCATGAGCCACATCTGTGATTTTGATCGTAGCCTGGCCGTCCGGAAGGCGGGCTACAAAGACGATTTGCATGCAGTAAGTGTCCGGATGGTTCAGCTTCTTGAGTGTGGTGGCAAAGTAGTGCTTGAGGGCAATCTGCAGCTGCGACGCGACAAAACCCCCATGAGCAGAGCCCCCGTGACCATGGTCAGGGTGCATGAATGCTTTGTAGGTGTTGGCATCGACACGCGTCACGCCGAGAGCGTCTGCGAGAGAGACGGGGTCCGAAGACTTGCTTTGCATGTTGGAAACGTTGGATGTATTTCAGACTGTAAGGAAGTGTAGAATGTTTTGGGACAGAAACGAATACTCAGGGTAGTGTATCGATATGTGTAAGAGAGAAAGGATAATAAAGGTTCTACAGTGACTTTGCTCGAGCAAAGCAGTCGTCCAAGCGAAAAGATCTCGCGAACGATACCCGCGTGGAGTAGTTGGCCGTAAGCATACCTCGTGCGTGTCACCTAGGCGAGTACTCACATTACTAAAGGCTTGTCGACACCATTGAGTATCGCCAGCCGGGCGTGCTCGGCTGCAACGGGTGGTAATGTGTAATTTCGGGGTGGTGAGTGCATGCGGACGCGACGGGTTTCCGGATCAAAGCCACGAGAAGAGATGCATGGGAGAATCTCAGCGTGATACATTATTCTGTCATCTTACCAGAGCATCCATGACGCAGTATAGTTGGTGTACTTGAAGGGAATACCCGGGATGAGCTTGCAAGGGGGACTTGAAATACTGTATTCAGGATTGACCGCGGCCACCGGCGAAAGGTGTTTCCGCTGGCGTGCACGGACTCAGGTCACGCCCGGCTGGCGAGTCAGGTCAGCCCTGTGACGATATTGCCAAGATCTGAGCATGGACCCTCTCCTCGAGAAGCACGACGAGAGTGGACTCACAAGATCAGACCCTGGTCATTCCTCTCCGATCTGAGATATTCTTGTCGACGCGAATACTTGCTTGTTTAGACATCCCTATCCGACCTTTGACTGCGCCGCTCTGTATGCGCAGACCGTGTTGACCTTCGAGGCCGACCGGGCTGTCTTTCTACACCACGCCTGGCCGGTCAGCAGACTCCCAATTCCTCACCACCAACCATCACCTTTCCACTCTTCTACCCACCAGCTTCCAGCTTATCCCTTCAGACCTCCAGCATGGACCCAGCTCGCATCCATATGCAGAGCAGCGGCGCTCGTCCCATCCATACCCAGCGCAACAGTCTCCCCGACACTCGAAGTCCACCCTCCAATGGCTTTCCCTCCGGAAACGTACCCATGCCAGTACCAGCACGCCCACCAGGCCTCAACGGTGACGGCAATGTATACAGTGGTCGAGTCCCGGCCCAAGCACATGCCAGCAACGGCATAATGTCCAAGAGTCCGCCCTCTGCGCCAAGTCAAAAGAGTAAGACAAGGTACGACCATGATCATCGTCGCAGCTGTGCTGACTCGTGCTTCACAGATACAAAGCACGTACCGTGCAAGTTCTTCTACAAGGGCCAGTGCGCGGCCGGTGATACATGTCCATACTCTCACGCCCCAGAACCGCCTGAGCCTTGCAAGTTCTTCATCAATGTAGGACCACATTGACGTGGAAGACATGAGCTTGAGCACTGATCAGTGATGCAGGGCAACTGCAAATACGGCAACAACTGTGCGCTTCCTCATTACGGCGCGAACGGGTCTCTCCTCAACCCAGTGTGCTTCTCTACGTATCGAAGAGAGCCTCGACGCTCCCGACCTGGGCACGCGCGCGGACCGAACGCTGGCTTGAATGGACCGCAAAATGGCCATACCAATGACATGTATTCACCCATCAGTCCTCAACAGGTACCACTTGACCGACATATGCCGTATCGATCAGACTACAGCACCGAGTATGGATCTCCGCCCGGGTCGAACTTTGGCTCACCGCCATTTGAAGCTCAGCTTGGCAGGTCGCCTCCGTTCAGAAGCGCGCTTGATGCTCCACTGCCCGCCTCGTTCAGCTCGCAAGATCTGCCAAATATCCAGAAGTTCGGACCGAACGCCATGTCGGTGCCTGCGAATGGCGGAATGGGCCCTCTAACGGCTGTATCGCCAACAACATCAGCCGTCAGCCGGGATACCTTCAGCCACATTGACACTGCTCTCAATGAGCGCATCGAAAGACTGGACCTTGGCTCGTCGCCGCCTGACCGGGCTGAGGTGGCTCCACGACGCATACTGTCGAACGGAAGGACTTTGATGACGCGCGACTTTCCAGCTAGTCTGCCCGTCCGCGAGAGACATGAGCTCTTTCGTGGCGTGGATCGTCAGACACAGCCTGAAGATGATAATCATGAAGAGGACTTCCTTCCTTCTGCATTGAGTGACCTGTTGACACCTCAAGAGAAGATGAGACGCTTCTCGAGGTCGCAGGATGAGCCTGCCCTCGTCAACAAGCCATCACAAGGCAGTCTGGTCGGATCACCCAACTCCAAGATCGGCTCGCCGACTGGTGCCTCACCCTCCAGATTCAGTGGCTTCTTCGCGGAGCAAGCGAGACGCGATCCAGGCGCGCACCAGCTTGGGTCTTCGCCGTTCGGTCATGTGGGGTCACCACTCAGGAATTCTTCATTTCCTAGCCACGTCACCAAGTCGCCGGAGATGGGTGGTCATAGTCCGTCTTTCGGTCCCATCTCACCACCTGGCTTCAAGGAGCGACCTGGCGGTGTGTCTAGCTTGTCAGAGCAGTTGCGCAAGGCTCGCAGCCCAGCCAAGCCGGAGCCCCAGCCGTCGCTGAAGGAGCAGACAGTGCCTGTGAGCATGCCAAACCATCGCAGCGTCAGCGGTCCAGCAGCAGCACCGGTGCGCAGAGAGCGCGTCATGTCAGCGGGCAGTGGCCGTGAGCGGATTGAGGAAGAAGAGTCGTGCTTCTTCTCGATGGAAGATGAGAAGGCCCAGTGAAGCTAGGCTACGAAGATGAACGGCATTACAGAATGATTAGCACACTTATTGGGAAAAGTGCGAGCGACTACTGATTTCCAGCGAGGCGTTGAGTAACACAGCATAGCGACAAAAAGACACGAGCAGCACTACATGACGACTTACGACCATTTCAATCATGCAGGGCAGCAGACGACGTGACGGAGCAGGATCTGAACCATTACTATTGACACGAGGGCAAGATTTGTGTGAGATCTGAGTGGGCATGGGGCGGATGTGCGGTGTATTGTGGTAGTGGATCTCGCAGTGATGTAAGACTGAGATATACCCGCATGAAGATCGCTTCTTATGATGACCCGCAGCTTCAAGAGGACCAACACAGGCAGACTTTGCTGGTAGCACAGATGGTGATAGGCGAAGTGATAGCAGTGCGGCGGAGGGCCATTCCAGCAGCGTGACAAAGGCACGCCGAAACAAACGCATTACGTCGTTCCACTTGCACACTTCTTACTCAACCTTTTTACTCCTGCACCCACACATACACTCGCACTGCCATCCTTCTACTCTCGGTCTAATAGCTCATACACGCTCCTCGCCGTCGTTGGTACTCAAGATGGCAGTCCCCTTGCTGCCTCAGATCTCAGGCTTCAAAAACGCACGAGCCACCGTGAGCTACATCCCGCGCCGGCCTCCGCGACGGGCCTCAGCATCGTCGTCTTCGAAACGCGCCTATTATTCGTCTTATGCCTCACGCGCAGGATCTCCGTAGCGCCAACATTGTCATGCCAATGGCCTTGTTGTCACTTTCACGACCAAGTCATTAGCTGACCCGTCATGGACCGCATCAACTCCACCTCCACACCTCCCGTCCACCCAACTAGCACACCTCAACCTCTAGAGTCTTCCCATCCTCCGCCCACCGCAAACGGAAACGGAAACGCCGCGCCTTCACAACATAACGAACAGACATCGCAAACGCCGGATGGTCTCGTTCAGGGAAAGGAGAAGGCGCGCGCGGCGATGGCTTCATCCGGTCTCCAACCGACCTCGACTCCACCTGCGCGCAATCCCTCCAAATCACCCGCCGTCAACAACGTCAACAGTAACAACGTCAACAGAACCCAAAGTCAGAATGGAACACCAGTCAGCCGGAAGCGGTCACGCTCAGGCTCGCGTGTTGACGGCAATGCCAGCAAGCCGTCCTCAAACTACACCAAGCTCGTTATCGACCAGTACGTCGCTCGCGACCAAGCACATGCTGCAGCGCGCATCCAGGACAAGGAACGATTGAAAGCGCTAGAGCATGGATTAAGGGAAGAAAAGAAAGCCTGGGATGAATACCATCGAAGAAAATACATCGAAGCGCAGAGACGTCCATCGCGTCCAGTCTACCCATCACAAAAGCTTCCACCTGCCCACCGCAAGACAGGAACATTACGAGTCACGCAAAGAAGTCGACAAGAGCAGGCGGAGCAGTTGGAGACCCTTGCGCCGATCCGTTTGGACATCGAATTCGAAAAGTTGCGGTTACGAGACACCTTCACATGGAGTGTCACAGATCAAGTGGTGGCGCCGCAAACGTTTATTGCTGGACTCGTTGAAGACTTCAAGATTCCCATAGAGGCAGCATCACATTTTGCGAATGAGGCGCTCAAGTCGTTGCACGAGCAAATCGAGGACTTTCACCCGCACCCCTTCATCATGGACGAGGCGCTGGACCCTGGCGCTCCATACTCAGCATTCAAAAATGACGAGATCAGGGTTCAGATCAAGCTCAACATCACCATCGGACAGCATCAGTTGACCGATCAATTTGACTGGGACCTCAGCAACCCCACCAATTCACCGGAGGAGTTTGCGCGCCAAATGGCGAGGGATATGTCATTGAGTGGTGATTTCACAACGGCTATTGCGGCGTCAATACACGAGCAGATACAGCCATACACGAAAGCACTTTACATGGTCGGACACGAATTTGACGGACGCGTCCCAGAATCGACAGACATTCGAGATCACCTTTTACCTTCACCTCTTCATTCCTCCTTCCGCACCTTCATGTCAGCCAAGGATTGTACACCAAATTTCTTCGAGCTGGACGACAAGAACCAGTATGCGCAAGAGTTGTCGTACGATCGCGAGCAAAGACAACAGAAGCGTTCAGGCAATCGTGGAATCGATCCAAGAAGCGGCAGAGGAGGTAAGCCATTTCACCAGCACCTTCATTTCATGATGATCTCATTGTACCACATACTCTTGACACACATTTGTGAGAGATGTAAATATACTAAGAACAGCCAACTGATTGACACACCATTACGCGTCTACACAACCAAGTCGTTTGCTGTTAGACAGCAAGCGCGATTACGAGAACTCTTTACTGATCAATTCTCGCAGGCGGACCAACCCTCCCTGAGTTGAAAGAACGCCCACAAGTCAACCGAACCCGCGTCGTCTGCAGCACTATTCCCGGCGCCGCCGAATCAATCGACAAATCCGGCATCTATCGCATCACACAGAAGAAGAAGCGTCCGTGGAACGCCGGTCGCGGCATGGGTACTGCGCTCGGTGAGGAATCTGGCGACTCCGATCTCGAAGCATCATCATCTGGCGACGAATCGCCTATACGTGGAGCCGGCCATCTCCTCGGCGGAGGCACGTCACGTACGCGTGGCATGCGAGGAGCAGCCGCCGCGGCGCAAACAGCTATGCGGCGCAACTACAATGAGAGGTCGCCGTCGCCAGAAGTGGACCGCTCGGCGCCTCCCCAGAAGCGAGAGACGAGTCTGCGCTTCAAGGCAGACCCCATCTGGGAGGACTACGACTCCAATGACGAGCGGTACGGTCTCACGGTGAAGCTTAAGATGCCACGAGAGAGGTTCCGGCAGTGGTGGCGCGAGTGGAAGAAGAATCTGCCAGCGCGCGAACAAGAGGCGATGATGCGCGCAAGGCGGCAGCACATAGAGGCGATCCAAGCAAGAACGAGCGCTACGCCGGCGCCTGGGCATTTGATGGGTCCGCCGAGCACGCCTGGCTTGGGCAGTGCGCGTGGGCCTGGCACGCCGAAGCAGACGCCTCCGCCGCCGCCGTCGATGGTGAGTACAACTGCAATGAAGTCCCACGCAATACAAGCAAAGCTACAGATCCACTGACCAAGCAAGCAGAAAATCCCACCACACCATGGCATTCAACCCCCAGATCCGCCCGCCTGGCTCCAGTCCGCAGTCGCTAAACTCCGCAGTGAGCACCCGTACGACCGCTTCGAGGGGACCATGCGCCTAAACAAGGACGCGCCTGAGGGGCAATCCGGGCACTGGCAGCCGCGGATCCGATGTGCGGACTGCTCCGGGACGTTGTACAACGTGGACGCGACCGACCCGGAACTGGGAAACTTCCGGAGCCACTTGCGGTATAGCAAGCATTTGCGGAATAAAGATGAGCGGGTGAGGCGGGAGAGGGGAATGAGTTGAGATTCTGGTATTTGGTGAAAGGGGTGGCTCAGTGAGGAGGGTGAATTAGGAGGTTGGAGAGATTGGAGAGATTGGAGGCTCGAGCACGAAGGTGACATGTTGTGATGATGACTCTCGAAAGACCGAGCCACCAGCCGATCGTCACACAAGTGAGACGACGGAGCGCAAAGCAGCCAGGATACACGCCTCGACGACGCGACCAGCACACGACCAGCGCGCGACTATTGTAGATAGAGGCTGAATTTCACGAAATTCGATGTGCGTTTTCTTTCTCAGAGAATCATGCTCCGCGGTTGGCGGTCCATGGGAGTGGTTCCGCGACGTGCTAGACCAACTTCCTGGAACTCTTGCAGGTCTCCCCGGTTGATTATCCCATCCCCTGGCCGGCTGTTGCAACGCTAGGAAGAATTACTCTTTTAGGCAATCTATGTAGGATAATATAGTTCTAGATCGCGCATTGTTTTATTATTAAAAACTACCTATAATCAAATTTTATTAGCAACTACCTCTAAATACTTATTAAAATAGAACTCTTCTATATAGAGACATACTCTATATCGTAAATAACTTTAGATTAATTTTTTTATGTTTATTTAGCGCTAGTTTAGCTATATTATATTTACTAAAGTTTAGCTAGTAGTTTATAGTTTATACTAGTTTATATATATTACCTACTATTATAGTATAATATATAAATACTAAGTAAATTATAGATAAATTAAATCAGACAGTAAGTAGTAATTAGCTCTACTATCTATATTATCTTCTAATAAGTTAGAAGCGTTGTTTTATATATTACTTATTCTCTTCTTTTTAAAAGTCTCTTTACTAATACTCTTCTAAATTATCTTAAGTCTATATAATATCTATACTTACTAAATTGCTTCTATAAATTAGCTGTACTAGTAGACAATTAAGAATACTTTCTTATTGCTCTTTTTCTTTTATCTCTTAACTTAGTATTACTACTTTATAATAAAGTCTAAATAATTAATAGTAGCTATAAATAAGATATAATAGCTATTTAATTAGATAAATTAAGTAATATTAGCTTTTTTATTAATAAAAGAATAAAACTTATTTTAATCTATACTCTTATTCTTATTATTCTTTATTACTATTAGCTTCTTAAAAAGTCTCTTTTAGTTACTATAGTAGACTATTTCTATAGTATTATAGTCTTTCTTCTTTAGCTTTTAATAAAGCTACTTTAAGGTAAAGAGATTATTAAGCTATATAGTATACTAAAGAGCTTTACTATTATAATACTTAGAAAAAGTATTTATAAGCGTTAGAATTATAGCTTCTATAGAGTTTAATTATTAACTATTTTTAAGCTTACTTTCTTTATTTATCTACTCTAAATCAATCTCTAGTTTCTCTACCCTTTTAGTACTTAATTTAGCTTTCTTTTTAATAAGCTCTTTATTTAGTATTACGATCTTACCGTATCGAACTAGTACAAGGCTAAGTACAACCAGTCTCATTAGAGTATTATATAAGATACCCGACGATTTTAATATAGCGACGTTAGTATCGTCGCTATATTATAGTAAAATCTTAACAACGCGACAAAAAGGTTATTAAGACTGTTAAATATAAAAAAATATACCTTTATATCTTAAACTATATAGCTAAACTAATAGCTAACCTTAGAATAAACTTTAGTCTATTGACTTAATATTTAAATATAAGTTTCTTAATTATATTTAAGTACTGTACTTTATCTTCTATTTACTTAATTAAGTCTTTCTTACTTTCTATAATCTGTCTTATTTCTCCTATCTTTTAGTCTTTAGTATACAAAATACCTACTACTAAGGTTAACAAGTATATAAAGTAAGTAAGCCTTAGTTTAGTCTTCTTAGTAACCGGCATTATACTTTAATAAACTTACTATAAAAGTAGAGAAAGCAAATTAATTATATTTACTACTTTAATATCTAATAGCCGCAATACTATAAATAAGTTAGCTAATAAACTAGCTAGTATAAATAAGATATTAAACGTTAATACTAAAATAAAAAAGAGTTTCTTAAGTAAACGTTTTAAAGTTACTTTATTTTTAATACGCTTAGCCGTATACTTTAAAACTTATAAAGATTAGTTTCTAAATAATATTACTATAATTCTATTTACTATCTTTTATATAGACAGAGGTATTTATAAGTAAGTTAAGTATTATTTTAACAACTTCTTATTTACCTTAATAAAAGAAAGGCGCGAGAATACCAATAATTTTTTATTAGCTTTGTCTTTTTCTAAAAAAAGCTCTAAGAGATCTTTAAATAGACCAACGCTAGACGCATCGCTACTAAAAAGCTTTAGAATCTTAAGTAAATAGAACTAGCAAGTAGATATACCGCTAAATTTATATAGTATACTAATTAAATAGAATAGAACAAAATTTTTTTTTATTAAAACTTTTTACAAAGAACTTAAAGACTATATTAAGAAAATAATCTAAGTTTATAGAAAGAAGTTTAATAATCTTAATAGTTTTATATAACAAGTAAAGAAGATTAACGATAATAACTTTAAGAGATAAATAAAGAAGAAGAGTAACTTTACTAATAGATTCTATAGAATAAAGAATCGAGCAAACTTACAATAAAATCGAGGAAATTTAATAGAATTAGATTTTACTAAGCCTTAAGAGAAACTAAATAATTAGAAAAAAGAATATAAAATAAAAAATAAGCTATACTTATACTACAGAAAACTAGAGTATTAAGTTAAAGAATGCTGTTTTAAGAAATAACAGTTTAATAGTACTAAACGAAGTAGATACAATAACCGATCTTAAAAACCCTGCTTATTAAGACAATAATCTAATATAACTACTTTAATAAAGCTTTATAATATACTTTAAGATCTAAGGCTTTTATTAAAACTAAACTTATTGAAGTTATATATAAATTAAGATACAAACAATAAGTTATAAGAGAAAACAAAGGAACGACAAATAAAATAGAAACAATAGAACCTATAGAACTAAAATAACATTAACTGTACTATTTTAAGGCAATAGATACTAAAAGCCGTTATACTATATAAAACGCTATTCTAAACCGTATACTACAATAATAATTATACAATCTATAAATTTTAAGTAAGAGTTAAAATAGTAGCTAAAGAAACTAATATTTCTAAAATAAGGTTCAATATAAGAACTAAATCTTACTTAAAGACAGTCTAAGTTACCTTACTTAAAGACTTAAAGGGAATTTAAGAGAGAATAGATTGTAGAAGCTAAGTAAGATAGTACTTACGATACATTATAGATAAAATAACGACTTAAAGACAAAAATATAGATTCTAATAATACAAAATCCTCTCTTAAGAACGATACTAATTAGAAAGAATAAACTCTAATTTGTTAAAAAGAAATAATATAGAGACTTTATTAGATAGCCTTTTATAATAAAAAGTTAAGCGTTAATAAAGATATTAATAATATCTTAAGATATATTTACTGTTATAAACCCGTTCTAGGCCCTTCGAGCGCTAGGCCTCCGAGCGCTTAGCGCATTATTATAATTTCCGATCAACGTTCCCGACACATCTTAACCGTACTATTGCTCCTAGCTTTCCTATTTCTAGTTTAGCGTATTTATTAGGTAATTTAGATCCTCTTAATATATATAAGGGCATCGTCCGACCTCTTATTCTTGTTCTATATCTAATTCTCTTTATATCTATAATTAAATAGAGCTCTTAGTATTGCGTCTCTACTATTATTAGTTCGCCCTCTTACACTAAGATTAGATCTAAATTACTGTAGCGGCCACTATAGTCTATTGTATACAATCTTAACAGTAATTAGTCCTTCTTATTATTTATTGTTTAGTCGTTCTTAATCTTTAGCTCTAGTCTATATCTATAGTATAGAACTATTATATTAACCCTCCTTTTAAGGCTATACTAAGTTATATAGGCCTTCTAGTCTTATTAAGTACTTCTAAGTCGTACTTCCTTTGCCTAAGTTTTGTAAAGTGCTTCGTACGCCTATTTATAAGGGTTCTAAGTTTTAGTCCTACGTTTTAAATCTTAGTTACACTATAGTATAAATTATTCTCTATTATACCTCTTTCCTCCGAATAGTCCTTCAAAGAAGCTATTTATGTTAATACGCTCTAAAGCGCTAAAGACTATCTTTAATCTCTAGGTAGCGATACTACGGCAGCCGCGCAAGAGTTAAAACGTTAGTTTAACGCAGCCCTCCGACAATATATACAGTCTAAGATATATTAGACCGAGACTAGACTAAGAAAGCTTGTAGAGGCTGTTAGCTAGCTCTAAGCAACCTGTTCGAGTTCTATAGATCGAGAATCTTTCCGCCCTAGACAGAAAACTGTCGTAAATACACTCTAAACTAATCTTTCTTATAGTCTCTACGGGACGTATAATTCTTTCTCTTCTATACCTATAAACAATACTTACGCCCGAGAGTCAACTCCTTCTAATGTTACTAACCAAGCCTCTAATACAGCTATACGTTTATAGTTACTACCCGCTGTATCTCAACTACCTGCCTTTAAGTCCGAGCGCGTAGCTAATCCCAAGAAATTCGATGGTCGCTAGCCCTAAAAGTACCAAGAGTTTATCAATACTCTTTAAATTAAGCTTATTACTAATTATAATCGATACTCTTCTAAAGAATCCTACATTAGTTACGGGCTATCGATACTGAAGGGTCCTGTCCTTTTATATTTCTAATAGTTTATCCCTAATCTTGTTAACCGTGCCCAAGCTAGTTACCTTCGTACCTTTAATAACTTTCTTAGCCTCTTGTATCGACGTTTCGGCGATTCGACGCGTACTTAGGACGCGCGCCAATCCCTTATATCCCTCCGCTAGAAGAATAAATCTATTATCGAACACCTTTCTACTTTCTAAGAGCTTGTTAACAATAGCTAAATTGTCGATTAAGGCCTACTTGCTGCTTATAAACAGTCTAAGCAATAAAGCTTTTAAGAACGTTTGCTACCTTATCTACTATTCTTATAAGCTTAAGTAGCTTATATAAGAACTTACTACTATTATCTACTAAGCTAGCGCAGATCGTCGTTACCGCGCTATATAGTCTAACGGAAATAATCCCTCTAGTTCTAGATTAGCTTCTGTTTACCGTTTAAATTCTAATATTCTTCGTTCAAGTAACAGTAACTAGACTAACAAGAGCCGTACCGTTCGTTAGGTCTAGTTAACCCCCGCTAAAGCTAACTAAGGTAATAGTATATATAATTACTACGGTTCTACTTTTATGTATCTTAACGATAAAGGTCGACTTACCTCCGCTAAGCGAACGCGTTGATAAAAACAAGGCCTCTGCCTTGTTTATAGTTCCGATCATTACTACCGCAATAAGTGTTTCCGTGCTCGCTCTACTAACCTTAATCAATTAGGCGAGCTTAATAGTCAAGAGATCTCTATTCCTTAGCTAGAGCCCGAAAACGAGTTACCTTCCGACTTAAAAAATGTCTAGTCTCTATACAAAGGCGCGTACAGAGACGTCCTCTACTTGTTTCTTTAAATCTACTCTTTCGAGTTCTGTTAACTAAAGCCAAAAACATTCTTTTAGATAATAAGAGGGGTTTTAACCTCGCTTATACTAATATTTAGGTCCGTATTAACTGTTAAGTTTAGATAGGAAATATACTTTATTCTATTCCTATCTTTCTTAATTCTAGATATTTATCCGTTAGATTCATTAATTTAAAGTTTGCGCAACGTTAAGGCTTTCTAATCTACCGTCTCTATAAGTTCTATATGTTAACAAACTTTAAGAATAATACTTAAACCTATACTTAGGTTACTTATACTGCTCGTATTACCTTATAGGTAGGCTCTTATATTGAAAGGTCTTGCTACCTTATTATTACCGATCTCCCTAATAAACCTATTTTTCTTGGCCTTCTATAGCTAAGAAACTACAACGTTATCTAGTAGTTTGGCTAGAATACCCTCCGTTTCGATTCTAATTTCTGTTTCTAGTATTGCGGTATTCTATCTACCGGCACTACAATTTATGTTATTCTTAATAGTCTCTATAGCTATAAAGAAGAGCTATACGCCCCTAGTCCTGCTAATTTAAAGTAGATTAACTCTATTATAAAGAAGCATAGGTTAAGAGTTTAAAAGACGTTAGAGCCTAAACTTAAGAAAAAGGAAGCTAAGCGGTAAAAGCTTACCTTAGCCCCTTTACCTCCAATCGCTAGTAATTCTAGTCCGTTAAGTGCTTTTAAGCAGCTTAAGCCGTTAGTTTCTTGTCTCTTAGCTACTCTTAAGCAAGCTAAGCTAAATTTTAAGTCTATAGTTGCGTTAGTACAGACTACTCTAGTTTAAAGGTTGCGTACCTATACTTAAGCTACGTTAGTATAGCCTATCTCTAGAGTTCTAGTTCCATTAAGCGCTATTAAGCGGCTTGCCCCTCTAGTTTCTAGCTCTATAGCTACTAGGCTGTAGACTATTTCTCCTTCTAAGTTACCGGCTGTTCGTAAGCAGACCGTCCCGAATTTTAAGTTCGTAGCTGCTTTCTAGCAGGCTGCTTGTCCGTTAACTGCTTCTAAGTAGGTTAACTTACCCCTGTCGACGTTACGCCACTACATTCTCTACGTAGGTGCCGCCTTATTTACGTTACTAGCCTATAGAGGGTATTAAATATATTCTATGTTAGTTAAACAGATTTAAGCTCTCGTAAACAAACCTCTATAGTTATAGTTTAGTTTTAATTAAGAAGATACCGATTGGTTCCGCTTGCTAATAGAGTTGCAAGTCTTTTGCGAAGTATTCTCTAAAAAAGCCGCGAAAACCCTTCTACTACACTATTAATATAATTACAAAATTAAGCTTAAGTTTGGTTTAGAACTACTCTACGGTCTCCTTTACTTCTATAGTTAATCCAAAGTAAAGGCGTTGCTTCAATAGCTTAAAAAAAACCTTGATTCTAGCTTTATTCGCGCTAGTTATAGTTTAGCCGCGTCTCTAGTCTTATTTGTTTAGAAACTAAATAGCGATCTCCAAGTTTGTGTCGATTATAGAGGCTTAAACGCTTTGTTAATTAAATCTAAGTATCCTCTTCTATTAATCCGCGAAACTCTCAATCGACTATCTAAGGCTAAGTACTATATAAAGCTTAATATTATCTCTACGTTTAACTATATCTATATAAAAGAAGGTAAAGAATAGAAAACCGCCTTTTAAACACACTACGGTCTTTTTGAGTCTCTTATCCTGCCGTTTAGCCTTTGTAATAGTCTAACAACGTTTTAGTACTATATTAATAATACTCTGAGAGAGTATCTTAATAACTTTTATACCGCTTACCTAAATAATGTCCTAATCTACTTTTAGAACAAGAAATCTTATTAGAAACACATTAAGTAAGTTTTAAAGAAGCTTAATAAGGCCGGCTGACAATGCGACCTTAAGAAGTATAAATTCGTAGTTTAGGAAACTAAGTACTTAGAACTTATTATTACTATTAAGGGCATTTAAATAGATTCTAAGAAGATTAAGACTATTATTAACTAGCTCTAACTCCGTTTTATTAAAGACATTCAAAGTTTTTTAGGCTTTGCTAACTTCTATCGTCGTTTTATTCTTAAATTTTTAAGAATCGCTGCTCCGCTTATTAAGCTTATGCGTAAGGATAAAATATTCTCCTAGTCTCTATAATGTCAGTCTACGTTTAAGAAACTTAAGTTAATGTTTACTAAAGGTTCTGTTCTTACTCATTTCGATCTAAAAAAATTAATTATTGTTAAAACAGATTCTTTAGATTGAGTCAATGCTAAAGTACTATCTTAGTACGACGATAACGGTGTTCTCTACTCTGTCGCATTCTTCTTCTAAAAGATGTTGCCCGCTAAGTATAATTATAAGATCTACGATAAAGAATTGTTAGCGATTATTAAGTCTTTTAAAGAATGGCGACCAAAGCTTAAGAGCTCACTATATCTAATCTAGATAATTACTGATTATAAAAATCTAGAGTAGTTTATAACTACTAAGAATCTCTTCCGTCGTTAAGCCCGCTGAGCTAAATTTCTATCTCGTTTTAATTTCTAGTTGACCTATTGTCCTAGTAAAAAAGATAAAAAGTCTAATAGTCTTACTCGTCGATCTAGTAATCTCTCTAAGAAAGGAGGGAATATAGCTCTAAACCTAAGGATAGCTTACCAACAATAGGTACTTATTAAGCTACAGTACACGCGCAATTTAGAAGTTGTTAACAAACCTCTAAACTACGGTAGCTCTAGTCCTGCCCCAGCTCTAGTCAACGCTCTCCGTCGATCTCTAAGAAATTATTAGTTAAGTTCTTAGTCGTAGTCCCAGTCTGTATCTTCTTAGTTAAGCCGTTAAGCGACTTCAATCTTTAGTTAAAGTTAGCGTTTAAGTCTAAGTCCCGCTCCCGCTCTAAGTATTCTAAAAATCTGTGTTTAGTCTTTAATACCCGTTCCTTAAATTTTAATAAATAGTCTAAGTCCGCCGCTTCCTAGCGATCCTCTAGTTCCTATTTCTTAGTTAACTGCCTCTAATCTCGAAGAATAAGATTTTAAGATTATATAGCTCTAGACTAACTTCCGTCAAAATGATCCTTAATACAAACAACTCCTTTATAATCTTAAGCTTTCTAGTACTGTCCGCCGTAAAGATATCGATCTCTCTATCTGTTCTGTTTAAGGCGATATTGTTTACTACTACGATTGTTAAGTAGTTCTAAATAACAATAAGCTTCGCCTATACTTGCTAGAAAGTGCTTATACCTGTTCTACCTCCAGTTATCCTAGTTCTGCCCAGCTTTCGAGTCTCCTCCGTCGTTCTTTCTGGTAGCCTAGCATCTATCTAGCGGTTAAGCGTTTTGTACGCAATTGCTATACCTATATTTAAACTAAGCTATCGCTTCAACGTTAGTATAGTTAGCTTCACCCCCTTTCGGTTCCTTAACAACGATAGAAAGACATTTCTATAGATTTTATCGTTCAGCTTCTTAGTTCTTGCCTCTTATCTAGCTTATCTAAGGTTTATAACTACTTAGTAGTCGTTAACAGACTTACTAAGATAAAACACTTTATTCCTTGCAAGGATATATTAGCAGAAGCCGTCGCAGATCTCTTCTTAGCTTATATTTTTAAGCTTTACGGTCTTCTAAGTTCTATCGTATCTAATCGAGATATACAGTTTATCTTTACCTTCTAGCGCCGACTAACCCAGCGTTTAAGATTAGTCGACAAGTTTTCTATAGCGTACTATCCTTAGACTAATAATTAAATAGAGAACGCTAATAGTAGTCTCGAACGTTATCTCTGTGTCTACGTTAATTATCTATAAAACGACTAGGCTGCCTAGCTCCCAATAGCTAAGTTTGCTGTTAATAATTATTAAAGCGCTACAACTAGCTGCACTCCGTTCTTTATAAACTTAGGCTATTACCCTTGTATATCTTTTAAACCTCCTTGTACTTCTTAAGGTAATCTATCTTTAAGTTAGCTCCGCGATTAAGTCTCTGTCGACAAGTTTGCTGTTAAGATAAACTAAATCGTTAACAAATATCGTAAACTTATAGAATTCGCTTAGTATAAGCAAGAAGAATACGCAAACCGCTCCTACGATTTATATTCTCGGTACTAAGTTAGTGACCGTATTTTTATTAGTACTAAAGACCTTAGTACTATACGCCCTAGCAAGAAGCTGTTACGCTCCTAGAAAGGCCCCTTCGTTTTAGAGAAGGTTGTTAGTTTCTACGCTTATCGTCTGTCTCTTCTATTAACAATATAGTGTTATCTAGTTTTTTATCTGTTTAAGCTCTAACTAGCACCTATCGATCCGCTCTCTAATTAATATATCGAACTACGTCCGTTAATTGTTGCTAAAGATAGTAAATAGAAGTAGTACGTTAAGAATATCCTTAACTCTCGTCTCCGCCGTAATATGCTCTAGTATTTAGTCTACTAGGATATCGACGAGCAAACCTAAGAACTATAGATACTTGTCGACAAGCTCGAAGCTATAGCCCAATTTTATGTTAAGTATCCCTAACGTCTCGGTCCTATTAAATTAATACTCTAGTTAGCTTGTAGATACTTACCTTCGTTAAGGGAGACCTACTATTATAAACCTGTTTCAGGCTCTCTAAGCGCTAGGCCTCCGAGCGCTTAACGCATTATCGCAATTTTTGATTAACGTTCCCGACACATCTTAACCGTACTATTGCCCCTAGCTTTTCTATTTCTTGTTTAGCGCATCTATTAGGTAATTTAGATCCTCTTAATATATATAGAGGCATCGCCCGACCTCTTGTTCTTGTTCTGTATCTAATCCTCTTTATATCTACAATTAAATAGAGCTCTTGACATTGCGTCCCTACTGTTATTAGTTCGCCCTCTTACATTTACTTACGCTTATAATAACTAGTAAACTATCTTATTAGAGGTCTAGAATTACGTAGTTAGTACTAATATTCTCGACTAACAATAGATAACCTATAAATATAACGAGTTATAATTAGCAATAATTATATAATTAAAGTAAAGATTGTAAATAATAAACTAAACGTTATAATAAGAGTAGTACTAGAATATTTAATGTAGAAATTTTTATAGTAAATTAACTAATAATAGATTTTAGTATCTAAGATACTTTAAAACGAATATAATTAATAAGAAAAGACTAAACTAACTACTTTAAGAATAGTAGTACCGGCCCGTTTAATAGTTAGACCTTTTAGAAGCTTAGCTTTATATAAGCTTAGCTACTTATAGAACTTATTTATATACCTAAATAACAATAAACAATAGAAACATTAATATTATAATTAATTTAGACGTAACAGGCAACTTTATTTTAATATACTACGTTAGAGAGTACTAAATATAAATATAAAAGAAGAAATTACTCTACGTACTATTTAAATTCTAAGAAACAGAGAGAAGAGTTAATTATAAGACTTTGTTAATAAGTATAACTATTAAAGATTATTGAAAAGAAATTACTTACAATATTATAAATATTAATTAACACTATATAGTACTAAGTATATCTTAGTTACAACAATATAACCTAAAAGTAAATTAAAGAACTAAGAAACTCCTTTTTACTAAGTATAAGTACTCTAAATAAAAATCGTTCTACAGAATAGATATTTTATAAGCTATTTTTAGTAGTAAGAATAAAGAGCGCGATAAAGAACTTATATAAGTTAGTATCGCTATACTCTAACAACTAAATATTTTACGAAAGAAGTTTTAATATAGTATTTTATCTATAGCTAACTATATATAAGTATAAATAAAAGGTAACTGTACGCTAACAATTTTATACAATAACAAGTACTTAGTTAATTACTAAAATACTAGAGAAATATAATTAATTCCGATACTTATTTAAGGAAGCTAAGTTAAACTTAGCTCTTTTAGAATATAAACCGTAGAATTATATAATATCTTTATAAAAAGGCAAAACGCTAATATTTAGTTTAATATACTTTCTATTAGAAGCAGAAAATTAAGCGCTCTACGACTATTTAAACAAAAACCTTAAGAAAGGCTTTATCTAAAGTTTATATTACTAATCGGATATCTAATACTCTTTGTACTAAAAAAGAATAGTAAATTATAACTTTATATAGACTATAGGCAATTAAATAGAATAACTATTAAAAACTAATACTTATTACTACGTATCGATAAAATTATAGACTAATTATACGACGTATAATAGTTTACTAAGTTTAACCTATAAGAAGCTTATAACTTAATTTAAATAAAAGAAGGTAAAGAATAGAAAACCGCCTTTTATACAAGATACAGACTTTTTAAGTATTATATTATATCTTTTAAGCTAATAAATGTATTAGCATTATTTTAAAAGTTAATTAATAATATACTTAGTAACGACCTAGATATATTTATAACTGCTTATTTAAACGATATTCTAGTATATAGCTATATACTAGAAAAATATAAAAAATCTACTAAGAAGGTAACAAAAGGATTAGTACGTACCAATTTATAAATTAATATCGAAAAAACTCAGTTTTATTGATAATCTATTAAATTTCTTAAATTTATAATTACCGAGTACAGTCTTTAAATAGAAGATTCAAAGGTTTTCTAATTTATTTTAATATAGCTTATACTAAAGAATATAAAATAGTTACAACAGTTTTTTAGTTTTATTAATTACTATAATGTAATCTGGGTGTAGGGCAGGAAGCAGTTAGGTGGCAAAAAGGGTCTAAATAGGCCCTACTGGTATTCAAGCTAATTATTGAGGAGACTAGAAAGGGATGCGTTTACTAGAGAGAAGATATCCTTCTAAGATCGTAGCCTTCCTAAATAGACAACATTCCGTCTTAATTTGCTATCGGGACGTTTATATATTATAACTGTCTTCCCTCTTAAGAAGAATCGCTCTCGATCCGGGTGCAATCTACTATCTCTATCGTACCTTCTATTTATTGTCTTACGTAGAGCAACAATCTCGTTAAAAATCTGCTAGCTTATATCTACGTTTAGTCGGAAAAAGAGTAATGTTGCTTACTGTTATTCTATATATTGTTTAGTGCTAGTTTTCTGTAGTACTAAGTTATAGTACTAAGCTTTACTTTTAATTTAAAGCTCTTAAGTCTAAGTTATAAGCTCGGTAGTAAGGTTGTATATTATTTTTACCTAATTTTATGTTCTTTTATATACTCTTATATACGCTTTTACCAATTAATTGCCCCTATAGATAGTAGCAATCTATATAAATAGGCTTCTTTACTTCTATATTAGTATCTATAGGCGGAAGTGTTATAAACGCTAAGTCTAGAATAGCTAAGCGAACCCCCGAGCATTAATATCTACTACTCGCTAAGACGCTAATAGGTACTAGCGTACCTTTAGCTAATAAGACCTCTTTTGCTAACAGCGGCTAAAGCGGGTACGTCGGGCTAGAAAGCCGCGGTTACCTACAAGAACATTAGCGGCTATAGCGGCTCTAGAGAACCTCTCTTGTACCTTAGACTATATAGCTAGACTAATAGCCGACCTTAGAATAAACTTTAGTCTGTTAACTTAATATCTAAATATAAGTTTCTTAACTATATTTAAATAACGTACTTTATCTTCTATCTACTTTAGTTAAGCTTCTCTTACCTTTTATAATCTGTTTTACCTCTTCTATCTTTTAGTCTCTAGCATACAAGATACTTACTACTAAGGTCAATAAGTATATAAGGTAAGTAAGCCTTAGTTTAGTTCTCCTAGCGACCGGCGTTATACTTTAATAGACTCGCTATAAAAGTAGAGAAAGTAGATTAGTTATATTTATTACTTCGGTACCCAATAGCTGCGACGCTGCAAACAGGTTAGCCAACAGAATAGATAGTATAAGTAAGATATTAAACGTTAACACTAAGATAAGAAAAAGCTTCTTAAATAAACGTTCTAAAGTTACTTTATTCTTAATACGCCTAGCTATATACTTTAGAACTTATAAAGATTAGTTTTTAAACGACACTACTATAGTTTTATTTGCTACCTCTTATATAGATAGAGATGCTTATAAGTAGATTAAGTACTACTTCGACGATTTCTTGTTTACCTCGATAAAGAGCAGGCGCGAGGATACCGACGAATTCTTTGCTAGCTTCGTCTTCTTTTAGAAAAAGCTTCGTAAAATCTTTAAACAAACCGACGCTAGGCGTATCGCTACTAGAAAGCTTCGGAACCTTAAATAAATAGGACCAGTAAGCAGGTACGCTGCTGAATTTATACAGTATGCTAATTAAACAGAATAGAACAAAAAACCTCTTATTAAGACCTTTTATAAAAAACTTAAGGACTATATTAAGGAAATAATCTATATCCGTAGAGAGAAGTTTAACGATCTCGACAGCTTTATATAACGAGCGAAGGAGATCGACGATAGCAACTTTAAAAGATAAATAGAAAAGAAAGGTAATCCTACTAATAGATTCTATAAAGCAAGAAATCGAGCAAACTTACGACAAAACTAAGGCGATCCAATAGAGTTAGATTTTATAAGGCCTCGGGGGAAACTAAACAACCAGAAACGAGAACACAGAATAAAGAATAAGCTATGCTTATATTGCAGAAAACTAGAGCATTAAGTTAAGGAATATCGTTTTAAGAAACAACAATTTAACAGTACTAATAGAAACAGGTACAGCAATCGATCTTAGAAACCCTGTTTTCTACGACAACAATTCAATATAACTACTTAGATACCGGTAAACGAGAGTTAGAACAAAGCAAAAAACCTACTAACAACTTTTATGGATCGTTGGGACTTGTACTTAAAGGTTAGCTAGGAGTGTTATAACTCTACCGAACCTATTAAAAAAGGAAAAGAGAATCTTAACTTACTCTAGTTGTACGTAAACTAGGATATAGACAATAAGTTATAGGAAGAAATAAAAGAACGACAAATAGAATAGAAACAACAAAGACTACAGAACTGAAACAGCATTGACCGCACTATTCCGAGGTATTGGGTATAGAGTACCGTTATACTATACGAAACACTATTCTAGACCGCGTGCTACGATAATAATTGTACGATCTACGAATTTAATAAACTAGGGTTAGAATAGTACCCAAAGAAACTAATATCTCTAAAACAAGGTTTAATATAAAAACTAGGCCTTACTCGAGAGCGATCTAGGTTACCTTATTTAGAAACCTAAGGGGAATCTAAGAAAGAATAGACCGTAGAGGCTAAGTAAGATAGTAACTACAATGCGTTATAGGCAAGACAACAACTTAAAGACAAAAATATAAATTCTAATGGTACAGAATCTTTACTTAAGAACGATACTAACTAAAAAGAACAAACTCTAATCCGTTAGAAAGAAATAATATAGAGACTTTGTTAGTTAGCCTTCTACAATAGGAAGTTAAGCGCTAATAAAGATATTAACAATATTTTAGAATATATTTACTTACGTCTACAATAACTAGTAAACTACCTTATTAGAGATCTAGAATTATATAGTTAGTACTAATATCTTTAACTAACAATATACAACCTACAGACACAATAAGTTTTAATTAGCAATAGTTATATAATTAAAGCAGAGATCGTAAATAACAAACTAAACGTTATAATAAGAGCAGTACTAGAACACCTTACACAGGAATTCTTATAGCAAATTAATTAACAATAGATTTCGATATCTAAGATACTCTAGAACGTACATAATTAACAGAAAAAAGACTAGACCGACTACTTTAAGAGCAGCAGTACCGGTCTATCTAACATTTAAGCTCTTTAAGAGCATAGCTTTATACAAGCTCGGCTTTCTATAGAACGTATTTACACACTTAGGCAACAATAAACTATAGAAACATTAAAATTATAATTAATTTCGGCGCAATAGGCAACTTTATTTTAGTACGCTACGTTAAGGAGTACCAAATATAAACATAAAAGAAGAAATTACTCTATATACTATCTAAATTTTAAAAGGTAGAGGAAAGAGTTAACTATAAGACTTTGCTAATAGATATAATAATTAAGGACTATTAAGAAGAAATTACTTATAATATTATAAATATTAACTAGTACTACGCTGTACTAAGTATACCTTAGTTATAACAATATAACCTAGAAGTAGATTAGAGAACTAAAAAACTCCTCTTTACTAGGTATAAGTACTTTAAACAAGAGTCGTTCTACAAAATAGATACTCTATAAGCTAATTTTAGTAGTAAGAATAAAGAGCGCGATAAAGAACTTATGCGGGTTAGTACTACTATACTCCGATATTTAGATATTCTATGAAAGAAGTTTAATGCAGTATCTTATCTATAGCTAGCTATACGTAAGTATAAATAAGAGACGACTGTACGTTAACGATTCTATACAACAATAAGTACTTAGTTAATTACTAAGATACTAAAGGAATATAATTAATTCCGATATCTATTTAAGAAAGCTGAGCCAAACTTAGCTCTCTTAGAACATAAACTATAAGATTATACAATACCTTTATAAGAAGGTAAGACGCCAACATTTGGTCTAATATACTTTCTATTAGAAGCAGAAAATTAAGCGCTCTACGACTATCTCGACAAAAATCTTAAGAAAGAATTTATCTAAAAATTAATATTACTAGCCGGATACTTAATACTCTTCGTACTAAAAAAGAATAGTGAACTACAACTTTACGTAAACTATAGACAGTTAAACGGGGTAACTATTAAAAATTAATATCCTTTACTATATATTAACAAAATAACAGATCGATTGTACGACGCGCAATAGTTTATAAAGTTTGACCTACAAGAAGCCTACAACTTAATCTATATAAAGGAAGGCGAAGAATAGAAAACGGCCTTCTATACTAGACACAGACTTTTCGAGTATTGCGTTATACCCTTCGGGCTAATAAACGCACTAGTATCGTTTTAGAAACTAATTAACAACACACTTAGTAATTATCTAGATATATTTATAACTACTTATCTAGACAATATCCTAGTATACAGCTGTATACTAAAAGAACATAGAGAATATATTAAAAAGGTATTAGAAAGATTGGCGCGTACCGATTTACAAATTAATATCAAGAAAATCTAGTTTTATTAACAATCCGTCGAATTTCTTAGATTTATAATTACCGAGTACGGTCTTTAAATAGAAGATTTAAAGATTTAATTTGTCTTAACTTAGCCTATACTAAAGAATATGAAACAATTACAACAGTTTTTTAGTTCTACTAACTACTATAGGCAATAGATATCCAACTTTAGCTAAATTATAGCACCGCTGTTTTAACAGACAAAACAATCGATAGAATTCTTCTAGACATAAAAAGAACAATTAGTATTTAAAGAGCTTAAGGAAGCTTTTAAGATTAGACCTATATTAACAATATTTAACTCTAATCTGCCAATTATTATAAAAATAGACGCGTTAGACTATACAATTAGAGTATATATAAGTTAAAACAATAAGAAAAGAAAGCTTAGACTAGTAGCTTTCTACTCAAAAAAAATATTACTTACAGAACAAAACTATAATATTTACGATAAAGAGCTTTTAACTATTATAGCAGTATTCGAGATATAGCGAGCTTACCTAAAAGAAGCAAACTATACAATTATAGTATATATAGACTATAAAAATCTAACTTACTTTATAACAACAAAGAAACTTAACTACAGATAATTTAAATAGTTAGAAACTATAGCTCTATACGACTTTATTGTTATCTACAAGAAGGGTTCTAAGAACGATAGAGCCGACGCTCTAAGCCGACGTTTAGACTACCTTAACAACAAGGAACACGTCGAGCACGCAATATTCTAAGAATACAATAATAAGATTAGGTACAATCAATTAGCTATAACAACCGAGTTCGTTATCGAACCAGATAGCTAAATCCTAGATATCCTAAACGACTCTAAAACCTACCAGAAAAACGAGAAACGACACTTAGAATTAATTAAGAACAACAAGGGCTATTACGAATTCTAAGGCAAAATCTACGTTCCAAGAAATCTAATCCGATACGTTATTAGTAACTTCTACGATAACCTAATAAAAGAACACAAGAGCATCGATAATACTATAAAAAAGATTATAAGAACCTACTATATCCCGAGAATCTAATATTACGTCGAGAATTATATCTAAGAATACGATATATGCGTAAGAACTAAACACCCAAGGTATTTACTATACAGTAAACTACAGCTACTAGAGACATTCAAGAGGCTATAGTATACAGTCTTACTAAACTTTATTACCAAACTACTAATATCTAAGGATTTACTTATAGAAGTAGCTTACAACGCTATTCTAGTAATATACGACAAACTAACGAAGTACGCGTATTTCGTATTTTACAAGGAAGCTAGCAATTTAGAACAATTAGTATATATATTTCTTTAGATTATCCTAGCAAACTATAGACAATCCTAAAGAATTGTCTTAGATAAAGATTAAAAATTTGTCTCATAATTTTAAACGTCTCTAATACAACAACTAGGAACGAAACAGAAAATATCGACGTTATTCTATCTGTAGACAGACAGACAGACAGAACGAATAAATTAAACACTAAAATAGTATCTCCGAGCATACATTAACTACTAGCAAAACGACTAAGTATAGTTACTATTAGTTGCGTAAGCCGCGTATAATAATATAAAGAACGATATAATAAAAACAACTCCGTTCTATACACTATATAACTACTACTCTCTTTAGAGCAGACAACTATAGAATACTACAGAAAATAAAACAGCTACGCGAATAGCTACAAACATAAAAACCCTGCATCAGTAGTTAAAGTCTGACAGCGAGTTTATTAACAAACAAACCAGAAAATAGTATAATAAGTTAAGAATAACTCTAAACACAGATATAAAAGAGAGGGGAAGAGCTTACTTACTTATAAGAAACTTAAAAACCGTTAGATTAAGCAAGAAACTCGACTATACTAAAATAGAACTGTTTAAAATTTTATAGCAATTAAGACCTATAACATTTAAACTAGAACTCTTAAAGACAATAAGAATATATTTTGTATTCTATATAGTACTATTAAAACTAGCCTACTCTTAAGAAGTAAAACGACTCAACCTAAGAATCCTTTCTAACAATTAAGAACCCGAGTATAAGATTAAAACGATTCGAGCTTATAAACAATACCGAGGCAAACAACAGTATTTTATAAAATAGAAAGAATATTCTAAATATAAAAACTAATAAGAACCAGAATAAAACCTAACTAACTATAAAGACACTATTTAACGATATTAGAACTAAAATATTAATTAGTCGTAGCAGCACTAATACTCTAATCTACTATTTAGTACGCCTTACCGATACTTAGGTTATCCGTAAACGAGCTAGCTTACTATATTATAGATCTACTATCTAATTTAGAAAACAGATCTTTACAGAAATCTATAGACAGCTCGCTAAGCGCATTTAGCATATCGCTATTCGATATAGTAGTAGACAACTCTTTTTACTCTAACAGCTTATTACGATTTAGTTTGTCTAAGGTAGATACTTACAATACGTCTACCTTCTTCTTTAGCTGCGAGACTTTTTCTTTCTCTTGAAGCTACTTTTCTAAAGCAACCCGAGCTTTTCTCTTCGCTTCTTCCTTCGACTACTTCTTCTTAGTACGACGCTTTTTAGCGCGTTAAAGAGTATCGGATGTTTAGAGGTATTGAGAGCGAATAGAATTGGCTAACGGGCGCGTTAGTAAAAGAATAGAAAGTAGGCAGAGGAGAAACTAACTATCAGCTAACGAGGAACAAACGTTATAGAGCTTCCCTGTATAAGTATAGTCTGTATATATATACCGACTAGATGCTAAAAAACAACGCTAGCTTAGATAAGCGTAACAAGAGCAAGAAGATATTTTATCGCTATAAGTTTCGATTAAGGAGGCACGGACCTGTTTTCGATTAGTACTAGACAGTAACACAGCAATTTTAAATATAACAACTTACAGAACAAATCTAAGAGACTGCGGCGAGTCGTACTTATACGGTATTAAAGAGAGTAAGGAGCAAAGGTTAGTTAGAGACAACTTAACTAGAAGAAGAGGAATTGTATTACGAACGCTAAGCCTAAGATAGCTAAGCGAACCCTTAAGCATTAATACTTACTACTCGCTAAGATGCTAATAGGTACTAGCGTACCTTTAACCGATAAAACCTCTTTTGCCGACAGCGGCTAAAGCGGGTACGTTGGGCTAGAAAGCCGCGGTTATCTATAAGAACACTAGCGGCTATAGCGGCTCTAAAGGACCTCTCTTGTATCTTAAACTATATAGCTAGACTAATAGTTAATCTTAGAATAGACTTTAGTTTATTAACTTAATATCTAAATATAAGTTTCTTAACTATATTTAAGTAACGTACTTTATCTTCTATCTACTTTAGTTAAGCCTCTCTTACCTTCTGTAATCTATCTTGCCTCTCCTGTCTTTCAGTCTCTAGTACACAAGATACCTACTACTAAGGTCAATAAGTACACAAGATAAGTGAGCCTTAGTTCGGTCCTCCTAGCGACCAGCGTTATAGAAAGCTTTGTTATCGGTATCTAACAATAAGCATAAAACAAGGCTCTTACTTTTTTAAACTTTCTCTTTCTTTCTTTAATATTATTATACTCTTCTACTTAGTCTATAAGCTTCTCTTTTCTAGTAAGTCTTTACTTCTCTTCTTAGGTAATAAGTTTGTAGCTAATTTAGTATTAGATTGCCTTTAATTTGCCTTTACAATCTCTACTATGTCGGGTTTTAACCTCGTCAATAAATTTACTACTAGAGCGAGCTCTCTTAAAGCGCTAACTCGCCGCTTAACTCGCGACATTAAGGACTTTAAAGCCACTGTTAATCTTAAAGCTCTTTTTTATAACGTCCGCAAGAAGAAAGCTTTTAAGGTTGCTTTACTAATTTCTAAATTATTTGCGGCTTCTTTTAGTCTACGCTCTTCTAAACTAGGTAGCGTATCTCTAACTTCTGCGACTCTTTATAAGTTTACTATCTCTTTTTGCTTTATTTTAGTCTAACTATTAGTATTCTAGCTCGTTGAAAGCGTTACGTCCGTAAAGACAACTCTAACGATAACGAAATTGTTTATTCTCTCTATTACCGCGGTACTACTTATAAGCCTAAGTCGTCTATAAAGTCTTGTCGGTCTGCCTCCTTAAATCCCGCTTTTTGCGCTGTACCTGCGTTAATCTAACCTTAGCTAGAGACTTACGTCTTAGTGTACTGCCGTTATATAAAGGCCTTATTTAGCGATATAGCTGTACGTAGTAGTTCTTCCGCGAACTTTAATTTTAAGTATTATAAGGACTAAACCTGTAAGTAGTCTAAGAAACAGTACGCTAAGTATGCCCGCTGTGCTAGTATTAGAAGGTTAGAAGATAAATATAAGATAGTAAGTCTAATACTTCTCCGTCTTAGATACTAATTAACCCTATATTAATGTATACTAGGTTTCCGCTCGATAGAGACGTACCTGCAATCTTTTTATATGCGCTAACTTCTTTTTAACCTCTAGCAAGGACGTCTAAGATAATAAAGAGTCTTTCTGCAACGACTATCTTACTCTACTTCGCGCCTTTTATGTTTAGCTACAGGCCTAGTAGCGCGGTCTAAGCACTAAGTCGGTCGAGTAGACCGATACTAACGATTTTAAGTGCATTAAGGCGCTACGCCAGAGCTTTAATTCTAGTATAGGGTTGTACGGTCCTTAGCTGTCTACGAATAAGGCCCCTTACGAGCTAGCTATAGTAGATCTAATTAATTAGATTTAAGACCGCGTCGACAGTAGTTGTAGCTAAGTTAAGTAGTATTATATCGCCGATCCGTACTAACTTCGGCGCTAGTTCGGGTAGTCTTCTCGTAGTTTTCTGCCTTTTGTTCGGCTAGGGTTCTAGTCTGTGTAAGTAGTTTTCCTTAGCCTATTAGAATAGTTCTATATTTTCTCTCTATACAAGTCTTATTTTAGCTTTCTTATAGCTTAAGCTTTATAATTATATATAAATAGTCTTAAAGTTTAATACTATACTAATTCTATATTCTAAACTGTACTTAAGGTAATTTGCCTTCTCTTTGGCGTTATATTGTAGGCTAATTGTGTAGGCTTGTAGCTCTTTTTTATCTACGTTATTTAGTTTGTCTTAGACGCTTGCCTCTCGGCTTAGCGTCTTTACGCTTCTTAAATTTCTTGAGGACGTTAGAGTCTTTAAGATATGCCCGCGGCTTTATTATATTATTTGCCTTCGACTACCCCTGCTACTTGGTTCAATACTAGTCTTTGTTTTTAATCTTAAAGCAGATCGCCTTAACAAGCTATTCTTTACTACTATCGACTTCGACCTAACTAGACGGTTCTATACCGAGCCGACGGCAATATAGCTCTAGTAAGAATACATAGAAAATAGAGTAAATGCGGTAGAAGTTTAGTAGTACCAGCTAGTAAGCTTGTTTACCTACTTTCTTAAGAATTCTAAATAGTTCTAAGCTTCGATCGTCGAGCTTCTTTATTAGCCTCTTTATTTTAAGGTTCTTTAACAACAGCAGTACTAAGTTGCCCACTATATAGTATTTTAGTGTGTACTTAGTGTTTATTAGAAATTAACCAACTAGCTAGTTAGCCGGAACCCTTAGAGGCCTAGAGTATCGGACAAGTTCTACCAGCTGTCTTGGTCTAGAATAGAACAAGCCTTTTACCTAAAGCGTCGGGCCTAGTAGCCCGAGTCTAAGACAAAAAGAAGCATTGTACGACCTATTTTAGACAGCTGGTCTATAGTCTAAGACAACATAGAATAGACTTAAAGACTAATAGTTTTAGATAGACGGAATTACTATCTTATACGGTAAGTTATAGGTTATCTAGCTTCTATTAAAAAGAACAGATATTTAGTAAGTCCTGTATAGGCCGCTAAACTTAGATATATAAGCTAGAATCTCTTTAGAGAATTTTAGCTAATAAAACAGACAATATAATAACAGCTTCTCTTTGCTACTAAGTATTGTACCTATACTAAGCCTAAGTATTGTACTAGTCTTAAGCTGGTCTCGTCTTTCTACTCTTTATAGTAGTATCCTTCTTCTTCTCTGCACCTCTTTAACAGGTTATAAGCCCGGGTTAGCACTAATTCCTTTTAAATTTCCTTTTTAGAAAATATTTCCCCTACGACACCTATCGGCACCTCCGAACGATCCTATTACCAATCGACTCTAAATTTTTAGTCTAATTTAACTATCAGAACAGAATTTCCTTTTTTTTTGGAAATCTCCGACTATATATTCGGCTATAGACTCCTCTCATAAGATTCTAGCTAAGGGCTCCGTTCCTAAGTAGAAAGATATAGCCGGTAGTCGATCTCCTAGTACCGAGGTCTCCCCTCCAATCTGCGTTACAATAGCCGTTTATACCGTTTATTAAGGGAGATTTGTTATAAAAACTAAGGTTAGAAGTTTTATCTAAGTAAGCCTAAAGGCTACTTAAAACTCTCTAGTGCTTCTTACTAGGATTTAATATGTATCGGGCTAGTAGGCTAGTTGTAAAGGCAATATCGGGTCTTGTCTTTGTTATTAGATATAAAATCGACCCAATTTATTGCTAATAATTAGAAATATTAGCACTGCTAGCTTAGTTAGGATTTGGTGTCAATTTTGAGCCGACGGGTTGCGGTATTTTTCTGGGCATTCGACCGTTTTTCTTCGAGTATTTAGTTAAAATTTTAGCTAAATAAGTCGACTAGTTTAGACAAATTGTTTTTGCCGGACGATCTCGAATAATTTTAATTTCTAGGAACTTACTAACGTCTCCTAAGTTCTTAACTATAAGAGTTTTATTTAGTTTCTAGTAAATTCTAGAGATTGTTTCGGTAAAATCGGATACAGCTAATATATTATCTATATAGATAATTAAAATTGCCTGCTTTTCGGTTCTTTAAATATAAACCGACTAATTAGATACTAGAGGTTCGAAACCTATTCCCCTTAGTAATTCTTAAAGATAGGCTTTTTACTGTCGGTCGGCCTATTTTAAACTGTAAAGGGCCTTTTTTATTTAATAAACTTTATTAGTTCTGTTAAATAGGCTAGTTAATTACTTAATATAGACAATCTTGTCTAACTTTACGTTAAAATAAGCTAATTTTACGTTCTATTGCTTTATTTCTTAGTCTTTTTCTACTACTAAGGCTAATATAAGCCGGTAAATAATTAAATTTACTATATTTATAAAGGTCTTTATAAAATTAAGGCTAAGTCTTTGCTAGCAGCTCTTAGCTACCTAGTAGGCTTTAAAAATCGGCTTGCTCTCTAAAGAGTACTTAATTTTTAGTATTTAGCGCCCTTTTAGCGTATTTCTACTTAGCAGTAGCTCGGTTAATATCTAAGTTTCTTAGTTAGCTAGCTTTTTAAGCTCTAACTATATTGCGTTTAGCTAAGAAGGCTAATTCTTAAATATTCTTATTTATTTTAAGTTATTAGGCTCTTTAATAACTATAACTAAGGCCTGCTCGGCGTATTGTTTTAAGTTATTATAAAACTTATTAAACTAATTTTTGTTGGCGTTTTTGTATATAAAATCTATTTTCTGAGCGCAATTAGTGTTTGCCTAGCTAAAGTCTTCGGTACTTCTATAATCTAACTTAATAAAAAGATTAGACTCGTTTAGAGCTCTAGTTTAGTATAGTTCTTATTTAAATTCGTCCGCTAGTTGTTAAGATATAGAGAGAGTATACTGTTTCTTATATAGAGGACTTTCTTCTTTATTGGAAGGTACCTCCCTATTATCTTAAGATTTAGCGGTCGGATTTAGCTTGTTTTTAAACTTAACTTCTAGTTATTCTTTAGGCTCTTTAGAAATACTCTTAGTTAATCGATTAACTATAGATCTCCGTAGATTCCAAACAAATTTTCCTTTCTAGACGTAGACGTCTCTCCTTCAGTAAACCTTCCGGCTACTAGAGCTCAGTTACTTATCTTAAAGAATCTAAACCAAAAAAACTAGACGCTAGAGCAACTATCTATATCCTAATAGGCTACAGATCGAATTAATATAAGCTCTTAGACCTCAATAGCCGGAAGGTTTACTAGAGGAGAGACGTCTACATCCAGAAAGGAAAATTTGTTCGAGACCTACGGAAATCTACAGTTAATCGATTAACCAAGAGCATTCCTAAAGAGCTTAAAGAACAACTAGAAGTTAAGTTCAAAAACGAGCTAAATCCGACCGCTAAATCTTAAAATAATAGGGAGGTACCTTCCAATAAAGAAGAAAGTCCTCTATATAAGAAACAGTATACTCTCTCTATATCTTAACAACTAGCGGACGAATTTAAATAAGAACTATACTAAACTAGAGCTCTAAACGAGTCTAATCTTTTTATTAAGTTAGATTATAGAAGTACCGAAGACTTTAGCTAGGCAAACACTAATTGCGCTCAGAAAATAGATTTTATATACAAAAACGCCAACAAAAATTAGTTTAATAAGTTTTATAATAACTTAAAACAATACGCCGAGCAGGCCTTAGTTATAGTTATTAAAGAGCCTAATAACTTAAAATAAATAAGAATATTTAAGAATTAGCCTTCTTAGCTAAACGCAATATAGTTAGAGCTTAAAAAGCTAGCTAACTAAGAAACTTAGATATTAACCGAGCTACTGCTAAGTAGAAATACGCTAAAAGGGCGCTAAATACTAAAAATTAAGTACTCTTTAGAGAGCAAGCCGATTTTTAAAGCCTACTAGGTAGCTAAGAGCTGCTAGCAAAGACTTAGCCTTAATTTTATAAAGACCTTTATAAATATAGTAAATTTAATTATTTACCGGCTTATATTAGCCTTAGTAGTAGAAAAAGACTAAGAAATAAAGCAATAGAACGTAAAATTAGCTTATTTTAACGTAAAGTTAGACAAGATTGTCTATATTAAGTAATTAACTAGCCTATTTAACAGAACTAATAAAGTTTATTAAATAAAAAAGGCCCTTTACAGTCTAAAATAGGCCGACCGACAGTAAAAAGCCTATCTTCGAGAATTACTAAGGGGAATAGGTTTAAAACCACTAGTATAAAATTAGTAAGTTTATATTTAAAGAACAAAAAAGCAGGCAATTTTAATTAACTATATAGAAAATATATTAGCTGTATACAATTTTACCGAAAAAATCTCTAAAATATAATAGAAACTAAATAAAACTCTTATAGTTAAGAACTTAGGAGACGTTAGTAAGTTCCTAGAAATTAAAATTATTCGAGATCGTCCGGCAAAAACAATTTGTCTAAACTAGTCGACTTATTTAGCTAAAATTTTAACTAAATACTCAAAGAAAAACGGCCGAATGCCCGGAAAAATACCGCAACCCGTCGGCTTAAAATTGACACCGAGTTCTAACTAAGCTAGTAGTACCAATATTTCTAATTATTAGCAACAAATTGGGTCGATTTTATATCTAACAACAAAGATAAGACCCGATATTGTCTTTATAACTAGCCTACTAGCCCAATATATATTGAATCCTAGTAAGGAGTACTAGAGAGTTTTAAGTAGCCTTTAGGCTTACTTAGATAAAACTTCTAACCTTAGCCTTTACTACAAATCTCCCTCAATAGACGGTATAACCGGCTATTGTAACGTAAATTGGGGGGGGAACCTTGGTACTAGGAGATCGACTACCGGCTATATCTTTCTACTTAGGAACGGAGCTCTTAGCTAAAATTCGAAGCTATAAAAAACGGTCGCCTTAAGCTCTTGTAAGGCCGAATATATGGCCCTTAAAGAAGCTATAAAGGAACAGTTATTTATCCGATTAATTGCTATCGAACTGTCCAGGATTTTCGAAGAAAATTCGATTACTACCGTTTTAGTGGGTACTTTTAAAAAGTCTGCGGATAAAAAGACTCGGCGGGCTCCAACGCACTAGGCAAGTATATATTTGCCCGGGCAAGCCGGTCAAATTAGACCGAAGACCCCGGTTTTGCCGGTAAAACTGTTACTTACCGACAGCAATTTAACAAAAGAACTTACTGATATACAGTATCACTATATTAGAGAAAACGTTTAGGCAGGTTAAACAGAGCTTAAATACGTTTCTATAAAGGAACAATTAGCAGACAATTTAATAAAACCGATCGACTTAGCTAAAATACTAACGTTTAGAACTTAAATTAGCTTATAATTCGGCTAAAATAACTAGTCGATTAAGGAAGTGTGTTAGAAATTAACTAACTAGCTGGTTAGCCGGAATCCTTAGGGGCCTAGAGTATCGAACAAGTCCTACTAGCTGTCTTAATCTAGAATAGAACAAGCCTTTTATCTAAAGCGTCGGGCCTAGTAGCCCGGGTCTAAGACAAAAAGAAGCATTATACGACTTATTCTAGACAGCTGGCCTATAGTTTAAAACAACACAGAATAGACTTAAAGACTAATAGTTTTAGATAGACAAAATTACCGTCTTATATAGTAAGTTACGGGTTATCTAGCTTCTATTAAAAAAAACAGATATTTAGTAAGTCCTATACGGGCCGCTAGACTTAAATATATAAGCTAGAATTTCTCTAGAGAATTTTAGCTAACAAGACAGATAATATAACAATAGCTTCTTCTTGCTACTAAGTATTGTACCTATACTAAGCTTAAGTATTGTACCAGTCTTAAGCTGGTCTTATCTTCCTACTCTTTATAGTAGTATTCTTCTTCTTTTCTGTACCTCTTTAATAGTGTTATACTATTCTGTCTATAGACGCTAAGCTTTCTTTAGCTGCTGCTTTATTTCTTGTTAGCGGAGAAGGCATTCTTCTATATACTTAACTGCTATAAGATATTCTGGTCTAAGCTACCTTCTCTCTTAACGGAAGGTGTTCTTACCGATAGAAAGGTTGTTTAGCTTAACTATGGTACGGTACCGATCTAGCGGCGGCGCGCCGTCTAGTACGTTTATAACGCGACCGAACGTACATTCAATTGGCAAAATTTTTGTTAATAAATAAACTTTTAAATTGTACGCAAAAGCAGCTTCTTCTAGATACTTATACTAATTATCTTAATTCTAAGAGATATAAATACACAGGTAGTTTTTAAGCTTTTAGTTCTAGCGCTCGGTTTAGCTATTAGTTTAAGGGTAAAATGCTGTGCTCAACCTTCGTTTTACAGCTAAATACTAATAAAAGGTGCTTTAATATAAGCTAGTAAACATAAATTCTCTATTAAACAAGAGGCTCCTTAAGAATTTTAACGTTTTTGCTTAGTGTTTATAAAGTACTTTTACTAGCTCTATAGCATCTATAGTTTTACTAACTAAAATATAGGTTATAAACTTAAAAAAGCGGTCTACGACTATAAGAATTAAATTAACAATGTCTCTGTTCTTTAAAAAAACTATCGGTAGTTTAATAATAAAGTTTAAGAATAGGTCCTTAAAGAGGCCAATTAGAAGCGATATCGCCGCTATTTCGCTATATAGCTTATACCTCTTTACGGCTATTTGTTAGTATATATTATATTTAGTAACAAAGTTCTTAATATACGTTGCTATCTTTTCTTACGTATATTTACGTCTTAAAATTTTAAGGGTCTTCTTAACCTTAAAGTAGCTAACAAGCTTATTATTATAATTTCTGCTTATAATTTTAAGCTTTAACGTAGAGCATTCTAGTATTTAAATTTTACTACCTTAACGCAACAATCTATAGCTGTCGACTAACTATTTTATATGCTTTAGAGACTTAGAGTTTAAGTTAGGCTCTATTAAGGTATCTAAGTTAATTTAACTCGTACGGCGCTTTCTTATATTAGCTTAACGGCGATTTATTACCGTTTTATTACTCTACTAACCTTTAGTTCTAGTTAATAATTTTAACTCCGATACTTTCTGCTTTATAAAGGCGTCTCTTTGCTAGACTTTAAGAATTAAGGTCGCGAGACTTTAAGAAGTATTATTGTAAGCTATTTTAAGAGTAGTAGCTATAACTATCTTAACTCGTAATACGAGAGCTACCGAAAAAGGCTCTATATTAGTAGAGAAAGACGAACACGTTTCTCGCTTCTAAGCGTTCTATATAAAGTCTGTATCTAACTTCAATCTACCTTCGATTTAAGCTATAGTCGCGTTTAGAGTTTTAGATCGGTAGCTAAACCGCTAATAGTATTTAAACTAATTTTTAAGCAATATAATTAAAATAGCAATTATACCTTCTTTTAGGCTAGAGAGCTCTTTCCTAGTATTAAGTAAAGCAGCACCTCTTCTAAGCTTCTACTATAGGCTCGGTGTTACGGGTACCAGCCCTAGACGGCCTAGCGTATACCCAAGCATTAACTACCGCCAGTTATCTTAGCCCTACCAGCATTATTTCCGACTAAGCCTATAAACCCGCTATAAGTATTATTAAACAAGACGGCTATAAAAGTCTACGTTCCTTATAAATCTAATATAAGTATTATTAAGATTAACGGACATAGAGGAACTTCTCTATATATCTTAGACTATATAGCTAAACTAATAATTAACCTTAGAATAAACTTTAGTTTATTAACTTAACATTTAAATATAAGTTTCTTAACTATATTTAGGTAACGTACTTTACCTTCTATCTACTCTAATTAAGCCTCTCTTACCTTCTATAATCTATTTTACCTCTTCTACCTTTTATTCTCTAGCATACAAGATATCTACTACTAAGGTCGATAAGTATACAAGATAAGTAAGCCTTAGTTTAGTTCTTTCAGCGACTAGCGTTATACTTTAATAGACTCGCTACGAAAGTAGAGAAAGCAGATTAATTATATTTACTACTTTAGTACCTAATAGCCGCAACGCTACGAACAGGCTAACCAGCAAAATAGCCGCTATAGGTAAGATATTGGACGTTAACACTAAGATAAGTAAGAGCTTCTCCGATAAACGTTCCGAACTTACTTTATTTCTAATACGCTTGGCTGTATATTTTAAGACTTACAAGGATTAGTTCCTAAACGATAGCACTATAGTTTTGTTTACCGCATCCTATATAGATAATAAGGTATATAAATAGTTTAACTTTTATTTTAAAGACTATCTCTATAAGATACCTAACAAACGACAGGAAGAGACTAACGAGCTCTTCTCTAGCTTTGCTGCGTTTTAGTAAAAGCTTCGATAGATATACAGGAATACAGATTCTAGACGTACTACTGTACGCAAACTTAAGATACTCCGTCAGATAGGACCGGCTAGCCGATACGCCGCTAAGTTCCTACAATATGCTAATTAAACTAAATAAGATAAAGGACCCCTAGTCGACGCCTTCTACGAAGGCTTAAAGAACTATATTAAGGAAATTATCTATATCCGTAGAGAAAAGTTTACTGAACTGAAAAAGTTTATAAAACGAGCGAAGGAGATCGACGACAGCAACTTCGAAAGACAAATAAAAAAAAAAGGGAACCCTACTAATAGATTCTATAGAACAAAGAATCGAGCAAACTTACGATAAGACCGGAGTAACCCAATAAAATTAGATTTTATAAAGCCTCGAGGAAAACTAAACAATCAGGAACGAGAACACAGAATAAAGAACAAGCTATACTTGTATTACGGAAAGCTAGGGCATCAAGTTAAAGAATGCTGTTCTAAGAAATAACAGTTCAACAGTACTAATAGAAACAGAAATAACAATCGATCTTAGAGACCCTATTTCCTGCAACAATAGTTTAATATAACTACTTAGACACAGAAAGATACTTACTAGGTTACTTCCAATAAGAAGCACAACGAGCTAAACTTATTTAATTTATATAAGAACTGGGATACAGACAATAAGTTATAGAAAGAGATAAAGGAACAACAAATAAAACAGAAACAACAAAATCTATAGGACTGGAACAACATTGACCGCACTATTCCAAGATATTAGGTACAGAGTACTATTGTACTATACAAAACACTATTCTAGACTGTATGCTACGATAACGATTGTACGACCTACGAATCTAACAAATTGGAATTAGAATGGTGGCCGAAGAAGCTAACATCTCTAAAACAAGGTTCGATACAAGAACTAGGTCTTACCCGAGAACAATCTAGGTTACCTTATCTAGAAACCTAAGGGGAATTTAAGAATAAACAGACCGTAGAAGCTAAGCAAGATAGCAGCTACGATACGTTATAGGTAAGACAACAACTTAAAGACAAAAATATAGATTCTAATAGTACAGAATCCTCTCTTAAGAACGATACTAACTAGAAAGAGTAAACCCCAATTCGTTAGGAAGAAATAATATAGAGACTTTGTTAGTTAGCCTTCTACAAGAGAAAGTTAAGCACTAATAGAGAAATTAACGATATTCTGGGATATATTTACTTACACCTACGATAACCAGTAAACTACCTTATTAGAGGTCTAGAATTGCATAGTTAGTACTAATATCTTTAACTAACAATATACAACCTATAGACACGACAGGTTTTAACTAGCGATAGTTATATAATTAAGGTAGAGATCGTAAACAACAAGCTAGACGTTATAATAAAGGTAGTACTAGAACACCCTATACAGGAATTCTTACAGTAAATTAATCGATAATGGGTTCCGGTACCTAGAATACTCTAGAACGTATATAATTAACAGAAAAAAGACTAGACCGACTACTTCGAGGGCAGTAGTACCGGCCCGTTTAACGGTTAGATCCTCTAGAAGTCTAGCTCTATACAAGCTCAGCTATCTATAAAATATACCTATATACTCGGGCAACAATAAACCACAGAAACATTAAAATTATAATTAATTTAGACGCAATAGGCAACTTTATCTTAATACGCTGCGTTAAGGAGTACTAGATACAAACATAAAAAAAGAAATTACCCTACGTACTATCTAGATTTTAAGGGGCAGAGGAAAGAGTCGACTACAAGACTTTGCCAATAGATATAATAATTAAGAACTATTAGGAAGAAATTACTTATAATATTATAGATATTAATTAGTACTACGCTGTACTAGATATACCTTAGTTATAATAATATAACCTAGAAGTAAATTAGAGAACTAAGAAACTTCTCTTTACTAGGTATAAGTACTCTAAATAAGAGTCGTTCTGCAGAATAAATACTCTATAAGCTATTTTTAGTAGTAAGAATAAGGAGCGCGATAAAGAACTTACGCGGGTTAGTACTACTATACTCCGACATTTAGACATTCTATGAGAGAAGTCTAACGCAGTATCTTGTCTGTAGCTAACTATATACAAGTATAAACAAAAGATAACTATACGCTAACGATTCTATACAACGATAAGTACTCAGTTAATTACTAAGATACTAGGGAAATACAGTTAATTTCGATATCTATTTAAGAAAGCTAAGTCAAACTTAGCTCTCTTAGAATATAAACCGTAGGATTATATAATACCTTTATAAGAAGGCAAGACATTAACATTCGATTCAATATACTTTCTTATTACAGATACTAGCCCCAGACGGCCTAGCGTACACCCAAGCATCAACCACCGCTAGTTATCTTAGCCCTACCAGTATTATTCCCGACTAAGCCTATAAACCCGCCGTAGGCATTATCGAATAAAACGGCTATAAGAGCCTACGTTCCTTACAAACCCAATATAGGCATTATCGAGATTAACGGACATAGAGAAACTTCTCTATGTACCTTAGACTATATAGCTAGACTAATAGCTAACCTTAGAATAGACTTTAGTTTATTAACTTAATATTTAAATATAAGTTCTTTAACTATATTTAGATAACGTACTTTACCTTCTATCTACTTTAGTTAAGTCTCTCTTATCTATAGTAATCTGTCTCGTCTCTCCTGTCTTTTAGTCTCTAGCACACAAGATACCTACTACTAAGGTCAATAAGCATACAAGGTAAGTAAGCCTTAGTTTAGTTCTCTTAGCGACCGGCGTTATACTTTAACAGACTCGCTACGAAAGTAGAGAAAGCAGATTAATTATATTTACTACTTCGGTACCCAATAGCTGCGACGCTACAGACAGATTGACCAATAGAATGGCTAGTACAAGTAAGATATCGGACGTTAACACTAAAATAAGTAAAAGCTTCTTAAATAAACGTTCTAAAGTTACTTTATTCTTAATACGCCTAGCTATATACTTTAAAACTTATAAAGACTAGTTTCTAAACGATACTACTATAGTTCTATTCGCTACCTCTTATATAGACGGAGATGCCTATAAGTAAGTTAAGTACTACCTCGACGATTTCTTATTTACCTTAATAAAGAGTAGGCGCGAGGATACCGATAAGTTCTTCGCTAGCTTCGCCTTCTTTTAAAAGAAGCTTCGTAAAATCTTTAAATAGACCGACGCTAGACGCGTCGCTATTAGAAAGCTTAGAAACCTTAAATAAATAGGACCAGTGAGCAGGTACGCCGCTAAATTTATATAGTATGCTAATTAAACAGGGTAGAACGAGAAACCTCTAATCGAGACCTTTTACGAAGGACTTAAGAATTATATTAAGGAAATAATCTATATTCGTAAAGAGAAGTTTAATAATTTCGACAACTTTATATAACGAGCAAAGAAGATCGACGACAGCAACTTTAAAAGATAAATAGAAAAGAAGGATAATCTTACTAATAGATTCTATAAAACAAAGAATCGAGCAAACTTACGGCAAGACTGAGGCGATCCAATAGAGTTAAATTTTACTAAGCCTTAAGGGAAACTAAACAACTAGGAACAAGAACACAGAATAAAGAACAAGCTATACTTATATTACAGAAAACTAGGGTATTAAGTTAAAAAATGCTGTTTTAAGAAATAACAGTTTAATAGTACTAGGAAGAATAAACACAATAATCGACCTTAGAAACTCTGCTTCCTGCGACAATAGTTCAATATAACTATTTAGACACAAAAAGACTATAGTCGCGATAAGACAATAGAATTACTAGTAGCCTTCTCCGACCGCTAATATATAAACTTAACCGGGGACTGTCTCCTTTAAGCGTTTAAACTCTTATCTAAGATTAACTAGAACTGATATAAGTACGTTACTAGACTTACTAAGGAGCAGAAGAATACCTACTAGAACGCCTTCTGTAACTAGAACAACACTTATTAGGCTACTTCCAAGGGAAAGTACAACAAACTAAACTTATTCGATTTACACAGGAATTAGGATACAGGTAGTAAATTATAGGAGAAAATAAAGGAACAACAAATAAAATAGAAACAATAAAACCTATAGAACTGGAATAACATTAACTACACTATTCCGAGGCATTAGATATAGAGTACCGTTACACTATACAAAACACTATTCTAGACTGTATGCTACAATAACGATTGCACGATCTATAAATTCAATAAACTAGGGTTAAAATAATAGCTAAAGAAACTAAAATCTCTGAAACAAGGTTCGATACAAGAACTAGGTCTTACCTAAGGACGACCTAGGTTACCTTACCTAGAAACCTAAGGGAAATTTAAGGAAGAACAGACTATAGAAGCTAAGCAAGATAGCAGCTACAATACGTTATAGGCAAGACAACAACTCAAAGACAAAAATATAGATTCTAATAATACAAAATCCTTGCTTAAGGACAATACTAACTAGAAAGAGCAAACTCTAATCCGTTGGGAAGGAATAATATAGAGACTTTGTTAGTTAGCCTTCTACAATAGAAAGTTAAGCGCTAATAGAGATATTAACAATATTCTAAAATATATTTACTTACGCCTACGACGACTAGTAAACTACCTTATTAGGGGTCTAAAATTACGTAGTCAGTACCAATATCTTTAACTAACAATGTATAACCTATAGACACAACGAGTTTTAATTAGCGATAGTTGTATAATTAAAGTAGAGATCGTAAACAATAAACTAAACGTTATAATAAAAGTAGTATTAGAACACTCTATACAGACATTCTTATAGCAAATTAACTAATAATAGGTTCCGGTATCTAGAATACTCTAGAACATATACAATTAATAGGAAAAAGACTAGACCGACTACTTCGAGGGCAGTAGTACCGGTCCGTTTAACGGTTAGACCCTCTAAAAGTCTAGCTCTACGCAAGCTTAGCTACCTATAGAATATACTTATACACTTAGGCAACAATAAACTATAGAAACATTAAAATTATAATTAATTTAAACGCAATAGATAACTTTATCTTAATACGCTACGTTAAGAAGTACTAAATATAAATATAAAAAAAGAAATTACTCTACGTACTGTCTAGATTTTAAGGAGTAGAGGGAAGAGTTAACTACAAGACTTTGCTAATAGGTATAATAATTAGAGACTATTAGAAAGAAATTACTTATAATATTGTAAATATTAATTAGTACTACGCTGTACTAGGTATACCTTAGTTACAACAATATAACCTAAAAGTAGATTAAAGAACTAAGAAACTCCTTTACTAGGTATAAGTACTTTAAACAAGAGTCGTTCTACGGAACGAATACCCTATAAGCTATTTTTAGTAGTAAGAATAAAGAGCGCGATAAAGAACTTATGCGGGTTAGTACTACTATACTTCAACATTTAGATATCTTACGAGAGAAGTTTAACGTAGTATCTCGTCTATAGCTAACTACACGCAAGTATAAATAAGAGACGACTGCACGTTAACGATTCTATACGACAATAAGTACTCAGTTAATAACTAAAATACCTAGAGAATACAATTAATTCTAATACCTGTTTAAAGAAGTCGAGCTAGACTTAGCTCTCCTAGAATATAGACTGTAAGATTATATAATACCTTTATAAGAAGGTAAAACACTAATATTCGGTCTAATATACTTTCTATTAGAAGTAGAAAATTAAGCACTCCGCGACTATCTTAATAAGAATCTTAAGAAAGGATTTATCTAAAAATTAACATTACTAGCCGAATACCCGATACTCTTCGTACTAAAGAAGAATAGCAAACTACGACTTTATATAAATTATAGATAACTAAACAGAGTAACTATTAAAAATTAATACCCTTTACTATATATTAACGAAATAACAGACCGATTGTATAACGTACAATAGTTTATTAAGTTTAACCTACGAGAAGCATACAACTTAATCTAAATAAAGGAGGACGAAGAATAGAAAACGGCCTTCCGTACTAGACACAGACTTTTTAAGTATTACGTTATATTCTTTAAGCTAATAAACGTACTAGTATTATTTTAGAAACTAATTAACAATACACTTAATAATTACCTAGATATATTTATAACTGCTTATCTAGACGATATCCTAGTATATAGCCGTACACTAAAAAAATATAAAAAATATATTAAGAAGGTATTAGAAAGATTAGCGCGTATCGATTTACAAATTAATATTAAGAAAACCTAGTTTTACCAACAATCTATCGAATTTCTTAGATTTATAATTACCGAGTACGGTCTCTAAATAGAAGATTTAAAGATTTAATCTGTTCTAACCTAGCTTATACTAAAGAATATAAAATAATTGTAACAGTTTTCTAGTTTTACTAATTACTACAGGCGATAGATATTTAACTTTAGTTAAATTATAGCACCGCTGTCTTAACAAATAAAATAATCGATAGGGTTCTCTTAAACGTAAAAAGAACAATTAGTATTTAAAGAACTTAAAGAAGCTTTTAAGATTAAGCCCGTACTAGCAATATTTAACCCTAACTTACTAATTATTATAAAAACAGACGCGTTAGACTATATAGTTAAAGTATATATAAGTTAAAACAATAAAGAAAGAAAGCTTAGACCAGTAGCTTTCTACTTAAAAAAAATATTACTTACAGAATAGAACTACAATATTTACAATAAAAAGCTTTTAGCTATTATAGCAGTATTTAAAATATAGCAAGCTTACCTAAAAGAAGCAAACTATACGATTATAGTATATATAGACTATAAGAACCTAACTTATTTTATAACAACAAAGAAACTTAACTGTAAACAAGTTAAATAGTTAAAGACTATAGCTCTATACAACTTTATTATTACCTACAAGAAGGGTTTTAAGAACAATAGAGCCGACGCTCTAAGCTAACGTCTAAATTACCTTAATAACAAGGAATATATCGAACATACAATATTTCGAGAATACAATAATGAGATTAGATACAATCAATTGACTATAACAACCGAGTTTATTATTAAACTAAACAGCTAAATTCTAGATATCCTAAACGACTCTAAAACCTACCAAGAAAACAAGAAACGACACCTAGAATTAACTAAGAACAATAAGAAATATTACAAATTCTAAGGCAAAATCTACGTCCCGAGGAATCTAATTCGAAACATTATTAGTAACTTTTACAATAACCCGACTAAAGAATATAAGAGTATCGATAATACTATAGAAAAGATTATAAGAACCTACTATATCCCGAGAATCCGACATTACGTCGAGAATTATATCTAAGAATACAATATATACGCAAGAACTAAGTACTCAAGGCACTTACTATACAGTAAACTATAACTACTAAAGATACCCGAGAGACTATAGTATACAGTCTTACTAAACTTTATTACTAAGTTACTAATCTTTAAGGATCTACTTATAGAAGTAGCTTATAACGTTATTCTAGTTATATGCGATAAACTAACAAAGTACGTATACTTTGTACCTTACAAAGAAGCCAGCAATTTAGAATAATTAGTATACACATTCTTTTAGATTATCCTAGCAAACTATAGTTAACCGCAAAGAATTATCTTAAATAGAGACTAGAAATTTGTCTTACGGTTTTAAATATTTCTAATACAACAACTAGAAACAAAACAAAAGATGTCTACGTTATTTTATCTACAAACAGACAGACAAATAGAACGAACAAATTAGACATTAGAACAATATCTGTGGGCATACATTAACTACTAGTAAAACGACTAAATATAATTACTATTAGTAGCGTAAGTAGCGTACAACGATATAAAGAACAATATAACTAAGATAACTCCGTTTTACGTCTTATATAGCTATTACCCTCTTTAAGGAAGACAACTATAAAATACTATAGAGAACGAATTAGCTATACGAATAGCTACGAACATAAAATACCTGTACTAGCAGTTAAAGTCTAACAGCGAGTTTATTACAGAACGAACGAGAAAATAGTATAATAAGTTAAAGACGACTCCGAACACAAGCATAAAAGAGAAGAGAAGAGCTTACTTACTTATAAGAAACTTAAAAACTATTAGATTAAGCAAAAAACTTGACTATACTAAAATAGAACCGTTTAAAATCTTACAGTAGTTAAAACCTGTAACCTTTAAACTTAAACTTCTAAAGACAATAAGAATATATTTTATATTCTATATAGCGCTGTTAAAGCTAGCCTACTCCTAAGAAGTAGAACGACCTAACTTAGAAATCCTTTCTAATAATTAAGAACTTAAGTATAAGGTTAAAACTATTTAAGCTTATAAATAATATCGAGGCAAACAACAATATCTTATAAAATAGAAAGGATATTTCAAACATAAAAATTAATAGAAACCAGAATAAAACCTAACTAACTATAAAGACACTATTTAACGATATTAAAACTAGAATATTAATCGGTTATAGCAGCACTAATACTCTAATCTACTATTTAGTGCGTCTCGTCGGTATCTAGGTTACCTACAAATAAACTAGCCTACTACGTTATAGAACTACTATCTAACTTCGAATAGAGATTACTTTAAAAGTTAATAAATAACCTGCTTAGACATTTAAATATATCGCTATTAGCTATCAACGTAGTAAACTTCTTTTGCTTCAATAACTTATTTTAAGCTAACTTCGCTGCTACCCGCGTACAAGTCTTTTTAACCTTCTCTTTTAACTTTTAGACCTTAGATCGGTTACGCTATATAGCCGCAATTAACGCTGCTATTTAAGACTTTAACGCGCGTAACTAACGTTTTGTACGCTAAAGGGCAGCCGACTGAGAGAAATATTGAGAATAAACCGAACGCGCTGCAACTAAGTTAGTTTCAGGCATTATAGAAAGATAACAATAGGGTATACTATCTGCTATCGATACCCGTAAATTATAACTCTTCTTATCCCGAGTATATACTAAACACGTCGCCTTTCTAAACTAAACTATATACCTTTCCTTAGTCGATATATATTTAAAACAAGAAGGTATTTTAATACCGTAGACTTTAATTAATAGGTATTAGCTATACTTTTTATTAGGACCTATAGTAACGGACTTTATACAAGGTATAGCGACTTATAGATTAATTACAAAAGAAGGAACGAAACGTAACTTATAGGTATTTAAAAGGCTAAGAGTTAATTAAGAACAATTTAACTAAAAGAGAGGGAATTATATTACAAATACTAGCTCTAAACAGCCTACCGTATACTTAAGTACTAATTACCGCTAGTTATCTTAGCCCTACTAGTATTATTCCTAACTAAGTCTATAAACCCGCTATAAGCATTATTAAACAAGATAGCTATAAAAGTCTACGTTTCTTATAAACCTAATATAAGTATTATTAAGATTAACGAACATAAAGAAACTTTCCTATATATCTTAAACTATATAGCTAGACTAATAATCGATCTTAAAATAGACTTTAGTTTATTAACTTAATATCTAAATATAAGTTTCTTAACTATATTTAAGTAACGTACTTTACCTTCTATCTACTCTAATTAAGCCTCTCTTACCTTTTATAATCTATCTCGCCTCTCCTACCTTTTAGTCTCTAGCATACAAGACATCTACCACTAAGGTCGATAAGTATACAAGATAAGTAAGCCTTAGTTCGGTTCTTCTAGCGACCGGCATTATACTCGGTAATATTTTGTTAGTATTATATTTCTTTACTCTACGTAAATTCTTGTAATCTAAACGGTACGACGGCGCGTCTACTAGGTTCTTGCTATCCGTACGGTATAGTATTTTAAAGTTAAATACTAACAGGTCTTTTGTCTAGCGCGCCTGTCGGCAAGACAATACTTTTGTTGTTATAAAATACTATAGATTATTATAGTCTATTACAACCTTTACTAAGTGCTGTATATTAATAAGATAATAACGCTAGTACTTAAAGCTAGATTATATTGCTATAAGCTCTTTATTATAGGTATTATATCTTAGCTTAGCGTCTATAAATTTCTTTAAAAAGAACGCTATCGGATATAAATATATATCCGCCTTATTATTAATACTAGTTTAGACGGTATCTGCTATATCTAGTATAAACAAGCTTAAGTTAATATTTAACGGTAATAGTAATTGGCTATCTTTCCTTAGCTAAAGTAAGATACCTGCTATTATAAAGTTTAATACGTTAGTTATTAAAACGATCGATAGTATCGAATTAAAGTACGTTAGTATTAGTATATTTATAAAGGCTTGCTTTAGCGCTTTAAAAGCTTTTTGTTAAGCTTTGCTCTAAACAAACTTAATGTCTTTTGTTAGTACGTTTATTAGCACTACAATACGGCTAAATCTATAGATAAATTGCTGATAAAAGTTTACAAATTCTAAGAAGAACAGGATCTGCTTTATAGTAGTAGAAACTAGCTATTCGGCTATAGTCCGTACCCTTTTTAAGTCTATTTCGATATTATCGACTTTTACGGTAAATCCTAGGAAAGAAACTTTAGTAATATAAAATTAACACTTAAACAGCTTTATAAATAAACCTTATTTATAGAGTATTTATAGGACTTCTTTAATATAGTCTTTATAGCTTTCCTCGTCTTTAGAGAAAATTAAAATATTGTTTATATAAACAATATATACGGTATCAATAAGATTGCCTATAGCTTTATAGATATATACCTAGAACGTAGTAGAGGCGTTTACTAGTCTAAAAGGTATTATTAGGTATTTATAGTGCTTATATTGGATACAAAATACTGTCTTCTACTTATTTCCTTTACGAATACAGATACAGTAATAGATATCGCAAAGATTAAGCTTTATAAATACTTTTGAGCCTTGTAGACGATTAAAAATCTTAGAGACTAGCGGCAATGTATAGCGATTCTTTATAGTTATATTGTTTAAACCGCGGTAGTTAATATATAGTCTTAATAATCTATCTATCTTAAGTATAAACAGAACTAGAGTACCCGCCGGACTAATAGAGAGTTGTATCTATTCTTTCTTAGTTATAGCATTTAGGTACTTTTAGAGCGTCTTTAGCTTATTCTGCGATATAGGGTAGATTAGCTTATACAGAGGTTCTATGCTATTCTTAAGTTTAATCTTATAAGTATGCTTATTAAGCGGCGCAAGCTTACTTAACAGTTCTTTAAAAAAGATATCTTTATATTTAGTGTACTAAGAAGGAAGCTTATCTTACTTCTCTACTTTCTTAGGCTCGCTATCTAGAGTCCGGTTTAGCAGCAAACTAACGTCGAATAAGACCGCTATTTAATACTTATAACGTTTATCCGCTCTTATCTATAAGATTGTAGAGTAGTACTGTTCGCCTCTTTATAAATATACTAAAATTATATCTTTATTAACAATTTTAACAGATTTAGCTTCTACTACCCGTTCTTTAGGCGCAAAGAGGTTTCTCTAAGCAATTATTCTTATCGCTTAGCTAATTTAAGGCTCAACTTGCTTAAGCTATAGGTATTCTAAGACGAGGCTGTATCCTACAAAGTTGGCCGAATATAGATAGAGTTAGTAATACCGTTTCTCCCTATATACGTCTCTTATAGTTACGTTTACGTTATAAGCGCCGTAAAGCTATAACTTATTTTTATTAAAGAACTTAGTATACAGAAGCTTTACTCTATACAATTTTTGCTATTCTCTTTTAAGTACAATATTAAATTAATAAGGTTAATCTTTGTACCGAAATTTACTAGCGCGAGGACCTCTTGCGGCAACCTATTTAGCTGTACCAAGACTTTAATTTATTCTCACCGTTAATCGACAGCCTTAAGCTTTAGAGACGCGAGACTTATTCTTAAGGCTTATTGTTTCTCCGTTTAACTAGTATTAAATTGATATTAGTTTAGAGCGTAGTACATTTAGTAGTATAATACTCTTTCTAATTATACGTAAAGTAGATAATATTTATCTTACTGTATATCGACCCTAGTTGCTTCTATACGGCAGAGCAATTATCTCTTTATCGGACCAATAAGTTGCCTTGTCCTTGATATAAACTGCCTTGTCCGCGGCCTAACCCCTATAGAAATACTCTAGCGTTATAACCGCCATAGTTTATATTTAATCCGCTACCGAAGCGATTTCAGTTTATATTAGTATTGCGGGCGTTCTACGATATACTACGATTAATATTTATATATTAATAAACTTTTTTTAGAAGCTTGTTTCTATCTTTAAGCAGGTTTTTTAAGAGACTTTACTTAATTAGCTTTACCTTAATTTATAAAGATAAGCGCGTATAGTAGAATACGGTCCAATTTAGGTCCGATATCTTGCTATTTAGCAACTTAGTTTCTTTATTCTATAGAAAGCTTAGAAAGTCCTTGAGCTTCTACGTTAAACTCTATATCAACGTAAAGAACTTTTCTGCGTTAGCTGTAGTAGCCGTAGCTAAGTCGACGATACATTTTATTATCTATTTTTTAAAGTACACTTATATATAGAGCAACGTCTTCTCTTTATTCTCTTTAGTGTAAGTTCGCTATCTATCTACTAGGTCTCTAAAAAGTCCTTAAACGTATTAAATAATAATACGAACGTTATCGAAGTCCGATACGTTAGCTATCTAAAATCTTTTCTTAATAGTTTAAGTTTATTAAGTGTCTATAGAGTTTATAACTCTCTTAAGCTTAGACGTCTCTTTCTTAAAAAGCTCGTTAATCTAGCTTTAAAGGCTTAAATCGCTCTATAGCCGCTTACTACCAGTCTTTAAATTACAGACAGACTGAAGCTTAACTTCAAGTATTCGCTTTTTAAGCTTAAGCTTCTTAATAGTATACTGCTACTGCTATACTAGCAGTTCTTATCTTAGCTTTTGTACCTTAACGCTTAAAAAGGCGCTAAAGAGGAATTTTTCGCGGTTAAAGCCTTAATAAGCCTCTTTATCGCTGTTATTGTTTTAGTTTAGACTATTATCCTTTTTAGTTTGCGATCTGCTCGACGTCTGTTTGCCGGCTTGTAAGCTCTCTTGCTTATTGTTGTCGTTAAATCCTATATAAGGGTTCTAGTCTTCTTTAGCGTTAGCTATATTTTGCTACGCTTTATATTTTGCTTGTGTAGCGGATATAAAGCAACTACCGTCGTGTACTTAGTTCCTTGCTTGTTCTCTTTAAACATAGTACTTGTTAGTACCAGCCATTAATTAATTTTAATATTATTTATTTTAACGTGTATACAGAGTCTTAGCTATACTTAATTATGCCGGGTTGACCCCTAAGCGACGTCGATAAGGTGTCTAACTGTCGGCCGCCCCTCTTATAGGTTTAGAATAATTAGAATATAATCTAAATGTAGAACAGAGAGCAGTTAGATAGCAAAAAGGGCTTAAATAGGCCCTACTAGTGTTTAAGCTAATTATTAAGGAGATCAGAAAGGAATGCATCCACTAGAGAAAAGATATCCTCTTAGGATCGCAGTCTTCCTAAATAGACAACATTCTGTTCTAATTTGCTATCGGAACGTTTATACATTATATATAAGCAATAGATATTTAATTTTAACTAAGTTATAGCACCGCTGTCTTAACAGACAAAATAATTAATAGAATTCTTTTAAATGCAAAAAGAATAATTAGTATTTAAAGAACTTAAGGAAGCTTTTAAAATCGAGCTAATATTAGTAATATTCGACCTTAATCTACCAATTATTATAGAAATAGACGCGTTAGACTATAAAATTAGAGTATATATAAGTTAAAATAATAAGAAAAGAAAGCTTAAATTAGTAACTTTTTACTTAAAAAATATTACTTATAAAGTAGAATTATAATATTTACGATAAAGAGCTTTTAGCTATTATATTAGTATTTAAGATATAACAAGCTTACTTAGAAGGAGTATAATATACGATTATAGTATATACCAACTATAAGAACCTAACTTACTCTATAACAATAAAAAAACTTAACTGCAGGTAAGTTAGATAGTTAAAAACTATAGCTTTATATAACTTTATTATTACCTACAAGAAAGGTTTTAAGAACGATAGAGCAGATACTCTTAGCTAACGATTAGACTATCTTAACGATAAGAAGTACGTCGAGTACGCAATATTTTAAAAATATAACGACGAGATTAGATACAATTAACTAGCTATAACAACTAAATTTGTTATAGAACCAAATAGCCGAATCTTAAATATTCTAAACGACTCTGAAACTTACTAAGAAAACAAAAAACAATATCTAAGACTAACAAAAAACAATAAAGGCTATTACAAGTTTTAAAGAAAGATCTACGTTCTAAGAAATCTAATCTAATAGATTATTAGTAACTTTTACAATAACTTAATAAAAAGATATAAGGGCATCGACAATACTATTAAAAAGATTATAAGAACTTACTATATCCCGAGAATTCAATATTACGTTAAAGAGTATATTTAAGAATACAATATATACGTAAAAACTAAATACCCGAGGTATTCGCTCTATAGCAAATTACAACTACTAAAAATACCTGAAAGACTATAGTATACAGTCTTACTAAACTTTATTACTAAGTTACTGCTTTTTAAGGACCTACTTATAAAAGTAGCTTACAATACTATCTTAATTATATACAATAAACTAACAAAGTATACGTACTTTGTACTATATAAGAGAGCTAGTAACTTAGAATAACTAATATATATCTTTCTTTAGATTATCCTAGCTAATTATAGATAACTACAAAGAATTGTCTCTAACAAAGATTAAAAATTTATCTTACGATTTTAAATATCTCTAATGCAACAACTAAGAACTAAACAAAAAATATTAACTTTATTTTACCCGCAAACAGACAGACAAACTAAAAGGACTAATTAAACACTAAAGCAATATCTCTAAGTATATATTAACTACTAGCAAGATAACTAAGTATAACTGTTATTAATTACGTAAGCCGCGTATAATAATATAAAGAACGATACGACTAAGACAACTTTATTCTACGTCTTATATAGCTACTACCCTCTTTAAGGCAGATAGCTATAAAATACTATAGAAAACAATACTGCTATACAGATAATAATAAACATAAAGTATCTGTACTAGTAGTTAAAGTCTAATATTGAGTTTATTAATAAACGTACGTAGATATAGTATAATAAATTAAGGTTTATTTAAATACGAGTATAAAAGAGAGGGAAAGAGTGTATCTACTTATAAGAAATCTTAAAACTACTAGACCAGACCGAGTAAAAAACTTAACTATACTAAGATAGAACCGTTTAAAATTCTACAATAATTAAGACTCGTAACGTCTAAACTTAAACTTTTAAGAATAATAAGAATATATCCTATATTCTATATAGCGCTATTAAAATTAGCCTATTTTTAAGAAGTAGAACGACTTAACTTAGAAATTCTTTCTAACAACTAAGAACTTAAATATAAGGTTGAAATAATCCGAGTATAACGTCAATTGCTAAAAGAACCGAACTAAGGCTCACTTATCTTGTATACTTGTTAACCTTAGTAGTAAGTATCTTGTGTACTAGAGACTAAAAGGTAGAAGAGACGAGATAGATTATAAAAGGTAAGAAGGGCTTAACTAAGTAGACAGAAGATAAAGTACGTTACTTAAATATAGTTAAGAAACTTATATTTAGATATTAAGTTAATAAACTAAAGTCTATCTTAAGGTTAGCTATAAGTCTAGCTATATAGTTTAAGATATATAAGGGAGTTGTTAGAAATTAACTAACTAGCTAGTTAGCCGGAACCCTTAGAGATCTAGAGTATCGAATAGGTTCTATTGTCTGTCTTAGCTTAGAATAGAACAAGCCTTTTACCTAAAGAATTGGGTCTAGTAGCCCGAGTTTAGAATAAAAAGAAGTATTATACAACCTATTCTAAACAGCTAGCCTATAGTTTAAGATAATATAGAATAAACTTAAAGACTAATAGTTTTAAATAGATAGAATTACTGTCTTATACAATAAGTTACAGGTTATTTAGCCTCTATTAAAAAAATAGATATTTAGTAAATTCTATATAGATCGCTAAACTTAGATATATAAGCTAAAATCTTTTTAAAGAATTTTGACTAATAAGACAAATAATATAATAATAGCTTCTCTTTATTATTAAGTATTGTATCTATACTAAGCGTAAGTATTGTATTAGTCTTAAGCTAGTCTTATCTTTCTACTCTTTATAGTAGTATCCTTCTTCTTCTCTGTACCTTTTAAATAGGAGTTTCTCTATGTCCGTTAGTCTCGATATTGCTTATATTAGGTTTATAGAGAATATAGGCCTTTGTAGCCGTCTTGTTTATTAATGCTTATAGCGGGTTTATAGGCTTAGTCGGGAATAATGCTGGTAGGGCTAAGATAACTGACGGTAGTTAATACTTAGAAGTACGCTAAGCCGTCTAGAGCTGGTATCCGTAACACCAAGTCTATAAACAATATTGAGTCAAACGACAGTACCTTATTAAATAGAAAGGATACTCTAAATACAAAAATTAATAGAAACTAAAACAAAATTTAACTAACTATAAGGATACTATTTAACAATACTAGAATTAAAGTATTAATCGGTTGTAACAGTACTAACGTTCTAATCTACTATTTAGTGCGCCTCGCCGGTACTTAGATTACCTATAAACAAGCCAGCATACTATATTATAGGGCCATTCTCTAACTTTAGATATAGATTGTTATAAAAATTTATACTTAAGCTACTCGGTATATTTACAATATTACTACTAAATATAGCTGCTAGCTATTCTTCTTTAAATAAAGTATTATTTTAATCTATTTTATTTTACGTTTAGATATATAATCTTTTAAGCTTCTTCTCTAAACTAATAACCGCCGCTTTAACGGCTTTACGCTACCGTTTCGCTATATAAATAACTTCTTTTTCTTCTGCTAAACGCTTACGCTGCTTCTATAGAGCGTTCAATACTTATAAGTACTAAGAGCAGATACTTTAAGCTAAAAACGAATTAGAACTAGCTAAATAAACATTAAGATAAGAACTAACTATCCTCTAACGACGGACAAACGTTATATAACTTCTTATCGTAAATATATATAAAGTACGATGCCTTTCTAGACTTTAAAATACACTTTTTGTCTAAATAAGAGCAACGGAAATACGAAGGTATCTTCTAACTATAAACTTTAGCAAGAACGGTATTAATCTCTAGCGCTTTATTAGCGTTAGAGACCTTCTTAGCTTTAAGTATAATAATTTATAGAACTAAACTTATTACTAAGTATTTAAAAGGTGTAGGGAAGAAGAAGGATACTACTATAAAGAGTAGAAAGACGAGACTAGCTTAGAACTAGTACAATACTTAGGCTTAGTACAGGTACAATACTTAGTAATAAGGAAAAGCTATTGTTATATTGTCTGTCTTATTAGCTAAAATTCTCTAGAGAGATTTTAGCTTATATATTTAAGTTTAGCAGCTTATATAGAACTTATTAAATATCTGTTCTTTTTAATAGAAGCTAAATAACCTATAACTTACTATATAAGACAGTAATTTTATCTATTTAAAACTATTAGTCTCTAAGTTTATTCTATATTGTCTTAAACTATAGACCAGCTGTCTAAAATATGTTGTATAATGCTTCTTTTTATTCTAAGCTCGAGCTACTAAGCCCGACCCTTTAAGTAAAAGACTTGTTCTATTTTAAGCTAAGACAGCCAATAGGATCTATCTAATACTCTAGATTCCTAGAGATTCCAACTAACCAGCTAGTTAGTAAATTTCTAATACTAAGCAACTACAAGGTTTTAATATCTTTAGAGCCGTTAAGAATAACTAGTCTTAAAGAGAAGACCTTACATTACAATTTTACTATATTAGGCTAGTATAAGGCTAAGCATAACTAGCCTTATTAAAGTATTATATAAAATACCCAACAACTTTAATATAGCAACGTTAGTATTGTCGCTATATTGTAGTAAAATCTTAATAACGCAATAAAAAGGTTATTAAGACCGTTAAACATAAAAAAATATATATTTATACCTTAAATTATATAGTTAAACTAATAGTTAGCTTTAAAATAGGTTTTAGTTTATTAACTTAATATTTAAATATAAGTTTCTTAACTATATTTAAGTAATATACTTTATTTTTTATTTACTTAGTTAAGTTTCTTTTATCTTCTATAATTTATCTTATTTCTTCTATTTTTTAGTCTTTAGTATATAAAATATCTACTATTAAGGTTAATAAGTTTATAAGGTAAGTAAGCCTTAGTTTAGTTTTTTTAGTAATTAGCGTTATATTTAGCTTAATAGTATATTTCTTAAAAAAATATTATAGTTAAAAGAAGATATATTTATTATAGCTAAGTACTTACTACTTAAAGCTAATTAAAGTAAACTTTCTTATTACTATTATTTTATTTAAAAAATAATTAGTAAAGCGTTATATTATCTTATTAATAGCTAAGTATATTAATAACGTTATAATATCTTTAAGTAGCTACTATAGTTACTTAAATAAATTATTTATTTTAGTATATTAGTTCTAATCCTTTTACTAAGAAAAGATATAAAAAAATTACTTAATTTATTAGTAACGCTTTAAGCTTATTACTACTATTAAGTTCTTTTTAGTTATTAACTAATACTTATTAATAAGCTTAGTAAAAAATAATTTAAGTTTAATATATATAATAATAGTAGTAAATATATAAGCTTTTTTAAGTATAATATTATACTAACTACGCTAAGAACTCTCTTTACTATTCTTTATATTTTAAAGAGCTATATATTTATTAATATTATTAATAAACTACTAAAAAATCTTATTATTAAAGAACAATAAAAAAATAGAGGCTAAGTTATTATTATTAATATTGTTAAGTAAATATATAGAGTATTTATTAAAAAGGTACAGGAAAGAAGAAGAATACTACTATAAAGAATAAAAAGACGGGACTAGCTTAAAACTAATATAATACTTAAACTTAATATAAATATAATACTTAGTAGCAAAAAAAAGCTATTATTATATTATTTATCTTATTAGCTAAAATTCTTAAAAGAGATTTTAGCTTATATATTTTAAGTTTAATAGCTTATATAAAACTTATTAAATATCTATTCTTTTCATAAAAGCTAAATAACCTGTAACTTACTATATAAAACAGTAATTTTATCTATTTAAAACTATTAGTCTCTAAGTTTATTCTATATTGTCTTAAATTATAGACCGGCTGTCTAAAATAGGTCGTATAATACTTCTTTTTGTCCTAATTTTAGGCTACTAGGCCTATCCCTTTAAGTAAAAGACTTATTCTATTTTAAGCTAAGACAGTTAATAGAGCCTATCCGATACTCTAGGTCTCTAGGGGTTCTAACTAACTAGCTAGTTAGTTAATTTTTAATACTAAGCAACTATAAGGTTTTAATATCTTTAGAGCTGTTAAGAATAATTAGTCTTAAAGAGAAGACCTTATATTACAATTTTACTGTATCGAGCTAGTATAAGGCTAAGTATAAATAACTTTATTAGAGTATTATATAGGATACTTAATAACTTTAATATAGCGACGTTAGTATTGTCGCTATATTATAGTAAAATCTTAATAACGCGATAAAAAGGTTATTAAGACCGTTAAATATAAAAAAAATATATCTTTGTAGCTTAAATTATATAGCTAAACTAATAGCTAGCTTTAGAATAAACTTTAATTTATTAACTTAATATTTAAATATAAGTTTTTTAACTATATTTAAGTAATATACTTTATCTTCTATTTACTTAGTTAAGTTTCTTTTACTTTTTATAAGTTATTTTATCTCTTCTATCTTTTAGTCTTTAGTATATAAGATATTTACTACTAAGATTAATAAGTTTATAAGGTAAGTAAGCCTTAGTTCGGTTCTTTTAGTAACTAATATTATATTTAGCTTAATAGTATATTTTTAAAAAAAATACTATAACTAAAAGAAAATATATTTATTATAGCTAAGTACTTACTACTTAAAGTTAATTAGAGTAAACTTTCTTATTACTATTATTTTATTTAAAAAGTAACTAATAAAGTATTATATTGTTTTATTAATAGCTAAGTATATTACTAACGTTATAATATTTTTAAATAGCTACTATAGTTACTTAAATAAATTATTTATTTTAGTATATTAGTTCTAATCCTTTTACTAAGAAAAAATATAAAAAAATTGTTTAATTTATTAGTAACGCTTTAAGCTTATTATTACTATTAAGTTTTCTTTAGTTATTAACTAATATTTATTAATAAGCTTAGTAAAAAATAATTTAAGTTTAATATATATAATAATAGTAATAAATATATAAGCTTTTTTAAGTATAATATTATACTAACTATGCTAAGAACTCTCTTTACTATTTTTTATATTTTAAAGAGCTATATACTTATTAATATTATTAATAAACTACTAAAGAATCTTATTGTTAAAAAAAAATGAAAAAATAAAGGCTAAGTTATTATTATTAATATTATTAAGTAGATATATAGAGTATTTATTAAAAAGATACAGAAAAGAAGAAGAATACTACTATAAAGAGTAAAAAGACGAGACTAGCTTAAAACTAATATAATGCTTAAGCTTAGTATAAGTATAATACTTAGTAGTAAGAAAAAGCTATTATTATATTATCTGTCTTATTAACTAAAATTCTCTAAAAAGATTTTAGCTTATATATTTAAGTTTAACAGTTTATATAAAACTTACTAAATATCTATTCTTTTTAATAGAGGCTAGATAACCTATAACTTACTATATAAGATAGTAATTCTATCTATTTAAAACTATTAGTCTCTAAGTCTATTTTATATTGTCTTAAACTATAGGCTAGCTGTCTAAAATAGATTGTATAATGCTTCTTTTTATTCTAAATTCGAGCTATAGGCCCGATCCTTTAGATAAAAGGCTTATTCTATTTTAAACTAAGTATAACGCCGGTCGCTAAGAGAACCGAACTAAGGCTTACTTACCTTATATACTTATCGACCTTAGTAAGAGGTATCTTATATACTAGAGACTAAAAGATAGAAGAGGCGAAATAGATTATAAAAGGTAAGAGGAGCTTAACTAAAGTAGATAGAAGATAAAGTACGTTACTTAAATATAGTTAAAAAACTTATATTTAAATATTAAGTTAATAAACTAAAGTTTATTATAAGGTTAGCTATTAGTTTAGCTATATAGTTTAAGATATAAAGGTATATTTTTTTGTATTTAATAGTTTTAATAATCTCTTTGTTACGTAGTTAGAATTCTATTGCAATATAGCAACGTTACCGATATCGCTATATCGAAGTTATTGGGTATACTATATAATACTCTAATAAGGCTAGCTACGCTTAGCTCTATACTAGCCTAATAAGGTAAGATTGTAATATAAGGTCCTCTCTTTAAGGCTAGTCGTTCTTAACGGCCTTAAAGACATTAAAACCTTATTGTTGCTCTGTAGTAGATCTAGTTCTATAAGTCGTTATACTTAAAGTTAAGAAAACTCTTAACGCTAATAAAGCGCTTAAGATTAATACCGTTCTTACCGAAGTCTATAGTTAAGAGATATCTCTGTGTTTCTATTGTTCTTACTTAGACAAGAAGTACGTACTAAAGTCTAGAAAGATATTGTACTTTATATATATTTGCAATAAGAAGTTATATAACGGTCGTCCGTCGTTAAAGGATAGTTAGTCTCTTAGTTTAACGTCCGTTTAGTTAGTTCTAACTTACTTAGCTTAGAGTATCTATTCTTAGTACTTATAGGTATTAAATGCTCTTTAGAGGCAATATAAGCGTTTAGTAGAAGAAAAGAAAGTCGTTTGTATAGCGAAAAGATAGCGTAAAGCTATTAAAGCGGCGGTAGTAGATTTAAAGAAGAAGCTTAAAAGATTATATATTTAGACGTAGAACAAAATAAATTAGAATAATATATTGTTTGAGGAATAATAGCTAGCAGCTATATCTAGTAGTAATATTGTAGATATATCGAGTAGCTTAAGTATAGATTTTTATAATAATCTGTACTCAAAGTTAGATAGTAGGCTACTAATATAGTAGACTAGTTTATTTATAGATAACCTAGGTACCGGCGGAGCGTACTAGATAGTAAATTAGAGTATTAGTGCTACTACAACTAATTAATATTTTAATTCTAATATCGTTAAATAGTATCTTTATAGTTAGTTAGGTTTCGTTTTGGTTTCTATTAATTTCTATGTTTAAAATATCCTTTCTATTTTATAAGATACTGTTGTTTACCTTAATATTGTTTATAAGCTCAAATTGTTTTAATCTTATACTCGAGTTCTTAATTGTTAGAAAAGATTTCTAGGTTGAATCGTTCTACTTCTTAAGAGTAAGCTAACTTTAACAGCGCTATATAAAATATAGGATATATTCTTATTGTCTTTAGGAGTTTAAGTTTAAATATTATAGGTTTTAATTGCTGTAAGATTTTAAACGGTCTTGTCTTAGTGTAGTTAAGTTTCTTACTTAGTCTAATAGTTTTTATATTTCTTATAAGTAAGTAAGCTCTTTCCCCCTCTTTTATGCTTATATTTAGAGTAGTTCTTAACTTGTTATACTATTTCCTTGTTTGTTCGTTAATAAACTCGTTGTTAGACTTTAACTATTGATACAGAGTTTTTATGCTTGTAGCTATTCGCGTAGCTAATTTGTTTTCTATATTATTTTATAGTTATCTTCTTTAAAGAGGGTAATAGCTATATAAAGCATAAAACAGAGTTATTTTAGTTATATTGTTTTTTATATTATTGTACGCGGCTTACGCTACTAGTAGTAATTGTATCTAGTTATTTTGCTAGTAGTTAATATATGCCTAGAGATACTATTTTAGTGTTTAATTCGTCTGTTTTATTTATTCGTCTATTTATAGATAAAACGATATAGACATTTTCTATTTTATTTCTAGTTGTTGCATTAGAGATGTTTAAAATTGTAAGACGAATTTTTAATCTCTATTAGAGATAACTCTTTATAATTGTCTATAGTTAGCTAGAATAATTTAAAGAAATATATATACTAACTATTCTAAATTGTTAGCTTTCTTGTAAGGTACGAAGTACGCGTACTTCGTTAGTTTGTCGCATATAACTAGAATAGCGTCGTAAGCTACTCTTATAAGTAAATCCTTAGAGATTAGTAACTTAATAATAAAGTTTAGTAAGACTATATACTATAGCCTCTTAAGCGTTTTTAGTAGCTATAGTTTACTGTATAGTAAGTATCTTAGATACTTAGTTCTTGCGTATACGTCGCATTCTTAAATATAATTCTTAATATAGTATTAAATTCTTGGAATATAGTAGGTTCTAGTAATCTTTTAAATAGTATTATTAATATCTTTATATCCTTTTGTTGGGTTATTATAGAAGTTACTAATAATATATTAGATTAGATTCCTCGGAACGTAGATTTTTCCTTAAAATTTGTAATAGCCCTTATTGTTTTTAGTTAGTCCTAAGTATTGTTTCTTGTTTTCCTAGTAAGTCTTAGAGTCGTTTAGAATGTCTAAGATTCGGCTATTTAGTTCGATAACAAACTCAGTTATTATAGCTAATTGATTGTATCTAATCTTATTATTATGTTCTTAGAATATTGCGTACTTAATGTGTTCCTTATTATTAAGGTAATTAGAACGTTAGCTTAGAGCGTCGGCTTTATCGTTCTTAGAACCCTTCTTATAAATAATAATAAAGTTGTATAGAGCTATAGTTTTTAACTATTTAACTTATCTGCAGTTAAGTTTCTTTATTGTTATAAAGTAAGTTAGATTTTTATAGTTTATATATACTATAATTATATAGTTTGCTTCTTTTAAATAAGCTTGCTATATTTTGAATACTGCTATAATAGCTAAAAGCTCTTTATTGTAAATATTATAGTTTTGTTCTATAGATAATATTTTTCTTAAGTAGAAAGCTACTAGTCTAAGCTTTCTTTCTTTATTATTTTAACTTATATATACTCCAACTATATAGTCTAACGCGTCTGTTTTTATAATAATTAGTAAATTAGGGTTAAATATTGCTAATATAGATCTAATCTTAAAAGCTTTCTTAAGCTCTTTAAATACTAATTATTCTTTCTACGTTTAAAAGAATCCTATCAATTATTTTATCTATTAAGACAGCGGTACTATAATTCGATTAAAGTTAAATATTTATTGCCTATAGTAGTTAACAAAACTAAAAAACTATTACAATTGTTTTATATTCTTTAGTATAGGCTAGATTAGAACAGATTAGATCTTTAAATCTTTTATTTAGAGACCGTACTCGGTAATTATAAATCTAAGAAATTCGACAGATTGTTAGTAAAACTAGGTTTTCTTGATATTAATTTATAAATCGATACGCGCTAATCTTTTTAATACTTTCTTAATATATTTTTTATATTCTTTTAGTATACAGCTATATACTAGAATATCGTTTAGATAAGTAGTTATAAATATATCTAGGTAATTACTAAGTGTGTTGTTAATTAGTTTCTAAAATAATTCTAGTACGTTTATTAGCTTAAAGAGTATAATGCAATACTTAAAAAGTCTGTATCTAGTATAGAAGGTCGTTTTCTATTCTTTACCTTTCTTTATATAAATTAAGTTATAGGCTCTTTATAGTTTAAACTTAATAAACTATTGTACGTTATATAATCAATCTATTATTTTGTTAATATATAGTAAAGAGTATTAGTTTTTAATAGTTACTTCGTTTAATTGTTTATAATCTATATAAAGTCGTAGTTTGCTATTCTTCTTTAGTACAAAGAGTATTAGGTATTTAGCTAGTAATATTAATTTTCAAATAAATCTTTTCTTAAGATTTTTATTGAGATAGTCGCAAAGCGCTTAATTTTCTACTTTTAATAGAGAGTATATTAGACCGAATATTAGCGTCTTACCTTCTTATAAAGATATTATATAATTCTACGGTTTGTATTTTAGAAGAGCTAAGTCCGGCTTAGCTTTCTTAAACAGATATTAGAATTAATTATATTCCTTAGGTATTTTAGTAATTAACTAAGTACTTATTGTTGTATAGAATTGTTAGTATATAGTTATCTCTTATTTATATCTATGTATAGTTAGCTATAGATAAGATACTACATTAAACTTTTCTTATAAGATATCTAAGTATTGGAGTATAGTAGTACTAGCGCGTATAAGTTCTTTATAGTACTTCTTATTCTTACTACTAAAGATAGCTTATAGAATATTCGTTCTATAGAACGACTCTTGTTTAGAGTGCTTGTACCTAGTAAAGACGAGTTTCTTAGTTCTTTAATTTACTTCTAGGTTATATTATTGTAACTAAGGTATATTTAGTATAGCGTAGTACTAATTAATATCTACAATATTATAAGTAATTTCTTTTTAATAGTCTCTAATTATTATATCTATTAGCAAAGTCTTGTAGTTGACTCTTTCCTCTACCTCTTAAAATTTAAATAGTATATAAGGTAATTTCTTCTTTTATGTTTATATTTAGTACTCTTTAACGTAGCGTATTAAGATAAAGTTGCCTGTTACGCCTAAATTAATTATAATTTTACTGTTTCTGTAGTTTATTGTTGCCTAAGTGTGTAGGTATATTCTATAAAAAGCTAAGCTTGTATAGAGCTAAGCTTTTAGAGAATTTAACCGTTAAACGGGCCGGTACTACTATCCTTAAAGCAGTCGGCTTAGTCTTTTCTCTGTTAATTGTATACGTTCTAAAGTATTTTAGGTACTAGAACCTATTGTCGGTTAATTTGCTATAAAAATTTCTATATAAGATGTTCTAGTACTACCTTTATTATAACGTTTAGTTTATTGTTTACAATTTCTGTCTTAATTATATAACTATCGCTAGTTAAAACTTATTGTATCTATAAATTATATATTGTTAGTTAAAGATATTAGTACTAACTATATAATTTTAAATCTCTAATAAGATAGTCTACTAGTTGTCGTAAACGTAAATAAATATATTCTAGAATATTGTTAATATCTCTGTTAGCGCTTAACTTTCTATTATAGAAGGCTAATTAATAAAGTCTCTATATTATTTCTTTCTAACAGGTTAGAGTTTATTCTTTCTAGTTAATATTGTTTTTAAGCAAGGATTCCGTACTATTAGAATCTATATTTTTGTCTTTAAGTCGTTGTCTTGTCTATAACGCATTGTAGTTACTATCTTGCTTAACTTCTATAGTCTGTTCTTTCTTAAATTCCCCTTAGATTTCTAAATAAGGCGACCTAGGTCGTTCTCGAGTAAGATCTAGTTCTTGTGTTAAATCTTGTTTTAGAGATATTAGTTTCCTTAGCTATTATTCTAACTCTAGTTTATTAAATTTGTAGACCGTATAATTATTATCGTAGTACGCGGTTTAAAATAGTGTTTTATATAGTATAATAGTACTCTATATTTAATACCTCGGAATAGTGCGGTTAATATTATTTTAGTTCTACGGTTTTTATTGCTTCTGTTTTATTTATCGTTCTTTTATTTCTTTCTATAACTTACTATCTGTTACGGGCACCAGCCCTAGACGGCCTAGCGTACACCTAAGCATTAACCACCGCTAGTTATCTCAGCCCTACCAGTATTATTCCCGACTAAGCCTATAAACCCGCTATAGGCATTATCGAACAGAACGGCTATAAGAGCCTACGTTCCTTATAAACCCGATATAGGCATTATTAAGATTAACGGATATAAAGGAACTCCCTTATATATCTTAAACTATATAATTAGACTAATAGCCAATCTTAAAATAGACTTTAGTTTATTAACTTAATATTTAAATATAAGTTTCTTAACTATATTTAAGTAACGTACTTTATCTTCTGTCTACTTTAGTTAAGCCTCTCTTACCTTTAGTAATCTATTTCGCCTCTCCTACCTTTTAGTCTCTAGCATATAAGATACTTATTACTAAGGTCAATAAGTATATAAGATAAGTAAGCTTTAGTTCGGTTCTCCTAGCGACCAGCGTTATACTTTAATAGACTCGCTACAAAAGTAGAGAAAGTAGATTAGTTATATCTACTACTTTCGTACCTAATAGCTACGACGCTATAGATAGATTAGCCAATAGAATAGCTAGTACGAGTAAAATATTGGACGTTAACATTAAGATAAGTAAAAGCTTCTTAAATAAACGTTCTAAAGTTACTTTATTCTTAATACGCCTAGCCGTGTACTTTAGAACTTATAAAGACTAGTTTCTAAACGATACTACTATAGTTCTATTTGCTATCTCTTATATAAATAAAGATACTTACAAGTAGGTTAAGTACTATCTCGACGATTTCTTGTTTACTCCGATAAAGAGTAGGCGCAAGGACATCGATAAGTTCTTCGCTAGCTTCGCCTTCTTTTAGAAGAAGCTTTATAAAATCTTTAGATAGATCGACGCTAGACGCGTCGCTATTAGAAAGCTTAGGAACCTTAAACAAATAGGACTAGCGAGCAGGTACGCCGCTAAATTTATATAGTATGCTAATTAAATAGGGTAGAACGAGAAACCTCTAATCGAGACCTTTTATAAAGGACTTAAGGATTATATTAAGGAAATAATCTATATTTATAGAGAGAAGTTTAATAATCTCGATAACTTTATACAATAAGCAAAGAAGATTGACGACAGTAACTTTAAAAGATAAATAGAAAAGAAGGGTAACCCTACTAATAGGTTCTATAAGACAAAGAATCGAGCAAACTTACGATAAGACCGAGGCGATCCAATAGAGTTAGATTTTATTAAGCTTCGAGAGAAACTAAACAACCAGAAACGAGAACATAGAATAAAGAACAAGCTATACTTATATTACAGAAAACTAGGGCATTAAGTTAAAGAATACTGTTTTAAGAAACAACAGTTTAATAGTACTAGGAAGAATAAGCACAATAATTAATCTTAGAAACTCTACTTTCCGCGATAATAGTTCAATATAACTATTTAGACACAGAAAGACTATAGTTGCGATAAGGCAATAGAATTACTAATAGCCTTCTCCGACCGTTAGTATATAAACTTAACTGGAGACCGTCCCCTTTAAGCGTTTAAACTTCTATCTAAGATTAACTAGAACTAGTATAAGTACGTTACTAGACTTACTAAGGAGTAGAAGAACACCTACTAAAACGCCTTCTATAACTAGAACAATACTTACTAGGCTACTTCTAAGGGAAAGTACAACAAACTAAACTTATTTAATTTATATAGGAATTGGGATACAGATAGTAAATTATAGGAGAAAACAAAGGAACGACAAATAAAACAGAAACAACAAAACTTATAGAACTAAAACAACATTAACTGCACTATTCCGAGGTATTAGGTACAGAGTACCGTTGCACTACACAAAACACTATTCTAAACTATGTGCTATAATAACGATTGTACGATTTACGAATCCGACAAACTAGAGTTAGGATAGTAACTAAAGAAACTAACATCTCTAAAACAAGGTTCGACACAAGAACTAGGTCTTACTCAAGGACGACCTAGGTTACCTTATCTAGAAACCTAAGGAGAATTTAAGAAAGAACAGACCGTAGAAGCTAAGTAAGATAGCAGCTACGATACGTTATAGATGAGACAACGACTTAAAGATAAAAATATAGATTCTAATGGTACAGAATTCTTACTTAAAGACAATATTAACTAGAAAGAGCAAACTCTAATTTGTTGGGAAGGAATAATATAGAGACTTTGTTAGTTAGCCTTTTACAATAGAAAGTTAAGCGCTAATAGAGATATTAACGACATTCTAAAATATATTTACTTACGTCTACAACGACTAGTAAACCACCTTATTAGGGGTTTAGAATTATATAGTTAGTACTAATATCTTTAACTAACAATATATAATTTATAGACACGATAAGTTTTAACTAGCGATAGTTGTATAATTAAAGTAAAGATCGTAAACAATAAACTAAACGTTATAATAAAAGTAGTATTAGAACACCTTATATAGACATTCTTATAGCAAATTAACCGATAATAGGTTCTAGTACCTAGAATACTCTAGAACGTATATAATTAATAGGAAAAAGACTAAGTTAACTACTTCGAGAGTAGTAGTACCGGCCCGTTTAACGGTTAAACTCTCTAAAAGTTTAGCTCTATACAAGCTCGACTACCTATAAAATATATTTATATACTTAGGTAACAATAAACTACAGAAATATTAAAATTATAATCGATTTAAGCGTAATAGGCAACTTTATCTTAATACGCTACGTTAAGAAGTACTAAATATAAACACAAAAGAAGAAATTACCCTACGTACTATCTAAATTTTAAGGAATAGAGGAAAGAGTCGACTACAAGACTTCGCTAATAGGTATAATAATTAAGAACTATTAAGAAGAAATTACTTATAATATTGTAAATATTAACTAATACTACGCTGTACTAGATATACCTTAGTTACAATAATATAACCTAGAAGTAGATTAGAGAACTAAGAAACTCTTCTTTATTAGGTATAAGTACTCTAAATAAGAGTCGTTCTACGGAATAGATACTCTATAAGCTATTTTTAGTAGTAAGGATAAGGAGTACGATAAAGAACTTATGCGGGTTAGTACTACTATACTCCGACATTTAGATATTCTACGAGAAGAGTTTAACGCAGTATCTTATCTATAGCCAACTATATATAAATATAAATAAGAGACGACTGTACGCCAACGATTCTATACGACAACAAGTACTTAGTTAATTACTAAGATACCTAAGAAATATAATTAATTCTAATATCTATTTAAAGAAGCTAAGCTAAACTTAGCTCTTCTAGAATATAGACCGTAAAATTACACAATACCTTTACAAGAAGGCAAAACGCCAATATTTGGTTTAATATACTTTCTATTAGAAGTAGAAAATTAAGCACTTCGCAACTATCTTAACAAGAATCTTAAGAAAGAATTTATTTAAAAATTAATATTACTAGCCGGATACCCGATACTCTTTATACTAAAGAAGAATAGTAAACTACGACTTTATATAGATTATAGACAACTAAATAGGGTAACTATTAAAAACCGATATTCTTTACTACATATCGACGAAATAATAGATTAATTGTATAACGTGTAATAGTTTACTAAGTTTAACCTATAAGGAGTATATAACTTAATCTAAATAAAGAAGGACGAAGAATAGAAAACGGCCTTCCGCACTAAACACAGACTTTTTAAGTATTGCGTTATACTCTTTAAGCTAACAAACGTATTAGCATTATTTTAGAAACTAATTAACAACATACTTAGCGATTACCTAGATATATTTATAACTACTTATCTAAACGATATCCTAGTATACAGCCGTATACTAGAAGAATATAAGAAACATATTAAGAAGGTATTAGAAAGATTAGCGCGTACCAATTTATAAATCGATATCGAAAAAACCCAGTTTTATCAACAATCCGTCGAATTTCTTAGATTTATAATTACCGAGCACGGTCTCTAAATAGAAGATTCGAAGATCTAATCCGTTTTAACCTGGCTTATACTAAAGAATATAAAATAATTGCAACAGTTTCTTAGTTTTGCTAATTACTATAGACGATAGATATTTAACTTTAGCCGAATTATAGCACCACTGTTTTAACAGACAAAACAATCGATAGGGTTCTTTTAGATATAAAAAGAACAATTAGTATTTAAAGAACTTAAAGAAGCTTTTAAGATTAGGCCCGTACTAGCAATATTTAACTCTAACTTACCGATTATTATAGAAACAGACGTATTAAACTATACAATTGAAGTATATATAAGTTAAAATAACAAAGAAAGAAAGCTTAGACTAGTAGCTTTCTACTCAAAAAAAATATAACTTACAGAACAGAACTACAATATTTACAATAAAGAGCTTTTAGCTATTATAGCAGCATTTAAAATATAACGAGCTTACTTAAAAGGAGCAAACTATACGATTATAGTATATACAGACTATAAGAACCTAACTTATTTTACGACAATAAAGAAACTTAACCGCAGATAAGTTAGATAGTTAGAGACTATAGCTCTATACAACTTTATTATTATCTACAAGAAGGGTTCTAAGAACGATAGAGCCGACGCTCTAAGCTAACGTTTAGATTATCTTAATAACAAGGAATACGTCGAATATACAATGTTTCAAGAACACAATAATAAGATTAGATACAATTAATTAGCTATAACAACTAAGTTTATTATTAAACTAGACAGCTAAATTCTAGATATCTTAAACGACCCCAAAATCTATTAAGAAAACGAGAAACGACATCTAGGATTAACTAAGAACAACAAGAAATATTACGAATTCTAAGGCAAAATCTACGTCCTAAGGAATCTAATCCGAAATATTATCAGTAACTTCTATAATAACCCGACTAAAGGATATAAGGGCATTAATAATACTATAGAAAAGATTATAAGAACCTACTATATCCCGAGAATCCGACATTACGTCGAGAATTATATCGGAGAATGCGATATATACGTAAGAACTAAGTACCCAAGGTACTTACTATATAGTAAACTACAACCACTAAAGATATCCGAGAGACTATAGTATACAGTCTTACTAGACTTTATTACTAAGTTGCTAATCTTTAAGGATTTACTTATAGGAGTAGCTTATAACGCTATTCTAGTTATATGCAACAAACTAATAAAGTACGCGTACTTTGTACCTTACAAGGAAGTTAGCAATTTAGAACAATTAGTATATATATTTCTTCGAATTATCTTAGTAAATTATAGTTAACCGCAAAGAATTATCTTAGATAGAGATTAAAAATTTGTCTTACGGTTTTAAATATCTCTAATGCAATAACTAAGAATAAAACAAAAGATATCTACGTTATTTTATTTACAAATAGACAAATAAACAGAACAAACAAATTAGATATTAGAACAATATCTGTGGGCATATATTAACTACTAGCAAAACGACTAGGTATAATTACTACTAGTAGCGTAAGCAGCGTACAACGATACAAAGAACAATATAACTAAGATAACTCTGTTTTACGTCTTATATAGCTATTACCCTCTTTAAAGAAGACAACTATAAAATACTATAGAGAACGAATTAGCTACACAAATAGCTACGAATATAAAATACCTATACCAGTAGTTAAAGTCTAACAGCAAGTTTATTACGGAACGAACAAGAAAATAGTATAACAAGTTAAGAACGATCCTGAATATAAGCATAAAAGAGAAGGGAAGAGCTTACTTGCTTATAAAAAACTTAAAAACTATTAGACTAAGTAAAAAACTTAACTATACTAAAATAGAACCGTTTAAAATCTTATAACAGTTAAGACCCGTAACCTTTAAACTTAAACTCCTAAAGACAATAAGAATACATTCTATATTCTACGTAGCGCTATTAAAGCTAGCCTACTTCCGAGAAGTAGAACGACCCAACCCAGAAATCCTTTCTAACAACTAAGAACCCGAGTATAAGATTAAAACTATTTAAGCTTATAAACAATACCAAGGCAAACAATAATATCTTATAAAATAGAAAGGATATTCTAAATATAAAAATTAATAGGAACTAAAATAAAACCTAACTAACTATAAAGACACTATTTAACGATATTAAGACTAGAATATTAATCGGTCGTAGCAGTACTAACGTTCTAATTTACTACCTAGTATACCTTACTAGCACTTAAATTACTCTTAAACGAACCGGCCTACTACGTTATAAAATTACTACCTAACACCGAGTAGAGGTTACTCTAAAAGTTAATAGATAACTCGCTCAGATATTTAAATATATTACTACTAGCTATCGACGCAGTAAACTTCTCTTGCTTTAATAACTTATTTCAAGCTAACTTCGCTGCTATCCGCGTATAAGTCTTCTTAACCTTCTCTTTTAACTTCTAAACCTTAGATCGGTTACGCTATATAGCCGCAACCAACGCTACTACTTAAGCCTTTAACGTACGTAATTAGCTCTTTGCGCGCTAAAGGGCAGCTAACTAAAAGAAGTATTAAGAATAAACCGAACGTACTACAACTAAGTTAGTTTTAAACATTATAGAAAGACAACAATAGAGCATACTATTTATTATTAATACCCGTAAATTATAACTCTTTCTATCCCGAGTACATACTGAATACATCGCCTTTCTAAACTAAACTATATACCTTTCCTTAGTCGATACATATTTAGAACAAGGAGGTATTTTAATACCGTAAACTTTAATTAACAGGTACTAGCTATACTTTTTATTAGGACCCGCAGTAACGGACTTTATACGAGGTATAGCGACTTATAAATTAGTTATAAAAGAAGAGACAAAACGTAACTTATAGGTATTTAGAAGGCTAAGGGTTAATTAAGAATGATTTAACTAAAAGAAGAGGAATTGTGTTACGGGCACTAGCTCTAGACGGTCTAGTATATATCTAAGTATTAACTACCGCCAGTTATCTTAGCTCTACCAGCATTATTTCTAACTAAGCCTATAAACCCGCCGTAGGCATTATTAAATAGAACGGCTATAAGAGTCTACGTTCCCTATAAATCTAATATAGATGTTATTAAGATTAATAGATATAGAGAAACTTCTCTATGTACCTTAGACTATATAGCTAGACTAATAGCCGACCTTAGGATAGACTTTAGTCTATTAACTTAATATTTAAATATAAGTTTCTTAACTATATTTAAGTAACGTACTTTACCTTCTATCTACTTTAGTTAAGCTCCTCTTACCTTTAGTAATCTATCTCGCCTCTCCTACCTTTTAATCTCTAGTACACAAGACACCCACTACCAAGGTCAATAAGTATACAAGGTAAGTGAGCCTTAGTTCGGTCCTCCTAGCGACCGGCGTTATACTATCTGTATCCCAGTTCTTATATAAATTAAATAAGTTTAGTTTATTGTACTTCTCGTTGAAAGTAACCTAGTAAGTACTTTTCTAGTTATAGAAGGTACCCTAGTAGATGTCTCTCTGCTCTTTAGTTGACCTGATAACGTACTTATACTAGTTCTAGTTAATCTTAAGTAGAAGTCTCAACGTCTAAAGAAAACGATCCTTAGTTAAGTTTATATACTAGCCGTTAAAGAAGACTGCTAGCAATTCTATCGCCTTATTGCAACCGTTGTTCTTCTGTGTCTAAATAGTTATATTAAACTATTGTCGTAGGAAATAGGGTTTCTAAGATCGATTGTTGTGCCTATTTCTGCTAGTACTGTTAAACTATTGTTTCTTAAAATAGTATTTCTTAACTTAATGCTCTAGTTTTCCGCAATATAAGTATAGCTTGTTCTTTATTCTGTATTCTCGTTTCTAGTTATTTAGTTTCTTACGGAGCTTTATGAAATTTAATTCTATTAGATTACTCCGGTCTTGTTATAAGTTATACTTACTTTAAGTTTAAGCAAACTTATCTAAGTTAGCTTCTTTTTTCTCTAACTGTCGTTTAAAGTTGCTGTTATTAATTTTCTTGGCTTGTTTTATAAACTTTTCTAGTTTAGTAAACTTTTCTCTACGGATATAGATAATTTCCTTAATATAGTCCTTTAATTCTTTATAAAAGGTATTAACTAGAGGTCTTTTATTCTATTTAGTTTAATTAGTATATTGCAGGAACTTAGCAGTGTATCGGCTAGCTGGTTCTATCTAGCAGAGTGTCTTAAGTTTGCGTACAGCAGTACGTCTAGAATTAGTATTCTTATATATCTATCGGAGCTTTTACTAGAACGCAGCAAAGCTAGAGAAGAGTTCGTCGGTCTTCTTTTATCGTTTGTTAGATACTTTATAAGGATAGTCTTTAAGATAGAAGTTAAACTACTTATATACTTTACTATCTATATAGAATGCGGCAAATAAAACTATAGTACTATTATTTAGAAACTAATCCTTATAAGTTTTAAAATATATAGCTAAGCGTATTAAAAATAAAGTAAGTTTAGAACGTTTATTAAAAAAGCTCTTATCTATTTTAATATTAATGTTCAATATCTTATTTATAGCGGCTATTTTGCTAGCTAGCCTATATATAGCGTTGCAGCTATTAAGTATTGAAGTAGTAGATATAATTAATCTACTTTTTCTACTTTTTCTACTTTTATAGCGAGTCTATTAAAGTATAATGCTAGTCGCTAAAAGAACTAAACTAAGGCTTACTTACCTTATATACTTATTAACCTTAGTAAGGGGTATATTATATGCTAGAGACTAAAAGATAGGAGAAGCGAGACAGATTATAGAAGGTAAGAGGAGCTTAACTAGAGTAGATAGAAGGTAAAGTATGTTTTTTAAATATAGTTAAGAAACTTATATTTAAATATTAAGTTAATAGACTAAAGTCTATCTTAAGGTCGGCTATTAGTTTAGCTATATAGTTTAAGGTATAAAGATATATTTCTCTATATCTAACGATTTCGACAATCCCTTTGTCGTATAGTCGGGATCCTATTACGATATAGCGACGTTACCGACGTCGCTATATCGGAGTCGTCGGGTATACTGTATAATGCTCTAATAAGGCTGACTGCGCTCAGCTCTGTACTAGCCTAATGAGATAAGATTGTAACACTAAGACAGCTGTTAGGACCTATCCGATACTCCGGGCTCCTGGGGGTTCCGACTAACCAGCTAGTTGGTTAATTTCTAACAGTATTTATATTTAATAATATATAACTTCTAAAATAATAAGATCTTATACTTGTTTAAAGAGCTTCTTTTTTATTTCTTTTTGCTAGCTAGCTTCTATAGCTCTTTCTAACTACTATTTAGTTCGAGCTTATAATTATTACTTTATTTAGGATATATAACGGCAACGGTATAGTCAAGAGTTTCTAGCAACGCTTATATAGAATCGATCTGCGGTGCTAACCTTGTTCTATACAGATTACCTAAAAGAATAATTCTTCCTAGCGTTGCAACAGCCGGCCAGGGGATGGGATGCTCCTTACTATGCTGGAAGGGGCTGTGATATGCTGCAACAGGCTGTGATAGTCGGAAAATTTGCGAAATTGGAGGGAGCTTGTGCACGTGATGTACCGCTAGGGTTACAAGCCCCTGAGTCATTGACCAAACGCGTCTGAATCTGAACGCGTCGTCCGAGCTCGTAGCTCTGGTGATATATGAGCATTTACCACGCACATTCATTTTCAATCTGAGCTTGCTCTTGTACATTCTTCTCATTCGTCTCTGTTGCGTCTGTTTTGCTGCTACTCTGGTCCGTTCAAGTATGAGTACAGCCCCCGAATTGACCTTTGAGTCAGCTCTCATGGCTCTCACCACCGAGTCCTCCCCGGAGAAGGACATCGACACAATGACCCAAGCCGAAATGCAAAAGGAGCACGCAGTACTGCGGAAGCACCTCAAAGGGATGGAAAAAGCCTTCAAAATTCAGCACGGCAGGGAAATATCCAATGCTGAGATCAAAACAATATCATACCTCCGAGGGAAACACTCCAGATACAATAAGCTCAAAGATAGGCTCGGCCGCCGCACATTGCCTGAGCTAGACCCATATGAAGAGAAGCGCAGACTGGCAGCGAAACGCAAGCGAGATGAGGAGCGTGATCGTGAACGGAGCAGAAAGCGGCGTCGCGACGAAGACAAGGAAAACCAAGCACCCCCTTCGTCTTCTTCACAAGGCTCCAGCGAAAAGAGACACAAGAAGCGTGATACAATCAATGGCCGCTTTCGGCCCAACAGCGTTTATCCCGAGAGACGTTGGCCTCAAGCCAACACAGTCACACATCACACCCCCAACAAAGACGCCCCTCGCGACGGGAAAGGTCGCTTCAAGTCGTCCGGCAGAGCACGCAGAGCACGAACAGACAATGACCAGTTGGTACCGCAGTACGAAGGCGACAGCGATGCGGAGTATAGACCAGAGGCTGCAAGCACATTCGTTGCGGCTACTCCGAAGAGAAATGGCCATGCCCTTGGCCTCTTCGATATGGACACGCCACAGTCCGTGCGACGCAGATGTGGGGACATGGAGCTGCGCGACAGGAACAAAGTGGGCAGCTACCGTGCTCAGACGCAGACCACGGATGGTAGCGAGCGCTTACCCACCTCGACTGGCGCAGCTGCCGTAAGAGTCATAGTGCCGTCCCGAGCGCACTCGGAAGACCGCCTATTCAGTTCAAACATGACATTACCAATGACTATGTCCGAGGTCGCGGCTTCTACGCCCTCCAAGGATAGAGGCAAAGGTCGCGCATCCAACTTTCTTCCAGAAGCCACACCGTCCAACCCGCACCGGCACGGCAAGACTCCGCCAAGCACTGGCCGGAGATATGCACTTCAACAAGTGCTTAACGTCTCGCTGCCCTCTTACATGGCAAGCGTCAGTAAACGCAAGTATGACGTCGTCGACCTCACTGATGCCGGCATCGATCCCACCAAGTGTGGCATCGCAGCAGGCAGCAAAGGCATGCTGACACCGCGGTCGAAGCCGACCTCGTCGTCACCCTCGAAACCAGTCGCATGTGATGAATTCGAGACGCCATCCTTTCTTCGCACACAGCCTTTTAGAATCCCACGCCACTTCGACCTCGGTAGCGTCGTGGAAGACGAAGAACTCTCATCATCCGCACTACTCAACGCAGGCACACCGTCTAGGCCTCGCTCAAAGTCAATGTCAGCACGCCTATCCACCAGCTTTGCTGCAAACTTCAAGCCTGGCAAGCTGCGCCCTACGAAGAGTTTCACACAACTTTGGCGTGAGGCTGATGGCCGCGCCGATGACGAACTAGATGAGCAGGAAGCGGCCATGGACGAGTACATGGCCGAGCAGGACGCTCTTACATTCAACGACACGGAACATGAAGAAGAAGAAGCAGCCCAAGGTAGCAGCGGCAACCCCTTCAATCGCAGGAAAGCGCCGAAACGACAAACGCGAAAGTCGAACCTCAAGCCAAAGCCCGCTGTAGCGCATAATGTGCGGGCTCAAACTACCGCAGACGATGACGGCGACGAGAGCGGAACCTTCACGTTTCATGGCAGCGTTGAGGAAGATGAATCGAAAAGCAAGGTGAGCACAGGCAAGGTCCGAGGCGAGCCCGAAAGAAAGCGAAGGCGAAGCCCAGCGCCGACGGTGGACTCATGTCGTGTTGCGAAGCAAAGCGTTGAGACAGCTTCGATATTGCCAGGGTTTGACGACATCGAGCAGGCGGAGAGCAGCACGACGCAGCAGGATCGAGCCAACAAGAGGGCTATGTTGGAAGCCATGCGACAGGAGCTGGACCAGCTCTCTGAGGATGAGCTGTTCATGGCGAACAAGCCATCCTCGTCTACCGCCCACGAGCCCAAGACAAAGAAAATGACCAAACAGCGCAACCAATTCGGCGCAGTCATCGGCGGCAACGTCGAGAAAGCTGCAGACAAGACGAAACACCACCTCGCCACGAACTTCCAGAGGCACAAGAATTTGAGCCGAGGCGAGGGCAAAAAGAAGATGGAGCAGAAGAAGAGGGCGAGGGAACGGAAGAGAGGGGAGAAGCCGGTGTATATGCATGGGCAGAAGGTGAGGTGAGTCTGCTTCATTTTGTGGTATCCAAACCCTCCAGGTGCTGGTAGGCGCACCACATGATGGTGTCGTGGGATCGACTGGTGAATGGTGTTGACTGCTCTCAGAACTGAGCCTGTCGAAGACACGGGGACACGAGAGTCTCCGTATCCAAGGAGGGGTTGCGGCAAGCGGTAAAAGGATGGAATTGATGCTGTCGTTGTCAGAGGGATCGTGTCAGTGCGAATGTGCCTTGCGGTGTTTGAATGTCAGAGTCCTGTCGTACCGGTCGCGAAGTTGGATCAAATGGTCGGACGTGCGTGAGCGGTGGTGCGGTCATGTATGATAAGGTGTAGTGCAGATTGTACGTTCCAGGTCATACACACACATATAGCTATAGCGAAAGCGATGTTGCTTCCGATAATGTATCCCTTTGCTTACGACACACACAACAAAACGTCGTGACTATCGCTTGTTGTCAGTATCTTACGACGCCGCCCTTTGCCCGCTTTGCTCGGCATATTGTGCGCGCAACAAAGTACGACCATCAAGCATCTTATTCCAGGGCGGGAGAGTATGCTATTACTCAAGATAGAACATCGCTAGTAGATTGTTGCAGGAACCTGCGTCCAAGCATACTTTTCTCTGCTGGCGGGTTTTACTCCTCACTAGCAGCCTGCGCACAGCAACTGAAACCTAACATATGCCCAAATCAAGCCCATTCCGCGACACCTCCCATGAAGGCGCAAGTCTTGGCGCTGTGAAGTGAGACGAAAGCTGTCAGGTGATCAGACAGGGGGTCTTGGCGGGCCCCTGAATCAATCTCACGTCCCGAAATAGTAACTTCATCTCGTCTGACGACCACTTCGCACGTGAGACGGAATGATAGCCACACTTCCGACTTGTGATTTCTCATCTCACGAAACTAGCGAATACACGTGCAGACGACGGATAACGACACTATACGAAGCACCACGATGTTCCAAAAACACATCGCTGTAAAAGGCAGATATTGTTCGCCAATCTGACACCGACCACCACTGCAACCATCCCATCCATCACCCCCACCAACGACAGTCCACCACCACCCAACCCAAAATGCCACCACCAGACTACCTCCTCCTCCCCGACATCGAATACCTCACCGTCATAACCTCCACCCGCGTTGTCCTCCCCACCTCTATACAACCAGCAACCCTCGTCCTCTCCCCCGGCTCCGGCACAATCCTCGACGTCTACCCAGACTGGCACAGCACCGCCGCCGACTTCCGCTCCCACCCCCGCGTCTCGCACGTCGACTTCGCTCCCTTCATAATCCTGCCCGGCCTCGTCGACGCGCACGTCCACCTGAACGAACCCGGCCCCCGCACGGAATGGGAGGGCTTCGACAGCGGCACGCGCGCCGCCATAGCCGGGGGCGTGACGACCCTGATGGACATGCCGCTGAACTCCATCCCGCCCACGGTGTCGGTCGCAGCGCTGCAGAAGAAGCTAGACGCCGCGCGGGGGCGGGTATGGTGCGACGTGGGCTTCTACGGGGGCGTGGTGCCGGATAACGCGGGGATGGGGGAGCTGAAGCGGATGGTGCAGGCGGGGGCGCGGGGGTTCAAGGGGTTTCTGTGTGAGAGCGGGGTGCCGGAGTTTGGGGCTGTGGATGAACGGGACGTGCAGAGTGCGATGGGGGAGTTGGCGGGGGAGGGGGTAGTGATGATGTTTCATGCGGAGGCGGAGGAGAGGAGGAGGGGTGGGAGTGGGAGGGGTAGTGTTAGTATGGGTGAGCGGGGGAGGGGGAGTGTCAGTGAGAGGGGGAGGGGGGGTGTGAGTGAGCAGGGGAGTGTGAGAGGGAGTGTGAGTGAAAGGGGAGGCCAGGGTCAAGTAATGGGCAGTCAGGAAGGGGCGGGGAAGGAGAAGTACGCGACCTTCCTCGAGAGTCGACCCCCGGAGATGGAAAAGCGCGCGATCCAGCAGATCTTGGAGCACGCGCCGTTCGTGCCGGATTTGAGACTGCATATCGTGCATTTGTCCGCGGCGGAGAGTATTCCTCTGTTAAGAGCGGCGCGGGATATGGGTCTGAAGGTGACAGCGGAGACCTGCCATCATTACCTCGCGTTCGCGGCCGAGGAGATCCAAGACGGGGACGCGAGATTCAAGTGCTGTCCACCCATCCGGTCGAAGCGGAACCAGGAAGCGCTGTGGGAGGAGCTACTAAGAAAGGACAGCGTGATTCAAACGATCGTGTCGGATCATTCGCCGTGTACGGCGGACTTGAAACTCTTACCGCCGTTGATTCCAGGATCCAAGACGCGGCTTGATTCAACAGACGAGGACATTGGCAACTTCACAAAGGCGTGGGGTGGGATATCCAGTCTCGGCCTCAGTCTCCCAATCTTGCACACGGCGATGCTGAAACGAGGAGATTTCGACCTCGTGGACATCGCGCGGTGGTGCGCAGAGAATACCGCGGCGCAGGTGGGACTGAGTGAGCGTAAAGGGCGGCTAGAGAGGGGACTGGATGCGGATTTCTGCGTGTTCGATGATTCGAAAGAGTTCCTGGTGCGGATGGAGCAGATGCGGTGGCGGAATCAGTGTTCGCCTTATGAGGGACGGCTGATGAAGGGGTTGGTGCGAGAGACGTGGTTGGCGGGGAAGAGGGTTTTTTCCGTGGGGAGTGGGTTTGAGGGGAGGGCGGCGGGGAGACTGTTGGTGGAACCGAAGACGTGAGCGAAGACTTCTTGCTGGGTGAGCCGGTGAGCCGTTACGGAGCTGGAAGAAGAGCTGCGAATACATGACAGGATGTGTCAGTACCGTGGCGTTGTCGCATTGGAATGCTCCAAGAAACAACATTCTCACTATGGCTGCTGAGATTCGACCTTAGACCTGATCAGATGTCGACATTTCATGACCAGCACCTCTCACGGTTCATGAAAACAGTGCGGCAATTCCTCCACTCAAGATTGTTCCCACGGCGCAACGATATCCGTCTGGACACCATGGCGCGTGAGCCAATGCCTCACGTCCCGCCAGATCCTCCTGCCTTGCTCGGTCTCCCCCAACAAGACAGTGTGCTCTCGCAATATCTCCAGCATCATGCGCGCAATGATGCGCAATGCCTCCGCCCGCGGTGCAGTCACGGGAACCCTGAAATCTCGCATAGACTGGTTTGTCTCGCCGGACAGCCACCGCCGCTCTCTTGGATCGGTGGAACGCTCACGCTGCCAGTTCGCCGTTACCTGGTGACAGCTCACTTCGTTCGGTGTGGGCTGTTCGGCATCGCGGATGAGGTCGTATGACAAGCTGAGAGCGTTGTACATCTCGTCTACGATGGACATTAGCAGAGCGCATGCAGCAGCTGAAAAGTCTCTTACAGATGGTATTTGGCGTCATGGTCGCCGGAGCTGGAACGGCTGCGTATCTCCATTAGCAAATTGACCAGACACTTTCTCGACGCAACTTATCGCTCGAATCTGGGGCTTCGTTCATTGTGCAAGAGCAGCTACAGTGTTCCAATGGGTGTCTGATACGATTTGAATTGAGCGACGCCGGAACTTTGCTCAATTTTGAGAAGATTTCGAAATGAAACGAGATTCAAGCGGCTGCTCAAATAGCACGGGCAGTTTGTTGTCAGCCTGGAGATGTGACGCAATCAAAGAGACGGCGTTTGCCGCCCTAATCCTGTTATGGGGTTTGCTCGCCTTGGCGTCACCCCGGGATCGCCTTTTCTCACACCGTCTGTCTACACAATGAACAACAGCAAACACGAGCATCACAATGGCCTCTCAATTTCCTTCAAACGAAGCTGAAGTACCGGCGGTAAGCAAATCTGATTGTATCTGGCTTATGACTAGATCACTCATGCGCGCTGTAGATGCTGTCGAACTCGGGCGCCTCTACGATGCCTGCTCCTGTGGAGAACAACGATCTATCGGACCCTCTGTCGTTCTGCACACTTCGTAAAATTATGGAGGATGTCCCGGAGAACAGGGGTATTCGTCGAAGAATAATCCTTATGAAGAGGGTGAGCAGATCAACACCGGCTCCGTCCCCACTAATCCTAAATTTCACAGGGCTTCCCAGTTACTTACGAACCGCCACCACCGCCTCCAAGTCCTGCTACAATTGAGGTCTACACCCAACTCACTTCTTTGGCGCAGCTGTTGATCTCGCAGTGGGAGCAGAACCGCGACAAGTGGAACGAATACGCGCGGACCGCCGATGTTATGAGATCCACGGACTCGGATGAAGAATCCGAAAAAGATCCATATATCTGGCTTATAGGCGAGTGGACGTGGAACGAGAGATGTGCACATTATGGCGAGAACTACCGTACGTCTTCGAATCAACACTTTTCTTATTCAACTTTGGATCGCTACAATTCTGAATTTGCCCTCACAGTGCCATAGGCTGACGCTGATCTACAGCCGAGAGGATCAAAGCCTGCCTAGTCATCGAGCAGATGTTGAGCGCCCTGATGTACGAGAATCCATCCATGCGCTCTAAGAATGCGGATCTTAAGGCGCTCATCGAGAGACTGAGCTCCGTCCGAATTAACATGAAGGGGTCCGATCAGTTGTCGTATCTGCAGAATCGGGGATGGGATACATTCTCTATAGATCGCTCATAGAGAGTTCCAGCGAAGGCTCATGTAGCTTCTGGAATGAATGCGCCCTCATTCATGCGATTGAGCTGGCGTTGTAGCAATCAACATCGATTAGAGAGTCTCTCAACGGCTTTGTTTGCTGTCACGGTGCAAACTTACTCACTTGCCTGTCCTGTTGTTTGCGATTCGAGCCCGGCACAACCTAGCCAAGCCATGCTTCCTGATTGACAATCTAGTTCCAGATCCATTCAAAAGTCAACCCTCAACCCCTATCCACAGCATCTTCCAACCCAATTGGCGCCGCTGAAACAGCCGGGAAATCAACTGAAGCACCGCTGGTGAGAAGACTGCAGCTTTTTCTCCCCAAGTCAATGGCTGATCCTTGCTGTAGCCTACCGCATTTGAAAGTCATACGACAATGCCAGCTGCAGAGCCCAATCGATCTTCGACCCCAGCATCCGCGATTACGATCGAACAAGCCTGCAATCACATCACGAACGTCGTTGATGCAATCGTTCTCGCAGCTATTGCCGAGGATTTTGTCTACGAGAACCTCCTTGCGACCTTCAGACGTCGTGCGAACGCTTGCTTCGAACGCACAGGCCATACATGGACTATAGATGCCGCCACTGAGTGCGTTGTGCTCTTGCATGCGGTAACCCACAGGGTCAGCCCATCTGTGTGCAGTAATTATGCCGGTAAGACCTCGTCAGAACATTTTCAACAGACGGCGCTAACACATTGACAGCCGAGATCGTAATCCTGTTCGAAGCGCTGGAGCAGATGATCGGAGACCTTGTCCAAGAGATCCCTGATGGGGAAGAGAACGAAAGCGTGGTAGATTTCAAGAACGCCTTGGCGGCTGTTCAGGAAGCGATGCGCCCGTACACCAACCTGTCTTTGTAGGCAAACGCCTCATGGAGACTGATGATGTCTGAAATTGACAGTGGCTCATAATAACATGATTTTCTTGAGAACGCCTTATGATGCCAACATCTGCTTGTGTTATCAGTCCGTGTTTGCAAACACCATCGCTTGACCCGCTTCAATGTTTGCTAAGTCCGATTATGGATGACGTAGCAAATACACATTACTGAACACCTGTCAATATCTCATTCTTTCGATTTCAGAGCACCTTCATCCTCTTGCTACAGCAAACATGGGCTTATCCATGTCCTCCGAAAAGACCTCCTTACCAGACAAAGCACCGGCGGTAAGTGGAACTACAGCGTTTCAACTGCTGCTGTCTACTGACCCATGCTCTAGCCTAACGCATCTGAAGGCTCACATTCATTACGAACGACAATGTTAGCTACAGACACCAACGCAGGTGCAAACCCAGTCGCAAGCTCAGCAACAGCTCCACCTTCAACCCTGTCAACAACCATCAAACAGATCTGCGACCACGTCATTCATCTTGCAGATGCACACCTCGCCTCTGCTCCGGCTTCCGATCACAAGTCCGTTGGGCAAGACACCAGGACGCTTAGAATTCGCGCCGAGGCTTGCATTCGAGAGGCAGACCAGGCTTGGAGCTACCGTCGCATCGCGGAGTGCGTCTCGCTCTTGCACGAAGTCTGGCAATGTTCGGGTCCATCAGCGCGTGCGGGCTGCATCGGTAGGTGGCTTTTGATGGGTTTCCTCGCTTAACAACGCTGATGCACCAATAGGAGACCTCGAGGTCTTGACCGAAGCGCTGCGTCAACAGATTCGCCGCGCCGTGGTTGAAGAGCATCCTAATATCGAGGACCTTGAACACATTCGTGGGATGCAAAATGCTTTGCTGTCCATCACCGGCCCCGTGGATCCTTCAACCCGTCGACTTCAGTAGACAACGTTTCAGCGAAGGCAAGTGTGGCCATTGGGATGGTGACGACGTGTAATCATACCATTTTCCTGGCTTTGTAGACATCGGAAACCAGATCAACCGAGAACGCGGTGCTCTTCTGGGGCGTGCTTGAATATTATGTATTGCGGCAGGGTTTATGATATCCTGGTGCTTGTTTACATGAGGCTCAGTGACGTAGCGCTTTTTGATTGCCCTTGGCAGTTTGCTTCTTTTGGGTGCCGAACCTTCCACTATTTACGTCGACAGTTCTCTCTCCCTCTCGGAAACCTTTTCTTTACCCCACCCACCTCATCTATCATGTCCTCCAACAAGATACCCGAGATGGATGCCAAAGAAACGAACACAACAGCTGAGTCCTCCACAGCACCGTCGGTCCTCTCCTCAAATTCGGCCAAAATCAACCCCGCCATCGATACGGAGATCTGTTCCTTCCTCGAAGCCTTCTTCGACTCTGTCAACGGTCCCAAATTGCTCGAAGAGGTCCTCCGCGCCAATTGTGACAAAACGTGTGAAGAGCTGGCTTCGCCTTTCATCGCACAATTGGGTAAGGGCAACAAAGACGCGATAAAGCACCTCGAATGGTACCATGATCAGGTCAGAATTGGCGGCAGCAGGAAGTGGTCCCCCGAGCGCATCTTGGTGAATCCAGAGCAGGTCGTTCCCGCCTTCCGGACGATCGAGCAAATGATCGAGAAATTCGTCGAGGAAGATCCGGAGAACGAGATGACGCCGCGGATTTTGGTGTTGAAGGGGAAGATTGCGAGCCTACTCGCTGTTCACGATCTTCCTGTGGAGCAGTAGATGATACCGTCAGCAGACACCGAAGAGGCATTCGGTCCTCATGACAGCTCGTATTATGCTAGTATGCGGGCGTAGCACTGGAAATCAGCAGACAGAAGCGAGCTTGCGATGCGTGAACGCTCTTGCAGTGCCTCAATCTTTGAGTTCTGCCCCTAGATTTGCCACATCGGGACACATGTGACGTAGCTTAGGTCAACTCACACAGTGCTTCTGACTATTTAAGGTCCACTAACTTGCATCTTCGACATCTGCATTGTCACAATCAACGACCTAAAACCACAACTTCAACATTTTCATCATGGCCTCCAAATTGAGCGACAATGATGCCGTCGCCTCAGAGGTGTGTTAGCCTAGTGTCTGGAAGTTGTCAAGGTGTCTGTGTTACTGACCACCATTGTGTGCAGAAAGCTCCCCAGCCTACAGAAGCTCAGCGGAAGATTGTGAGGGAGATCTACCTCTACTTTCTCAGTAGTTATAGGACCGTTCTCATCGCCCTCAACAAAGCTATCGAACCTCAGTACAAGCGAACCTGTCAGGAAGAACAGCTCAAAGCACGAGCTCTAGGAGATCAGAAGGTGGAAGCGTGGTGCAACACTGAAGCGGTCAATTCTCGTGAGATGAATCGAAAGGCTTTGGCAACGCATGGTAAGCCTTTGCGCACCTCGAAAGCCCGCGCGCCTCTAAGCAGGCTTTCCAAAGAGCTTCGAGGAGCGAGCTAACTTCTCGTTGTAGCAGCTGCAATCGAGGTGTTTGCGATACTGGAAGCGTCAATTCCGGTCATTATCCCTGAGTACCCATACATGGTACGCGGGAATGAGGCACTGCACCGCATTGGGGAGCGTCTACCCGAGGTACGGTTGGTCCTTGAAAAGTTGCTGCAGTCCACCCGATCTGAGGGCGTTGAGACGGACTTCACAGCCGCGGAAGGGGCTTAAGATCCTTACGCACATATTCGATGTTCCGAAATGCGTGCGTAGCCTGAGCGACCTAGTGGGTTTACCAAAGGGTCAGAATGAGGATTCAGGCGAAGCCGCGAGAGTATCGCGCACCAGAGTATTAATCCCACGATGTACTCCTCCGTGTGAGTTAGCTAGAAGCCAGTAACACAGATCGCCAGAGTGACTTTCCGTGCCCACATTTGCTTTCGCGGTGCCATTGTTCCCCCTCTTCAGCCCAAGCGTCGCTTGCAAGCTGCGACATTCGGACGAATGATATAGCGCAAGATTTTCCTACCTAGTACCTCTACTTTCCCGCTCTGCTCTCCAGGTCTAATTTGTCTCGGCTACCACACAACTTCATCTCCAGCCCAATTTCGAACGTTTTCAGCATGGCCTCTAGATCGGTCGTCAACCAGGCTTCTGCTTCAAATGTACGTTTGCTTGCTCGCGCTGTTCCGCCATGACGCCCTACGCTACTGACTGATTTACCTCACAGACCATATTATACCCCAAGGTCCCTTCTCAGGTGATTGAAGAGATTTACGACTACCTCATCTCCACCTACAACGCCGTCAACGCATCAATCCGCGCCGAAAGGGCCACTCTCCGACGCTACTGGGACGGCCGTGCGGCTGCATTGGCAAAAGCCGCCAGGATCTGGAATGACCAGGCCGCTGCAGCTTGGTGCAGAAAATCGATATTGGACAAGGACATCGTAGCCAGAACCTTTGCGAAGCACCGTGAGCAACGGACCCCGCGACCATGCTACTGCCTCAGTTTGATACTGATGTATGAGTTCCCAGGTGCCGCAATCGAGGTGCTTGACCTTCTCCACAAGGTCATCCCGGTCACCATCGCCGAATACCCGCGTGTGATCTTGAGAAACCAGGTAAGTCTACAGCCTTTGCGCTGTGTCTTCTGTGGCTTCTTGAAGGGCCTTCAGCCGTCGAAATGGAGGCGATGTCTGAATGCGCTCGTTCTGAAAGCGAAGCACACTCGCGTCTGTGCTTTCTCAGATGTCATTGTACTGACACGTGGCAAACTAGGACCTCTGGGATATCTGGCACGGATTGCCCGCGGAAATAAAGTCTCTCGAGGCTCTGATGCAACCACCCAAGGTCAAGGCGACGACAGCACACGCGGCAGCACGGGCCAGGCCGAGACAGATCGCAATAGGAGGGCGCCGTTATGGTGTGAATTGGATGAAGCGGGCGGCACCCTGGCCCTGATCCTCCAGAAATAAGCGGGCCCGGCCTATACTAACGTTTCGAGCACGTTCGGGTCGTCAGTAGCAGAACAAATTGGGCTTCTTCACAACTGTTTTGTCAGCGAGGTTGAAATTGTCAGCTCACAGCACCATCCGCGATGCTCGTGCGTGCTCTTGCGGTTCTAATGTTTTGAATCTTCAACCCAAGCATTTGGTACATTCAGGCATAGGCGACGTAGTCTTAGACCTTCAAAGTAGCTCGGCACCCTTAGTGCATAAACTCTCAATTTCATCTTCTGCTTTCACATCTTCCACAACACGAACCGGTCCGCAACGACCCAATGATTGAAACTTTCCGAAACGTTCCACAACGATCCAAGTTTCGAACACTGACGTAACCCAAAATGGTCCGCATTTCCGAACACGAATCCAACTCCAAGCTGAGAGTACAGTGATCCCATGCCAGTGTAGTCTCTGCGATTCTGACAATACCCTGCACAGCGTGCTGGCGACGTGACAAGCCCAAGACCCTCTGCCGAGCACCGTGCCGGCGACGTGACGAAACCGAGACCCTCTGCCGAAGAGCGCGCCCGTGACGCAAAGACTGCTCGTATTCATCGCGAACTCGTCGAGTACTTCACAAGCATCTATCAATGTGTGAACTCAACCGTCAAGAGCCAAAAGGAGCTGGATAGAAAGAACTATGTCGAGCCACGGGGTGCTCGCGAAATCGTCGCGAGAGCGCAGGGCGACAACAAGACTTTGGACTGGTGCATGGGCGACAGGGAAGATGACCATAGCTTTGGTGGGCTCTCTGGGCATCATCGCGGTAAGTTTGACCTGCTTAGACTCTTTCTTGGACGCAACCGCTGATTGAAGGTGATAGTCGCCGTGGAGTTGCTTTGCGAGGTGTTGGATGAACTGTTGCGTGAGATCATCGCGGCTGATGGTCCCTTTTGGCCGCCAGATGCTCGAGGGCTGCGTTCTGACATCAGTATGCTTCACGATGATGTGAGAAGCTACGAGTACGACGACGACGACCGCTTGTACCCTGGAGAAACCAACAGAGATGCGTATGAGATGGAGTACGTCTCAGATTTGAGGGGGAAGAAGAAGAAGGAGCGCGATGAGAACAAGGGTGAGAGTTAGGACTCTTGAAGCTCGAGCGCGGTCGGCTTGCGGCGGCGGTCATGAAATATGCCGTAGAGCACGACGCCAGGGAAACGTGAAATAAAATGCTTGCTCGCGGCCATCACCGCGCTGTAGGAGCTGCTGTTCTGATAGAACATGAAAAGTAGTCCTGAATGATGCAATCAGCAATCAGATGTCTTCTTCGATGTTCCAATACAAGTAATTTGCTCCGGCGCCGGCGAACTAGACGTTTTGCATACCGGCCAGCTATATATTGATCACACTCGCAGCGCTGATCTTGATCAGCAACTACCGTGTATTCTGACGCTTGTCGCACTATCCGAGCTACTTCACTCTTCCCCTACGATCCAGTCCTCAACCTCAACACGGTTGACCTTGTACCTGGGGTTGTTGTTGGTCTGATGATCCCATTCCATTTCCATACAACGAGAAACCTCCTCAGCTATACCACGCGAGCCGCCAATGTGGTGCGTCTCTTTTTCGATGAGGACCCGACACATGCTGTGATTGACGTACTGGAACAGAAGGTCGAATCTCTCCGGGTCTGGCTCAACACCACACTTCGGCTCTTGCGCACCACCACGGGCAGCACGGCGGACGTACGCCTTCATGAAGGCTGCAGCCCCGGGGTCATGGCGACCTATCACCGGTACCGCCGCTTTCGAGTTGCGGAACAAGTCTGGGAGTCGTTTGAAAGTACCGCATTTTTCGGGGTGGCGGAACAGTAGGATGCGCTTGACCTTGTCCGTGTTACGAAGGGCTAACCAGATCTCGACAAGCTTGCGGGCGACGCTTGTTTCGTCCTCAGGTTCGTTGTGAATGAAAGTGACGTGGTCAAGATTCGTCGTTTCAGGTAGAGATAGGTGGAGGTTGCCGTCGTAGAAGTCATCGAGCTCGAACTCGGCATAGGGTACAGGGCATCGGGCGAGTATTTCGAGAACGCGCGACATCTCGCTGTCGGTTTTGGGCCGGTTCTGACCATGAAACTGCCACTCACTCTGCTTCGAGGTGTCCTCATCAAAGTGATTGCTGAGAAGCTTACGTGAATACGAGGACATTGTTGGAAGTGCTCTGAAACAGGTATTATGGACAGAGGTGAGCGTGGTGGGCTGATAAAAGGTGTTTTGCAGCTCTATAAGCTGGCTCGCATTTGCTTGCCCATGTGAGGCTGTTGTGCCAAGCAATGCAGATCACAACAACTTCAGTGCACTACGAACCATCTAGCGCCATCGTGGCATATGTGGTTGGTCTGACACGTATTGATGTGTTATGCTATCGCACCGTGCATACTTGTCTGGGTTACGGTTGTTAGGCTGACGCTTGGGTGTTTGTTTGCTCTTTTCAAGGCGCAGTCGATGTTACACATTGTGTCCGCAGCGGTGCTTACGAAACGAGAGCCTTCTTACAGCTCCTTCACAGCAAAGCACGTACGCAAGCCGCAGCTATTCGCACACTGAACTGCTCTGAGTGGTCAGGGGTGGATAGCCGACAACTTAGAACTCACCTATACACCGCTCCGCTCATTTAGCGGACAGTCTCAGATCTTGATCTTCTCAGCATACTCCTTGATGTTGCTCACAACGTTATCTTCGATCAAATGGCCCTTACCACCAGCCACTTTCAAGATGAGGTCATTCAGACTACTACGTCCCAGAATGTCAACGTGGTCACCGGTGTTCGGACCGCCTCTCGGGCTGAATCTATCAGGCTCGTGAGGCATCTCCTGCACGGTGATTCGGATACCTGCGGGGTTGTAGCGATCCATCTTCCAACCTTTGTTGCACATGTAGCCTGTGCTTAGGAGATTGACGGTGCCGTCGCCTTCGCCCATCACGACGCCGTGGTCAGCGCCAATGGACGGGTTGTTGTACTGCGTGTCGATGGTCACTTCGGTCTTGGTGACGGGGTCTCTGTCTCTACGGTAGAAGTAGGCCCGCTCCGTAGGCTTACCGACGCCGTAGAAGCAGTAGATCTTCAGGCTGGGCGCAAGAGGTAGACGCGTCTCGAGCGGGTTGATCCATTTGATGGGGTTATGCTCATTCGCTTCGACCTCTTTACGAGTGTAGGCAATACCGTGAGAGTAGTTGCCGACGATCATGTGATGATACCATTCTTCACTGTGCTCAAACAGGTAAGGCATGGCTTCCGAGGTTGTGAGATTCGTCGCGTGCGAGGAGTTGTGATCACGGAAGTTAATGAACTTGCCGAAAGTGAAATTGGTGTTGGGAGGATCATCAGGCGCGCCGCTGTTATCACCCCAGATCGCATCACCTCCAATGGGCAGCATGCTTGAGATGCCGGGCATAGCGCGGAAGATCTCTGCTCGCTCATGCCGGCTCAGGAATTTCTCGAGACCGTATACGGCAAACGCATTCAATTGAGCCGTGTCTTTCATCTCACCAGACAGCACAGCGGGCACGCCCTTCAAAGCGCCGAGCATACACCCACTAATATTGATCCACGAGTCAACGTGGTTTTCCACCCAGTCAGCCCCGCCCTTGCCTCCGGTCTCAGATTCAACCCAGTGGAAGAAGTAGAACAGCACTTGAGAGCCCATACTGTGCGAAAGCAGCGCGACTTTACGTCCAGACACTTTTTGCGCCGTCTCGATGTGAATCTTCAGCCTGGTGAAGTACTGATCGCGAACCTCAAGATTGCTATACGAAAGTCTCCAGTCGTATGCGGCGGTAAAAGCGTTTGTGGGGTCATAGCCTATCGTTGCCAGGTTCTCCAGGATCTTGTTCCATATCCAGTACCCGGTGATGAAGAAGTCCGCCGCATCAAAGCCTTGCGCAGAGCGTAATTTCACGCCTGGCGGGTCAAGGCCGGTCTTCTTATCCAACATGATGTGTCTCTTCCAACTGGGCTTATCCATCACCAGCGCCCGCATCATGCTCCAGCTGCCCCATAGCCTCTTGCGAAAGTATTGCTGGGATGCGGGCTCGGTACCCCAGCTTTCAAGGCCAGTGGATATGACACCGGGTATCATGATGACAGGATGTGTAGCTTCGACGCCTTGACTTCGTGCATGATGCCCGACGGCGAAAGAATCGTAGGCGACTGCGTCTCGTTCGTGTTTCTACAGAGGCAAGGATGTAAGCGATCTGGCCTGTCAGCGATGAATCGCAGGAAACAGAAATGGCATTACCTGCAAGTCTTGGGCATCTTTGAGTAGTCCGGCTGGTAGGACGTCCAGAAGGGTGTCCAGATTCATCTGCTTAAAGATTGCCAGGTCCACCACATCGTTTGTTTGCGCGAAGAACAACGCAACGACGACACCGACGATGCTGCCCAGCCCAAAAATCCAAGCATTTCGTCTCTTGCTGCTCTTAGGACGTTTGGTCTTCTGGATATGCTCGTTGATCTTGTTGAGCTTCTCGAGTGGTAGGGTGACGGTGGATTTGTCTTGATCTACCTCGTCTGGAAGGCCCGGGCTGGGTGTTCGGGAAGATTCAGCTGGTGAGTCGCTTCCAAAAACGCGCCGCCTGAGCTCTGACATGATGCTCCGCGAGACAGTCAGGGCTGGCGGCGCTGTCCCGAAGACTACTCAAAGACCAGATAAGAGAAAGACACCTACTGACCCAAGGAATGGACACGGCAGATTTGGCGCTTGAAGACTAGCGCGTCGCGCTTATCTTTGGGGCCGCAACGCTAAAATTAGCGTACCACGAGCCTATTCTTTCCGCCAGGAACACGCCCAGACGTCCCCTGATCGTAAAGTCCTGTGCACATTCTCTATCTCGATCGGTAAATGCATGACTTGTCGTGGCATGCGGCGCATTAGCTCGACATGCAGTGTATGGACGTATCAGCACACTTTCATGCAGCAAGAGCCGCCACCGACCGAAGGCCATAGCATTATGCATCTGTACAGACTGTGTCCAATAGGCGCCTTCGATCCCTCCGCGGAGTAGCATATACTTGCAGCTCTTCGCTCTCGGCATTGCGCGGGGACGAACCAACATCCAATGATTTCGTTCGGTTCAGTGCATCATTGACAGGGATGCTGACTGCACCTACTGGAGGTCCGCGGACCAGAACGGGCTCTTCAGTGGCTTTCTTGTTGGGATTGTGGCGTTCAAAAATAGGTCTTAAGAAGCAGCCAACCTTTCATGTTCAGCGTACTGGCATAGGAGGCTGTTTCCACTCAGCATTCAGTCGCTACAATGAGTGAATCTCTGGATTTGATCGAAGAGTGCAAAAGCCAAGAACGGGTGCATAATGATGGTCATCTCCGCCTCCAAGCGGAGGTCTTCGCTGAGAAGCATGTCAAGATTGGGGATAACGGTCTCAATAGCTGGGCGGATGTCCGCTCCAAAAGAGTTTTCCAAGTGGCTCAATACAACTGGATCGCGCTGCCCATGATGATGGCCTGTGTTTACGGCCGTATGTTCTCCGCTACATTACAACACTCTCTGTCACACCCCCCGTAACGTCTTCACCAGTGACATACTACCGGCTGAAACAAGAGAACGGCGGCTGGGTGGTTATCGACCACTCCAGGCTGTGGACCGCCGAGTCAATGCTGTTTATGAGTACGTCGATCGAGATAATCAAACAGTATCAGCAGATACTCACGTTGAGATGCAGTCATGATCTTTCCGGGCCAGCTGTTCTGGCTTGTCGGATTCGTTGGCAGTCTGTTGCCTACTCGACCATTCCATCTCTCTCGGCAGCCAGTCAAGCGGTCATTCAATCGTCTAATCATATGTCTCGTCACTCGCGGCGACCAGAAAGAGGTCGTTCGTCGGTCCATCACGTCTATGCAAGACATCTGCAAGAAGCACTTCGAGCCGATCTCGCTGCACGTAGTGACCGAAGAGCGAAACGCCGGCCACTTCTACGGCCTCTTCCAACACCATGTCCGCATCCACGCAGTACCGGTTGCGTTTTGTGCTCTCAAGGCTAAATACAAAGCCCGCAGTCTCGAGTGGTTCCGCCAAACCTTGCCAGTGCATGACGATGATTGGGTCTTGCACCTTGATGAGGAAACGATTGTGGACGAGTACGCGATCGAGGCCTGTCTAGACTTCATGACAAAGCAAACCGACGCGGATGTAGGAACTGTAGGTGTCCTTTCGACTGTGTCCTTTGTAATACACTGAAGCCGGCGGAATTTCCGTGGCTTCAGACAACAAATGCTAAGCACAAACATTCACAGGGCGTCATACACTACAACTCCGACAGAAACGCTTACTGGGGTAACATTCTCACCACCATTGGCGATATCGGTCGTGCGCAACAAGACTGGGGTCGACTTCGATTGCAAGCCGACTGGATGCACAACGCAGCCCTAGGTATTCACGGCGCTTTTCTACTGGTGCGTGGCGCAGTCGAGAACGCCGCCACCTGGGAGACCGAGTTCCTGACGGAGGACTATTGGTTCCTGCTGCGGGCCATGGAACATGGCTACCGCCTCGGCTGGGTGCCGGCTATCGCGCGTGAGATCTCGCCTATGACTGTAGCCGACTATTACAAGCAGCGCAAGCGGTGGTTCTCCGGGATACGGCAGATCGATCATCCCATAGGCCGTTTGGTGATGGTGTCGATCATGTGGATCATTCTAGAGCCCGTCTAGTAAGCGCTTACTGCTCAATGCCTACGTAGATTACTGCACGATGCTGACATGCACGCAGCTGGTTTATCTGCTGGTACACGGGTTTAGGATCTTTGCCGAAACCGCTCTGGTTCTACATGCTCATGGTCTTTGAACTGACATATGACAAGGTTATCATGTGTGCGCTCACTCTACTTCAGGCAAGTCACAACATTTCTCCGCAAGCTTCGTAATATACAGCTCGTACTGATGCATCGTCTAGGATTGGGATGCTGGCTGCTCCTTCCGAAGAATGATCTTCTCGCCGGTCCTGCTGGTAGTCTTTGGATTCTTCGTGCGCTTCTTGGACATTATAGCGGTCGTTGCCGCGCTATGGGCGCCAGACATTGGTTTCTACATCATCGCAAAGAAATGATGAGAGAAGCTGTCGTCCGCAACTGTTCAACAGAAGAGAGAACAGTTGTTGTCTAAGCGGCGCTACTCGAGGTGACCAAATTGTGCTCCGAAGCAACAAATCACCACTCTAGCGCTAGTCACCGCGCTGCACCCTCGGTATTTTGCCACCCCCGACGCTATTGCTTCGCTATCTCTGATGGAGATCTAAATCTACTATGAAAAGTGGATCTGGACAGGACAGTGTCGCCACCGGGTACTGTAGAGCAGGCCACCGCTTCAAGTACATACCGATTTGAGCCATTGATAACACTGCCATGCTTACTGGTTACCAATTTGTGTTAAGTTACAGTCTCGTTCGCTCAAAACTTCTGTATCATCTCAGTCTCAACTCCCGACTCTCGACTCTGAAGAAAGAAAGATTTCGTTCTGACCAATGCACCTTGATTGTTCTCCAGACTCTAATCAATTGCAATTCACATTTGTACTATTACACTGTGCGCAATCTTGCCAAGCTGATCGCTTTCACACAGACAGCTGAATTCGAGCAGCGCGAATGGTACGCTGTTTACTTAAGACTTGCGAAAAAAACCTAACACACTGGAAAGGAGCTCTAAGACTCCCTTCCAAACGTTCGACCCCTTCCACGTTGAACAATAGGATATAAGTTGCTTCTCAAAGCCTCGAGACAATGGTGTGCAAGCTTCGGCCGCCGGTAAACAACTCGCTTGAGCGGACATGAACGTTCAACCAGAACACTTATCGAGATCGACGTCGCACAATGTAGCTGACGTGTCATCGAAAACATAGGTCTTGTGTTGTATGTACGCACTGTAGATGCTGTGGGATAGGCGGAGAACGTGATGGACTTTCCGCAGGGGCGTATATGATCAAAACAGGGTTGAGCATCTGATTAGGGGATTTATAATACGTTGAGAAGTGTCAGTGAGGAGTGCGACGACCCCGCCGCCACGAGCTGCTGCCAAGTACAAAATAACAGCATTTGATTACGATACGACTTTGCTGTGCAGTTTCTGTGGGGACAGCCCAACTCTTTTCATTCTAAAGAACAGCAATTACGACCTGAGTCTGCTCCCAATAGCAAAAGTTTGCGCAGAAACGAAACCTAAGTCACACTCGACGATATCGTCTATTTCTCACCCTCGTCGATGTCTTTTGGAGGCTGAGACTCATGCATTTGACACGTTAGCCTTCTTGACCTATGCTCATGCACACGACAGCGACGGCCAACGACTAAATTGAGCCCGACAAAGCTCATACTTCTACACACGTATGCTACGTACCCACTAATTCCAGCGCATGTCTTTTCAAAGCCCTACGACAGTTTTTCAAAATCTTCTTCTTTTGGTGGTGGTGACTGTTCGCGAGTTTTGAGAGTTTCAAAGTTTTTTCGAGATTTGAAGAAGACATCGCGATTTTTCAACAGCTTGACTTCTAGAAGATTTTGGCACCGTCGGAAAGAGGGCGCGAAACTGTACATGTTGTGCTATTATCAAGCTCATCCGGGTTCATTTGCGGGTTTGGGGGTTTGGGTGTAAAGGGGTGAAGGGTGGTGGAGAGGTGCACGGAAAGGAGCATCAGTGTGCGTACAGACAAATTCTCAGCAATTTCAACAGCATCTACGACCTATGCCAGACACATCAAAACACGTTCTGGCTGACAACGCCTCCGCTCTAGCTCCCCAACCACAGAATTTCAAACAGTAACAAACCCTGCCATGCGCTCATCAACGCCGTCTAACTCTCACTTTCGCAGACGTCCCTCATACTTCCCATCCTGACCACGCGAATCCTGCAACCGCGCCAAAAGGTTCCGCTTCCACGTCTCCACCGCCCGCTTCCGCGCCTCCTTCTTCTTTTCCATCTTCTCCATCTCCTCAGCCGCTCGCTCCTCCATCTCGGCCGTCTCCCTCCACTGCTGCTCGTGCGCGCGCTCGTACTCCGCCGTCCAGCCCATCCAGAGCGGTTTCTCGCTCTTGATGACGGCAGCCGACTTCTTGGTGATCACGAGCTCGTAGCGGTCCGGCATCCACTCGAAGGTGTAGCACTTGAAGTCGATGGTGGGTGTGGCCTCTGTGAGGGGATTTGGGCGCCGGCCGGCGCCGGGGAGGGGCTCGTAGCCGTGTTGAGCAGCGGTGTAAATCGTGGTGACGGGGCCGTCTGGGTCGTCAAGTTCAGTGCCGCTGGAGACCCTAGTGATGGCATTAGCTGGTTCAAGAGCTCGGCTTTAGAAATGGAGGCTGAAAAGTACCAAAGCTTTAGAACGTCTGCATCCAAGTCCTCCATGACGAGCATGTGCTTCTTGAGCTCATTGAAAATCAATTGCATGCGAGCCGGTGTTTGGAAACGTCGATTTACTCCGGAAAACCGGTGAGTGTTGACGGCGTCGTGATTCAAAGCGTTGCTGTGACATTCGAGCACCTGCTGCATCCGCAAGACCTTTCCCTTGTCCAGTTCATCTTGAGCTTCCACTGCGAAGAGCTTGCACGCGAAGGCGACCTTGGGAAGCCTCACGGATGCGACTTTGGTAGTGTAGAGACGGTATGCGCGGCGCTCAGTGGTGCCCAGAGTGGGGTTTTCGGGAAGATGGCCGTAGATTCGGCGGCGGAGTTCAGTGGGAATGCCTTGCAGAGTCGGAGTGGGCATAGTGAAATGGACAGCAGGATCCATGTAGACGTGAGCTTCTGGAACAAAGTCTAATTAACTTCAGTTGCGGGCGTTGGGGTAGAGTTGACACGCAGAACGATTTTGGGTAGGCAATTACTGAGGCTAGAGCACCGACGACCTGACATCATCGTCTGATCAGCTACGAGATCAGGGCTGATACCCTTGCGCAGCTTGACATTTCTAGTATTTAAAGACTTTCAGCTCCTGTGCGCGGGCTCTGCTTGAACATCATCCGTCCATCAGGCAGGAATGAGATAAATTCAAAATTCAGCGCCATACTATCAGCGTAAGCCAGCTTCCATAACTAGTCAAACATGCGCTCCGGAGCACCACGCGGCCATCTCCGATCAATCACGGTCTTTCTCTACCCTCATCTATGCATGACCTATGCTGCAATTAGACACTTTCACTGCACAGCCTTCCTCTTACGCTGCCTCAACCCTCCGTTTTCGAAAATCGCCTTCGGCCCCTTGCCCTTGTCCATCTCAACAACCCACCACGGCTTCTTCGTCACCACAAAGTTGTACGAAGACTCCATCCACTCGAACTTGTAGCGCCGCAGAGCGACCGAAGCAGACACGTCGCGTTTCCGACCCTTCTTGACCCCTTTCCCAGGCCCAGTCTTCTCCAGAATCTGCGTCACCAGCGACCCTGAAGCCCCCTTCACTGTTTCAAAGGGAACCTGCACGCACAAGCGCAGCACATCGGCCCCCTCGACTTGCATGACGGCCACGTGCTGCTTGACCGCCGCCACGAAGAGCGGGATCTTCTCAGCGTCTTGACACCAGCCTTTGCTCTCGTCGTGGTATATGGGGTAGACCGCTTTATTGATAGCTGCCATATTGTTGTACTCGAGGATGGTCTGCGTACGCAGCGCCGTTGCTGGTCCGTCGGAAAACTCCTTCAGGAGGAACTTGCACGTGAGGCCCACGGGGTGGAATTGCGCAGGAGTTGCCGCGATGGTGCGGATGCGGTAGTTTCGGCGGCATTCGGAGCCAAAAGACGCGGGCGGAGGTTCGAGATAGCTGTAGATGTGGAGACGGAGTTCGGTTGGAATTCCGGTGAGAGTGGCATCGGGGTTGGGCGTGGGTGGGACAGCAGGATCCATGTGGACGTGAGGTTCTAGAAATGACTAGAAACAGGCTAGGGCGATGGCGCTGGAGCAGAATTAGCTTCAGCAGTAGGTTTCGATACGGCACAAAGGCTGAAGTGGGATAGTTGTGAACAGCAGACTAAACGGGGGCTTACCTGAGTAAAATCGAGCTGAAGTTGGCCAAGATAGAGGCGCCGCCTTCGCTGTGCGTGTTTAAAATCTAAACCAATCATTAGTCAGGCTGAAATTGTGGGACAGAACCAGTGCTAATCCATAAAAGGTTGCAGAGCAAGATGTCTAGGAGCTTACCTGATTGAAATTGATCGGAATCGCGACAGAGTGCTGGCGGTGTGCTATAAAAAGAGTTAACAACGCCTACATATAAGCTGTAGCTGCTGTGGGCATTGTAATAATTGATGTGAAAGGAAGCAAGTTGGGAACCGGACATTCTGAATATAAACAGAAAGTCTTGGCGCATCATACAGCGCTGTTTCTAGGGGTAAGGTCGCAGAATCGTGGGCCGACAGTGCGGAGCAGCCACACAATGCCAGATTGCTTCGGAATTAGACCCCTTTTGTCCATTGCCGGCGACTTGATTCACATGCTGAGGCTGCTCAGATCAATAGTAGCAGGCTCTCTGGCTGTAGCGGATCCTAACAAAGAAACCGGACGAACTTCGGTTCATCTTGAAACAACACACATCAAAGACTTACGGGCGCCTTCACGGAACGTACATGCATCCAACTGAGTTTGTTCAGCTTCTTTCAGGGAAGTTTTATTTTTATTCGTTAGGAGAGTACATACCTCCGTCCACAAGACCATCGCGCACAGTTCTCATCGCCGCCCATTGCTCACCCAGGCAACCTGACCCTACCTTCTTCGCTCCTCCCTCCCTCCTCCCGAGGACTATCGTCCTCCTCATCTTCCGACTGCGTCTCCTCGCCCTCCGAGTCCATGTGAATCATACCATCCAGCGGCTCGCGCTCTCCAGCCACCTCGTGCGCCCGACTCTTGCTCTCGCGAACGTAATGGCTGTACAAGCTGATGACCGCTACGCTGAAGCCATGTACTAGCGTGCTGCCCATCACGATGAATAACACAACGACCCATATGAGCTCGACCTTCGCCAGCTGCGCAGCTGGTAGTTTAGCCTTGTCGGGCGAGTCTTCGGGTATGGACGTTCCGTTCTCGAGCTGTGCGCGCCCTTCGATAGCGAGGAAAATTGCGCCGACGCCCATGGGCCCGAAATGGCCGGCGAAGAGGGCCTCGCGCCAGGTGCGGATGTCGGGGATGAAGCGCTTGAATGCGAGGGTGGCGGGTAGGCGTCTGAGCAGGAGGATGAGGACGAGCAAGCCGGTGAGGCGGACTGGCGTCAGCGTGGGTGTGATGTCTCGTGGAATGAAGGCGGACCAGGGCATGAGCGTCCCGAGGAAGACGAAGAATGTGCTGTTTAACAACAGGTCGAGCACGTTGTTGAGTCTGCTTTCGCGAGTCTTCGCAGCAAAGAAACCGTCATGCGCGAATCCCACGCCTGCACCGAAAGCGACGAGGAAGTCGTCGAGGCCGAGTGTGCTGGCGATACCGATGGCAAGGACGGCAAGGAGGAGGTAGAAGACAACGAAGCTGGATGGGTCGATCAAGTGACGTCTGTCGGCGAACCTGAGGGCCCTGTTGGCTGAAAGACCGATCACGCCTCCAACGATGGAGCCGACCACACATTCGTACAGCACGGTCTCCAAGACCCATTCTCTAACTGCGCCGCCGGCTGAGACGTTGGTGAGGATGGAGAGGCCTACGTAGAGGAAAGGGAAGGAGACGCCGTCGTTGCAACCAGACTCGCAAACGAGCAGATGCTTGATGCGCTTCGGGACGCGCTCGGAGAAGCGAGAGTTGCTGAGCACGGAAGCTGCAAGGACGGGGTCGGTGGGCGTGAGGCACGCTGCGATAGTGAGGGACGTAACGAAGTCCAATCGGAGGACCACAGCAATCAGAACACCGCTGACGAGCCAGCCGAAGGTCATGACAGGTCCAAGCATCCATAATACCGATTTCCAGTGACGAGAGAAGTATTTCTTCGGTAGCTCAATACCCACGACGAAGACTTGCAAGCCCAGGATGATCCGCGTGAGCTCTTGGATGAAGGTGTCTTTGGCAGCCCAGCTGCGTGGGTTGACGGCCCCAATGCCGTTTGGGCCCACGGCTATGCCTATCAAGAGCGCCAGAGGAGGCTCGGACAGATGCAGGCGGTTTCTGATGAACATGGAGAAGAGGGCATAGATGATAAGGAAAGTGGAAAGGAGGAGGTAGGTCAGATGAGGCGGCGTTGGCGCCAGCTCTTCCCACATCGTAACGTTTGTTTCCTTTGGCTATTTACTTCCAGGTCATTCGTATATCGGAGAGGTCAAGAGGAGTATTCCGGAAGGCTGGCGGTTGCTGTTAGTTCCAGTAGCAACCCTCCGCTCATAGTGGGCACGAGTGCTGTGCTGAGAGCTTCAATATGTCGAGATGACGTCTCGCCTGCTAGACCGATCAGTAGAGAGCTTCAGAATGCACAATGTCAATTGCTCAAGCCTTGCTGTCGAGATGTTGAGCTATACAACGACGGGACGACGTCAGTGCTCAGCTCGGCGCGAATAGCTTCCACATCCGGTAAGCTTCGGCTCTCGGATCCGAATATTCCCGGGCCTCCGGAAGGGGGTCATATTGAAATGCATGTGAGTACGGAGATGCACAGCGGACATGCCTGCGCTTGATCTCTACGCGTATAGTCCATGTACACTCAATGGCTGATGTATTGGAACACCGCGCTGACCTCATCGAACTCCGCCTCTTGCCTGAGCAGCAGATCCTGAATCGCTTCCAGCGTCCCGTCCTTCACTCCCTTCGCCTTCCCGCCTGGCAGATGGTTCCATGTATTCGCATCACCATACAGCATTGCCTTGCTCTTCATCTGTTGCTTCCAGTCACCGTCTGTAGTGTTCTTACACCGTGTGCAGCTGAACGTGTCATGCGTCTCCGACCTTGTACCCTCTTTGAGCATGAACAGCTCGCGGAGACTCTCCGCGCTGAAGTGCCGCTCCACGTCCTCGGCGCTGTCGACGACGCATGAAGAAAGTGATTGCTTGTGTGACTGTCGCATAAAGATCTTCTCTTCGATGCTGCCCGTAGCGACGAGGCGGTAGACGAAACAGTCCTTCTTCTGCCCATCACGCCAGACACGCGCAAGTGCCTGTTGGTCAGCTGCAGGATTCCAGTCAGGATCGAAGAGCACCAAGCGGTTGGCGCCAATCAGATTGATGCCGCATCCACCAGCCTTGGAGGAGAGTAGAAAGACTGTGTCGGCAGTATTCTCAGGGTCATTGAACTTGTCGACAAGCTTCTGGCGCTTGCTAACATTCATTGTGCCATCGAGACGAAGATGGCCATACCCTCGTTGTCGGCACAGCGCCGAGAATATGTCGAGCGTCTGGGTGTAATTAGAGATAAGGACCAGCTTGTCATTGGTGTTGGCGTGGATCGAAGCCAGCATGCGATCGAGCACGAGCATTTTGCCACTGTACCACGGCTTGATGTCGCGGTCACGGCCTCGAGCATCTTTTGGTACGTAGTCATCGGGATAATACTCTTCGCAGCCAGGTAGGTCGGCAGACAGATCAAGCAGGTCTGGGTGGTTGCAAAGTTTTTTGAGCATACCGATGGCCTTCAGCGGCTGCGACCCCTTGCCTCGGATGAGGCTTTTGATCTCCGGTGAATTGATGAAATGCTTGTATAAGCTCTTCTGGAATGGCGCCAGATTGCAAAAGATGACATGCTCATATTTCACGGGAAGATACTTCGAGAGGATGTCGTTCGTTCGGCGAATGATGAACTTGTTCACGAGTGTCAGCAGGTCTGCAAGTCGCTCGTCACCACGCTTCCGGTCAGAGTCCGATCCTGCAGCATCTCGACCCTTGAGGATGGGCAACTCATAGTTTTTGCGAAACTCAGCTCGAGAGCCAAGTAGGTTGGGGTTGGCAAAGTTGATGAGGGAGAAGTATTCCGAGAGATCGTTTTGAATGGGAGTGCCAGAGAGGATAACGCGCTTTTGGACGTTGAGACTGTTCAGAGATGTAAAGGTGAGCGACTCGCCGTTCTTCAGCCGATGACCCTCGTCGCATAGTAGAAGGCCAATGGGCGTGTTTCTCAGTGAATCCACGTTCAGTCGCAACGTCTCATAGGAGACAATGAGCACAGGACGAACGACCGAACGGCCACTCGCAACGCACCACTGCCGTAACTGTTGGGTCAACTCTTCCTTTGATGCCTTTCCATCCACGGCGAACGGGGTGATGGCGTCCTTGCCTAGCCACTTGACCAGCTCGTTGGCCCAATTGCGCACCAAAGTTGACGGACACGCAATGACACACTTCTGTATGGTGCCTTTGCCGGGCTCAGGCGACTGTCGGAGCAACGTCCACATCAGCGCAATGCACTGTAAGGTCTTGCCAAGACCCATCTCATCCGCCATGATACATCCGTTTGCTCTCACGTCAATGAGACCGGTCGTGCAGCGATACAAGAACTTGACACCCTCGATCTGGTGCGGCCTCAACACCTTGGCTAGGCGTGGGTCGATCACCACAGGTACTTTATTTTTCTTCTCGTCGACCTCTTTCTTCAACCCAAGGATGTCTGCCAAACTCTTGTGCATGATTGGTGCATCAATCTTCTTCTTTGGCTCTTCCTTCTCTTCGCTCTTCTGTGTGGACTCGTCGCTAGCATTGTCTTTGCCAGCGGGGTCATTCAGATCTTTTGCGATCCCATCGATAGTCGGATCGTACAGTACGATGGCAAATTCGCCACATGGATCGTGCAGTGGCCGTGCAACGAATCTCTGTCCTATGCGCATGCCCAGTAAAGGCGCTCCTCGTGTCGCGCCATACTCTTCGACTTTGGACTTGTCAACCAGAGGCAGTGAGAATCTCTTGCGGAAAATAGCGTCTTTGTCCTTCGGCTTGAATACTGGGAAACGATTGACGTCTCTTGTCGCCAATGCTAGTCGGTCGTCATTTGTGTAACCTGTGTCTTCATCGTCCAAGCCTTTGCCACCATCTGCACCAGCGTAGCTGATCTTCCGCCTCTTGCGAGCTGGCTTGTCTGATGCTCGCTGGTTCAATGCGGCAGTAGCTGAGCCTGGACATTTGAAAGGACGTATAAGGCGATCGGCGGATTGTGGGGTGCCAGCATAAAGACGGACAGGTTTTTGTGAGCAAGGCGTCCGGTTTTCTTTGCCGATACCGATGGCCTTGGGACGATGCCTGATGCTGTCAGTATGTACGCAACAACAAGCAAGCGGTCACACTAACATTGCTCCCGGTGCAGTGACTGATGACGTTGGTAGCTTGCACTCTGTGCAACCAAGATCAGACGAGTGACGAAGCTCGTGTTATTTTGCCCCTAGGGTTCGAGACCCGGACGCGTTCAGATCGTCAAGTCACATGATGAGTCCTCGAGCGTTGAATCACACGTGTTCCAATTGGATCATTGGTGGGAAGCCAACAAGGCAATGCAAAAGTGCGCGGGGACAATCGAAATGCTTGTGCATAGAGATTATGTACAGCAAACTGGCATTAGCCTAGCGGGATATCACATACAGTCGTTAGAGCCTCATCGCTGCGATGCCATGTCCCTCCTCACGCACATTCATTAAGCGCGTGCAGCTACAGCCCCAGCTAAGAATGCTTCAGCTCTTGGAAGTTCTCATTGCCCGTGCGAGTGTTGCTTCGAAACCCAGCTGGAGCTTTTCGGCGCCTCCGGTCTGCTTGATCCGACGGGACTGCCACTCCCATAATCGCTGGCATGTCTCATGGGGCTTTTGTGTGAGCTGCGCTTGTTGATCTCCGCGTCCTTGTTCCAGAGTCTGCTCTTATACTCGGGCCAGCTGGACAAGTTCCACGCCTCCACCACCTTCTTTTGTGTCTTGTCTGCATACTCTTCTTGGGACATCTGCTTGACGCCGACTTTCATGCCGCCATCTGATGTGAGGGTGATATTGCGCTTCGCCATCGAGTCCTGGCCTTTGTGGGCAAGCTCTTGCGAGTAAAGATAAAGCTAGGGTTCAAGACGTCAGTGTCTCGTTGCGGAGCCTAAGGCAAGAAATGAAATTGGTGGCTTTGCCAGTAAGCGGGGCACGGGCGACGAACCTGGTAGCCAATGTAGGCGGCAATGCCAACCACGATGAAGAGAAGAATGACGGGTAGAAGGCTTATAATCCGGCTCATGGTGCTCGGGCACGGCAGATGAGGTCTGCTACAATCACGAGCGTCGTTGCTTGCCGCTTGATAGGACTCTTGAGTGCGTCGAAATAATTTCCAGAGGGTGAATGCTTAGTGTGTCCTCAGACCCTGAAAGGTGCTAATTGTGGTGTGGTTGGCGTTGAAAGGGCGGGCGTCAGATGCCGTATTCCACGGATATGATCACGGAACTCTGCTGCCGTGACTACGCTGTTGAAGACAGTGGCGAGACCTCCAGCCAGTACTTGTCGAAGCGCACGTCCTTCTCGAGCTGGCGGAACCTGCTCTGGATTGCTTCTTGTCGCTGCCACTCCTCAAAGGTGTCTTGTTGTTTCCGCTTTTGTCGCTAAAACACGCGCGGTTCTGTTCTCAAACACCACGTGCTGCGGGCCGCAGTTGAGTTCGAAGGCGGCGCGGGTGTGAGAACTCAGAACGGATGAGGGTTCGAAGACTGAGCTCCTTGCCGTCTTAGCGAGTCAGTAGTGGGCGGCCGCGCAGAGTTTCAAGTCGTCCTAGAGCGTAACGAAGCTTGCGTGGTATTTGGAATGTATGATGAAGCGAGAATTGCTTGCTCGAACGCATCGCAAGTGGTGCTGTGGAATTTCAAGATGTTGGAAATGGTTCATGTCGAACGACGTCGTGTCTTGGCGAAGCATGTGATCCAGACGTCACGTGAAGCCCTACCCTTTTGGGCTGGGTGAGCAAAAGAAGCCAGTGAGTGCTCATCCACACCCAAAACCGTGGCTAACGAGCTGATCAAATCCAAGGAAAAAAATTCTAGACACGAGAGTTGGTACAGACCTCACTGTCTACATGCGTCTTGCATACGTCCCCATTCCTCGAAGCCCGCGAAGCATGCACAGGAACACTTGCGTGGTGCTGAGGGAGGTGAGCAACATCTGCCATTCCTTCGAGCACTCGAGTCTACGTAAACGCGAGGACGTTTAAGCCTTTTTAGCTGCTCTGCTTTGCGCTGGACTTGTGCTACTGAGCATAGAAGAAGCGAGGTCTGAACAGTTCGCAAAGAGTAAATGCCTAGCCAACACCTCCGCGGATGATTATCCTCAGTCCATGCAGTACACGAACACATAGAAAGTGTCCAATGGACGAGTCGCTGTCCGGCCTTGGGCTCCAATGCTATACGTCGTACGCCGTAGAAGCGTGCATCTGCTTTTTGAAAAGAGAACTTACTGCATTTTAATCAAAATTAAGGCCGGGCAAATGGTTGTTGTCGAGGATTAGACAGGAGCTGTCAGCCACCGACGGTGCTAGATCTCGATTTTGAAGTGCCATCAGTGGGTAATATGTGCACGACGCCCAAGAGACTATGGCCAGTGGTCGCGCTCGTGAGGTATTGCTGTTGGGGCCAGCTTCCTCCCCTTGTCCGTACCTCGGTAGGTGGGCTTGATGTTGATGACATTGGCATGTGTCTCATTACGGCGACCCCGGAGGCTGAACTCTGAAGAGGCTTTGTCTTCCGGCTTATAATTCATATGCCTGGGATGAAGAACGGACAAGTCTCGCTTTGAGCAGTTGAGCGACTTTCCGTGAAGTTGAGGCTTGTTGTTGATGTTTAGGCCACCGTGTTTGAGCACATCCATTACGGCTGATTCACAGGGATCGCTGCTTCAATGGCACAGACAGCCCGCACGGTCAGACGCGATTGATACGTTTGAGCGCTTAGTGCGTACGCGTGGCCCACGGCCAAGTCATTGGCGGCTTTGCGATCTCATTCAGCTCAGTGAGCGATGCTACGCCAGAAGGTTTCCAGGGCGGTGCAGCGACGAGAGTTGTCGAAGCCTGAGGAATCCGAGATTGTCTCGCGTTAGCACGAGCTGGCAGTTTATCACGCTACGAACTAGACAAGCCTTGCAACTGGGGTTGAGTCTATTCCTACACTGCCCTGCAGCGATGCAACAATAAGAAGTGCGTAGTGTTGACTAAGACGGGAGATGGAGACCGAAGTTTTAGGGTTAGGGCATTGCACGTGATGCGCAGTCAACTCAGCCTGCCGATCTTTTGCCGATCATCGGTTAGGCCCGCTCCTATTTCGTCTTCTTCTTCACCTATTTCTTCTCCACTACTTCCCATCTTCTCCAAACATTTCCTCTTTCGTGCCCTCGACCACAATGCCCGAATTGGCGTTCTTTGCGAAGAATGCTATGCTCAAGAGCCGCTCTTACCGCTGGCCCCATGGGCGTGTACCCGTCACCATACCTTCCCGTTCAAGATAGAACTCACTCGCCTATTGTAGTATGCTGTAATCCCGTCCCGGCTCGTCCGACCTGAGTGCCGCGACATCCATTCTGGCCGTTTCATAGAGCTTCTACGGCATCTTCTGCGGGATACTGACTGCATACTTTCGTTAACTTCCCCGTATCTCCAATCGCGAGCCTCTACTATCGAGCATTGACCTGGCAACCACCCTCTTTACCGTCCATTCACGACAAGCAGCGGAACAGGTGAACACGGCAGCCACGTGGATGCGGAAGAAAACTCATGTCAACCACGTGGACCCACCGACCACCTGGCATCCCCTGCCGCAGTATCTTGTCGGCTAGCTCCATCTCGAAAAGCCAATGTGGTGCAGTGTCCGGCCAGTTGATCGGCATGGCAGTTCATGTAGATTCTGACGCTGCGCCCCGGCAATCTGGCATCCATCGTCAGGCGACTAAGCATTAAGATCGCCATTTAATTCTCGCTCGTGTTGACCTGCAAAACAATCATGTAGCCTAGTATTGTCTTTGGGGCAGCTGCGTGAGCGTGAGTATACCGCTCAGCTCCTGGCTCGGTATCTAGCCCTCATTTCGGCTGAAGCGTGATCGTCCAAGCGCTCGTTTCTTTCATTGTGCAGCAAGAGCCAGATGCTTCACTTCCGCTCGGGGTCCATGCTCTCCATGTTTCGTGGGTGGCCTAGCGTCATGGGTGATATATAGTCGAACGGCGCGAGCCTTCGCAAGGTGGCTAAATGGTTTGCATCCCTCCACGACCGAGCGCTTTCGAAGGTGCAAACCCGACAGCCCGGTTCAGTTAAATCGTATACCCTGGATTGACCCCTTGGCCGCCAACAAATACCACTTCATTTTATTGAACATGGTCAACAGAGGACGACCTTCTCGTGGCTGTCAGAATTGTAAGACGCGGCGTATCAAGGTATGCATGCTTTGCTGCCCACTCGTGGAGCTCGAGACACTGTCTAAGAATGAATCATTGACTTTCTCATCAGTGTGACGAGAACCGGCCACAATGCTTCAAATGTGAGTTCACTCTATCTATCTTCACCACCCAAGTACAACCATGAACCTAGCTAATTACCCTTACCACAGGCACGAATACGGGCAGAACGTGTCCAGGGGTGCCGGATGACTTCGATTTGGTCTTGCGAAACCAGACCGACAGCACGACCCAAAAGCAGCGTCGCAGCGCCTCTGACTCTCGAAGTCAAGCATCTTCACTGAAGTAGGTCTTGATCCACAGCGGATACCCATTCCAGCATTGGGCGTTCCTACCTCTCCTTCGATTTGTACATCTCAACACGACGAACCAACCAGCTCAGACTTTGCAACCAGGAAGACCCGACCGACACCGAGACAACGGCGTCTCATACAACTCATCGCTAACAACAAAATCAGAACTTCGCCGAAACGCTCCCCGAGAACAGTATCACCTAGGCTATCACCTCCCTTAGGCGAGCAACGCAGTAGAGAGTCGCCTGCCACCTCTACACACACATCGACTCCTCAGCTGAGCAAGAAGACATCAGCTCAAGCGCTCAATCACTTCCTGCAGAGCCACAGGCCCTTTATCACAGAGGGTTTATACCCGATCTACACGCAAGCCTCACCCTCTTCAGTGCTCCACCAAGCTGTCGAGGCGCTATCACTGATTTCGTTCTCCAACCATTTCCCCACCCACTGCTTACGACACAAAGCCGTCGCCACTTACGCGAAAGCACTACGAAGCGTTAATGCCGCCATTCAAGATCCGGTGGAGTCTCTGGCAGACTCAACACTGTTGGCCATATTTCTGTTGTGCCTGTACGAGATGACAGAAGGCTCCGTCAGCGGAATGGGCAGCTACGCAAACTACAAGCGACATCTTGACGGCGCTGTGGCTGTTTTACGGCACCGCGGAGAACACCAGTTTGAGGACCTCACATCGCTCCAGCTCTTCCAAGCCGCACGAATGCAGATGATACACACCTACCTCATCCACTCTCGGCCTATACCAGCCTTCGCGCCCGATAAAGACTGGCTGTCCGACACAGACGATCTAGAGACGTTTCCGAACGCCGTTGTAAAGCTCTCCCTGGATATGGCAGCACTGCGAGCAAGAGCACGCCATCTATTCTCATCCGCCGACATTCAGCCGATCACAGTGTCCGAAATCCTCCAAGGCAGCCTCGGCGTCGATGACGAAGCAAGCCTACGCTACAACAACCTTCCCAGCGACTGGCAGCCTACGATGCTCCCCTGCTCCTGTCTCGAACATGCCAACTGTACCACGGATGACCCCTGCCCCAGCGATGTCTCCATGGAGGACGCCAACATCTGGCTCGGCAACCCCATCATCCACGTCTACCCTAACGTGACCATCGCGCACCACATTATGAACTACAACATCGTCCGCCTCTTCGCCAACGCGCTCATCATGCGCTGTCTCCACTGGTTCGCCGAGCAGGGCCTCCCCCTTGACGACGCCGAACAGTACGAACAGGCCCGCGGCCGCCTCCAGCAGGTCGTCGACAACATCTGCTGCTGCGTGCCGTACCACACCGAGAGCAGCTTCTTCGTCATGAGTCAGTCACCCAGTATTGAGGATGCGGCGGCGCAGTTCGGGTTCTCACCGAAGCAGGGCGCGTACTTCATTCTGACTCCGCTGTACTTTGCTTCGCTGGTCGAAAGCATACCGGAGATTCAGCGGACGTGGTTGAGAGGTCAGATGAAGCGGTTGTCGTTCGAGTATGGACTTAGGCATGCGGAGGTGCTGTGCAGTGCACAGCCGTGCGTGGTCTCTGGCGACCTGCCGTGGCCGCCAGGCCCATGGAATGAGGATTGAGTAGTGTGTTGCGAGCGGGCTCGCGTGCATGGCGGTGGCGTTTGCGTTAAGGACGTATTGAGTTCATGATTAATACACGCTAAACTTTAGGTGAGAGCGAAAGACTGCGTTGTCCGTCATCACACGCGAATTACATTTCTGGCAGGTATTTTCACCTTGGTGTGCTTTTCTAACTTCATGAGACGTCCGTCATGCTCGACGGGTCTTCCGGCTCTGCCAGTGCTATCAACCCTGTTCTTGTGGATCGAAAGCCGACTAATCGTCATTCTGACAGAGAATGTTGTCTCTTATGCATTGGTGCTGACTTCACATATAGCACCAGGCCTCCAATGTACCTCAAAAACCAGACGATACACGACAGCGGCACTTCAACGCCCCTCTCCATCCACCTCCGATTCCTGTGACAGGCATAGCCCTTATGTCGAATAAAATATCATGCTTCACTCTCGTTCCTACGTTCGCTACATACGGCACTATCCACAGTCTCCTGCCCCGATTCTCCACGCCAGCGAAAGTCAACAAGCGGTTGCGACGTCCATTCTCCTCACGCCCTCCCACCAAACCCCGCAAAGAGCTCCACAAGCTTGATCTCCATTCCCCGCGCCGAGACCATATCGTTGTCCACGATCAACTTCGACAGAGCCTGAGAGTACGGAGCACCAAAATGATGCTCGAAGTCTTCCTTCGACTTGAATCTGTTCACGTTGACGGAGTCAGAATTGTGCTTGGTTCCAACACATCAATCTTGAAGTGCATGTGTTCTGGTAATATACACGGCAATAGGGAGGTATGGTACGCACTTCTCACGGATGACGAAGGTCACGAGTCCCTCTGGGTTCGTCTACTTGTAGATGAGGTAAGGCAGACGGTTTGGTTTTTCTTCTTGGACTGTCGCTGCGATCTTCTTGTGTTCTTCGTCGAGCTGGTAGAATTCAGCCTTGATAGCTGTGCAGGGGCTCATGGTATAGGAGAGGTAGAGTGGAGCCACACACCCTGTCGACCCATTGTGGGTCGGGATTCACGATCCCAATAATTTCAAACGTCATATTCGCAGGATGCAGACGTCTAGTGAGGTTGCCAGCGAGAAGTCACGCATGAAGGCACTCGCGAGGCATTTATATGCGCTCGTTTTGAGGCCATCGGCACGGTTGAAAGTCAGATGTACGCATGAAGCTTCGGCGTCTAGGTATCAGCAGTGTGGGTGCGAGCAAGCTGCACCTTGTGAACCAGACCAAAGGAGCCGTGAGTCGCGCTCAGACGATACTCGATTCGTCTTGGACATCCATGCGAGTTCTGTTTGTCTGACTGATGGTGCTTAAGGGACATAACTTCTGTGGATACCAACACTGTGGCAGAAGGAACTAACTCATAAGACGGAAGATATAACATTAGCGTAATGTCACGGTATCCTCGATGTGGTAATCTTGAGACTTCATCTTTCAAGCCTTTTCTGCAGATGACCTCCTTCCGCAAAGACAGCCCAACTCAAAATAAGATCACGACAGCACTAAAAGCTTGATTGGCGGATCTGACATGCTCAGTCGTCCCTGGGGAAATCAGACACTAATCATAGACTCCGCTGCGAGTCACGCCCGCACCAGCCGCAGTAGCCGATCCACAAGCACGTAAACATAACAGCCCGCGTTATACGCACTACACTCGCAGCACCCAACCCAATACCATCTACTCAACAACCACCTCCCCACCTTCCGGATCAGACACATACACGACCCTCCCCTCCTTCTTGAAACTCTCGCTCGTCGCCAACGTATCCTCCATAAACTGCATATACGCCACCCTCCCCTCCCCGTCCATCCGACACCAAATACTAAACGGGCTCGTCACCGCCCTCCCCATCACCGTGCTCCGGTACGTGAACTGCCCGAACACGGCGACGTGCTCGCCTTCCCCGAAGACGGCGTGGACCTGGAAGTCCTCGGTGCGCCAGAAGCGCCCCACGTTCGTGAAGGTCTCGAGGATGCCTGCGGGTCCGGCGGCGGTGTGCGTGCCGCACCAGGGCATGATGCGCGTGAGGTTGGGGTTGGAGTAGTTGAGGGAGACGTAGGTCGCGGTGGGGCTGACGAGGGCGTGGACGACGGACGGGTCGGCGGCGTTGGCAAGGAGCTTGGTGACGGTGCTGGCGTGGGGGGACATGGTCGAGGCGGGTGTGGTTGAGTCTAGGTGGGTGGAAGTGCGTGAGTATGGAGCGGTGTCCTGCAGTGGTGAGAGGCGGCGCACTTATGTAAGTTTGCCTGTCTCTCGCGCTGCAGTCCCGCGTTGCCCGCTACCCGTCTTGTTCGGTAAGGTCAGTCTAGCTCTCACGTAAGCGTAGCACATGTGCATAGCTTGTAGGTTTTCTGCCGTCTGTATAACATCGACGCAGTCATTCGCTTACTAGCTACGATCCCAAAGAGTTAAGGTTCGCTCCGGCTACCCACCCTCGGCTACCCACCCTCGGCTACCCACCCTCGGCTACCCACCCTCGGCTTCAATAGACAAGCTTTGCAGCATAACGCGGTATGTTCGATAGCTCATAACATCGGCCGTGACCTACGACACCTGCGGCTCCATAGCGTCAAACGCTTCTCCACTATCCCCACCCAACATCCAGAGCCTGACTTGTGCGGTCCAGACTCTGCAGCGCTCGAGCAGCTTATAAAACACCGCCTGCGAGATCTCTCATCCCGTTCACTGACCACCTCTTGAATCCGGACCCCAACAGCCTCCATCCTCACAACGTAGCTTCCTGACTGCCAAAAGTAGGCACACTCCCAATCTCCCATCAAGCACCGCTAACACCTACAGTGTCCACCGACGAAGACAGCATCCGGAGCGTCCTTCTCGGCTACCGCGATGGCCTGAACGCAGGCTTGGTTGAGAAATGCGTGGGTCTGTATAGTACGTACAAATCACCAACCCATCTCAATGCTTCGCCACCCGAGCTCGCTGCTCCATAATCCCCCGCTTGGTTTAGCATCTCTCTACCGATGCACCCGCACAACTGCCATACACGATCTCACGTCACCGTGATCTCACTGCATCCCCATTTCTCCTATCGCTCCCAGCCACCATTTCCACCGCCGACTTCCACCCCACACAAACCTCCCATACCCCTCCTTCTCACTCCCACCACCCCACCCCACCACTCACCACCTACCACTCCTTTCAAGGCACCGACGGCATCTGCATGCCCCCCTCCTCCGCCTCCTCCACCGGCCGCGCGGCCCTCACCACCACGTACCAAAACTTCTTTCACGCCCTCAACTTCGACGTCCAGTTCGACATCCTCGAGGTCCACGTCGTCGCCAGTGACTACGCGTTCGCGCGGACTGAGAGCCATGGAACCACCATCTTGAAGTCTGGGGAAGGAAGTGGAAAGAAGAAACAAGAGAAGAACCAAGAGCTATTCGTGCTGCGCAAGGAAGGGACATGGAAGATCGCGCGCTACTGCTTCAACTCGCAGAACGCGCCGCGGTAGTTGAGTCTGTGCTGAGAAATAGTGGTGTTTGCTGGATGGATATAGCCTAGGTGGCGTACGAGCGGCGGATAGAGGCGTGACGGACAGAAGAGCGTCGTGGGATAGTTTTGAATGAAGCTCAGATCTAGATCGGTTGGTTTGTACATGACGTTGAAAGCCTGGCTGAGTGAGAATGGCTGGCATCGCTGCTGTCGTGATGGTATGCCCACCACCTCTTCTAGCACCACCACTTCTAGTACCGCGACTCAATCTACCCCATGGCTCTCTCAGTCACCTCGATCTTCTTACGGGGCGTCTCTTTCTCTCGCAGCGCTTCAGAAGGACCTTGTCTACGACCCCTCGCAGATTCGCGCCAAACCCACACCTTGAGAGAAATGCTATCCCATCGAACGCTCCAGAAAAGAGCCTGTTGTCTCCCCTTTGTAGGCACAGATCGCGTATGTTGAGGTTGCACTTTGTCCACAGACAAAGTTCATATGAGAGGTGTTGGAGGAGGAGGTCGGAGTAACTCCGGTGCCTGTCCCGCTCCCGACCTGACAGTCACGTGACAGTCAGGGACCCTTCTGTATTAGGCAAGGTGCAACATAGGCTTGGCACCAAGAATCTTGGCAAGAGTGGTCCTTAATGACGCCTCTTCTTGAATCCTCAGAACTGTTTGATTCCGTTCTAACTTGCCTTTCTTTTAGTCTCGGCGCGTTCCTATTACTGTGCAAGTTGCAACAAAGTGGCGAGGTGGCGGCCGTTGGGGCTTGCTCTCCCCCGGGACTTCGCCCTCCAGCTTTTGCTCCCAGCAAACGCCCCTGGCTCGACCCAGGAGAGAGCGCCTAGGTGACGCACAGTCATTGATCTCCATGCTTCTGACCGACTGCAACCACCATTCCCATCCTCACACTAGCGCCTCGCAAAATTTCCTCACGGGCCTTGTAGTACTGGTCCCACCATTCTTTAGCTGTGCCTGACGAGCGCTCAATGTAATCGCAAAGCTCCTCGAGCGTCAACAACTGCTGTAGGCTCCAGGGTTGAGCGATGTCGTCTGGAATATCAAAGTACTGATTGGCAAGGGTCGTACAATGGCCTTTGGTCAGAACGTCGTCCATCTCACGGACCCAGCTGGGATTGTCTTCAGCTTTGATACGCTGTAGGATGACGTGAAGGTGCCTTACCTGAACGTGAGCGATCCTTTGATCGTGCGATTGACCTTTTCGTACATCTTGTCGACTTCTACCTTTGATAGAGAGGGGTTCGCAAGCTTCGTGCAAAGACCGCCGAGATCAGCTTCATCCCATTGCAGGTAACCCCCTGGCTCTGCATGTAATAAAGTGTCAGCGTTCGGCCGTCGCAAAGACTACAAGGGAGACAATGCAAGAGCTCACTGAGCATTTTGAGAATGTTTTCCAACAGCGGGTGCGGATCATCGTTGACGACCGCGACCACAACTCCCATATGGATTATGTCAAACTTTTCGACCAGCTCATCGGGTATCGGCTTGAGGACGTCCAGCTGAGATAGCGCGACGTTCCCAGGCAGCCACTCTCTTGGTGGGAATTGCGCAGTGGATATGTCGTAGCCCTCTAATTGCGCCCCGGGCATCTCCTTTGCGAGGTCTACGAGCCAAATGCTAAACCCTTGGCGTCAGTTTCGAACTGTCACAATCCATCTCCAGCTCCCGTAGGGGAGATTTTACGACTTGCCCTGTTCCACAGCAGAGGTCGGCCACACGGGGGCAGTTGTCGCTCTTGGGGATGTTAGGATGGAGGACATAGCCCAATGTGCGCCTCCACATCCAGTACTGGAGGTAAAGCCTGCAAATCGTTATCGTGGGGCTGAAGTTCATGGATGACCCGCAACCCACCTGACACTAGCGCTAAAATCACGGCCCAGAGGGTACTCTATGGCGGGGCCACCGGCGTTCATAGCGTCTGGCATATGTTCCATTCGTGCAGCGCGTTCTTCGGAGATGTGATAAATATGAATAGGGCGGACGGGCGCTTATGCTAATAAGTTTCGCACGTTCATGCCTACCCCGTCTGCCTACACGAGGCGTCCGCTGGGCAGATCAACCTAATGCAGAACGGTTTGTGATACATGCACGTTACATAAGATTGACATGTCAGAGCTCTCTGATAGGGAACGTATGCTCCACATGGCAGAAGTATCTGCCGTGCCTATGTAGGTTGTTAAGCCAATTCAGTCGCGAGGGGTTTGCTCGATGGTGAGAAATCCTTGCTTTCCAACGCTTGGACCATAGGATCATGACAGCTGACATCCCGTTAGCCTCCTTCTGCCACAAATATTTCTGACGAGGGTCCCTTACGTGCGCAAGCCTCCAGAGCTGGCGGGCTTGTTCAGCCCGAGATACAAGGCCTTGCCCTTTTGAGTCTCCCACTGCTCAGCCGTGAAAGGATGATCATCCGTATTGTCGGCCTCCCTCGCAAATGACCTCACAAGCTCACTTTCGTCTAGCGCTTTCATAAGGACTTGAGCCTCTGGCCGTGCGAAGTAGGCTATCGAGAACCGCGTATGTTGTCCTTGTTTGCCAGGCGGAAATGCAGCACCTAGACCAAGCGTGTCAGAATGAGCGCATGTCATCACTGGGGCTTCAAGCTTTGAGAACAGTCAATCCGAACACGATGGTTTGACTTACGATGCATGTTGCTCCTCAATACCCCATTTGTCCACTTGACCATGGCGTCTCCCAGATTGATGATGGCACACCCAGGCGCTGGCCGCACGTACTCCCAGTCCTCCTCAACTTCCATTCGTCCACCCGGAGGCAAGATCTGTAATCCACCGAGAATGTTGAACAGGACTGTCACCGTGCCAACGTCCGTATGGGGCACGAATGTCGCACCCTTGACAGGCGTGGTCGGAGGCTCGGCCTTGATCATGCGCACCTGGTTTGCGGACCGCTCTTCAAGCCGTTGCCGGGATGCCAGCGACCCTTGAGGTAGACCAAGATGGTGGTCAAGATGCGACAATACGACTTCAACAATCTTGTGGCTGCGAAAGATGAAAGCCGCGAACTTGTCGCGACGCTCGCTCAGGCAGGCGGGCTGAGGCAGCGGCGAATTTGAAGGGGTGCATAAGACGTCGTCTTTGCTGATACCGTAGATCTCGCACCGGTCTGGCGTCCCCTTGCCGTCCATCTTCCCGACGCCGACGGCCTTGTACCCAAGAAGAGGTTTTCCTGATGGGGAGGCATACTTCACCTTTTCCTGCACGTCTAAATCATAGAAATCTTCGGCGATGCCAAAGACGTCGTTTGCAGCCTCGAACAGCTTCTTGCCGTCTGCTTCGTCGGTCAGATCAATGGCAAAAAAGCCTGTTGTGCTACATGCTTCGAAAAGGGCGTTGGACTCGTCAGCATCTGCGCACTTGAGCTTTGCGAGGGATAGTCGCTGCAAATGCGCAGTGCGGACTTCTGCATCGCTGGGGTGTGGTGGATATTTACTTGCGTCTGCGAAATGGGGCATGTTGCCAGAGGATATACACGTAGGATTGAAATTGGCTTCTCGCTATATTCGTGTAGCGCACACGACTGGGTGCGGGTGATGATAAATATTGCGAATCCAAAAAGACCTAATCATTTTGCATGCCAGCCCGTCTGCCTAGATTCTCGGCCTAGAACATATGGTCAGCATGAACCCGCAACGATACATCTGGCAAATCAGCACCAATGCAAGGCGGAATGCCTGGGACACCTCGCAGCTGGGGATAAATCTGGTGCAGTTGCCACACCTTTCACGGAAGTGTCTCCGGGGTTCCCAATGGAGGCGGTCAAGTATTGGATAGGGTACATGAGAGAGCGCAAGGAGTACATAACACGAAACATGCGAACCAAAACACCATCTCAGACTCCACATCACCCCGCAACGATGTCAGATGTTGAGTACTAACGGGCCAATGAGATGCACGAGCACGCATCGAATGGCTCTCATCGTTTGATGAGGCGTTTGCGGAGTACAGTGATGCTACCCTGCGATCTCCTTCACCGTGCAACATCCCGTCACCGGCAGCTGACATGCATATCACCAAGGCAGTGACTGCCAGGATCTCATACCCCTGCGGAGCAAATGCGGCTCAGCACGCACGTCCGCGCTATTCGTGAATCTTTCTTTCTTCTTTCCTTCACGTTAGCATATCGGGACAAGAACAGGAAAGAGCCGATCTTGGAGTAATATTCTGGACGCGCGCAACTGCACAATGGATCAAGAGCCCAATCAGAGTGAATGGGTGATCTCTTCAAGCTGACACATACCCGGATATCTTGGAGACGGCAGGCGGAGCTCCCGGCGGTCCGTCGTGCAGATTGCATCTGCCTCTGCTGAGCCTCACCCGTGCGCACCCCACCTCACGCTCCACCATCTGTGCGCCTTGTCAAGGCAACACGCTAGCAGGGGCAGGCACTGTGGAGATAGCCATCTGTCGTAAGCCACGCAACATCACTACGGAATAGATTTTTGTTCCTTGTACCTGATCAAGCGCGCGGCGTTTCACGCAATCTACTCCTCGCGATGAAGTGTCGAAGGTTGGCAGGGTTAGGTTGAAGATGCCTGACAAGTCAGGCAACAATGCCTCGATCAATTGTACTCTAGCACCTTCCTTTCTTAGCTTCAATCAAGACCCAATCAGCCCAATAAAAGTCTTTAGAGGCGAGCGGGCGCCTCCATTCATTGGAGCCAGGAGTCTTCACTACTGATGATACAGATCGGCACAACGTTTCACCGATCAAGCAGCTCTCCAGGACCAGCCATCAGATAGACACACCAAGATGTGGACGGTGTGATTTAGCATCGTCATGTCCTGATCCCTCGAGGATAGAGAACCCCAAACCCCAAAATCACGTCCTTTGGCACGGTATGCAAATGCAACGACCCTTCTGTCTACCGTTTCTATTGCATATCCTGCTGGAGACCCCAGCCTCGATTGCGTTTTTCATCGCGCCAGACGGACAACTAGCAGAACCAGCCCCGCAGGCTCATGCCATAATCAGACAGTATGCCGTGCTGCTGCTTTCGTCCAACTTAGTCGCCGCCGTCTTTGCCCTCCGAGCTACCGACGACGCGCGCACGAGAGTCCTGGCGGCTGGCGCACTGGCGTTGTACCATGTCGCGCCGGCCACGCGGGCTTTCTCCCGGGTTCTATACAGCTCAAGCATCAAAACAGAGGCTTCACTCCATCTGGCTGCACATACAATCGTTTTGGGAGCACTGATCTGGGTATGCCTGGGCGGCTGAGAGGCGATTCATGTCTTTGTCTGGAGAAGCGTTTCGTCGATGCAGCATCAGCACTGGACATCCTCGCCGCTTGAAATTTTTAAACAACGCCAAATTGGCCATGCCAATGAGCCCGTCCCTCAAGGTTGCAACCGCATCGTTAGGGGGGCATTCAAATACGAGAGCCTTCGGACCTCTCGAACGACTTCAAAGGTTCAGAACAAATCAATCAGATCTGCGCTACTTCCTGATCCAGCAACGATGCGTCTTTTCCCTGGTGACCCAACCGAGAAACACTGCGACACCGTTCTAAGGCTGTCATCTCAACGGTCAATCCAGGCCCGAAACTGACCGCCATCACGCTATCTCGACCAGACTCAATCCGGCGAAGTCGATCCAGCACTGCCAAGACCGCAACGCTCGAGGAGTTGCCTCGTGTTCTATAGACATCGTATGAGGCTCGGAGATGGTCGTGGGTTATGCCCAGGGCCATTTCTGCGCCCTTGATGATCGATAAGCCCCCGGGATGGAGGGCCCAGTCGAAGTCCAGTGGGGTGAGCAACTGGCCAAGCCATTTGTGTCCTTGTAGGCTCGACCTCTCGCACATAACTCGACGCATGTGCGAGAACGTCGGCAGTATGGACCTTACTGCTTCGACAGGAACTTGGCGCGATAAACTGAGCTTGAAACCTAGAGAGTGTCAGAGCGGCGTCGTATGCAACCCGGGTTCCACGCCTACCTAGCCGAGTGTTGTGATACGACATCAAAGATTCAGTATTGGGCACACGTGCTGTGAGCGAGTCGAGGAGCCGGTATATTGGCTGTTTATCAGGCCTTGCATACACCGGCGTGTTGGAAACGACCAACGCGGCTGCGCCATCGCTGAACAGTACTGGACCGATGGATGTGTCAGATTGAAGTTCCGCATCGATCAGTTCCGGGAAAACGTGGATGCTCGGGATCTCGCATGCGAAGACCAATACGTTCGCTGGTCGACCGCCAGAAGCCCTGACCAGCTGCGCCGCGGTCCTCAAGGCTGACAGACCACCAGCGCATCCGACACCATGCAACAACGTTCGTTCGACACGGAGAGATAAGCCTAGCTGTGTGGCTATCTGTAAGTCGTAGCCGGGACTGCCTGAGTTTGTACAGGTCACAGCGACCGTGTGGGTAATGTCTTTGACTTCACCACCCCATTCAATCATCGCTTTTATGCAGGCGGAAACAGCCAGCTGTGTTGCGTGCTGTCGAAAAATCGTATCGATTTGCTCGACGTCGGGCGGAGCCTTCTTGTCCCGCCACATTGGATGTGTCGGCGCGATAGCATGTCTTTTTTCAATGCCCGTTTGTTTGTGAAGCCGAATGATCCTTTGAATACTAACAGACCGGCAATCAGAGGCAAGCCATCATGCAGCATCCTTATCAAAACCCTTACCCAGGGGTACTTGCATCATACGTTTGCTCAATCCATGCTTCAAACGCCTCAGAGCTGAGCTCAGTAGGCCATTCCGTACCAATTCCGTAGACATGTATTACATGATTGATGACATCTTGAAGTGACTCTGCGCTTGGGGTCTGGAACCACAAGTCTAGGTGGACAAGGATGAAACGCAGGGCTTGGATGCAACGGTAGTAAACATGTTGATAGGCAGTCGAAACATACCTAAGCTGGATGTTTCGTGCCCACGATGAAAGCTGCGCAATGCGCATGACCGAGTGATGACAGTGAACCTTTTTCGATTGAATCACACTCTCAATTGATAACGTTCCGCAGGTCCGCACAGTCGACAAACGTTATGGGGAAATTAGTACTATCAGCATTCGACCTGGATATTACGCAAGAAACATGACGGTTCACAATCAGGTCTTCACTTTCGCAAAGTACCTATGAGCTGAGTCGGGAAAGACTCCCGCATGCAGGCGGCTGAGGTTCAGCCTCACGGGTACACCCTTAGGCGGCTGCAGCTTGTTACGAGACAGTGATCCTAGCAAAGAGATTCTAGACTTGGTCTGGTCCAAAAGTTTGCGAAGGCAAGACTTCACCACCGTCACCGATCCACCAGTCAGACAGGGCGGTCGTAGCAATTTTCTCACATCTGCAAAGTTGTAGCACGATAGTCAACTCATTTGCCTTTGTGACGCTCTAGCCGCTCTATGCATTTGACGAGCGGTCTGCTATCTTATCCAGATCGCTGGGTCAAACAGTACTTTCAAGGAACGGGTATTGTAGCTGTAACTTACTCGGCAGGCAGAATGATGCGAACGACTAATGCCTAGAGGTATCTGCAAGGTCCATTGTGGCAAGCTGCATGGCATCAGAGATCATTGCAACATCATGGATGGATGGTGAATCTGTACTAGTACCGATGCGCAGGCTGGTCACGACTTCCTAATTTAGTCGCACAAACCATCACAGATCGCATTAGTGGTTGGTTCTGAGATTTTCTTGCCTAGTCAGCATGTATCCGTTGCAAGTAAGCGCATAAATGGCGGTCCACAACGGCAAAGAGCTGCATCAGTGAGGGAAAGCCTCGAGGCAACGAGGCATTCGGATGCAGGGGTTCGGCAGCTCTGGGCTTTACACGCCCCCCGAATGACCCAGTCGATTCATGCAAGTCGACAGCGATATCACCCAGTGAAATGCTCATGCCAAGACAGTCCGATGCGGCACGTCGCGATTCGTAGTCTTAGTAGAACCCCATAGCTCCGCTTGTCGACGTCCATATCACAGTATTCCTGAGTGATCAATAATCTACGTGTCGTTGAAAACCACTCATCACAATGACCGGCCTTCAGAACTTCATCAACGCCTTCTCATGGCTATTTACAGCACTGGCTACGATCATGGTCGCCCTGAGACTGCTTTCTCGAACGCGACTGAAGAATGTGGCTGGCTGGGACGATGTCGTTATTGTAATAGCCTTGGTAAGACATGACCGATGCGATCCAAAAGCTGCTGTGAACTGGAAAGGTTCGTGGTACAGGTTGTTTTTGAAACAGGACTTGCGTTGACCAGCGATATGCAGGTAGTTTACGTGGCTACGAGTGTCGTTGGCTCAATATCCATCTCGCATGGCACGGGTCTCAGGCTCAAAGACCTTGACCCCGCTGATGCCATTGATGCGGCGAAGTGGATCGTGATCACCGACAGTGTCGGAGTGCTCAGCTTCACAATCCCCAAGCTTTCCGTTGCCATCCTGCTCATCAGAATTCTGACCATCGGCCATGTGTCGAGGGCCAAGGCTGCTTTGCTATGCACCCCGGCGGCCATAGTGATATTGATAAGTCTGGTCAACGTCTTGCTCGGCTTGGGACAGTGTCGGCCTTTGGAAGCGGCATGGAACAAGAGAATATCCGACGCAGAATGCCTCAATCCGAAAATATATTGGGGGTTTGGACTCAGTCTGGGTGGTAAGCTTCACATCGACTTACTTCTTGCATCGCTGCGGATGCCGCAGTAAAGGTTACCTTGTAGCACGATGAAGTCCATGGAAGCCATACTAATATATTGAATTATAGTGTGCTCTACCGCCGCAGATTTCTTCTACGCCCTCTACCCAGTTTTTATCATCTTCAGACTCAACACGAGCAAGCAACGGAAAATTCACCTCAGTCTAATGCTGGGACTTGGCGTCATGTATGTCATGAATGTGTCTCGTGCAACGCACGTTTGTACCGGGTCGTGACTGACCTGAAGCTTTTCAGTGGCGGGTTCCTTGCGATCTGGAAGACCGTTGAGTTCGCTGGGCTCTATAATGAGGACGTTGATATTACATGTAGGACCTCTCATGAACGACGTAGTCCTAGTAATCGGTTAGCTAATAGTGTTGCAGATCGGGCGGGGCTGCTGAACCTCAGCAACGAGTGGGTACTGTCGTCTGAAAGCCCAATAAGAAGTATGCTGACGTTGGCTTGCATTAGGATCGAGACTGGCGTGCTCATTATCGCTGCTTGCGTGCCGACCGTCGCGCCAGTGTTCCGTGCCTGCAAAGACTATTCGACACGAACGTTCGGCAGGAGTAAAGGCACCGGACAGTTCCAACAGTTAGACGAAGACAATGACTCCAAGCATGTGGTGAGACGAGGCGGAGGTTGGGAACACAGAGATACTCTTGCCCAGTACGAGCTACGCGATATGTAGCTGCTACTGGATCTGGACGCGTCGAGATTAATAATAAATGATTGGTCTCTAGACTGTCGAAGGCGACCACGTGTGTACCACACCTCGATCGCTCGCTCGCTGTTTGAAAGCTGCAGTCGTAGTGTGGAGAACTGGACAGAGCATAGGCCGCATTGTGGATTGAAGTCTAGTTGCTGCCATTGATGGTTGTCTCAATCACTGACTCGCTACTGTTCGGGTCCTTCCAGACATTGAGGATAGCTAAACCTGCTGCCGCGAGGAGCTTCTGCCAGGCGTTGTGAGTTCGCTCAATCCCACCAGGCATCATAAACATCAGCACGTCCACGGCCGCCTCCCACGATGAAGCCCCTATGTCAGGTAGCACGACATCCTCAATCAATAGCCGCGAGTACCCGGGCGTCATCGCTGCCACCGTGTGCTTCAGTATTTGGCAGCATTCTTCATCCGGCCAGTCGTGGAAAATGTTGCGAAAGAAGTAGGCTCGGGCACCTTCACGATGAGTCAGTCTCTGTTTACCAAGCTCTGTCATTGAACCGACCTTTAACGGGCTGTTCGGTAAAGAAGTCATGAGGCATTCCTTCAACTCCGTTCATCGGCTGTGCGATATGGTCCAAAGTGTGCGGCAGATCCTGCAGAATAAGACGTGATGGGAGATTGGGGTACCGTCTCCGCAAGCTCGATATGTCATGGCCGCTACCTCCGCCGACGTCAACTACCAGCGCAGAATGCGCTTCCTCCTCGGCTCCAGAAAGGAGCCGAGCTTCGAAAGGATAAATGTCGAACCACGGTCGACCTTGCCTGCGGCTGGCCATCCAAGCATCAAAAGCATTCTTTTGCTCATGGTCTCTTTCCAGAAAATCGAACATAGACACGCCGTAAGTGTACCTGAAGGGATTCGCGCAGACTGGCAGCCGATCAAAGGACACAGTATCTCGTTGCTCTCTCAACATCTGCACCAGCTGGCCACCGATAGGAAAAAGCAGGTCGACCCTATCAAGAAACGTCAAAAGGAATCAGAAGGAGCTCCAGCGGGATACGGGGCTCGACGATAAAGGGGGCGCTATGATGATATGTAGTGTAAGGTACTGACATATTGCGCGTTGCACCGCTTTGTCCAGGTGAAATCAAGCACGCAGCATTCGCATTGGAGCGATACTCCCTACTGCCAGTCTCCTCGCATATACCATTGCTGCATAGAAGCCGCATGATGCGTGCTGAATATTGTTAGCATTGCCGTGGCTCCTGGTCAAAACCACGCTGGGCAGACACATAACTTGTTAAGAGCTCATCGTTCTGAGTCTCTCGGGCTAAGGAATGTGCGTCGACTGGGCGGCCATTGCGCCTCACAATCTCTTGAAGTAGCCCCATCTCCAGAGCCATCAGTTGGCACATGTTGGTGAGGGCCTGGGAGATGCCGATCAAGTTAGTGAGACCGAGCACAGCTGTCACATCCATTGAGTGTCTTCATCGTACCGAGAGTCTCATCCGAGGCAAGTACAGAGCCGGGCCTTCGACTTCGCGGAGTAGCACGCTTGTGTTCGAGAGCAACCGGGCCTTGGCCCCAGGTTCGCGCTGTAAACACGCATCGCCCGCCTCTTGAACATTGTCCAGCAGCCTCTTCAAGTGCTGTGCGCTCAGATTCGCGTCCATTATGCCGGGTAAATGTCGCAGCTAGATTTCTTTCAAAGCCTTTTGAGACGTTGACTCATTAATTGTTCTTGCTGACTGAGAAGCAACGCGCTTTGAGAGCACTCGCAGTCAGTGTTACCTATCTGCGTTGAGTAGTGGCAGCTATGACGTTTGCACTAACTTGAGTCCAGCCGGCACGATGACAAGCTGTCATGGATGCATGATGCAAAGGCAGTTTGCACGGTAAATCTGGAGTCTCATGAAGCGCACTCGGGAAACGTGTGTAGTGGGGCGGTGGGTCTCAAAGTGGCTCGCAGAAGGCAGATCTGATGTTAGCTGTATGCATGCGGCGGGAAGACGCAAGGATGCTTTGGACACTCGCAGTGTGCCCAAAGCCTTTGCCGCCCCTCTGCTTGACCGCATGCATGCCGCAGAAGATGCAACGTACTGACCCATAACTCGGGCAATGCGAAAACGAGTTGTAACGCGAAAGAGGCTGGTTTCCCAAGAACGCAGTCTTCTCAGCGCTTAGCATACCATTATGCAGGCCGTAGAAGACCAACAAAAGGCAGCATCAGCTCTTCGCCGGGTGTTCCTCGATTCGCACAAGAATATACAGTCGGTCTCGACTCGCCAACAAGTGTTGGATAAAGAAAAGCCTGTGCGGGGTCCAGTCTGGATCAGCAAGTTCGTGATCCATGCACCAAGCGAACGAGACCTTGAGACTCTGTTATGGCAAGCTGTTCAAGACATGACTGGTACTGACCAGGTCATTGCTAAACCTGGAAATGCCGTGCGTATGGATGCGCAATGGACTGGCCTGAGACAGGATGCAGGGCCGTATGAGATGGAGCCACCTGTACCTGACGCAGAAAAGTATAAGAAATTGATGGACGACAGACAGTCTGACCTAACGATTTTCTTCTTGCAGGGAGGCAGCTTCGTGTAAGTCAGTCTGCAGGCTTGCTATGTCAAGGATATGACCTTCTGACATGGCTCAGCTTTGGCAGTCCGATGACCGTCCGTCCTCTCGTTACTCAGCTGAGTCGGAAGACTGGAGGTCGCACACTCACCATTGCCTACCGTCGTGCACCTCAGCACACCTTCCCAGCCTTCCTCCTCGACGCACTTACCGCATACTTCACACTCCTCTCACCTCCTATGGACGCGCTGCATTCCCCCGTTTCCGCCTCGAAGATTGTCCTCGCTGGTGAAAGTGCAGGCGCTTCGCTCTGCCTTGCAATGATCCAGGTTCTACTATACCTTCGCCGTGCCGGAACTAGGACAATCCGCTTCAATGGGCGCCTGATCCCCGTCGAGCTTCCGGCCGGTGTGGCAGGATTAAGCCCACCGGGTGATCTTACCATCTCCCTCCCTTCCCGCGATACTTATCGCTCAACAGATTGGAGCTGGACTCTAGGACCATGGCTGGACCCAAGTTGCCCAGCCGACGCAGGATGGCCGTCTCAGCCGCCACGGGGCGAGATCTATGCCGACACTTCAGCGCTCACGCATCCCTTGCTGAGCGTAGGGGCTGCTCGTGACTGGACTGGCGCACCACCTTTGTTCTTGAGCACGGGCCAAGAAGCTATAACGGATGGAACGTTCATGGTGGCACAGACAGCCGCGAGACAGGGCGTGCCAGTCCATCTATTACAATATGAGGGCATGCCACATCTGTTCATGTCGTTTCTGGCAGACTTGAGGCAGACAATGCATGTCATCGACGCTTGTGCACGTTTTTGCAAGGATGCGGTGCAAGATCCAGATGCGTTGATGCTGTCAGAAGGGACCTTTTTCAGGATGGACCGGATGAGTCCCATTCCTCTGGATCTCAACAAGTTGATGAGTGTCAGCTTTGAGCAGGCCCTTCTAATCATGGAGGAGGGAAGACGGAAACGGATGAAATGGGTATGGGACGGCCTGAAGTCGTCTCGGAAGGCCTCTTTGTGATATATGGAGTAACGTTTTTCATTATTCCCTACCAGGACTATCGAGTGGACCGCAGATACAATTTGTGCTTCAAGTACCAAGTATCTGAGAGTCGCTTCGCGGGGGTATTCCCACTGGCGTCCTGGGCTCAAGCACGTTCCTGATCTTGCTCGCAACGGCGACCATCCTTATTCGTGTCGTGGGAAGTATCCTCGTTCCATCTCTGTTGTTTCAATTCACCGTTTGGCGTTTATACCTTGGCCTGTTGGAGACGCATCTGAAAAGAGAAACATATCTAATGATGGCTTACGTACTAGTGCATCAACACTCGGCCGAAGGTGCCTTCACGCTGTATCGCCGGGTAGTCGTGATACAGTGGCAGAGGCCGTTCTAAAGACGGGAGGTGAGAATCGAGGTAGTGAAAAATGGGGTATGCGCGGCCATAATGCCTGGCGACTGAGGACCTGAGACTACTCCGGACTGTCAACACTTCGAAATGCTCACCTTACCCATTCGCTCCCACGTTACTCTTCGCACACGTGAAGCAACGCTCATCTCGCTCTACAACGGCGTGGTGAAGCGTGAAACAAGAGCCGAGAGGACGAGTCATCCCGAAATCTAGAACCATTCCAGCGAAGCTTGGCAGCGACGCCAAGCGCCCACAGCGAACGCCTCAGCCGTCGGGTCTTCGCTCGTCCGAGATCACTCGAGTGGTGGTGCGACCGGCATGAAGTAGTGAGGGCCGTCGATGGGATCAGGCTGGCATGCAGGTCTTGACGCGATGACAGGAGAGGCTGTTGCCAAAGAAAGCAGCAACCGAAAGGAGATAATAGCCTCAGTCCACTCAGGCCCGTGCGCTCGGCTGATATATTACCCGATAAGGAAATGCTCGCCCCACGGGCCTGAGGCCCGATAGCAGTCTTGGCGGGGTTTTGCATTTCTTGGCATTTTTTTACACCTAAAACTCGCCTTCGCCGGTACAGGATTTTATAGCCAAATCAACAAGTATTAATCTAAAAAAAACTACAGTAGAAAGAGTATCTTAAGATTTAGAGCCCTTTTTTTTCTTTCCTTCTCTAACAGCAAAATAAGCCGTACGAGGTTATTAAAGAGTGTATATAATATATTATTACGTATTTAATAACTTTATAATAAAGAAAAATAAATTAAATAAGAAGAACTTAAATATAAGCGACAGTTAATAAAAAATAAAGAGAAGAAGGTTAATTAGCTTCTTTTTAAGCTTTAATAGCAGCGTACAACCTTTTATACCGCTCTTTTGTCTCTTGTATACTTAAATTAACCTAGTTATTAGGCATCCTTTAGTAAATTTATAAAGGCCTTACACAACAATTAAGACCTACTTAATTGTCTTAAGCTTTAATATAAGTTAACAGAGGCTATATTGTTTTTAGCAAAGGTTTAGAAAGAAGCAGTAAGACTTTTAAGATAGCTAATATTTAGGAAGTATAAGATTAATTAAGTTTAAGAGCTTAATATAGTTCCTAGCTATATAAATATTAAGTAAATATACTACCGAGAGGCTTTAAACTTAACTTAACTACTACTTAGTTTATTGCAGCAGAAGCGTGTTAATTAACCTTAAAGCAAAGAGTACGTTCTATTTCTCTACTAGCGTATATACCTTGTCCTTTTAATACTATTATATACTTCTTAACTATATAAGTACAATCTTCTTCTTAGTATTTTTAAGCTTTTAATACATAATTATAGAGCATTTATAGACTTAATAACACAATTTAACCGTCTTAGAGTATACTTAAGCTATAAGACATATATAGAGAACTACTAGAGTTTTAAGACTCGAGCTAATTAAGTATCGCGTTAACTTATTATATAAAGTAGACTTATTATCTATAGCTATAATAACTTAAAGCAATTAACTAAATTAACGTATTAAATATTAAGACTTTAAAAGAGTATATACTCTAGAACGACTATACTTTTATACTAGCTAAAGAATCTTTTAACCTAACTACCGACCTAGTAGATAATCTATAAGGAGACGCTATTAAGCATAATAACTGTTGTAAGCTTCTTCGACGTACTAGTATAAACGATCTACCGCCTTGCTGCTTAGAGCTTTAAGACGCTATATATAAGGTTTTTTAAGGCTGTTAACAACCTTTTAAGTAATATTAAAGACGTTACAATTTACCGTCAACTAGTTAACATTCTACCTCCTTTTAAGTTTAATTCCCTTTTACTTCTCCTAATAGACATTAACGAGAGTATAAATAAGAGGAACATTAAGATTTAATATAAGATCAATAAGATGCTTAGCTTTTTTAACAAGCATTTTAATACCGAGCCCGTTTATATAGTCTTTAGGAACTAAAAGACTCTTTAGCGAGTCTATTTAATTGTTGTAATATATACTGAGAACGTTTATAAGCGGAACTAGTTTTGGTATCTATTTCTAATGCTTAGCCTCTTTTATTTATAAATGAATCTTACTTGTAACCTAATAAAGACATATTACAGCCTAAATTTAACCTTTAACTCTTCCGAACGTCTATAGTAGGTCTAAGAGAAGCTTAAATATAAAGGCGTCTCCGGCAAGAAGAGTAACTACTAGGCGCTTAAGAACTTCTTAACGGACACCTAAAATAGGCAATTTCTTACGTACTAGCTGGTTAATTAAGGGCTTAATTAATTAACAACAATATAGTAAATCTTAAGCTTAATTTAAAGCCTTGGAGTTAAGTAGTTTAAGCATTTAATTAAATTAACAGTAAAGTATATTGACAACCGAGTCTATAGCAAAGGTACTAATTAGAAGCTTTAATACTTTATAGGCTTCTTTCAGAACGCTAAAACGTTTCTTAATCTATAGTAAACTATTAAGTATAGCGACGTTAGAATAATTATTAAATGTATGCGCCGCTGCTACGTCCTCTTTTACGGCGCCGGCGCGTACAACTATACAATTGAATCGCTTTACTTTCTTTGTATCTTTACTACTAGGTATGTTAATTCGTCTATATAAAACCTTCTACTTTTAGTAATGCTTATTAATATCGAAGAGCGTATTAATAGCTTCTTTTCGGTTAATCTTACAAATAAGCACTTTAACGGCCTTATTAAGTAAATCTAGCTTAATAGACGTAACAGCCGCTAAACGTTTAAAGACGTTATAAAGTATAGATATTACGGGTACCAGCTCTAGACGGCCTAGCGCACACCCAAGCATCAACCACCGCCAGTTATCTTAGCCCTACCAGTACTATTCCCGACTAAGCCTATAAACCCGCCGTAGGCATTATCGGACAAGATAGCTATAAAGGCCTATATTTCCTATAAACCCAACATAGGTATTGTCGGGTTAGCGAACACAAAGGAACTTTCTCTATATACCTTAGACTATATAGCTAGACTAATAGCTAACCTTTAGATAGACTTTAGTCTATTAACTTAATATCTAAATATAAGTTTCTTAACTATATTTAGGTAACGTACTTTACCTTCTATTTACTTTAGTTAAGCCCCTCTTATCTTTAGTAATCTATCTTGCCTCTCCTATCTTTTAGTCTCTAGTACACAAGACACCTACTACTAAGGTTAATAAGTATATAAGGTAAGTAAGCTGTTACGATCTTACTACATTAGGCTAGTATAGGGCTGAGCGCAGCTAGCCTTATTGAAGCATTATATAGCAGACCCGACGACCCCGACATAGCGACGTCGGTAACGTCGCTATATCGTAATAGGATCTCAACCACGCGACAAAGGAAGTATTAGGACCGTCGGACACAGAGAAACATACCTTTGTACCTTAGACTATATAGCTAGACTAATGGCTAACCTTAGAATAAACTTTAGTCTATTAACTTAATATCTAAATATAAGTTTCTTAACTATATTTAAGTAACGTGCTTTACCTTCTATCTACTTTAGTTAAGCCCCTCTTACCCTCTATAATCTGTCTCGTCTCTCCTGTCTTTTAGTCTCTAGTACATAAGACACTTACTACTAAGGTCGATAAGCATATAAGGCAAGTAAGCCTTAGTTCGGTTCTCCCAGCGACCGGCGTTATACTTTAATAGACTCGCTACGAAAGTAGAGAAAGTAGATTAATTATATCTACTACTTTAGCACCCAACAGCCGCAACGCTACAGATAAATTAACCAATAGAATAACTAGTACAAGTAAGATATCGGACGTTAACACTAAGATAGGAAAAAGTTTCTTAGATAAACGTTCTAAAGTTACTTTATTCTTAATACGCCTAGCCGTATACTTTAAAACTTATAAAGACTAGTTCCTAAATAATACTACTATAATTCTATTTGCTACCTTTTATATAGATAGAGATACCTACAAGTAGGTTAAGTACTACCTCAACGATTTCTTGTTTACCCCGATAAAGAGTAGGCGCAAGGATACCGACAAGTTCTTCGCTAGCTTTGTCTTCTTTTAGAAGAAGCTTTGCAAAATCTTTAGACAGACCGACGCTAGACGCGTTGCTACTAGGAAGCTTAGGAACCTTAAATAAATAGAACCAGTAAGCAGGTACGCCGCCGAATTTATACAGTATACTAATTAAACAGGATAGAACAAGAAACCCTTAATCGAGACCTTTTACGAAGGACTTAAGGATTATATTAAGAAAATAATCTATATTCGTAGAGAAAAGTTTAATAATCTCGACAACTTTATACAACGAGCAAAGAAGATCGACGATAGTAACTTTAAAAGATAAATAAAAAAGAAGGGTAACTTTACTAATAGGTTCTATAAAATAAAGAACCGAGCAAACTTACGACAAGACCGAGGCAACCCAATAAAGTTAGATTTTACTAAGCCTCGAGGGAAACTAAATAATTAGGAACAAAAATATAGAATAAAGAACAAGCTATGCTTATATTATAGAAAACTAGAGCATTAAGTTAAGGAATACTGTTTTAAGAAACAACAGTTCAATAGTACTAGGAAGAATAGATACAATAATTAATCTTAGAAACCCCGCTTCCCGCGATAATAGTTTAATATAACTATTTAGACACAGGAATACTATAGTCGCAATAAGGCAATAGAATTACTAGCAGCCTTTTTCGACCGCTAGCACATAAACTCAACTAGAGACCGTCCCCTTTAAGTATTTAGACTCCTACCTAAGATTAACTAGAACTGGTATAAGTACGTTACTAAACTTATTAAGGAGCAGAAGGATACCTACTAGGGCGCCTTCTACGACCAGAACAATACTTACTAGGCTACTTCCAAGGAAAAGCACAACAAACTAAACTTATTTAATTTATACAAAAATTAGGATACAGACAGTAAGTTATAGGAAGAAATAAAGAAACGACAAATAAAACAGAAACAACAAGACCTATAGGACTAGAACAACATTAACCGTACTATTCCGAGGTATTAGATATAGAGTACCGTTGCACTATACGATATACTATCCTAAACCGCGTGCTACAATAACGATTGTACGATCCACAAATCTAATAAACTAGGGTTAGGATGGTGGCTAAAGAAACCGATATCTCCTAAACAAGGTTCGATACAAGAACTAGGCCTTATTCGAGGACGATCTAGGTTACCTTACTTAGAAACCTAAGGGAAATCTAAGGAAGAATAGACCGTAGAAGCTAAGTAAGATAGCAGCTACAATACGTTATAGATAAGATAACGACTTAAAGACAAAAATATAAATTTTAATGGTACAGAATCCTTACTTAGGAACGACACTAACTAGGAAGAGCAAACCCTAATCCGTTGGGAAGGAATAATATAGAGACTTTGTTAGTTAGCCTTCTACGATAGAAAGTTAAGCGCTAATAAAGATATTAATAATATCCCGGGATATATTTACTTACGCCTACGACGACTAGTAGACTACCTTATTAGAGGTCTAGAATTGCGTAGTTAGTACCAATATCTTCGATTAACAATATATAACCTACAGATATAACGAGTTTTAACTAGCGATAGTTGTATAATTAAAGTAGAGATTATAAACAATAAACCAGACGTTATAATAAAAGTAGTACTAAGACACTCTATATAGGAATTCTTATAGTAAATTAACCGACAATAGGTTCCGGTACCTAAAATACTCTAGAACGTATACAATTAACAGAGAAAAGACTAGGCCGACTGCTTCAAGGGCAGTAGTACCGGCTCGTTTAACGGTTAGACCCTTTAGAAGTCTAGCTCTACGTAAGTTTAACTACCTATAGAATATACCTACACACTTAAGCAACAATAAACTATAGGAATATTAAAGTTATAATTAATTTAAGCGTAACAGGCAACTTTATCTTAATACGCTACGTTAAGAAGTACTAGATATAAATACAAAAGAAGAAATTACCCTACGCACTGTCTAGATTTTAAGAGGTAGAGGAAAGAGTTGACTACAAGACTTCGCTAATAGATATAATAATTAGGGACTATTAAGAAGAAATTACTTATAATATTATAGATATTAATCAGTACTACGCTATGCTAGGTATACCTTAGTTATAACAATATAACCTAGAAGTAGATTAAAGAACTAAAAAACTCCTCTTTACTAGGTATAAGTACTCTAAATAAGAGTCGTTCTACGGAACGGATACCCTACAAGCTAATTTTAGTAGTAAGGATAAGGAGCGCGATAAGGAACTTATACGGGCTAGCACCACTATACTTCGACATTTAGACATCCTACGAGAGGAGTTTAACGCAGTATCTTATCTATAGCTAGCTATACGTAAGTATAAATAAGAGACGACTGTACGCCAACGATTCTATACGACAACAAGTACTCAGTTAATTACTAAGATACCTAAGGAATACAATCAATTTTGATATCTGTTTGAAGAAGCTAAGCTAAACTTAGCTCTCCCAGAACACAAACCGTAGGATTACACAATACCTTTATAAGAAGGTAAAACGCCAATATTTGGTCTAATATACTCTCTATTAGAAGCAGAAAATTAAGCGCTCCGCAATTATCTTAATAAGAATCTTAAGAAAGAATTTATCTAAAAGTTAATATTACTAGCCGGATACCCAATACTCTTCGTACTAAAGAAAAATAGCAAACTACGACTTTATATAGATTATAGACAATTAAACGAGATAACTATTAAAAACCGATACCCTTTACTACGCATTAACGAAATAATAGACCGATTGTATAACGCGCAATAGTTTACTAAGTTTAACTTACAAGGAGTATACAACCTAATTTATATAAAGGAGGGTAAAGAATAGAAAACGGCCTTCTACACTAGATACAGACTTTTTAAGTATTACGTTATACTCTTTGAGCTAATAAACGCACTAGCATTATTTTAGAAACTAATTAATAATATACTTAGCGATTACCTAGATATATTTATAACTGCTTATCTAAACAATATCCTAGTATACAGCCGTATACTAGAAGAATATAAGAAACATATTAAAAAGGTATTAGAAAGATTAGTGCGTGCCGATTTACGAATTAATATCGAGAAAACTTAGTTTTATCAACAATCCGTCGAATTTCTTAGATTTATAATTACCGAGCACGGTCTCTAAATAGAAGATTCAAAGATTTAATCCGTTCTAACCTAGCCTATACCAAAGAATATAAAACAATTGCAACAGTTTCTTAGTTTTACTAACTACTACAGGCAATAGATATCTAACTTTGGCCGAATTACAGTACCGCTGTCTTAACAGACAAAACAATCGATAGGATTCTTTTGGACGCAAAAAGAACAATCAGTATTTAAAGAGCTTAAGGAAGCTTTTAAGATCGGGCCCGTACTAGCAATATTTAACCCTAACCTACCGATTATTATAGAAATAGACGCGTTAGACTATATAATTGGAGTATATATAAGTTAAAATAATAAAGAAGGAAAGCTTAGACTAGTAGCTTTCTACTTAAGGAAAATATTATTTATAGAACAGAACTACGATATTTACAATAAAGAGCTTTTAGCTATTATAGCAGTATTCGAGATATAGCGAGCTTACCTAGAAGAAGCAAACTATACGATTATAATATATATAGACTATAAGAACCTAACTTATTTTACGACAACAAAGAAACTTAACCGTAGATAAGTTAGATAGTTAGAAACTATAGCTCCATACGACTTTATTATTACTTACAAAAAGGGTTCTAAGAACGATAGAGCCGACGCTCTAAGCTAACGACTAGATTACCTTAATAACAAGGAACACGTCGAGTATACAATATTCTAAGAATACAATAATAAGATTAGATACAATCAATTAGCTATAACAACCGAGTTTGTTATTAAACCAGACAGCTAAATCCTAGATATCCTAAATAACCCTAAAACCTATCAAGAAAACGAGAAACGACACCTAGGATTAACTAAGAACAACAAGGAATATTACGAATTTTAAGGTAAAATCTACGTCCTAAGGAATCTAATTTAAAACATTATTAGTAACTTCTACGATAACCTAACTAAAGGACATAAAGGTATCGACAATACTATAGAAAAGATTACAAGAACCTACTACATCCCAAAGATCCGACACTACGTCGAAAATTATATCCGAGAATACGATATATGCGTAAGAACTAAACACCCGAGGCATTTATTATACAGTAAACTACAACTACTAGAGATACCCGAGAGACTATAGCATACAGTCTTACTAAACTTTATTACTAAGTTACTAATCTCCAAGGATCTATTTATAGAAGTAGCTTACGACGCTATCCTAGTTATATGCGACAAACTAACAAAGTACGCATACTTCGTACCTTACAAGGAAGCTAGCAACTTAGAACAGTTAGTATATACCTTCTTTCAAATTATTTTAGCAAACTATAGTTAACTCTAAAGAATTGTTTTAAATAGAGACCGAAAGTTTGTCTTACGGTTTTAGATATCCCTAATACAATAGCTAGGGACAAAACAAAAGATATTAACATTATTCTATTTACAAACAGACAGACAGATAGAACAAACAAATTAAACACTAGAACAGTATCTCTGGGCATACATTAAATACTAGCAGAACGACTAGGTATAGTTACTACTAGTAGCGTAAGTAGCGCACAACGATATAAAGAACGATATAACTAAGATAACTCCGTTCTACGCCTTATATGGCTATTACCCTCTTTAGGGAAGATAACTACAAAATACCATAGAAAACGAATTAGCTACACGAATAGCTACGAACATAAAATACCTGTACCAGTAGTTAAAGTCTAACAGCGAGTTTATTAATAAACGAACAAGAAAGTAGTATAATAAGTTAAAAACTACCCTAAACACAAGCATAAAAGAGAGGAGAAGAGCTTACTTACTTATAAGAAACTTAAAAACTATTAGACTAAGCAAAAAATTTAACTATACTAAAACAGAACCGTTTAAAATCTTATAGCAATTAGGATTCGTAACATTTAAACTCAAACTCCTAAAAACAATAAGAATATATCCTGTATTCTACGTAGCGCTGTTAAAACTAGCCTACTCCTAAGAAGCGGAACGACCTAACCTAGAAATCCTTTCTAACAATTAAGAACCTAAGTATAAAGTTAAAAGAATTCGAGCCTATAGACAATACCGAGGCAAACGACAGTATCTTATAAAGTAGAAAGGATATTTCGAATACAAAAATTAATAGGAACTAGAATAAAACCTAACTAACTATAAAGACACTATTCAACAATATTAGAACTAGAATATTAATTAGTCGTAATAGCATCAATACCCTAATCTATTACCTAGTATGCCTTACCGACACTCAGGTTATTTACAAACAAACTAGCCTACCACGTTAGTAGCCTACTACCTAACTCTAGGAACGAATCGTTATAAAAATCTACACTTAGGCTACTTAGTATATCTACGATATTACTACTGGATATAGCCGCTAGCCATTCTTCTTTAAATAATATGTTATTCTAATTTATTTTGTTCTACGCCTAGATACGCAACCTTTCGAGCTTCTTCTTTAAATCTACTACTACCGCTTTAATAGCTTTACGCTGTCTTTTCGCCGCACGAACGAATTTCTTTTCTTCCGCTAGACGCTTATATTGCCCCTAAAGGGCATTTAACACCCGCAAGTACTAAGAACGAATACTCTAAGCTAAAAATAAGTTAAATTAACACGAACAATAAACGTAAGATAGAAACTAACCATTCTCTAACAACGGACGAACGTTACACAACTTCTTATCGCAAGTATACACAAAACACAATGCCTTTCTAGACTTTAGAACACACTTCTTATCTAAATAAGAGCAACAGAAACACAAAGGCATCTTTTAACTATAGACTTTAGTAAGGACGGTATTAATCTTAAGCGCTTTATTAGCGTTAGGGACTTTCTTAACTTTAGGCATAACGACTTATAAAACTAGATCTACTACAGAGAGACAACGAAGTTTTAATGTCTCTAGGGCCGTCGAGGACAACTAGCCTTAAAGAGAGGACCTTATATTACGATCTTACTATATTAGGCTAATACAGGGCTAAGCGCAGCCAGCTTTATTAAAGTATTATATAGTAGACCCGACGACTTCGATATAGCGACGTCGGCAACGTCGCTATATCGCAATAGGATTCCGACCACGCAATAAAGGAAGTATTAAGACCGTCGAATACAGAGGAACCTACCTTTATACCTTAGACTATATAGCTAGACTAATGGCCGACCTTAGGATAAACTTTAGTCTATTAACTTAATATTTGAATATAAGTTCTTTAACTATATTTAAGTAACGTGCTTTACCTTCTATCTACTTTAGTTAAGCCTTTCTTATCCTCTGTAATCTATCTCACCTCTCCTGTCTTTTAGTCTCTAGTACACAAGATACCCACTACCAAGGTCGATAAGCATACAAGGCAAGTAAGCCTTAGTTCGGTCCTCCTAGCGATCGGCGTTATATAAGCCTTAGTTTGGTTCTCTCAGCAACCGGCGTTATACTTTAATAAACTCGCTACGAAAGTAGAGAAAGCAGATTAATTATATCTACTACTTCGGTACCCAATAGCCGCAACACTACGGATAGATTAGCTAATAGAATAGCTAGTATAAGTAAGATATTAGACGTTAATATTAAAATAGAAAAAAGTTTCTTAGGTAAACGTTCTAAAGTTACTTTATTCTTAACGCGCCTAGCTATATACTTTAAAACTTATAAAAACTAGTTCCTAAACAATACTACTATAGTTCTATTCGCTACCTCTTATATAAATAGAGATGCCTATAAGTAGGTCGAGTACTACCTCGACGATTTCTTATTTACCTTGATAAAGAATAGGCGCGAGGATACCGACGAGTTCTTTGCTAGCTTTATCTTCTTTTAGAGAAAGCTTCGTAAAATCTTTAGATAGACCGAAGCTAAACGTATCGCTACTAGGAAGCTTAGAAACCTTAAGTAGATAGAACTAGCTAGCAGGTACGCCGCTAAATTTATATAGTATGCTAATTAAATAGAATAGAACAAGAAACCTCTAATCAAGACCTTTTACGAAGGACTTAAGAATTATATTAAGGAAATAATCTATATTTGTAAAGAGAAGTTTAATAATCTCGATAACTTTATACAATAAGTAAAGAAGATCGACGATAGTAACTTTAAAAGATAAATAAAAAAGAAGGGTAACCCTACTAACAGGTTCTATAGAATAAAGAATCGAGCAAACTTACGACAAGACCGAGGCGATCTAATAGAGTTAAATTTTACTAGACCTCGAGGGAAACTAAACAACTAGGAACAAGAATACAGAATAAAGAACAAGCTATACTTATATTACAGAAAACCAGGGCATTAAGTTAAGAAATGCCGTTTTAAGAAATAATAGTTTAATAGTACTAAACAAAGCGGAGAAAATAATCGACTTAAGAAACCCCGCTTTCCGCAACAATAATTTAATATAACTGTTTAGACACAGGAACGTTACAGTCGCAATAAGGCAATAAAATTACAGGTATTCTTCTCCGACCGCTAATACATAAACTTAACTAGGGACCGTCTCCTTTAAGAGTTTAGACTTCTACCTAAGATTAACTAGAACTAGTATAAATATGTTACCAGACTTACTAAGAAGCAGAAGGACACCTACTAGAGCGCCTTCTATAACTAGAACAATACTTATTAAACTACCTCTAGAGAGAAGTACAACGAACTAAATTTATTTAACTTATATAAAAACTGGGATACAAACAACGAGTTATAGGAAGAAATAAAGGAACGACAAATAAAATAGGAAGAATAAAACCTATAGAATTAAAACAACATTAACTATATTATTCTAAGGCATTAGATATAGAGTATCGTTATACTATACAAAACATTATTCTAGACCGCGTACTACAATAACAATTGTACGATTTATAAATCCGATAAACTAAAGTTAAGATAATAGCCAAAGAAACCGATATCTCTAAAACAAGGTTCGATACGAGAACTAGGCTTTACTCGAGGACGACCTAGGTCACCTTACTTAGAAACTTAAGGGGAATTTAAGAAAGTACAGACCGTAGAAGCTAAGCAAGATAGTAGCTACGATACGTTATAGGCAAGACAACGACTTAAAGACAAAAATATAGATTCTAACGGTACAGAATCCTCGCTTGAGAACGACACTAACTAGGAAGAGCAAACTCTAACCTATTAGAAAGGAATAATATAGAGACTCTGCTAGTTAGCCTTCTATAAAGAAAAGTTAAGCGCTAATAGAGATATTAACGATATTCTGAGATATATTTACTTACACCTACGACGACTAGTAAACTACCTTATTAGGGGTCTAAAATTATATAGTTAGTACTAGTATCTTTAACTAACAATATACAACCTATAGATATAACGAATCCTAATTAGTAATAGTTATATAATTAAAGCAGGGATCGTAAACAACAAACTAGACGTTATAATAAAAGTAGTACTAGAATATCCTATACAGGCATTCTTACAGCAAATTAATCGATAATAGGTTCTAGTACCTAAAATACTCTAGAACGTATACGATTAATAGAAAAAAGACTAGGCCGACTACTTTAAGGGCAGTAGTACCGGCCTGTTTAACGGTTAAACCCTCTAAGAGTTTAGCTCTACGTAAGCTTAGCTATTTACAGAATATATCTATATACTCGGGTAACAATAAACTATATAAATATTAAAATTATAATTAATTTAAGCGCAACAGGTAACTTTATCTTAATACGCTGCGTTAAGGAGTATTAGATATAAAAACGAAAGAAGAAATTACTCTATATACTGTCTAAATTTTAAGGGGCAGAAGAAAGAGTCGACTACAAGACTTTATTAATAGATATAATAATTAAAGACTATTAGAAAGAAATTACTTATAATATCGTAAATATTAACTAGTACTATGCTATACTAGGTATACCTTAGTTACAACAATATAACTTAGAAGTAGATTAGAGAACTAAGAAACTTCTCTTTACTAGGTACAAGCACTCTAGACAGGAGTCGTTCTACGGAACAAATACCCTACAAGCTATTTTTAGTAGTAAAAATAAGGAGCGCGATAAAGAACTTACGCGGGTTAGTACTATTATACTCCGACACTTAGATATCCTACAAGAGAAGTCTAACGCAGTATCTTGTCTGTAGCTAGTTACACGTAAGTATAAACAAGAGACAACTATATATCAATAATTCTATACGACAACGAGTACTTAGTTAATTACTAAGATACTTAAGGAATACAATTAATTCTGACACCTATTTAAAGAAGCTGAGCTAGACTTAGCTCTTCTAGAACACAAACCGTAGAATTACACAATATCTTTACAAAAAGGAAAAACGCCGATATTCGGTCTAATATACTCTCTATTAGAAGTAGAAAATTAAGCACTCTACGACTATCTTAATAAGAATCTTAAGAAAGGATTTATTCGAAAGTTAATATTACTAGCCGAATACCTAATACTCTTTGTACTAAAGAAGAATAGTAAACTACGACTTTACGTAGATTATAGATAACTAAACGGAGTAACTATTAAAAATTAGTACCCTTTACCGCGTATTAACGAGATAATAGACCGATTGTATAGCGCGCAATAGTTTACTAAGTTTAATCTACAAGGAGCTTACAACTTAATTTGTATAAAGAAGGGCGAAGAATAGAAAACGGCCTTCTATACTAGATACGGACTTTTTGAGTATTACGTTATACCCTTTAGGCTAATAAACGCTCTAGTATTATTTTAGAAACTAATTAACAATATACTTAGCGATTACCTAGATATATTTATAACTGCTTATCTAAACGATATCCTAGTATACAGCCGTATACTAGAAGAACATAAAAAATATATTAAGAAGATATTAAAAATATTAGCGCGTATCGATTTATAAATTAATATTAAGAAAACTTAGTTTTACTAACAATCCGTCGAATTTCTTAGATTTATGATTACTAAGTACAATCTTTAAATAAAAGATTTAAAGATCTAATCTATTCTAACCTAGCCTACACTAAAGAATATAAAATAACTACAATAGTTTCTTAGTTTTGTTAACTACTATAGACAATAGATATTTAACTTTAGCCGAATTATAGCACCGCTGTCTTAACAGACAAAACAATCGATAGGATTCTTTTAGACGTAAAAAGAGCAATTAGTATTTAAAGAACTTAAAGAAGCTTTTAGGATTAGGCTCGTATTAGCAATATTTGACCCTAACCTACCGATTATTATAGAAATAGACGCATTAGACTATATAATTGGAGCATATATAAGTTAAAATAATAAGGAAAGAAAGCTTAGACTAGTAGCTTTCTACTCAAGAAAGATATTATCTACAGAACAGAACTATAATATTTACAATAAAGAGCTTTTAGCTATTATAGCAGTATTTAAAATATAGCGAGCTTACTTAAAAGGAGCAAACTATACAATTATAGTATATATAGACTATAAGAACCTAACTTACTTTACAACAACAAAGAAACTTAACCGTAAACAAGTTAGATAGTTAGAAACTATAGCTTTATACAACTTTATTATTACCTACAAAAAGAGTTCTAAGAACGATAAAGCCGACGCTCTAAGTTAACGTTTAAATTACCTTAATAATAAGAAACACGTCGAACACGTAATATTCTAAGAACACAATAATAAGATTAGATACAATTAATTAGCTATAACGACCAAGTTCGTTATCGAGCCAGATAGGTAAATTCTAAACATCCTAAACGACCCTAAAACCTACTAAGCAAACGAAGAACGATACCTAGGACTAACTAAGAATAATAAGAGCTATTACGAATTTTAAGGTAAAATCTACGTCCCGAGAAATCTAATCTAAAACATTATTAGTAACTTCTACAATAACCTAACTAAAGGATATAAAGGAATCGATAATATTATAGAAAAGATTATAAGAACCTACTATATCCCGAGAATTCGACACTACGTCGAGAATTATATCCGAGAATACGATATATACGTAAGAACTAAGTACCCGAAGTATTTACTATACAGTAAACTACAACTACTAGAGATACCCGAGAGACTATAGTATACAGTCTTACTAAACTTTATTACTAAATTACTAATCTCCAAGGATTTACTTATAGAAGTAGCTTATAACGCTATTTTAGTTATATACAACAAACTAACAAAGTACGCGTACTTCGTACCTTACAAGAAAGCTAGCAACTTAGAATAGTTAGTATATACCTTCCTTCAAATTATCTTAGTAAACTATAGCTAACCGCAAAGAATTGTTTTAAACAGAGATTAAAAATTCGTCTTACAATTTTAAATATCCTTAATACAACAGCTAGGGACGAAATAAAAAATATTAACGTTATTCTATTTACAAACAGACGGATAGACAGAATAAACAAATTAAACACTAGAATAGTATCTCTGGGTATATATTAACTACTAGTAGAACGACTAGGTATAATTACTATTAATAGCGTAAGTAGCGTACAACGATACAAAGAACGATATAACTAAGATAACTCCGTTCTACGCCTTATATAGCTATTACCCTCTTTAAAGAAGATAACTACAAAATACTACAGAGAACGAATTAGCTACACAAATAGCTACAAACATAAAATACCTATACAGGTAGTTAAAGTTTAACAGCGAGTTTATTATAGAACGAACGAAAAAATAGTATAATAAGTTAAGAACAACCCTAAATATAGGCATAAAAGAGGGGGAAAGAGCTTACTTGCTTATAAGAAACTTAAAAACTATTAGACTAAGTAAAAAACTTAACTATACTAAGACAGAACCGTTTAAAATCTTATAGCAATTAGAATCTATAATATTCAAACTTAAACTCTTAAAGACAATAAGAATATATTCTATATTCTATGTAGCGCTATTAAAACTAGCCTACTTCTAAGAAGTAGAACGACCTAACCTAGAAATCCTTTTTAATAACTAAGAACCCGAGTATAAGGTTAAAACGATTCGAGCCTATAGACAATACCGAGGCAAACGACAGTACCTTATAAAGTAGAAAGAATATTCCGAACATAAAAATTAATAGAAATTAGAATAAAACCTAACTAACTATAAAGACACTATTTAACGATATTAAGACTAGAATATTAATTAGTCGTAGCAGCACTAACACTCTAATCTACTATCTAGTGTATCTCGCTGGTACCTAAATTACTCTTAAACGAACCAGCTTACTACGTTATAGGACTACTACTTAACACTGGGTAGGGGTTACTCTAAAAGTTAATAGATAACCCGCTTAAATATTTAAATGTATTATTATTAGCTATTAACGCAGTAAACTTCTCTTACTTTAATAACTTATTTTAAGCTAACTTCGCTACTACCCGCGTACAAGTCTTCTTAACCTTCTCTTTTAACTTTCGAACCTTAGATCGGTTACGCTATATAGCCGCAACCAACGCTGCTACCTAAGCCTTTAACGCACGTAATTAGCTCTTTGCGCGCTAAAGGGTAGCTAACTAAGAGGAATATTAAGAATAAATTGAACGCGCTGCAATTAAGTTAGTTCTAGTTACTACAAAAGGACACTAATAAGGTATACTATCTACTATTAATACTCATAAATTATAACTCTTTCTATCCTAAGTATATACCAAACACGTCGCCTTCTTAAACTAAATTATATATCTTTCCTTAATCGATATATATCTAGAACAAGGAGGTATTTTAATACTATAAACTTTAATTAATAGGTATTAGCTATACTTTTTATTAGGACTCACAGTAACGGACTTTATACGAGGTATAGCGACTTACAGATTAGTTACGAAAGAGAGGGACGAAACGTAACTTATAGGTATTTAAAAGACTAAGGGTTAATTAAGGACAATTTAACTAGAAGAGGGGGGATTGTATTACGAATACCAGCTCTAAACGGCTTAGCGCACACCTAAGTATTAACTACCGCCAGTTATCTTAGCCCTACCAGTACTATTCCCGACTAAGCCTATAAACCTGTTGTAGGCATTATCGGACAAAATAACTATAAAGGCTTATATTCTCTATAAACCCGATATAGATATTATTAAGTTAGCGAACACAAAGGAACTTCCCCTGTGTACCTTAGACTATATAGCTAGACTAATAACTAACCTTTAAATAGACTTTAGTCTGTTAACTTAATATCTAAATATAAGTTTCTTAACTATATTTAGGTAACGTACTTTACCTTCTATTTACTTTAGTTAAGCCTCTCTTACCTTTAGTAATCTGTCTCGCCTCTCCTACCTTTTAGTCTCTAGCATACGAGACACCTACTATTAAGGTCAATAAGTATACAAGGTAAGTAAGCCTTAGTTCGGTTCTCCCAGCGACCGGCGTTACAATAGAACTATTAAGAAACTATTTCTTAATCTACTTAACGAGCGGCTTATAAAGTAGCTATTACTATACCGGTCTAATATATATTCTCCTACGTATAGAGACTAAGATATCTTTCTTATAGCTATTAGATCTTTGCTAATAGTATAGAATAGCTTAGAGACTAATTTAATAGTCTTAAACAAGTCTCTAGACTATATTTAACTAGATCTTTAGCGCCTTAGCAATAAAATTGCGTAGTTTAATAGACTCTTAATACGTCTTAAGCTAGCTTATATTAAGAACGAAGCTATACTTAAGAACCTTACTTAATAGACAGACAAAGATGCTACGGAGGACTATAAGTTCTTTCAGCGTACCGAGCAAAGCTTTTAGAACGTTGAGTCTACTTTAAATCTGCTGCAATATAGCTTGTAGTATAAGTTTCAATAGAAGTTAAACAGTACTTTTAAACAAGACATTAAAGATAAAGATAAGTAGGTATACAGCAATATATACATTAATTATATTGTTAAGGTAAAAGTAGCTCTATATAGGCGTTAAGTACTTATTAACTGTCTATTAACTATATATTAAGTAGTACGATTATTAAAATCGTTATTGTTCTACCTAACCTAAGGATAAAGATAGTTGCTATTATTAAGCTGCTACTTAAAGAAGTTAATTCTACGCCGAGCCTACTAAATCTATACCTAAACATCGTTATTAGACTACGTTAACTTACCTTCTTTGCTAGAGTTAATGTTGCTAGCGATAGTTAGGTTAACTAAAATATAGATATTAACTAGACTTAACTACAGTCTGTATTAGAACTATAGATAGGTACCTTACTAGCGCTAAATAAACGGAATTAGAGGAGAAATAACTATAATAGGGCCAGCAGATAGTTAAGCGAAAGCTGTTTTAATATATATTAGTATTAAGTTAAAGTAAGGTTAAATTAATAATATACCTTAAGAACTAGAAGCAACAGAAGTAATAGAAGCAACTAGGATAGTAGGAACAGCAGAACTAGGACTACTAGGAGTAGGGCTAGTACTAGTATTAAGACTATACTAGGTAAAATAGCTAGAAGCAGTATAAGGACCGTAGTAGCGCCGGTAGATAAGAGCAATTCTTTCTGTTGCAAACTTGCTTAGGTTCTATTAACAGCGAATATATATACAGATAATAGATTCGTTAGCAGCTTAAATTATAAAAAACTTAAATATATAGTTATTTAAGTTAAAACGGATAGAAGAAGCTATATTAGCGTTAATTTAGAGTCGAACGTCGTTGTTAACAGTAAAAAGGGTAAGGACGCGCTATTAAATAGCCTAAGCAATGCGACTAGAAATACTAGAATGCGGGTCGTTGTTGTTTTAAATATAAACGTAGATTCTATAAATATAAGCTATAGTCTATAGAACGTCTACGTTAACTATATAGTGTTAGCTTAATATTAAGTTTCTAAGTTTTAACGTATAGTAAACTTACAAAAAGTATCCTAAGTAGTACGATCGGCGAACAGCTATACTTGTACAGCTATATTAACGTTAATATTAATGTTAAAGAAGGTTTATAGAAATTAAAAGAGAAGTTTAAAGGTTAAAGAAAGATTAAGATAGTAAAGAAGAATATTAAAAGAAAGATGTTACGAACGCTAAGCCTAGAATAGCTAAGCAAACCTTCGAGCATCAATATCTACTACTCGCTAAAACGCTAACAGGCACTAGCGCACCTTTAGCCGATAAAAGCTCTTTTACCGACAGCGGCCAAAGCGAATACGTTGAGCTAGAAAGCTACGATTATCTATAAGGATATTAGCGGCTATAGTAGCTCTAGAAGACCTCTCTTATACTTTAAACTATATAGCTAGACTAATAGCCGACCTTAGAATAGACTTTAGTCTATTAACTTAATATTTAAATATAAGTTTCTTAACTATATTTAAGTAACGTACTTTATCTTCTATCTACTTTAGTTAAGCTTCTCTTACTCTTTAGTAATCTATTTCGCCTCTCCTACTTTTTAGTCTCTAGTATACAAGACACCTACTACTAAGGTCGACAAGTATATAAGGTAAGTAAGCCTTAGTTCGGTTCTCTTAGCGACTAGCGTTATACTTTAACAGACTTGCTACAAAAGTAGAGAAAGCAGATTAATTATATTTACTACTTTAGTACCTAATAGCTGCAACGCTATAGATAGGTTAGCCAATAGGATAGCTAGTACGAGTAAGATATTAAACGTTAATACTAAGATAAGAAAAAGCTTTTTAAATAAACGTTCTAAAGTTACTTTATTCTTAATACGCCTAGCTGTATACTTTAAAACTTATAAAGACTAGTTTCTAAACGATACTATTATAGTTCTATTTGCTATCTCTTATATAAATAGAGATATTTATAAGTAAGTTAAGTACTATCTCGACGATTTCTTGTTTACCCCGATAAAGAGTAGACACGAGGATACCGACAAGTTTTTTGCTAGCTTTACCTTCTTTTAGAAGAAGCTTTATAAAATCTTTAAATAGACCGACGCTAGACGCGTCGCTACTAGGAAGCTTAAAAACCTTAAGTAAATAGAATCAGCGAGCAGATACGCCGCCGAATTTATATAGTATGCTAATTAAATAGGATAGAACAAGAAACTCCTTATTAAGACCTTTTATAAAGAACTTAAAGATTATATTAAGGAAATAATCTATATTTATAAAGAGAAGTTTAATAATCTTAATAACTTTATATAACGAGTAAAGAAGATTAACGACAGTAACTTTAAAAGATAAATAAAAAAGAAGGGTAACCCTACTAATAGGTTCTACGGAACAAAGAATTAAGCAAACTTACAATAAGATCGAGGCGATCTAATAGAGTTAGATTTTATAAAGCCTCGAGGGAAACTAAACAACTAGAAACAAGAATATAGAATAAAGAACAAGCTATACTTATATTATAGAAAACCAGGGCATTAAGTTAAAGAATACTGTTCTAAGAAACAATAGTTTAATAGTACGGAACAAAACAAGCACAATAACTAATCTTAGAAACCCTATTTTCTACGATAATAGTTTAATATAACTATTCAAACAAAAGAGGACAACGATCGCAATAAGGCAATAAAATTACTAGCAACCTTCTCCGATCGCTGATAGATAGACCCAACCGATGATTGTCTCCTTTAAGAATTAGGTCTCTTATAGAAAACTGTCTAGAACTAGTATAAGTACGTTACTAGACTAACTAAGAAGCAGAAGGATATCTACTAGAATGCCTTCTATAATTAGAAAGATACTCACTAGGTTTCTTCTAACGAGAAATACAACGAGTAGAACTTATTTAACTTACATAAAAACTAGAACACAGATATTGAGTTATAGAAAGAGACAAAGGAACAACAAATAAAATAGAAACAATAAGATCTATAGAACTAAAACAACATTAACCGTACTATTCTAAGGTAGTAGGTACAAGATACCGTTACACTATATAAAACACTATTCTAGACTACGTACTACGATAACGATTGTACGACCTATAAATTTAATAAATTGGAATTAGAATAGTAGTTAAGGAAACCAATATCTCTAAAATAAGGTTTAATATAAGAACTAGGTCTTACTCGAGGACGATCTAGGTTACCTTACTTAGAAATTTAAGGAGAATTTAAGAAAGAACAGACCGTAGAAGCTAAGCAAGATAGCAGCTATAATGCGTTATAGGTAAGATAACAACTTAAAGACAAAAATATAGATTCTAATAGTACAGAATTCTCTCTTAAGAACAATACTAACTAGAAAGAACAAACTCTAATTCGTTGGGAAAGAATAATATAGAGACTTTATTAGTTAGCCTTCTATAATAGAAAGTTAAGCGCTAATAAAGATATTAATAATATTCTAGAATATATTTACTTACGCCTACGACAACTAGTAGACTACCTTATTAAGGGTCTAGAATTGTATAGTCAGTACTAATATCTTTAACTAACAATATACAACCTATAAATATAATAGGTTTTAACTAGCAATAGTTATATAATTAAAATAGAGATCGTAAACGATAAACTAGACGTTATAATAAAAGCAGTACTAGAACATTTTATACAGAAATTCTTACAGTAAATTAACCGACAATAGATTCTAGTACCTAGAATACTCTAGAACGTACACAATTAACAGAAAAAAGACTAGGCCGACTACTTCAAGGGCAGTAGTACCGGCCCGTCCAACGGTTAGACTTTTTAAGAGTCTAGCTCTATACGAGCTTAGCTTCTTATAGAACATACTTACATACTCGGGCAACAATAAACTATAGAAACATTAAAATTATAATTAATTTAGGCGTAACAGGCAACTTTATCTTAATATACTACGTCGAAAAGTACTAAATATAAATATAAAAGAAGAAATTACCCTACATACTGTTTAAATTTTAAGAAATAGAGGGAAGAGTCGACTACAAGACTTCGCTAATAGATATAACAATTAAGGACTATTAAGAAGAAATTACTTATAATATTGTAAATATTAATTAGTACTATACTGTACTAAGTATACCTTAGTTATAACAATATAACCTAGAAGTAAATTAAAGAACTAAGAAACTTCTCTTTACTAGGTATAAGCACTCTATGTAAGAGTTGTTTTACGGAACGAATACTCTATAAGCTATTTTTAGTAGTAAGAATAAGGAGCGTAATAAAGAACTTATATAGATTAGTACTACTATACTCCGACACTTAGATATCTTATAAGAGAAGTCTAACGTAGTATCTTGTTTATAGCCAACTATACGCAAGTATAAACAAAAGACGACTGTACGCTAACAATTCTATACAACGACAAGTACTCAGTTAATTATTAAGATACTTAAGAAATACAATCAATTTCGATATCTATTTAAGAAAGCTAAGCTAAACTCAGCTCTTCTAGAACACAAACTATAAGATTATACAATACCTTTACAAGAAAGTAAAACGGCGATATTTAATCTAATATACTTTCTATTAGAAGCAAAAAATAAAGCTGTTACGGGTACCAGCCCTAGACGGCCTAGCGTACACTCAAGCATTAACTACTACTAGTTATCTTAGCTCTACCAGCATTATTCCCGACTAAGCCTATAAATCTACTATAGGCATTATCGAACAAGACGGCTATAAAGGCCTACATTCTCTATAAACCTAATATAGATATTATCGAGTTAGTAAATATAAAGGAACTCCCTTTATATACCTTAAACTATATAGCTAAACTAATAATCGACCTTAGAATAGACTTTAGTCTATTAACTTAATATTTAAATATAAGTTTCTTAACTATATTTAAGTAACGTACTTTACCTTCTATCTACTCTAGTTAAGCTCCTCTTACCTTCTATAATCTGTCTCGTCTCTCCTATCTTTTAGTCTCTAGCACACAAGACACCTACTACTAAGGTCGACAAGCATACAAAGTAAGTAAGCCTTAGTTCAGTTCTCCCAGCGATTGGCGTTATACTTTAATAAACTTGCTACAAAAGTAGAGAAAGTAGATTAGTTATATTTACTACTTTAGTACCTAATAGCTGCAACGCTACAGATAGATTAGCTAATAGAATAGCTAATACAAATAAGATATCGAACGTTAACACTAAGATAGAAAAAAGCTTCTTAAATAAATATTTTAAAGTTACTTTATTCTTAATACGCCTAGTTATATACTTTAGAACTTATAAAGACTAGTTTTTAAACGATACTACTATAGTTTTATTTGCTATCTCTTATATAGACGGAGATGCCTACAAGTAGATTGAGTATTATCTCAACGACTTCTTATTTACTCTAATAAAGAGCAGGCGCGAGGATACTAACGAGTTCTTTACTAGCTTTACCTTCTTTTAGAAGAAGCTTCGTAAAATCTTTAGACAGACCGACGCTAAACGCGTCGCTATTAGAAAGCTTCAGAACCTTAAGTAGATAGGACCAGCAAGCAGGTACACCGCTAAATTTATATAATATACTAATTAAACAGGATAAGACAAGAAACCCCTTATTAAGACCTTTTACGAAGGGCTCAAGGATTATATTAAGAAAATAATCTATATTCGTAGAGAAAAGTTTAACGATCTCAATAACTTTATACAACGAGCAAAAGAGATTAACGACAGCAACTTTGAAAGATAAATAGAAAAGAAGGGTAATCCTACTAATAGGTTCTATAAAGCGAAGAATTAAGCAAACTTACAACAAGACCGAGGCGATCTAATAGAGTTAGATTTTATAAAGCCTTAAGGGAAACTAAATAACTAAGAAAGAGAACATAGAATAAAGAATAAGCTATGCTTGTATTGCAGAAAACTAGGGCATTAAGTTAAAGAATATCGTTCTAAAAAACAATAGTTCAATAGTATCGGTAGAAACGGGCACAATAATCGATCTTAGAAACCCTGTCTTCTACGACAACAGTTTAATATAACTATCTAGACAAAAGAGAACAACGGTCGCAATAAGGTAATAAAACTACTAGCAGCCTTCTCCGACCGCTAATAGAAGGACCCGACCGAGGGTTGTCTTCTCTAAGAATTGGGTCTCCTACAAAAGACTATTCAGAACTAATATAAGTACGTTACTAAACTAACTAAGGAGCAGAAGGACATCTACTAAAATACCTTCTGTGACCAGAAAAACACTTACTAGGTTTCGTTCAACGAGAAGCACTACGAATAGAGTTTATTTAATTTACACAAAAATTAGGATACAGACGTTAAGTTATAAAAAGAAATAAAAGAACGACAAATAAAACAGAAACAACGAAACCTACAGAACTAGAATAACATTAACCGCACTATTCTAAGACAGTAGGTACAAGATACCGCTATACTACACAAAACACTATTCTAGACTGCGTGCTACAATAATAATTGTACAACCCACGAATCCGACAAATTAGAATTAAGATGGTAGCCAAAGAAACTAACATCTCTGAAATAAGGTTCGATACAAGAACTAGGCCTTACCCGAGGACGATCTAGGTTACCTTACCTAGAAACCTAAGGGGAATTTAAGGAAGAACAGACCGTAGAAGCTAAGCAAGATAGCAGCTACGATGCGTTATAGGTAAGACAACGACTTAAAGACAAAAACATAGATTCTAATAGTACGGAATTTTTGCTCGAGAACGATATTAATTAGAAAGAGTAAACTCTAATCCGTTGGGAAGGAATAATATAGAGACTTTGTTAGTTAGCCTTCTATAATAGAAAGTTGAGCACTAATAGAGAAATTAACAATATTCTAGGATATATTTACTTACGCCTACGACGACTAGTAGACTACCTTATTAGAGGTCTAGAATTGCGTAGTTAGTACCAGTACCTTCAACTAACAATATACAATTTACAGACACAATAAGTTTTAACTAGCGATAGTTGCGTAATTAAAGTAGAGATCGTAAACAATAAACTAGACGTTATAATAAAAATAGTACTAGGACACCTTATATAGGAATTCTTATAGTAAATTAACCGACAATGGGTTTTAGTACCTAAAATACTCCAGAACGTATACGATTAACAGGGAAAAGACTAGGCCGACTGCTTTAAGGGTAGTAGTACCGGCCCGTTCAACGGTTAGACCCTCTAGAAGTCTAGCTCTACGCGAGCTTAGCTGCCTATAGAACATACTTATATACTTAAACAACAATAAACTATAGAAACATTAAAATTATAATTAATTTAGGCGCAACAGGCAACTTTATTTTAATACGCTACGTTAAGGAGTACTAAATATAAATACGAAAGAAGAAATTACTCTACGTACTATCTAAATTTTAAGGGGTAGAGGGAAGAGTCGACTATAAGACTTTACTAATAGGTATAATAATTAGAAACTATTAGGAAGAAATTATTTATAATATCGTAGATATTAACTAGCACCGCGCTGTACTAGATATACCTTAGTTACAATAATATAATTTAGAAGTAGATTAGAGAACTAAGAAACTCCTCTTTACTAGGTACAAGTACTTTAGATAAGAGTCGTTCTACGGAATAGATACTCTATAAGCTATTTTTAGTAGTAAAGATAAGGAGCGCGATAAAGAACTTACGCGGGTTAGTACTACTATACTCTAACATTTAGATATCCTATAAGAAAAGTCTAACGTAGTATCTTGTCTATAGCTAGCTATACGCAAGTATAAACAAGAGACGACTGTATGCCAACGATTTTATACGACAATAAGTACTTAGTTAATTACTAAGATACTAGAGGAATATAATTAATTCTGACACCTGTTTAAAGAGGCTGAGTTAAACTTAGCTCTCCTAGAATACAAACCGTAAGATTATACGATACCTTTATAGAAAGGTAAAACGCTAACATTCGGTTCAATATACTCTCTATTAGAAGCAGAAAATTAAGTACTCTGCGATTATCTTAACGAGAACCTTAAAAAAAGATTTATCTGAAAGTTAACGTTACTAGCCGAATACCCGATACTCTTTGTACTAAAGAAGAATAGCAAACTACGACTCTACGTAGATTATAGACAATTAAACGGAATAACTATTAAAAACTAGTACCCTTTACTACGCATTGACGAGATAACAGATCGATTGTATAACGCGCAATAGTTTACTAAGTTTAACCTACAGGGAGCCTACAACCTAATCTATATAAAGGAGGGCGAAGAATGGAAAACGGCCTTCTATACTAAACACAGACTTTTTAAGTATTGCGTTATACCCTTTAGGCTAATAAACGCTCTAGTATTATTTTAGAAACTAATTAACAACATACTTAGCGATTACCTAGATATATTTATAAGTACTTATCTAAACGATATCCTAGTATACAGCCGCATACTAGAAGAATATAAGGAACATATTAAGAAGGTATTAAAAAGATTGGCGCGTACCGATTTACAAATTAATATCGAGAAAACTCAGTTTTACCAACAATCCGTCAAATTTCTTAGATTTATAATTACCGAGCACGGTCTCTAAATAGAAGATTCGAAGATTTAATCTGTTCTAACCTAGTCTATATTAAAGAATATAAAATAATTGCAACAGTTTCTTAGTTTTGCTAACTACTATAGGCAATAGATATTTAATTTTGGCCGAATTATAGCACCGCTGTCTCAACAGACAAAACAATCGATAGGATTTTCTTAGATGTAGAAAGAATAATTAGTATTTAAAGAGCTTAAGGAAGCTTTTAAAATTGAACCCGTACTAGCAATATTTGACCCTAACCTGTCGATTATTATAGAAACAGACGCGTTAGACTATACAATTAGAGCATATATAAGTTAAAATAACAAGGAAGGAAAGCTTAGACCAGTAGCTTTCTACTCAAGAAAAATATTATTTATAGAACAGAACTACAATATTTACAATAAAGAGCTTTTAGCTATTATAGCAGTATTTAAAATATAGCAAGCTTACCTAAAAGGAGCTAACTATACAATTATAGTATATATAAACTATAAGAACCTAACTTATTTTATAATAACAAAGAAACTTAACCGCAGACAAGTTAAATAGTTAGAAACTATAGCTTTATACAACTTTATTATTACCTATAAGAAGGGTTCTAAGAACGATAGAGCTAACGCTCTAAGCCGACGGCCCAATTATCTTAATAACAAGGAACACGTCGAGCATACAATGTTCTAAGAATATAATAACGAGATTAGATACAATCAATTAGCTATAACAACAGAGTTTGTTATCGAACCGAACAATCGAATCCTAGACATCCTGAACGACCCTAAAACCTACCAAGAAAACAAGAAACGACACCTAAGATTAACTAAGAACAACAAGGGATATTACGAATTTTAAGGCAAAATCTACGTTCCGAGGAATCTAATCTAAAACATTATTAGTAACTTCTATAATAACCTAACTAAAGGACATAAAGGCATCGATAACACTATAGAAAAGATTACGAGAACCTACTATATCCCGAGAATCCGACACTACGTCGAAAATTATATCCGAGAATACGATATATACGCAAGAACTAAGCATCCGAGACATTTACTATATAGTAAACTACAACTACTAGAAATACTTAAAAGACTATAGTATACAGTCTTACTAGACTTTATTACTAAGTTACTAACCTCCAAGAATCTACTTACAGGAGTAGCTTACGACGCTATTCTAGTTATATGCGACAAACTAACAAAGTACACGTACTTCGTACCTTACAAGGAAGCTAGCAACTCTAAATAGTTAGTATATACCTTCCTTCGAATTATCTTAGCAAACTATAGCCAACCACAAAGAATTGTCTTAGACAGAGACTAGAAATTTGTCTCGCGATTTTAGATATCTCTAATACAACAGCTAGAAACAAAACAAAAAATATTAACATTATTCTATCTACAAACGGACGGACAGATAGAACGAACAAATTAAACACTAGAATAGTATCTCTGGGTATACATTAACTACCAGTAGGACGACTAGGTACAATTACTACTAGTAGCGTAAGTAGCGTACAACGATACGTAAAACGATACGACCAAAATAACACCGTTCTATGCCTTATACGGCTATCACCTTTTATAGGGCAGACAACTACAAAACACTATAAAAAACAATACTGCTATACGAATAGCTACGAATATAAAACACTTACACTAGCAGTTAAAGTCTAACAGCAAGTTTATTGCAGAACGAACGAAAAAATAGTATAATAAGTTAAGAATGACCCTAAATACAAGCATAAAAGAGGGGGGAAGAGCTTACTTACTTATAAGAAACTTAAAAACTATCAAACTAAGCAAAAAACTCGACTATACTAAGATAGAACCGTTTAAAATCTTATAGCAATTAGAACCTGTAACATTTAAACTTAAACTCTTAAAGACAATAAGAATATATCCTATATTCTACGTAGCGCTATTAAAGCTAGTCTACTTCCGAGAAGCAGAACGACCCAACCTAGAAATCCTTTTTAACAATTAAGAACCTAAGTATAAGGTTAAAACGATCTAAGCTTATAGACAACATCGAGGTAAACAACAGTATCTTATAAAGTAGAAAGGATATTTCGAACATAAAAATTAATAGGAACTAGAACGAAACCTAACTAACTATAAGAACACTATTTAACGATATTAAGACTAGAATATTAATCGGTCGTAGCAGCACTAATACCCTAATTTACTACCTAGTATGCTTTATCGGTATCTAGGTCGTTTACAAACGAACCAGCCTACTATGTTAGTAGCCTACTACTTAACTCCGGGAACGGATCGTTACGAAAATTTATACTTAGGTTACTTAGTACCTTTACAATATTACTACCGGATATAGCCGCTAGCCATTCTTCTTTAAACAATGTGTTATTCTAATTTATTTTGTTCTGCGTCTAGATACGTAACCTTTTAAGCTCCTTCTTCGAATCTATAACCGCCGCTTTAATAACTTCGCGCTACCTTTTCGCTGTACGAACGACTTCCTTTTCTTTCACTAAACGCTTACGTTGCCCCTAAAGGGCATCCAATACTCGTAAGTACTGAGAACGAATACTCTGAGCTAAAAATAAGTTAAATTAATACGAACAATAAACGTAAGATAGGAACTAACCATCCTTTAACGACGAATAAACGTTATACAACTTCTTGTCGCGAGTATATATAAAACACGATACCTTCTTAGACTTTAGAACATACTTCTTATCTAGATAGGAACAACGGAAATACGAAGGCATCTCTCGACTATAGACTTTGGCAAGGATAGTATTGATCTCAAGCGCTTTATTAGCGTTAAAGACTTTCTTAACTTTAAGTATAACAACTTATAGAACTAGATCTACTACAGAAGAACGACGAGGTTTTAATGTCTCTAGGGCCGTCGAGGACGACTAGCCTTAAAGAGGGGACCTTGTGTTACGATCTTACTATATTAGGCTAGTACAGGGCTAAGCGCAGCTAGCCTTATTAGAGCATTATACAGTATACCCGACGACTTCGATATAGTGACGTCGGTAACGTCGCTATATTGCAATAGGATTCTAACTACGCGACAAAAGAAGTATCAGGACTATTAAACATAGAGGAATATACCTATGTACCTTAGACTATATAGCTAAACTAATGACTAACTTTAGAATAGACTTTAGTTTATTAACTTAATATCTGAATACAAGTTTCTTAACTATATTTAGGTAACGTACTTTACCTTCTGTCTACTTTAGTTAAGCCTCTCTTACCCTCTATAATCTATTTCGCCTCTCCTACCTTTTAGTCTCTAGCATATAAGATACCCACTACTAAGGTCGATAAGCATACAAGGTAAGTAAGCCTTAGTTCGATTCTTTCAGCGACCGGCGTTACATAATAGTTGTATAATTAAAGCAGAGATCGTAAACAACAAACTAGACATTATAATAAAAGTAGTACTAAGACATCTTATACAGGCATTCTTATAGCAAATTAACTAACAATAGGTTCTAGTACCTAAAATACTCTAGAACGTATACAATTAACAGAAAAAAGACTAGGTCGACTACTTTAAGGGCAGTAGTACCGGCCCGTTTAACGGTTAGACCCTCTAAGAGTCTAGCTTTATATAAGCTCGGCTACTTACAAAACATATTTATATACTTAGGCAACAATAAACTACAGAAACATTAAAATTATAATCGATTTAGGCGCAATAGGCAACTTTATCTTAATACGCTACGTTAAGGAGTATTAGATACAAAAACGAAAGAAGAAATTACCCTACGTACTATCTAAATTTCAAGAGATAGAGGAAAGAGTTAACTACAAGACTTTGCTAATAGGTATAATAATTAGAGACTATTAGAAAGAAATTACTTATAATATTGTAGATATTAACTAGTACTACGCTGTACTAGGTATACCTTAGTTACAACAATATAACCTAGAAGTAGATTAAAGAACTAAGAAACTCCTCTTTACTAGATACAAGTACTTTAGATAGAAGTTGTTCTATAGAACAAATACCCTATAAGCTATTTTTAGTAGTAAGAATAAGGAGTGCGATAAAGAACTTATGCGGGTTAGTACTACTATACTCCGACACTTAGATATCTTATAAAAGGAGTTTAACGTAGTATCTTGTTTATAGCTAGCTATATATAAGTATAAATAAGAGACAACTGTACGCTAACGATTCTATATAACGACAAGTACTTAGTTAATTACTAAGATACCTGAGAAATATAATTAATTCTGATACCTGTTTAAAGAAGCTAAGCCGGACTTAGCTCTTCTAGAACATAAACCGTAAGATTATACAATACCTTTATAAGAAGAAAAAACGCCGATATTTGGTTTAATATACTCCCTATTAGAAGCAGAAAATTAAGCACTCCGCGACTATCTTAACAAGAATCTTAAGAAAGAATTTATCTAGAAGTTAATATTACTAGCCGAATACCTAATACTCTTCGTACCAAAGAAGAATAGTAAACTACAACTCTATATAGATTATAGACAACTAAATAGAGTAACTATTAAAAATTGGTACCCTTTACCGTATATTAACGAGATAATAGACCGATTGTATAGCGTACAATAGTTTACTAAGTTTAACTTACAAGGAGCCTATAACCTAATCTATATAAAGGAGGGCAAAGAATAGAAAACGGCCTTCCGTACTAGATATAGACTTTTTAAGTATTGTGTTATGCTCTTTGGGCTAATAAACGCTCTAGTATTATTTTAGAAACTAATTAACAATATACTTAGCGATTACCTAGATATATTTATAACTGCTTATCTAAACGATATCCTAGTATACAGCCGTATACTAGAAGAACATAAAAAATATATTAAGAAGATATTAAAAATATTAGCGCGTATCGATTTATAAATTAATATTAAGAAAACTTAGTTTTACTAACAATCCGTCGAATTTCTTAGATTTATGATTACTAAGTACAATCTTTAAATAAAAGATTTAAAGATCTAATCTATTCTAACCTAGCCTACACTAAAGAATATAAAATAACTACAATAGTTTCTTAGTTTTGTTAACTACTATAGACAATAGATATTTAACTTTAGCCGAATTATAGCACCGCTGTCTTAACAGACAAAACAATCGATAGGATTCTTTTAGACGTAAAAAGAGCAATTAGTATTTAAAGAACTTAAAGAAGCTTTTAGGATTAGGCTCGTATTAGCAATATTTGACCCTAACCTACCGATTATTATAGAAATAGACGCATTAGACTATATAATTGGAGCATATATAAGTTAAAATAATAAGGAAAGAAAGCTTAGACTAGTAGCTTTCTACTCAAGAAAGATATTATCTACAGAACAGAACTATAATATTTACAATAAAGAGCTTTTAGCTATTATAGCAGTATTTAAAATATAGCGAGCTTACTTAAAAGGAGCAAACTATACAATTATAGTATATATAGACTATAAGAACCTAACTTACTTTACAACAACAAAGAAACTTAACCGTAAACAAGTTAGATAGTTAGAAACTATAGCTTTATACAACTTTATTATTACCTACAAAAAGAGTTCTAAGAACGATAAAGCCGACGCTCTAAGTTAACGTTTAAATTACCTTAATAACAAGGAACACGTCGAATATACAATATTTTAAGAATACAATAATAAGATTAGATACAATTAATTAGCTATAATGACTAAGTTCGTTATTAAGCTAGATAGGCGAATCCTAGATATTCTAAACGACTCTAAAATCTACTAAGCAAACGAAGAACGATACTTGGGACTAACTAAGAACAATAAGGGCTATTACGAATTCTAAGGCAAAATCTACGTCCTAAGGAATCTAATCTAGAACATTATTAGTAACTTCTACGATAACTTAACTAAAGAATATAAAGGAATCGATAATACTATAGAAAAGATTATAAGAATCTACTATATCCCAAGGATTCAACACTACGTTAAGAATTATATTTAAGAATACGATATATACGCAAGAACTAAGTATCCGAGGCATTTACTATATAGTAAACTATAACTACTAGAGATACCTAAGAGACTATAGTATACAGTCTTACTAGACTTTATTACTAAATTACTAACCTTTAAGGATCTACTTATAGAAGTAGCTTACAACGCTATTCTAGTTATATACAACAAACTAACAAAGTACGCGTACTTCGTACCTTACAAGGAAGCTAGTAACTTAGAACAGTTAGTATATACCTTCCTTCGAATTATCTTAGCAAACTATAGCTAACCGCAAAGAATTGTCTTAAACAGAGATTAAAAATTTGTCTTACAATTTTAGATATCCTTGATACAACAGCTAAAGACGAAACAAAAAATATTAACGTTATTCTATCTATAAACAGACAGACAGACAGAACAAATAAATTAAATACTAGAATAGTATCTCTAGGTATATGTAATGCATAAACGTTCCGATAGCGAATTGGAACGGAATGTTGCCTATTTAGAAAGGCTGCGATCCTTGAAGAATATCTTCTCTCCAGTGGACGCATCCCTTTCTGGTCTCCTCAATAATTAGCTTAAACACTAGTAGGGCCTATCTGGGCCCTTTTTGCTACCTAACTGCTCCCTGCCCTACATCCAGATTACATCTTAATTATTTTAAACCTACGAGGAGGGCGGCCGGCAGTCAGGTACCTTATCGACGTCGCTTAGGGATCAATCCGGCATAATTGAGTATAGCCGAGACTCTGTATACACGTTAAAATAAATAATATTAAAATTAATTAATGGCCGGTGTTAGTAAGTACCGTATTTAAAGAGAACGAGCAAGGAACTAAGCACGCGACGGTAGTCGCTTTATATCCGCCGCACAAGCAGAATATAGAGCGTAGCAAAACATAGCCAACGCCGAAGAAGACTAGGACCCTTACATAGAATTCGGCGACTACGATAAGCAAGAGGGCTTACAAGCCGGCAAACAGACGCCGAACAGATCGCGAACTGAGAAGGACGATAGTCTAAACTAAAACAATAACGACGACGAAGGGGCTTATTAAGGCTCTAACCGCGAAGAATCCCTCTTTAGCGCCTCATTAAGCGTTGAGGTACGAAAGCTGAGACAAGAACTGCTAGCACAGCAGCAGTAGCACACTATTAAGAAGCTTAAGCTTAAAAAGCGAATACTTGAAGTTGAGCTCCAGTCCGCCCGCAATTCGGGGGCTAATAGCAAGCAGCTACGGAGCGATTTAAGCCTTTAAAGCTAGATCAACGAGCTTCTTAAGAAAAAGGCGCCTAAGCTCGAGAGAGCTATAGGCTCTACAGGCACTCGATGGACTTAGACTATTGAGAAAAGATTTTAGATGGCCAACGTATCGGACCTCGACGACGTTCGTATTATTACCTGGTGCGTCCAGGGACTCCCCAGAGACCTAGCGAATAGGTGGCGAACTTACGCCAAAGAGAACAAAGAGAAGACGTCGCTCTACGTGTAGGCGTACTTCAAAGGATGATTCTTTACGTCGACGCAGAGTTCGACGCAGAAGCTTAAGGACTTCCTGAGCTTTCTGCAGAACAAAGAAACTAAGTTGCTAGGTAGCAAGATACCGGACCCGAATCGGGCCGCATTCTACTATACGCGCTTACCTTTATAAATTAAGGCGAAGCTAATTAAGCAAGGTCTCTTAGAAAACCTGCTTAAAGACACGAACGAGCTTCTAAAGAAAGTTCGTTAATATATAAATGTTAATTGTAGTGTATCGCGGGACGCCCGCAACACCAACACAAACCGAGATCGCTCCAGTAGCGGATCGGGTACAAACCGTGGCGGTCATAACGCCAGAGCATCCCCACAGGGGTCGGACCGCGGACGAGGCAGTTTATACCAAGGACGAGGCAACTTGCCGGTCCGACAAAGAGACAATAGCTCTGCCGCACAGGGGCAACCAGGGTCGATATACAGTAAGGCAAACATTATCTGCTTTACGTACAATTAGAAAGGGCATTATGCTACTAAATGCACTACGCCCTAAACCGATGTCAATTCGACGCTAGTTGGGCGGGAAAACGACAGGCCCCGAGGGTAAGCCTCGCGTCCCTAAAGCTTGGGGCTGTCGATCAACGGCGAGGACGAATTGAAGTCTCGGCACAGCTAGGCAGGTCGCCGCAAGAGGTCCTCGCGCTAGTAGATTCCGGTACAGAGATCAACCTTATTAATTATTGTATTGTGCTTAAAAGAGGATAGCAAAAATCGTATAAAGTAAAGCTCCTGTATATTAAGTTTCTTAATAAAAATAAGCTGTAGCTCTACGGCGCGTATAACGTAAATATAACCGTAAGAGACGTATATAGGGAGAAACGGCATTGCTAACTCTATCTATATTCGGCCAACTTTGTAGGATACAGCCTCGTCTTGGGATACCTATAGCTTGAGCAAGTTGAGCCCTAAATCAGCTAGGCGATAAGAACAATTGCTTGGGGAAACCTCCCTGCGCCCAAAGAACGGGTAGCAGGAGCTAAATCTGTTGAGATCGTTAATAAAGACGTAATTTTAGTATGTTTATAAAGAGGCGAACAGTGCTACTCCGCGATCTTATAGATAGGAGCGGATAAACGTTATAAATATTAAATAGCGGTCCTATTAGACGTTAGTTAACAACTAGACAGGACACAAGATAGAAAGACTAAGAAAGTAGAGAAGCGAGATAAGCTTCCTCCTTAGTACGCTAAATATAAAGATATCTTTTCTAAAGAACTGTCGAGTAAGCTTGTGCCGCTTAGTAAGTATACTTATAAGATCGAGCTCAAGGATAGTACAGAACCTCCGTATAAGCTAATCTACCCTGTATCGCAGGATGAGCTAAAGACGCTCCGGGAGTACCTAAATACTATAATTAAGAAAGGGTAGATACAACCCTCTACTAGTCCGGCGGGTGCCTCGGTCCTGTTCGTGCCTAAGGCAGACAAATCGTTGAGACTGTATATTAACTACTGCGGTTTAAACAATGTAACTATAAAGAATCGCTACGCATTGCCGCTAGTCTCTGAGATTCTTAATCGCCTGCAAGGCTCAAAGGTGTTTACGAAGCTTAATCTTTGCGATACCTATTACTGTATCTACATTCGCAAAGGGGATAAGTAAAAGACGGCGTTTTGTACCCGATACGAGCACTATAAATACCTGGTGATGCCTTTTAGACTAGTAAACGTTCCTGCTACGTTCCAGGTATATATCTACAAAGCTATAGGCAATCTTGTTGATACCGTATATATCGTTTATATAGACAATATCTTAATTTTCTTTAAAGACGAGGAAAGCTATAAAGGCTATATTAAAGAAGTTCTGCGAAGGCTCCGTAAATAAGGTTTATTTATAAAGCTGTCTAAGTGTTAATTTTACACCACTAAGGTTTCTTTCCTAGAGTTCACCGTAGAAGTCGATAGTGTCGAAATAAACCTAAAAAGAGTACGGACTATAGCCGAATAGCTAGTCTCTACCACCACAAAGTAGATCCTGTCCTTCCTGAGATTCGTAAACTTCTATCGGCGATTTATCTACAGATTTAGCTGCATCGTAGCGTCAATAAATATACTAACGAAAGACGTTAAGTTTGTCTAGAGCAAAGCCCAATAAAAAGCTTTTAAAGCGCTAAAGCAAGCCTTTATAAATATACTAGTGCTAACGCACTTTAACTCGGTACTATCGATCGTTTTAATAACTAACGCATTAGACTTTATAATAGTAGGCATCTTACTTTAGCTAAGGGGAGATAGCCGATTACTATTGCCGTTAAACATTAACTTAGGCTTGCCTACACTAGATATAGCAGACACCGCCCAGACTAGTACTAATAACAAGGCGGACACATACCTGCATCCGGTAGCGTTCTTTTTAAAGAAATTTATAGACGCTAAGCTAAGATATAATACTTATAATAAAGAGCTTATAGCAATATAGACTAGCTTTAAGTACTGGCGCTATTACCTTATTAATGTACAGTACTTAGTAAAGGTCGTAACAGACTACAATAATCTGCGGTATTTTATAACAACAAAAGTATTGTCTCGCCGATAGGCGCGCTAGGTAGAAGACCTGTTAGCATTTAACTTTAAAATACTATACCGTATAAGTAGCAAGAACCTAGCAGACGCGCCGTCGCGCCGTCCAGATTACAAGAATTTGCGTGGAGCAAAGGAAGACAACGCTAACGAAATGTTGCCGAGCCTGTAGTAGAAGCTTAGGAGAGGTGCTGCTTTGCCTAGTGCTGGGGAAGAGCCCCCTAGCCTAGAAGAAGGTATAATTGCTGCCTTAATTACATTGCTTAAAAATTAGTTTAAATACTGTCAGCGGTTTAGCTACCGACCTAAAACTCCGAACGCGACTGTAGCCCAAATCGGGGGCAGATTAGAGTTAGATACAGACCTTATGCAGGACGCCTAGGAGCGAGAAACGCGTCTGTCTTCCCCTACTGATGTAGAGCCTTTTCCGGTAGCTCTCGTATTACGAGTTAAGGTAGTTGCAGCTACTGCTCTCAAAACAGCTTACAATAATACTCCTCGGGGTCTCGCGACCTTAATCCTCGAAGCTTAGTAGAGGAACGCCTTTATAAAGTAGAAAGTATCGAAGTTAAAATTATTGGCTGAGACTAAAAGTCAGCAAAGTAATAAAACGGCAATAAATCGCCGTTAAGCCGGTACGAGAAAGCGCCGTACGAGTCGAATCGACTTAGATGCCCCGACAGGGCCCGACTTAAACTCCGAGTCTCTAAAGCACGCAGAATAGTTAGTCGACAGCTACAGGTTGTTGCGCTAAGGTAGTAAAATCTAGATATTAGAATGCCCTGCGTTAAAGCTTAAAATTATAAGCAGAAATTATAATAATAAGCTTACTGACCACTTTAAGGTCGAAAAAACCCTTAAAATTCTAAAACGTAAATATACGTAGGAAAAGATAATAACGTATATTAAGAACTTTATTGCTAAATATAATATATACTAACAGACAGCCGTAAAGAGGCATAAGCTATACAGCAAAATAGCGGCAATGTCGGTTCCGATTGGCCTCTTTAAGGACCTATTCTTAGACTTTATTGTCAAACTACTAATAATTCTTTTAAAGAACGGGAACATTGTTGATTCAATCTTTGTAGTCGTAGACCGCTTCTCTAAGTTTGTAACCTATATTCTAGTTAGTAAAACTATAGATGCTATAGAGCTAGCAGAAGTGCTTTACAAACACTAGGCGAAAACATCGAGATTCCCGAGAAGCCTCTTGTCTGACAGAGGATCTGTGTTTACTAGCTTATATTGGAGCACCTTCTGCCAGCATTTAGCCGTAAAACGAAGGTTAAGCACAGCGTTTTACCCTCAAACTGATGGCCAAACCGAGCGCCAAAACCAGGAGCTTGAAAACTACCTGCGTATTTACATCTCTTGGGATTAAGATAACTAGCATAAGTATCTAAAAGAAGCTACTTTTGCGTACAATTCAAAAGTTTATTTATTAACGAAAATTTTGCCGATTGAATACGCGTTCGGTCGCGTTGCAGACGTACTAGACGGCGCGCCGCCGCTAGATCGGTACTATACCGTAGTCAAGCCGGACGACCTTCCTGTCGGCGAGGACACCTCCCGTTAAGGGGAGAGGCAGCCTAGACTAGAACATCCTATAGCAGTTAAGTATATAGAAGAACGCCTTCTCTGCTAACAAAAAATAAAGTAGCAGCTAGAGAAAGCTTAGCGTCTACAGACAGAATGGTACAACACTAAGTACACACCAAAACACTATGCAGTGGGTAACTTAGTGCTGCTGTCGTTAAAGAACCTTAAAATAAAGAGGTCAATAAAGAAGCTCGACGATCGAAGCTTAGGACCATTTAGAATCCTTAAGAAAGTAGGTAAACAAGCTTACTAGCTGGCACTATCAAACTCCTACCGCATCTACTCTATCTTCTACGTGTCCTTACTAGAGCCATATCGCCGTCGGCCTGGCACGGAACCGCCTGGTCCGGTTAAAGTCGATAGTAGTAAAGAATAGCTCGTTGAGGCGATTTGCTTTAAGGTTAAGAATAAAGACTAGTATTAGATTAAGTGGCAGGGGTAGTTAAAGGCAAATAACACGATAGAGCCGCGGGCATATCTTAAAGACTCTAACGCCCTTAAGAAATTTAAGAAGCGTAAAGACGCTGAGCCAAGAGGCAAGCGTCTGAGACGAACTAGGCAACGCGGATAAGAAAGGGCTACAAGCCTACGCGATTAGCTTACAATGTAACGCCGAATAGAAGGTAGAATACCTCGAGTACAGTTTAGAACATAGAATTGGTATAGTATTAAACTCTAAGACTATTTATATATAATTGTGAAGCTCAAGCTATAAGAAAGCTAAAATAAGACTTGTACAGAAAGAAATGCAGAACAATTCCGATAAGCCAAGGAAAACCACTCACACAGACCAAACCCCAGCCAAACAAAAGGCAGAAAACCACAAAAAGACTACCCGAACTGGCACCGAAGTTAGTACAGATCGGCGGTATAATACTGTTTAACCCAGCCGCAACTACCGTTAACGCGGTCCCGAATCTAATCAATTAGACCTACCATAGCTAGCTCGTAAGGAGCCTTATTCGTAGGCGGCTAAGGGCCGTACAACCCTATACTAGAATCGAAGCTCTGGCGTAGCGCCTTGATGCGCTCAAAATCGTCAGTATCGGCCTGCTCGACCGACTTGGTGCCCAGACCGCGCTGCCAGGCCTGCAGCTAAACGCAAAAGGCGCGAAGCAGAGTAAGATAGTCGTTGCGGAAAGACTCTTCGTTATTCTAGACGTCCTCGCTAGAGGTCAAGAAGAAGTTAGCGCGCACGAGGAGGTTGCAGGCACGTCTCTACCGAGCGGGGACCTAGCACATGTCAATATGGGGTCAATTAGTACCTAAGACGGGGGAGTATTAGACTTACTATCTTATACTTATCTTCTAACCTCCCAACACTAGCATAGCGAGCATACTTGACGTACTACCCCTTGGGCCACTCGCAGGTCTAGTCCTCGTAATACTTAAAATCGGAGTTTGCGGAAGGACCACTACGTACAGCTATATCGCCAAACAAGGCCTTTATGCAACGACAGCATATTAGGACGTAAGCCTCTAGCTGAGGCTAAATTAACGTAGGCACGGCGCGAAAAGCGGGATTCGAGGAGGCAGACCGGCGAGACTTTGTAGGCGACTCGGGCTCATAAGCAGTGCCGCGGTAATAAAGAGAACGGACAATCTTGTTATCGTCGGAGTCGTCTTTATAGACGTAACGCTTTCAACGAGCTAGAATACTAATAGTCAGACTAGAACAAAGCAATAAGAGATAGGAGACTTACAAAGAGTCGTAGGAGTTAAAGATACGCTACCTAGTTCGGGAGAGCGTAGAACAGAAGAAGCCGCAGATAATTTAGGAATTAGTAAAGCAACCTTAAGAGCTTTTTTCTTGCGAGCGTTACAAAGAAGAGCTTTAGGATCAACAGCGGCTTTAGGGTCCTTAATACCGCGAGTTGAGCGGCGAGTTGGCGCTTTAGGAGAGCTCGCTCCAGCAGCGGGTTTGTTGACGGGGTTGAAACCCGACATAGTAGAGATTGTAAAGGCGAATTAGAGGCAATCTGACACTAGATTAGCTACGAACTTATTACCCAAGAAGAGAAGTAAAGGCCTACCAGAGAAGAGAAGCTTGCAGGCTAAGCAGAAGAGTATAATAATGTTAAAGAAAGAAAGAGAAAGTTTAAAAGAGCAAGAGCCTTATTTTATGCCTATCGTCAGGTACCGATAACAAAGCTTCCGCCTACAGGTACGGATTTAGGAGCAAAGAAGCCCATTTACGTAGGTTGCTACTGCCTACAGGGGCAATTAATCGGCAAAAGCGTGTATAAGAGTATACAAAAGAACGCAAAATTAAGTAAAAATAATACAAAACCTCACTACCGAGCTTATAACTCAGACTTAAGAGCTTTAAATTAAAAATGAAGCTCAGCACTATAACTTGGTGCTACAGAAAACTAGTACTAAACGACGCGCAGGATAATAGTAAGCAACATTACTCTTTTCCTGACTAAACGTAAACATAAGCCAGCGGGTTTTTAACGAGGTTGTTGCTCTGCGTAAGACGATAAATAAAAGGTGCGATAGAGATAGCGGATTGCACCCAGATCGAGGGCGATCCTCCTTAAGGGGGAAGGCAGTTATGATGTATAAACGTCTCGATAGCGAATTGGAACGGAATGTTGCCTATTTAGGAAGGCTGCGATCCTTGGAGGATATCTTTCCTCCAGTGGACGCATCCCTTTCTAGTCTCCTCAATAATTAGCTTAAACACTAGTAGGGCCTATCTGGGCCCTTTTTGCCACCTAACTGCTCCCTGCCCTACACCTAGATCACAGTATATATTAACTACTAGTAGAACGACTAGGTATAATTACTACTAGTAGCGTAAGTAGCGCACAACGATACAAAGAACAATATAACTAAGATAACTCTGTTCTACGCCTTATATAGCTATTACCCTCTTTAGAGAAGACAACTACAAAATACTATAGAGAACAAATTAGCTATACGAATAGCTATAAACATAAAATACCTATACAGGTAGTTAAAGTCTAACAGCGAGTTTATTATAGAACGAACAAAAAAATAGTATAACAAGTTAAGAATAACCCTAAACACAGGCATAAAAGAGAGGGGAAGAGCTTACTTACTTATAAGAAACTTAAAAACTATTAAACTAAGCAAAAAACTTAACTATACTAAGACAAAACCGTTTAAAATCTTATAGCAATTGAGACCCGTAATATTTAAACTTAAACTCTTAAAGACAATAAGAATATATCCTATATTCTACGTAGCGCTGTTAAAACTAGCCTACTTTTAAAAAGTAGAACAATCTAGCCTAAAAATCCTTTCTAACGACCAAGAACCTAAGTATAAGGTTAAAATAATTTAAGCTTATAGACAATACCAAGGCAAACGATAGTACCTTATAAAGTAGAAAGGATATTCCGAACATAAAAATTAATAGGAACCGGAATAAAACCTAATTAACTATAAAGACACTATTTAACGATATTAGAACTAGAATATTAATTAGTTGTAGTAGCACTAATACCCTAATTTACTATCTAGTGTACCTCGCTGGCACCTAAATTATTCTTAAATGAACTAGTTTACTACGTTATAGAACTACTATCTAACACTAAATAGGGGTTACTCTGAAAGTTAATAAATAACCCGCTCGGACATTTAAATATATTACTACTAGCTATTAATATAGCAAACTCCTCTTGCTTTAACAACTTATTCCGAGCTAACTTCGCTACTACCCGCGTACAAGTCTTCTTAACCTCCTCTTTTAACTTCTAGACCTTAAATCGGTTACGCTGTATAGCCGCAACTAACGCTGCTACCTAAGCCTTTAATACACATAATTAGCTCTTTGTGCGCTAAAGGGCAGCCGACTAAGAAGAATATTAAGAATAAACTAAACGCGCTATAATTAAGTTAGTTCTAGTTACTACAAAAGGACACTAACAAGGTATACTATCTATTATTAATATCCGTAAATTATAACTCTTCTTATCTCGAGTATACACCGAACACGTCGCCTTCCTAGACTAAACTACACATCTTTCCTTAGTCGATATACATTTAGAACAAGAAGGTATTTCGATATTGTAGACTTTAATCAATAGGTATTAGCTATACTTTTTATTAAGACCCGTAGCAATAGACTTTATACAAAGTATAACGACTTACAGATTAGTTACGAAAGAAAGGAACGAAACGCAACTTATAGGTATTTAAAAGGCTAAGGATCAATTAAGAACAATTTAACTAAAAGAGGAGGAATTGTATTACGGGTACCAGTCTTAGACGGCTTAGCGCATATCTAAGCATTAATTACCGCCAGTTATCTTAGCTCTACTAGTACTATTCCCGACTAAGCCTATAAACCCGCCGTAAGCATTATCGAACAAGACGGCTATAAAGGCCTATATTCCCTATAAACCCGATATAGGTATTGTCGGGTTAGTGAACACAAAGGAACTCCCCCTGTATACCTTAGACTATATAGCTAAACTAATGACTAACCTTTAAATAGACTTTAGTCTATTAACTTAATATCTAAATACAAGTTTCTTAACTATATTCAGGTAACGTACTTTACCTTCTATTTACTTTAGTTAAGCCCCTCTTACCTTTAGTAATCTATCTCGTCTCTCCTGCCTTTTAGTCTCTAGTATACGAGATACCCACTACCAAGGTCGATAAGCACACAAGGCAAGTGAGCCTTAGTTCGGTTCTCCTAGCGACCGGCGTTACACCCGGTATTTCTAAGGATTAGCCTTAAAAAGCCGCTATCGAAATATAAAATCGTTCTTTACTAACTTTAAGAGCTATTATTAATTAGTTAAATTAATCTACTCGTTATCTTAGCTCGATTGCTCGCTATTAGTATCGCTTAGAGTATCTTAAAAGACCTTAATAGCTAGACTTAACTGGCCGCATTACTGCTTGCAGGGTTTTATTAACTTCCGCCGCTGCTATTTATTAAGGTCTTTAAGCCGCGGTTTAACTAACTTAGCCTTAGCAACTATATAAAAGTAGCCTGTACGCTCGTTACAATCTATCCGACTAAGCTTCTACTAAATATTAACTAGACTGTCTCGTCTAACTTAGAAAATATAGTTAATGTTACGAGAATTAACGCTAAAGCTAAATATAATCGTTATACAGATTATTAAGTATTAATTGCTGTTAAATGCGGTTAAAATAGCCTTCCGCGTATTGTCCTGTAGTTAGCCGTAATATAGCCGGACAATACTACTTATTAACTAAACTAGCAATCTAAGCTATATTAACTACGCTTAGATTTAAGTAATAAGAACAATAACTTCTAATACCTTCTATATATAAATAATTATCTTTAATAGCTGCTTGTTAGCTCGTTGTTAAGCTATATTGTATAGTAGTTAAATAACGCGCCGCTAAATAGTTAAAAGGCTTATATTAGGCTCTCTCTTAAAGAATAGGTTAATATTACTTAAATTAATTAACGTTCGAATAGTATATATACTGTTCTTAAACATAAGCTTAGGCTTTAACTTATAAAACATTAAAATTAGAAGTATAGTTATAGTTATAGTTATAAAGAGAACAACGTAGTCTAGCAACAAACGTTAAAGCGTACTAAGTTTAAGAAACTTAAGATAAAAGGACTCTTTTTATTTACTATAAATATACAGTTCGTTAATAGTAAGAAGGTAGACAGCTTTATAGAAAGAAGGCTGCTTAATTATATCTTAAAAGAAGATATTACTTAATACAATTTTAGAACTAAGCTATACGTATATATACTCTTTATCTATAATCTATTAACAGCTCTTTTCGCTGTTAGTTAAACTATTTAATATAAATAGCCGTACCTCTTAAAGCTGCTATATCGCCTTACACTAATTATTCTTAATTACCTTTAAGAAGCTAATAATTAGTATAATGCTTAAGTTTAGTACGTAAAGTAGACTAAATACTTAAAAGATAAGTGTCTTCTTAAACCTACATTTTGTGACCAATATAACGTCTTGCTAGGCTTTTAATGCCTCTAGAGCTTTAAGCTGCTTAACTCTTACCTATTAAATATTAAACAGCTGTTTAATTAACTGTACGAAGGCAGAAGACGGGCGGGTTAGTTAAATAGTATTGGTAGCAGACGCTATATTAGCGTCCTTAACGTACATACGCGTTGCTGCACGCGACTGAGGCAGTTCTTGAGCCTTTTTGGTCGGAATTTTTGTACGCTTAGAAACGCGAGGCATTGTTAACTTAGTTGACACGCTTTTTTGATCAAATTTTAACGATTAGAATAACGTTTGGTTGATGAGACTAAAAAAGCTGCTATCGGGCCTCAGACCCTTCAGACGTCTACTTCCTAAAGGGGAATAGCGTGGTAAACACGCACGGGCGCCCAAGGGTCTGAGCGGGCTGAGACTAAGGAGATAATGCACCATCGAGCTAGCTGCAAGAGGACATCGGCCGAGAGAGGGACTCAGCCCACCGGAGTTCCTCCGACAACGGATGTCCCGATGGGAACGGGCAAGTCCAGACGAGATGTGCCAAGGAGACGCTAATGCAGGATAAGGTTCGGCGTGGAATTAAGCTTAATCTCGCGGAGGGCAACTGTTCCCGGGTCTCTCACTTGGTGGCTGTCTCCGCTTTCTCGCTTGTCTGTCTTATTGAAACGCACCATCAAACTTGACACTCATTCACACTTGATGGTCCAGAGAAATGTCACACACGGTTGGGGACAAGATGGAGGAAAGGGGCCGCGATGGGTCAAATGAAACTCGAGACGATCAACGGGCTGAGCGATGCTAAGCCTCCAGCTCCAGTATCGAACACTCCCAGCAACAAGGCCCGCCGTTAATACGCGTCTGCGTTCACACATTGGCCAAGCAGATCTCTCGAGACAAGCTCCCCGGCGCCGGAGTAGGGTGCTGCACCAGTCAATGAGAGCAGCGACGCCGAGCGCGCGAAGAGTTGCAACTTGTGAGGCACGAGGGATCGCACTCGCATCTCACGTAATGAGAAGCTTGCCGGCGATAACCGGACGCCTCTCATTTGACAGCTGCGTGGTGGAGAGCAACGTTAAAAGCTTGGCCGCGATAAGGTTGTTTCTGCATTGGAAGGAAACCCACTCTCTCTCGAATCTGCTTCTCTTTCGAGTCACAGTGGGCACTGGACAGCGCCGAGTCCGTGCGCCGGCTGTGGAAGCGATGTGCGGAATGGGATGGGATAGGGTTTCAGGTGTGGGTTTGTGGATGTTCTTTGCTATGTAGTTTAAACACCAAGTAATGCTCTTCTGTCGACGTCGCATCAGTCTCACTCCTGACAGGACTTGGTCATTCCTGTCTGAGGCAGCGGTAGCTCTTATTGATTGCGACGGCGCCATTCCTCTTCCTCTCCCCACGCGTCATTCTACATCCTGGTCGCTCAATCCCACATCCCGACGATCGGTTACCTGCTGTCCACCCTTGTCTCCTTCCCTCTGCCTGGTCGAATCCGCCCCTCCTCAATCATAATTTCGATTCAATATTCTGTCAACATAATCACGGCCGAAACGCAGTCGCAGATTGCTCCTCCCATCGCGCGCGCATCTCACACCCACGCATCGCACCCGCCCTGTCACAGATCCCAGCAGCAGCTCCCCCGCGAGCTTCGACCACTACAACACGAATCGCATAAGCATTTGGATTCAAGCTTATCATCCTACGCTGCAGCACGGAGTACCTCCTCCCAACAGCGGTGCTGACCCTGGCAGCGGACGTCACCGTGACGACTTGGCATTGTTGTCCGTTACGACATTGGACAGCCAGATCAGCTACAACACGGTACATCGCACTCATTTGACAACCTCCGCAATCTCACCCAGTATCCAAGATCATCTGCCGCGCTTCTAGAACGCAACCCCTGCTCCTTCCTCCGGCAGCGCGCCAATCAGCCTCACCCTCCCAACGCCAACGATCCGCAACGGTGGAAGATCAGGATCAAGGATTGTTCCAGCGCGCGGATCACGCTCAGAAAAGCGATCAATAATATTGGCCCCCCTGGTCAGCAATAACACACGCTCGCGAAAAGGGTGCAATCACAGGCGATTGCGACGCCCGAGTAATACGGAAGAGACAGCAGCCGGGACAAGGGTCGCGTCACTGCAGCGTCAGCGTCCAAATCCGCAGACCGGTCAAGACTCCGAACAATCTCACGCTGCGTGTCAGGACCTTGGATTAAGGTTAAAATCTGGGTTTGCCTGAATTGCTGCAAGCTTTGGGCGCATTCGGTGGATTCTCCGAACAAGTAACGGGTATCCTGACAGCTGCCACCCATCGCGCTACGACTTCCTACAGCTGTCAACCGTAAGTATACACATTGACTGATGCCCGGACTGCAGCGAACAATTCAGTTCTACAAGCGCAAGTCCAGCAGGTAGCGCATCTGGCTGACTGCGCGGTTGCAGTAGCCTCCAGTAGCGAGGAGCAGCAGCGCCCCCATCATCTGCCAGGCAACGCGATTCGCACCCTCCCCTGCAATCGCTGCAGACCGCCGTGTCCCGCTTGGGATTTACGGTCTAAGCTTAAACTTGCTTCCTGCAGGCTGCCAGCGACACAATTGTCCGTCCGCGTCCAATCGCGGAGTGACTCCTCAATCAAGTTTGACGGGCTCCCTCCAACTTTTCTAGGCTGGCACTCAGGCTGTCAATTGATTATCCTTTGACTTCACAGTACAGCCGCACGAGTGCAACGGCTATCGTGACAGCTGTGTCGATCGCATGCTGAGCAAACCAGCAGCTGCGCCGATCATCTCTGAGACACGCGAGACTTCTCCAGATTTGCCCGAACCACCACGCTGGAACCAGTATCGCAACAGCCTTCCGTCCTTGTTCAATCAAACCTTTTCACTCCCATTATTAACAACACAACGGCCGGAGAGATTGCGTCTGCGACATTTAATCAAGTCCCCCGACATTCACCCAGCATTGCCAAGGCGATCCTGCTGAATAAAGGCCAACACTATCCTCTTAATCCCTGCCAACATTCCACGCGGGGCGCGCTCACGACTCAGGCCATCGTCTGCCGAGGGCCAAGCATTGATCGATTCAGTCCGCAGTCGTCCCACCTCAAACCTTCCATTGCTCTGGGTCGGGGATTTTCCTTACTGAAGAGATCCGCCGTCGGCTTCCTGTCCGTACGTCCGTGGAGATCTCTTCTCTTCTTGTAACGTTTCGGAGCGTTTGTACCTGTTGTTTGTCTGTTACACAAACGCCTCTTTCCGCATACCTACCTTAACTTCCGACCCCACATGCCAGCTTCATTGGGCCTTGACGTGACCACGATGGAGACCTATTCCGGTCATGTCAAGACGCCGCAAGATGCCATCATCCTCTTTGAAGCTTGCCGAATAGGTCTGCTACCGCGAGTGCAGCGACGCTTATCGGAGAAGGAGCGACAGCAGATCAAGTCGGGCTCTGTTTTTGTCTGGGATGAGCGGGAAGCGGGCATGCGGAGATGGACCGACGGCAAGAGCTGGAGTGCCAGCAGAGTGAATGGGAGCTTTCTCACATATCGAGAGATGGAGGGCAAGAGGACAGGAGGTCCGAGCAGCGGCGGTGGAAACAGCCCTGGTAAAGACGCCGACAACGATTCGAACGGCGGTGACGGTCCTGATGGGTATCGATATAAGCCCGATGGCCTGACAAAACAGAGTTTCAGCATCACCACCAGTCAAGGACAACATCTACATCTCATCTCATACTTCTCCCGGTCGCATGCATCATCAGGACAGCTCACACAGCCGACTGCGGATCCAGCGTTGCGACATGTCCGTCCAGAGCGAGGCATGTACCCTGAGTCGACGTTGACGGATCATACGAACACTCCAGCGATGACGCGAAGTCCCATGACCAACATGAACCAGAGGTACGGCATGGACGGGTCGCCTCACCAGACCATCACAGCAGCGAGCACACCACAGTATGCGCAGCCGCGACATTACGACCCGTATCGGAATCGCGATCCATACGCTCATGCCTACAACTGGCCTCCATCTCCAATGCACACCCCTCCGATCGGCCATAACTACTCTCCACGATATAATGGCGGCCATTCGATGCCTGGATCAGCGCAATATCACCATAGTCCGTTGAGCTATTCCGCGCAATCATCACACGCCGCATACCCTCCTCAGCATCATCGCGAGATCTCCAGCACGACAGCCTTTGACCGATTACCACCGAATCTGTCCAACGGCACCGGACTACCACCTCCACCCAGCGTGCCCAATTACGTACCCATGAGCTATCCGCCACCTCCACAGCCAAGCTACCTCGGACCAACGAGCATGCCGCAATCGTATCATACACCCACCGCCACCTCTTACCAGTCCTCCCACCCCATCACCTACATCCCCAGCTCCGGCCCGACACCACCAGAATCCAACACCCTTCCACCCTTCCGACGCGGACCCAGTCCACTCGGCAACGGCAGCGACAAGAGCGCAAGCCCCGGCCAGGACCGCGATCGCCTTCGCGCGACACCACCATCGAACGAGCTACCCACAATCAACGAGCAGCCTCGGCTAAGTCCGCGTCCGCCCGAGCAGAAGAAGGGCATGATCCCTAGCATCAACGCTTTAATCAATCAGACGCCACCGCCCGACAACCAGAACAACCACCCACACGGCCACAACCACAGCAACAGCAACCCCCACAACTCTCTCAAACACGAGCGCAGTCCTCAATCTGCACACGACTATTACCACCCTCTCACGAGCCAGAGTCAAAACCAAGGCCAGCAGAACTACGCAAGTCCGTATCAGCCATCGGCGAAGCGACCCGCGCTCGGTAGCAGAAGTGGCAGCTTCCACAGCAGCGAGAACAGTAATAATAATGGTAATGGCAGTGGCAGTGGTAATGGCGCTGGAGAGGCGCAGACAACAGCCGGGAGATCGCGGCCACTGGACGATACGAATGCTTTGAGGAAGTTGGATGGGGCGTTTGTTGCGAATCGGTGATGAGGGCTCCAGAGAGAGGTGTGAGTGGTGAGAATAGTGTGATGAAGAGTGGAATGACAGAAGGATGGGAGAGATCAGGAAAGGGGAGGTCCATTGCATCCACGGCGTTCAAAAGTACGGCATGGGTACCGTGTGGGTATTGTCAATGAGCAAGGCGTTGGAGGCACAACAGAAGTCTCATGACATTCTACGTATATACGTGTAGCTGATGCGCACATAGATAGAATATTGCTATCAAGGCGAGAGAGCCGCTATCCCTACTGTTCATAGTAACTTCAAGACTGCACAGGGTGAGCGCACGGGCCATTTGGACGCCACTTCCTTTCTGTGCTCCCTACCCCGTGTCGCAGTATCTTCATTCTCTTTCCATCCCTTCCACGACGTACAAAATCGTGAGGCATTACTGAGACCTGCTGACGACCAGACCTGCAGGTATTATTCATTGTCAATTGTCGTTGCGCTGATCTTGTGTCACCTGGCCTGCCAGATCGCGTCACAACCCTATGTAGGCTGGTGGCTATCATTCTGTGAGACATCGTCAGCGACTATCTGATATCTCGCGCCTACATTTGTTGCTTCAGTATCATGGACGGGCCTGCTTGCACGTCGTCTTTTGGGTTCTCTAAGCTTCAGCACCCAGGCTCATTGATTTCGTAATCTTCCTGGCCATCAACTTCAAGTGCGCTGGCGTCGCCAGATATCTCACTCTTTGAATCTCATAGTCATATCTTGATCGATCTACGGTTGTGAAATTCGGACTTTAGCACCTGCGAGCGGACCTTCGATTGACAACAGGCTCCACGATCACCACCGTCGCACTTGGCAACGCATTCAGCCAGCAACGCCGCAGTCTCCGCACGATTCAAAATGTCAAAAGCTGATGTCTCAGACCCGTCGAAGCTGTCGCTCCTAGATCTGCCGCCAGAGATCAGGCGTGACATCTATAACTTCGCTTTCTCCGCCGACCTCGACAGTCGCGGACGCCCCAACCATCGCAAGTTTATTCATCATTGTGACACGGAGGGAGCGCGCGGCGTGATATATCACACGCAGCACCAGTCCTCCTATGGTCTGCTGGCAACTTGCAGACAGTTGCGTGTCGAGGCGCTTTCGATCGCGACTAAAGCCACCGATTTCGATTTGCGCTTCGTCCGCCGGCCTCACGTCAAGCGCAACACACACAGACAACGTTCTTCACCTTTTCATCAGGATAGTCAGACCTCGATTGAGAGCTTGTCCATCGGAACCCTCTTGCATTCGCGCATAGCCTCGTGTTTGAGATTTGTTACGGTACAGATAGGAGAGCTCCGAAGCGACGGCAGTCTGAGAGCGGACATCAGTCTATGTCATTTCAAATGGTGGCCAAATGTGAGTCTCGAACTGGTCAAGATAAAGCAGCAGAGCTAATGGTTGAATGTGCATTCAGAGCGTTCAGCTGGAGCAATTAACCGTTGTTGCCAAAGTCGGTGGCTTGCCGCATGTTCGCGGTGCGCTTCCCTACGGCTTGTCCCACCGCGTGTTGAAAGACTGCCTAAACCTCTGCGTCCGCCTCTGTGATGTCCAGAGCATTGGAAAGGCTGGAAGGATCGTGCTGGAGGCCCAGCGGCGACTCTCCACATCTCGCGATGAAGACCGTGCCATACTTCCAGGTCTGACCGGCTACTTTGGCGTCCTTGATGACAAATCAAAACAACTGTTCAAGAACGTTCGCGTCGAAGCGTGGCCGACTTTGGGCAAAACACAGTGGGCAAACATTGAAAGAAACGGCTGCGTAGACGGCGCCGCGCTCGTTACGGTGGCGATGCTATCGATCACTAATGTGACTGACGAGAACTCTGGAGGCAGCAGCGCATCCTTTCGCGTTGAAAGGCACAACGCGGCCGCTGATGACGTTTCTGCGGAGACTAGCCTCTACAAACCATTCAGCACGCGTGAAACACCTGTGGTGGTTGAGCCCCGCCCGAACATGGGCCGTGGGCGCAGAGGTCTCTTGGCTGAGCTCTACCAGGACTGATCATCATGCAACTTCTGGATCGTGGAATGGCGGCTGCGTCTACAATTTGTACACCAGCTCTCACAATGTGATTTGTCTCAGTTGCCCGCTCAAGAACTGGGCCTTCACTTTTCCGGGTACCAAGCATACTGAACAACAGCGAGGGTTAGTTCGAGGAATCGTCCAACAGTGGGTCAAACAGCTTTCATTCTCTGGCGTTGCTGATATTTATTCTCAGTCGAGCTCAAAGGTGCGAATGTGGACACTGTGCTCTCGAATCTGATTGTGCCTTCATAGTCGCAAGCTTGCAAGCAGTTGCATCGTAAACAACACAGGAATGAGCACTGCACACGCGTGCACCATATGACCTGAGCTTGTAAACATCTGCCTCATGCGGCAAACACAGCCACGAGTTGCGGTATTTGGAGGTGCGAACAACAGCGTACATCGGAAGAACGACTGTTAATACGGCTTTCGCCATGCTCAATTGAATTCGTGCATTTGCGCTACTCTGCGTGAACATTTGGTGAATTTGAAAAGAGTAATTTATAGCATAATCTGCTCTGTTTTAATTCATTTCTCTAGGCGAATGCTGCGTTGCCATCAAGTGATGGTAGAAAAGCAAGCTAAACCTTAATTTCGCGTGTTATCAACAAAAGAATTCACTTCCTCTCCTCAGCGCGACTAGACCCTGAACCAGGGGCAAACGCGTCCGCACATTACACATCAATCAATTATATACATACCCCTGATACGGCAATCGCGGCTTTAGGCAGCTGCAGCCGCAGGTGAGAAAGTGAGTATCCCACAATCGGTGAGCTTCGAGCCTCTGAAATTCCTCGCATTGAGACTCACTTACACTTCATCGAGCTCTCTCTTTCTCTTTCCTCTTACCTCAACTGTGTTGAAGAGCTTTGTCGTGGAAATTTTCTTTCTTTTGTTGTCGTACAGATGGCAGGTATGGCGCCTGGGCAGCCAACTTTCCTCGGCGTGCCCGTTGAAATTCGCGACCTGGTGTACGAGTACCTTCTCTTGTCTACCCTCGACGAACACGGCAGCCCAAACTACCACTGTCATGTCCTCATCAGAACCATCCATTGCCCGCCCAACCATCCCCGCGCCCGAATCCTCTGTCCTCAGCGTCGCGACATCCGCGGCCTCTTCGCCACCTGCCGAACCATCCACAACGAGACGCGCAATCTCCGCCGTCGCATGCCCATGGACCTCGACACCAGGACCACCTTCTGGGCCTCCTCGCTTCGTGACGACAATGAATTCTACAGCCGCTCCTCCGACTCCTACGGCAGATCCATGAGAACCTTCTCGACTCTACACGATGTCTGCAGCGTCAAGAACTGGTTCGACAACCTGCGCTACGTCACCTTCAGCATGCAAAATTTCAAGCCCTGGACATTGGGCCACGCCTGGTTCATGCGTCTGCACCTGCAACAAATCACACTCATTTCCGACATGCCCACGGCGTTCAGCGCAGCCGGCCGGCGCAAAATCCTCAGGGCGTTCATGGCCGCCTACCGTATCTGTCTACAATGCACACAATCGATGGTCCTGGACCTGCGGGATCGAGCGGGCGAACGAGGGCCTCGTCGGCACAACATGGCTGCCAATCTGCTATGGGAAGCTCGTCCTGGCGCCATCGACTCGGTGGATCCTGTCTCTCTCCTCACGTATTGGAACATCTTCAACGACTACCATCTGGACGCCTGGAACTACCCCCGCGATGGGGGATGGGCGCGAATGGCGAATGACCATCCAGAGGTTTGGCAGACGGTCGCTACGCTCGCGGTCAGTAAGAAAGAGCTGTCTGTGGACGCAGAATCGTTTGAGTTGGTGCAGAAGGGTCTATCGCAGGTGTTCATGCCGGCGGAGAGCATTGAAAGAGCCAGAGAGAGGAGGCACCGAGGTTTGTGAGGTATTTGCAGAGCACGCAGAGGCTATGGGAGCGTATGGGATAGATTTGAAGCGGGTGTGGGTGTCCACCGGCGCAAAGGGGCCAATCATAGAGAGTCTAGGATTACAAGCATCTGCGGCACATTCGTTCTCTTCCTGATACGAACTTCTGAGAGCCAAGGAGCTGGCGTAGCAAGAAGGAATGGACATCACACGCCTCCATATCCTTGGGTGCTGCTAGTGTTCGGTCCAATCCAACATCGAGTGATTGGTAATTGATCCCCGCTGGGACTGCGACGGCTTGGGTAGATGAGGTAGTCACGTCATGGTAAGCAGATGAGGGAGAGTGCAGCGGTAGACTTGGGATTCTATCGCCTGGGCGACGCTAGGCATTTAGCAATCAATCAGCACTCTCAGAATCAGAGCGCGCCGCCGTACTCCACTCTTTATCCTTCAATCATTCCAATATCGGGCTCGCGTATAGGTCTTTTACAAACCGCATCGATACACGAACACCTCAATGCTCAATAAGGAAAGCCCAGCCGTAGGCAGCAGCACATGTAGGTGAGAGAGTGGAAGTCGATCTTGAAGCTCTCAAAATCAGCATCTTCTTCCGAGCCTTCTCTTCCTTCCTCGATCTCCTTCACCTCAGTGAAGATGGCAGGAAGCAAACTCTCGTTCGTCGACTTCCCTGTTGAGATTCGCAACGAGGTGTACCGATACCTTCCAGAATCCTTCTTCGACGACCACGGCCGCCCGCTGTACCGTTGCAGAGTTTACCGCAAGACATTCCTGACTGAAGGTTCTGAGCTCTACCACGCCCGTAACGCCTCAATTCTGGCCCTGTTTCGCACCTGCCAGCTCATTCATAACGAAACAGCATGGCTGCGTAACCGAATCGTCATTGACTTCGACTGTCAAGAAGCTGCAGAGACCACTAACCGCTCCCGCTGCGACTCGACAGAGTTCCGCAATGTCAACCACCCAGCTCAAATGAGATTCTTTGAAAGCGTCACCCACCTGCACAACGTGTACTCTGAGTTCGCTTCAGATATCTCGAAGCTTCAATACGCAACTTTCAGTATGCGTAACTTCAAGCCCGGGATCGCCGGGCATACCTGGTTCAGCAAGCACCAATTCAAGCAGATCACACTGGTCGCGGTTCTCGAGGACCCGACCAACGGCACTCGATTGAAAGAGCTCCTCAGGTCCTTTTTGGGAGCCTATCATGCTTGCCGTCACCACACCAACACTCTTGCTCTCGAAATCCAGAAGCCGGCGCAGCACGAGAAGACATTCCACCTCCGTGACTTTGCCGGAAAGCTGCTACACATGTCCGCACGCAACAGGCTCAGCTTCAGATCACCGTTGCAACAGTTTGACCCCACTCTGAGAACCAGAAATGACTGGCCTGGCTGCTACTATCGCGCGTGGATGGTTGACGGACCGCCAGAGCTGGGGCCGGGAAGGGAGCAACGCCGTACGATTGCTATACTCACTGTTAGTACCGACACGCCATGCGGGTCGGAGGCCAGCGACGAGGATGATGCTGACAAGCACCGCAATGGATCGCGCATGTATCTAGGGCTGGGGGACGTCGAACAACAGCTGCAGCGGGAGCAAGGGCGATTCCGCTGGTTTTGGGAAAGGGAAAGGGAGCCGCACAATGGAGGATGCTTGATCAACCTTCTGCAGAGCGAGAGGGTACCATCGCCTGAACCAGTGTCATGCCCTCGAAAGAAACAGAAGATGGGGCTTGTGAAGGTGGAATCTGACGCGTCTGACGACAACGTCTGAGCCTAACAGTGTAGCTGAGGACGAGGTTGCTGCGAGTCTCAACGCCAAGGAGCGATCATGTGGCGAATCCGCAGGAACAACATAAACTAGCTGCCAACTGAGATGACGGAGCTGCTGGGCGCGAGTCACCGTAGGTATCGCATTCGAGCACGTTTAGTGGAAGGCGGTCATGAAGGCGAATTGACAAGGAGAATGATCTGCCCCAAGAATTGCATTTGAGGAAACCATTGGGAATGGCGCCGGTGACACAAACAAGAACGTAGCTGGTCTCTTGCAGGTTCCAAAGTCGATATTGATGAACATGAGATTAGACGGTAAAACCACTTTGACAAACCTCATCTCCCCTTTCTTCCATGCACAGCCCAAACGCTTCTCTCATACGCAACACAAACCACCATCTCCCAAACAAAACACTACCATTAAGACTGCCCCAAGAAACACCCCCAGATCACCCTACAGACAATCTCACACACCACCCCCAAACCCGCTCACAGCCCCAGCGCCTTCTCCGTCTCAGCATCAAGGTCCGATCCAGGCAACCCCAACACCCCATTCCCCACCACTCGTCCCTCAAACAACCCCCCCATCCCCTCCTGAAACACAGTCCCATACACCAACGCCGGCTGGAAACCACCCCCTTTCATCGCCTCCCTCGCCTCTTCGATCGCTTTTTCCCGATCCACACTTGTGATATTCCATTCCTCACTTTTCGTCCCCGTGACGCGCTGCACGCTCTCTAAAATATCGCGTTGGCTGACTTTAAGGGAGTGGATGTACACGCATCCGTCCTGCTCGTTTGCCAATTTCAGCCGTTCGGATTCAGGGAGCGAGAGGATACGTGCGACGGCGAGGCCGACGGTGGGAAGGGTGGTGGTATACGCGTATTCCGTGCCGGCATCGTAGAGTACGGCGGTTTTTGAGGAGGCGTGGATGCCCCACATCCCGGTTAGGAGGGAGAAGTCGTACCAGGGGTTGGTGATGAGGCGGAGGAAGCGGGTGGGTTGGTTCTGGGAGGTGGCGTGCCGGGTGATTAAATTAGGAGCGAGGGATTTCGCGGCCATCAAGGGATTGAGCGCTATGATGCCGGGGTGTGCGCTGTCGGAGGCGTATTCGTTGGGGAGGATCCTTGTTTGTGTTAGCGGGTGGTGTTACGTGTAGTTAGGTAGCGGAGACCGCGGTGCCGAAGACGCTTCGTGGACATCAGGCTCGTGCGAAGTGGGGTATATGTCGAGCGCGATACACATGAGCAGATGGGGGGAGATGAAGCACGATCGTGACACAGGGAGAGAATCAAGGACATTGGACAGGGAGAGAACCAAGGACACTGGGCAGGGAGAAAACGACATACCATCGCACACCACACTCCACCGCCACCTCACAGATCCGTAACTGCACCTGCGGGTCCGCCGTCATAGCCTGCGTGATGACCAGCGCGTCCACGCCCTGTAGCGCTCCAACAAGCGCAGCGTGGTCGTCGCTCGCGGCCCGTTTGATCAGGATCTTATCATCTTTAGGGAGGCTGGAGACGTCAGAGTCAGGACGCGTGAGAATTGTGATCTTAGGGAAGGTGGTGAGGAGATGGGGGAGGATGTGGGAGCCGAGGTTCCCGGTGGCGCCGACGAGGGCGATGTGCTGGAGGGTGGGGGTGGACATCATGGGGATTGAGATGGTGGCTAGTTGGTACTGTGGATGACTAGTTTGCGTGATGTATTGGATTGGAGTAGGGCAGTGTGGTACGGTACGTGGAGCAAGAGTGTGTTGCTGTGAATGAAAGAATGGAAAGGAGGAGAGGGGGGAGATCTCTTTTATCTTCTCAACAGCAGTGTTGTAGTACTACAGCTTACCGCAGACACGACAACCATTAGTAACGCCTCGTTAGCAATCAGTATAATGCAAGAGAGACCAGAGTATAGCCTTTGGTACAGTCACAGGATGTGCAGAACTTGCAGGCACGGTACTTCTGGCCTGCTGTCTATGACAAGGGCGCTGGACTTACAAACACGGCTGCAGGCATTCGCGTGACTTACAAAGCCCTTCACGCGAATGCAGCGAAACACAAGATCATGACGGAGCAGACAAGGACAAAGTTATACAGCTGAGGTAAGGGCTTGGCGCGATCCCGTTCTGTGTATAAGTCTTGGCGTGCATAAGGAGAGAGGAGTACGGCAAGCCATTGTGTACAGTAGCACAGTACGCCGTATAATTGGCCCCACCGACCTACAGACGTCAACAAACCATAAATCCACCGGAGCCTAATTAATACCCGTCAATGCCCCCAGCCCGCGACCTCCGCAATGTTCTGGGTCCTCCCGCAATGGACCTTTTCATGCGCCGCGTGTTGGAGGGACCCTCTCGACAGCTCCTACGGAATTCGCTTACCCGACGTTCTCAGAGACGAAAGTCCAGGAAATGCTCACAGCGGTATACACGTCCCGGCGTCAGCTCTGCGCAGACGACGTCTGTAAGGAGACCGCATGCTGCATGGCCCAAAGAATCCGGGGTGCGGACCATCCCGACACCAACCCGAGTTCCCGGCGACCGCTTCCCCAAGACGGCAAACGCGCGGTCGCTGTAAGATTTGACTGGCCCGCGTTGGCGTCTGCGTGCATTGGGGTGCCAGTAGGGAGGCCTGAGCTCTTGCTCAAAGAAAGAAGTATGCGCGCGCTGTTTGTTTTGCGCGCGCTGCTGGGCTTGTAGATCTTCTTAATAGGTAATCAGCTATCCTCTGCGAGTTGGAAGCTATAGTCGTTCTTTTTGAAGTACACATTCTTTTCGTACATCTTCACCATTAGTCGCTCGTTCACATTCCTCGATCTTCACAGACCAGCCACAGGAACACCACCACCACCAATTCGTCAACCTCGACACGGACTCTCCCCCACACCACCACAATCAACACCACAACAAACAACAATGGCTCCCCTCACGTACCTCCTCCACACCACCCTCCTCGCGCTCCTCACCGCGCAACGCACCGCCGCGGCCTTCTCGAACGCCAACTGGGCCCTCTACCTCGACGCCGCCGGCCCCTCCCTCATCACCAGCTTCTGCACGACCCTCGAGGTCCCCGCGCTCCCCACCGATCAAACCATCTTGGGTATCTGGCCGGGCCTGTTGACGCAAGGCGGGTGCGTGTTTCATCTCTTCTGTGGCGACCGTGAGAAATGGGAGAGGAGCGCCACCCACGGCGTTCCGAAGGCGCCGGGAGCCGTGGCTTCGAGTAGACGACCGCTGACGGGAACAGGAACTTTGAACAATTCGTCATCGCCAATGATCGCGCGTGAGTGTCCTCCCTCTCCCGCGCGGGACTTTCTTCATACTCACGCCCTGCATCCCCGCCGTCACTCCACACCCCCTCCCACCCCCACCCGCAGCATCCCAATAACACCCCACAGCCCCTGCGACGACGGCGCCTCCCCGCCGTCCCACATGTGCGGCTCCGCATGCACACAACCCCCCAACAGCGGGCTCATCGGCGCCCCCAACGGCGCGCTATCCCCCGGCGAGCTCCTCACCATCTGCTACGAATGGGACGGCACGAACACGACGCAGACGGGCGTCATACCCGCGACCAACCGGTTGGTGTCGCACGCGTCGCACGAGAGCGGCGCGGGGACGGGGATTCAGATGATGAGTGAGTGCGCGGGGAGTTTTGCGGTGAGTGTTTGAGACTGTTTTTGTGCGGGTGGTGTTTGGTGGTTCCTGGTCGTTTGCGGGTGGGGAGCTGACAAGGGATAGGGCAACACGCCGGCGTATAGCTACTACAACACGACGATCAAGCTGAGTGCAGCGAAGGCGGATGAGCCGTTTGTCGATCCGACGAATGCGACGCCGACGACTGTGAGGAGCACGGATGGTGGGTGGAGCTATTTCATCCCTGAGATCAGGATTGCGGCGGATTATTGTGCGTGGAATAAATAGAGAGGTGCTGGAGTGGTGGAGGCGCAGTTTGGCGTGCTGTATGGATAAGTTTGGTTGAGGTTTGTGAAACAAGCCTGGGTGTGGTGGTCTAGTTCTATGCCGATTCGATTCGATGACCATTCTAGGATTTTGTGGATCGAAACATTTGCGGTTTCGAGGCAGGTCGTCATGGTGTCTGATGGTGGACTTTCTGGACCTCATGCAATTGTGAGAAAGGAAGTCTATCGGAAGACCTTCGAGGTCGTCGGCCATTTCTTGGTGCCCTTTGGCTTCGCTGAAGCGATCTTGACAGTGCGCGGTGCTGGCTGCAAGGATGTCGGGTGAGTGTTGTCCCTTGGATTTCACAACCTGCCACGCTCTTTCGAACAGCAGTATCTCTTTTTGAAGGAGGGTGGGCGTTTGGAAAGCAGCATAAGCTTCCGGAAGCAACGCCCCTCTTCGGATCTCATGGTCAAAACATGTCGCGCTGTCCTCCACGAAGCAATACAGGTACAGTGAAACGCCCGTGCCGTCTGGAGTTCGCACCGGTGTACATCAGGTTGTAGGAAAAACTCGCACTCCCTCTTCCCACGCCTCGCCTCTATCCACCACCCACTGCCACGATGACTACCTCATCCACCTCGGCCTCCCCATCTTCACGATCCACACCATGATCCGCCGACGCATCTTGTGGCGCCTTGCCGTCTTGCGCGCGGCGGCGGCGTTTCTGCCGGCGTGCTCGTTTTGATCGTCGCCGGTGTGCTGCTGGTCCACTGTGGGCTGCGTTTTGGAGGTAGTCCTGGCCATGTTGAAGGCCGAAAGAGGCTGTGGGGCGATCTGTCCTGGCTCGTGCGACAATGGTCGTTCGGCGCTCGTGAGTGAGATCTGAGTATCTCAGAGCTGGCGCTCGCTGTGCTGGGTCCTGTGCGAGATGCTGAGAAAAGTATCGCTGAGCTGTAGGTACGACTCAAACGCCGTCGAAAATAGCAGAGGCACGCTGTGGTGTCGATACCGGACTGATCGGTATTGCCGGTTCGTGCTGTTGGTCAGGTTTGTTGGTCAGGTTTGAAGCGTCAATGCCGGCTGGTTGTGACACAGTGTATATCAATCTGTTGATTCCATCGCACGCTCAGACAACTCACTTTAGGCGTAAGTTAGATGAGATGAACGACCATCTGCTGAGTCCATCCGGCGCTCAGACAATCATTCATACTCTACCCTTCGACAAGACGACCGAACGCTGAGTCGCCAGACCTGAGATGAATGTCAAAGCACATCAACACCCACGCTCAGACATGCACGTCTTCAAATACCATGAATGCCCTCACCTCTCCTGCTCCCTACTGCTCTTCAAAGTCAGACTGCATTGCATTTTGCCCCTGCGGAACCCCCAGATCTCGGCTTACTCAGGCGTTGCTGCACATTACCATACTCACAACAACAGCACCAAACAACCCCACTATCCACAACCAAAATGCTCACCTCCAACCCCCACATCCAAGCCCGCTACACCACCACCAACGACGCCGTCAAGCTCGGCCAAGTGCCGTATTTCGGCCATCGCGACGCACAACCGCAGTACGAGTTCTTCGACGCGCCGCATAATGGCGCTTTTTCCAGCAAGCCGAACTGTGCGCTCGCTGGTGGTGATGAGCTTTCCGTCAAATCTGCCGGTGAAGATGAGCAAGCGAATCAGCGTACTAGACCTGAGCTACCGAAGGTGGTTGTCACACCGCCCACACCGTCGGAGCGAGAGGCTCCGAGGCCTGCAAAGTCTGCGCACGCTAGAGTGCAGCGCGCGACGGCTGCCGAGAAGCGCGCTGCCAGTGAACCGAAGCCCGACGCCGAAGCCGCAAAGAAGAGCACCGCCGACTCTTCTCAGTCATCTATCAACTCCACCAACAGCAAAACCACACAGAGCGCAGAATCCACACCAGCATCCTCAGTGCACACGCAAGCGGAGCCGCAACGCGCAGATAACCCCTCACACGCCGCACCTCGAAGCTCACGTACGGATGAGTATCCGATCACCACCAATCTCGCACTCATTGGGCAGCTTGACGGACTAGAGCTGGATCCCACCCACAAGCTTTTGATCGAGGAAGTAGACTGGCGCATCGAGCAGCTCGAGGGCCGCGCAGATGAGGCGGGCAGCTTCAGCAACCTCCTGTCTGGGCAGATACGCGATGCTCAGCGCGAGGATGACGACATCAGGCGAGTCCTACTAGATATACAAGAGAACGTCCTGGCGAGAGACACACAACGTGACCTCCGAACAGACGAGCTGAGTGACTACACCCGCTTCTTGCACGGCAGCATCGCGGACCTGCGGGTTTTCGTGTTTGGCGTCAATGGCAACCTGAGGGATACGCAGAATGCACTTGCGTGTGAGGTACAGCGACGCCGGCTTGCGGAGAGGCGCGAGGTAGAGCTACGAGACAGAACACAGACTCTGGAGGAGCGAATGGTTGAGCTGACGGAGGTGGTAGCAACGGAGCAGCGTATGAGGGCCGGACGGGAGGCGCGAGAGGCCGTGGAGAGGATGGCGGCGCGCCGACTCAATGAGGTGAGCATTGAGCAGACGAGGGTGGAAGTCAGTCGTGGTGGGTTGTGGAAGAGGATGATGAGGCGAGCGAGAGGTGGGCGCTAGACAGGGTCGATGGGTCGGTAGCCACTTTTCGTTGAGTTGGGTAACGAGCTTTGTACGGTCTTCTTGGAGCGTTTGCAGGCAATCCCCAAAACGTCGTCAGAGGTACTTCTCCTCACTATGCAGGCTAATGAGCATTTCTTTGTCGCATGGTCTTGATGATGCGCAGATGGTGTTGAGTTGCATATGAGTATGTCATTGGTGGAGTATTCCCTATGAAAGGTGCACCCAAACCTGTGAGTCCGCTTCGCTCCTATCATAACGCCGGTCTCTGAGGTGGCTGTGTCTCATTTATCACTTTTTGCCAGGAAGTGGAACTGCCCACAATTTGAACTTGCTGAGTAGGTCGGTAATAACCCGTCATACATCTATCGCTATCTTGGGGGAACGACGTACCAGTGAGAAAAGCCAGTGCGCAGATTTCACATCTGATACCCTCCTCATCCTGTTTGAGACTCTTCGCCAGCAGAACTCTGAAGAGACACTCACCATGGCTATTGAATTCATCGTGAAAACCAGAGAATATAACGATATCGATTGGGTCTGCCAACACCGATCGATAGGTGTCAGGTAGATAAGCATCTGCTGTAGGACTAAAACGTAAATTATAGTGCTCCACGCCGCCCGAGTGCCAGCAGGTAATAGGTCGTCCGCGGTTAGAGAGTTTGTCATTGGAGCTTGCGGAAGGATCGATCTCAAGATGTTCGGGATGCTCCATAGACATGATACCAAACAAACCTAGGAGACAATTCGAAGACACGTCGCAAAAGTTGTTGGTCTGGGGTTCGGCGTCGCATGGAAACATAGAATACTGAAGGCGAAGCGTGGCGGGTGCCCATGTGAGATTGTCATTCACCAGTGTGGGCAACCCCAAGAACAACCAGCTTGCTGGTAGACGTTTGAGTTCAGTGTAGAAAGCCTGCGATCGTCATGTCAGACCGCTATCACATCAAGATCAGGAACCCTCTTGTCACAACTGTTTGGGATTGAGCCTTGTTGGTGTGAAGGCCAGCATTGGAGCTTGTTATCTGATTAAGGTGATGCAACACTCACCGCCATGCGATCCCACGGCTCCGCGACAACGATCTTTTCTACTTGAAGTTTGCAAGCCGCGGCAAGTACTAATGCCTCATCATATGGCTTCGTGACCTCGCGAAATGCGATAGCCTTGAGAAGACTCTGGCGCGGTATATGCACACCTCCCACGTCCAACTGTGCAATCTTTCGGAGGTCTTTGGCCACTAGGCGCATGAACGCTGGTACTGACATTGAGTCTCTCTTCAGATGATCATCGGTCAACAAAACACCGGTTTCTGCAAACCCTGGGCTCCAGACGTCGTCCCGAAGCATTATATACAGCTTCTTGGCTGACACCTTTTCTAGCCAGGTCCAGAGTCTGTCAAACGCGCTTGTTAGCCTTCTCGCATGACTGATAGAAACGCTTGGTGACAACGCTGACGCCATCGATGAGCTGTTGACAGATGGTTCTCAGCTTGTACTTACCGCGTCTGCCATGCAGAACATATGACAGCAGCCATCCGAGACTCGTAAGTAGCCTTGCAATCCAGCTGAAGGAACGCCTGGTCGATGACGACGACACCTGCGCTTCGCCGAAAGATATCGTTTATTCCTCCGAGAGCACGTCTCCTCAGCTGAGTACTCTTCGGGATGCAAAGAGAGTCTATCCAGAATGGGGCTGACAAAATGAAGTCGTCAGTGCTGGAGGAATATTTTGCAAAAACCGGTTCGCTCAGAACGCGTTCCAGGAATTGGACTTGGCAAGTAGGGAGACCTTTCTCCGCATGACTACCAAGGCCTTGGCGCCAGACGTGGGAGATAGAGAAGTATGCTGGTGCTCTTGACCTACTTCTGGTATCAAACATCAATGCCAGTTGCTTGCTGTGGCGGGACTTCTTGATTCGCAAAAGCGGGATCATTCCTCTCCGAAGCATGGACTGGCAATCACACCAATCAGGCTTCATATAACTGCAAAGGCCTTCGGAGCAATGCGCTCTATGTTTTGGCGTCAGAGTTTGGATGTTGTCCATTACGCAGGCTGTAGGACTGCACCGAGAGTGATCCTCCATTTTTGGAACGCCAGTTGCATGACCCTATGAATGGCTGATGTCAGCTCATGAAGAACGTACCCAGGATCAACCCTAAATCGTAAACATGATTTCTTGCCACATATATAAGCGAATGTGGACTCAAACATGCCAGAACAGAAATTAGCAGTGGACTTACCCACCAAGCAAGGTACCGCCATGTCGTTTCGCAGATACCACGTGAAAGCAACTTCTCAACGGTTTTCCACCATTTCCGACAGAAACCTGCTTTCGCCAACGAGTCCCACGGCGATGACGATGACTCGTAGCTGTTTTTGAGACAAAGAATGCGATTCGAGTTTTCGGACCAGACGTGGTTGCAAGCATGGGCTGACACCTCTCGTATGCCGCGTGCCACAAGCAGTGTGCTGCCAACAATCTCAATCACCTCTCTGAAGTCCTTCCAGTAAGCGAGTGTCGGGTCTTTGGACGCGGACTCTAGTAGACTTGGGTCATCATGCGCCGCGCACAGCTTCGCTGATCCAAACGGTCCCTTGAGTGCGGCAATCGAATACGACAGATTGTCCAGGATGTTGCCATGCGCATTGAACAGGTAGCGTAAATATTTCATTTCGGTATCGTCTTGGTCATTCAATTTCTTCAACGTTCGCATCCGTTGCACTTGCCTGTACAACAGATACGTCAGGTTTCGTGTGTCTAAGACGCTTCCGCGAGGGTCATCACTGCGGGCCAAGTAGATTGACTTCAAAGCCTTCCTACAGAGATCTTCCAGCAGACCGAAGATCAGCCAAGTCTGCAACAGTCCCACAAAGCCTCGTAGATTTCTCATGTATGCGTCTCTGGTATACGACGGCTTCAAGCAGATTACGGCTAAGTTTCGCGGCTCGAAGACATTTCTGGCAGTGACTTGCGTGGAGATCTGAGGCCTTGAAAGTTCGTCGAGGACGGGTGAGTTCCATCCTTGCACCTTAGGATAATCACGGAACAGCGTCCGCTCTTCCAGAAACGCCTTTTGCTCGTGGCTGTAGCCTAATAGGGGGCAAATTGGCCAACTGATAGCTTCACTGAGCGGCCGACTGATAACCCCGTTCAACGAAGAAGTATCAGTCCAATCGCAACCAACATGATTGCTCTTTGATATACGATCTGCCTCGGCTGCGAGTTCGTATCGTGTGGGGTGAAAGAAAAGGTGTTCCATCTTCAATGCGAGGTCGTCAGGAAGAGGTTCAGTCAGCCAACCCTTCAAGTCTTATTTCAAATTGCGGGATAAGTTGGTTTCGTCTCGGATATGACAGACTCTCGAAGGCCGTATATCTATCGACCGTCCCTGTGTCAGTTCTAGCTACCTAGACCGAAGGACAACGAGCGCGTCGCTGAGATCCTGTCTCCATAGCACTTCGACCCAAAACATGGCTCGAACGCCAGATGGCCATATTTAAGGGAGACGATTTTAACGACAGACGGACATGGCGACGTTTACAGTAGGATTGCCGAAAATCTTTGAGCTTGGCTCAGCCACCGACGAGGCGATAAGGCAGACGAAGTTGCATGCATGAACACGTGTGTACATGCCAGCGAACGCTTTCGACCGTTGTCCATGGTGTTGAATAGATATCGTCCGGAAGAATGAAGGGGCACATGGTTTCAGAGGCTTCTGCAGGATATCATCCAGCCAACAAGAGAAAGGAGGGATGCAGTAAAGGAAATCTCATACGTTCTGATACGCCAAGACTTTGTAAGACGGAAGATGCGACCTCATGTGATCAGCTACACGATGGCTTCCAGATTATGTATCTAGGTCGGTGAGATCTCTCTCTCTCAAGGAGTATATGACACTTGAAGTAAAAAGGCACGAAACGCGTCATATAGTGTCGCAAGAGTCCAAAGTGGCTCGAGAGATACAAATGCTCGAGAGCCTAGGAATGACGTATCTTTGGGTTTGTAGCTCCTGGCAAGGGTTCCAAGATATCGTACAATTGAAAGTAGTCTAATGCGTTCTATCACTCTAATTGGGGCTGAGATGACGACCCGACCTGTGCCACACAGGAGAGCCTTACACCATCGCGCGGTTAAAGCGCAGAAACGCAGCGCTCAAGTAGCTCAGGAAAACATAAGTCGCTATATTATCAGAGATATCGTATACACAGCCTCCAACGCACACGCTCACAACCCCTCCATGAAAGCATCACATCCTCTTCACATCCTCGTCCTGCTCGCCACAAGCCTTCGCGCTCCACAACTTCAGCTCCTCTTCCTCATCCACACACTCTTCACTTCCTCTCCGCTCGCCTCGATTCCCACGCCCCCCCTTCTCTAACCGTACCAGCATCTTCAAGAACTTCTCAACATACGCATGCGCCTCTTTCCGCTTCTCCTCCAAGCCGTCTTCTTCCTCTTTGACTTCCGCGTGGCGGTTCCCTTGACTGCTCGAGTACAATGTCGAAGCGACTTGGCGCACTTGCATCGCGAAGGCAAATGCGCACGGCTCGAGGTGTTCAGGTCGCACCTGGCTCAATACGTCGAGCAGCCTGCGACCTGAGCGTAGCCGTTCGTCTTGTATCTCCAAGAGGTTCTGGCCTACGGTCACAGGATTGAAGCCGTTGGAGCCCCAGAACTTCTCGAGGTAGAATGCGCGCGTGGTGATGTAGGTGGTGTGAATGTTGGCTTTTTGGATTTCGATGCCGATTTGTCTTCGGTCGTGCTCGTTCGGTGAGTGCGCTGATGTGGGAGAGGTGCTGGGAAAGTTCGGAGCTGAGCCGACAGAGGGCGAGAGAATGCCGGCTTGGTTGTACGACTGCGGCTGCTGTTGGTGTGACGGGTTCATGCGGAAGGCAGGAGGCATGTTGGGATCTTCGAACATTTCGACGGCCCGAGACATTGCCTTCCTGTAGACTTCGTTTTGCTTGTCCATGTCGTATCCTTCATCAACGGCCCATGCGATCTTGAAGGCCTTGATGGGCTCGTATTGTAGATGCATTCGACAGACATGATTCAGCGCGGTTACCGCTGTTGGTGTACCCTGGGGTTGGGGATCGACGTGGTCAGGGAAGATGCGGTCATCATCTACTTCGAGAGGAAACGGCGGATGTCGGCGAAGGGGCGTGTCAGGGTTGATGCTCACATCCGCGACGCCAGAACCAAAGGCGAAGGAGAAAGCGGAGCGAACGAGCTGGTATAATGTCCAATAAAGACGGAAGCCTACTTCGCGGTCGATAAGATTCGGGTGCTGGGGCGTGGAGGGAGCTTGACCGAATGACACAGCATTAGCAGGGAGAGCCAACGAGTACTGGCCTCGCTCATCATGGAAACGCTGGTAGCCAACGGCACGTAGGATATTGAAGCATTCGTTGAAGAATAACTCGCCTTCAGAAACGGTGAAGCTATTCGTAGCGATCTGGCCGAGAAAGAAGGAAGTAGCCGCGTCGTAAATACCGAGATCCTTCTTGGCGAAAAGGTTGTTACTGCGAACTTCGACTGCGATGTCCTTACAGCGACCGCAGAAATCTTGACTGAAGCGGAACAAGTGCTTTTTGTTAGTTTGTTTGAGACGTTTCAGCGGTTGACGCGGGTAGGTCGAGACAAGGCAGCCAATCATAGAAGACACAAGGGCAAGAAAGCGTGGATCGCGGGTGTCTCTGCGCTCTTGAAAGAGCGCGTTGCGGAATGATGGCTCGTGTGGAAAGGGATACAATGGGTGCATGTAGGTGAAGAAGTCGTCAACAAGTAATGTGAGTACCTCAAAAGGACAGATGGACTCCGCTGTCAGGCCGGCTTTCAGATGAGGGAGAGATCCGCGATGGAAAGCGTTGGCTGGTGAGCCGCTCGAGAAGCTCGCGGTTGGTGATAGGTTGGCATCATTGACAGCATTTGTCGCCTGGCCGTCCATAGTGGGTGATGCGTCGGGTTCGATCTTCTGCCTCTTGATGGCCTCCGCATGCCGGTTCGGCGGTCCCCGTCTCCTCGAAGGACGATTAAATGTGCACGGTATCTGTAGTGACCGGCAAGCTCGACAGGGCGGACCTTCTTCGTCGCACTGAACTTTTAGTCAGCATGCTCATGCTTGCTACAAGCACGATATTGATGGCTTGCAAGAGCCCTGCAATCTCCTCCTCAAGTAAAATGCTTGAAAATCTCGCAAACAGCCTTGTAGTACACTGGTTACGTCACGACCAGGTGCACGCTTTCCGAACACATTTCACCGTCATATTTGTGACCGATCTGATATCCCTCACGTGACTCTTGCCGTCGTCTTGTTGAAAATCCGGTAGACAGGGGCCAGAAGATGTGCGAGCAGAATACAGCAAATGGCCTATTCAAAAGGAGAGATAGGCTTACCTTAACCTTCCTCACACTACAGCCATCACAAGCCTTACTAAGCCGGTTCTGCTTCCCCGGCGTTCCTCCGTGCCCATTTACGGTAGCCTGCTCGTTCAAACTAGGCTGACCGTTCATAACCGCTGGCGGCGCCGGCATGTCATTACGCGGTTGCATAGACATGTGACCATTCACAGTCGGGGTGTTCATCGGCATGGCACCATTTAGTGGAGCTGAGCTGTTCATCAACGGCGCAGACATCGTAGTAGGCAAGTATGGCATAGACATATGCTGCGGACGTGAGCTGGGCGGGTTCATCCCGTTTGGGTCATCGTGGGGTGGCGGAGACGGGTAATAAGCAGTTGTCATGGGGCGTTGCTGCTGTATTGGATCCATGGTGAAAGAAGTGTATTAGGTTGGCGACCAGCGCCGGTGAACCGCAAGGAAGTGATCCAGGGGACGGACGCTCAGAAACAAAATATCTAGTGATCGACAAGGGGTCGACTGTACGTGCGCCGGGCTGCAGCGGTTTCCCGCGGTCAGCATGCAGCTGCACGCGTGGCCAACTTTGCGCAAGACGATCCGGTTCGCTTGAAGAGATGAGGTGGAGAGATGCGCGGCTTGGCGCAATCAGCGTGCCAGTTTGAGTGATGAATGTATACAGCGATGCGGTACAACTCCAAAGTCCGAGTCAGCGTTCAGGAGGGTTTCGGATCTTCACAATATATTGTAGCCTCGAGCGGGTCTGGGCTTTGGCTCGATGGTGCGAGAGCCGGTGGTGGTCGCTTGCCAGCAGGTAGCCTGGTAGTGAACGTTCAGAGCGCGCGAAAAGCTCTGAACTCCGCCTTTGCAGTGGACACAGTCCTATGTTAGACAGCCGCGTCAAGTCCGGATGAAAAGGGGATGTATTGAAATATCTGGGGAAAAGAAGGCGCAGGCCGCGTTCGGGAGCACTTGGTCGTCGATCGCCGTAGGGCTGGGCCAAGGGTCTGCGCTACTCTCTTCCTAGTCGATAATATCAATGCTGATCGCGGGAAGACGCCGAAGCGGGCTTTATCAAGGGAAGCTAGAGAGCAGTCTAATATTATCGAGAGTCCTCCCTGAACATCCTCGACGATCTCAACCAGCATCACGCCGGAAGTCAGGGAATAAAAAGCCTCCTTCCGGCCTTTGACACGTTAGAAGCATGCATATCAGACGGCACTTGGTTCGAGATACCGAGAATCGTACGAAGGACACTTTGGTGTCATTTACCAATTCAACAGCGAGCATATTCCCCTGTATCAGATACAACTTCACCACCACTAGTCTACCCAGTATAGTACAGTTTCACCTCGCTCGCTATGCTCAAAGTCTGCTCCGCTTCTCTCCAATAGCTCATACATAGGTGCCCATACCGATCATACATACCGTCCATAACAATCTCAAACCAGTCTACAACAGCTTCTTGGGACTATTCTTCCATCGCTGCTTATACCCCACATATCCGATCACCAGCACCAGCTGAAACGCCATCAAGCAGAACAAGAACGTCCACATCTTTGGCGCCTGCGTGCTCACAATCTCCCCGAGACTGCCCGGCAGACTACCCATCAACTCCGTCTGCCCATCCCTCAACGCTGATTGTAATTTGCTGATGCTGTCCTTGTACTCGCCAGTGCTGAAGCCAGCTGACCCGACCTCTCTCTTGATGTGCGCCATATCCGCCGTCAAGCTCTCAATGCGCCGTGACATCACATCAATAGCCGCGTTGGGAACGGCAGGGAGACTGGCCATCGACCTCTTCATTTCTTCATGGCGTTGCGCTTGCATACTCGATAGCGCGCCAAGCTCGCGGTTGATATTCTCGACGTTCTGCGATAGGCTATGCAACCGGTTGAGCAGCTCATGATGTTGCGCGGAGTATTCGGCGCTGCTGGGCGGTGCAGCATCGGGCTGTTGCTGATAGTCTTGTTGGCTGCCTTGCTGGGGTGGTGGAGCACGCCCATGTTGTTCATTAATGGGATATGAAGGAGGCGCGGAGGTGACAAGAAACTTGCTGAGCTCGAAGGAATCTGGCGTCTCCGCGCTGGCGGCAGTGACACCGAAGTAGTACTTGGAGGGAAATGAAACCTGTAGGGAAGGTCAGCGGCATATCCAAAGTTGTTGATATAGCACAAAAGCCGTACCAAATTCGTCTTGAAGCACGGCTTCTCATCCACCATCACTTGGAAACCTTCCGAATTCGCCTTGACCTCCAGCCGCGTCATCCGCCCAAGATTGCGGAAAGAGTGTTCGCAGTGCCCAAAAGCCAGGCTGTCGAGATTGTGATGGCTCTTGAAGTCGACCGTCCCATCATTCAAAAAGCCACGCACTGAGCCGCCGGCGCCGCCGTATTGATCGATGCTCAGAACCAGTCCCTCGAATCTCTCGACCGTGTATACTGATCTTAAGCCACTGGCTGGTACTGTGTCCTTCGCGAACCACACCTGCATGTTGCCAGAGCCCCGTTCAGGTCCGCTTGCTCGGAAGTCTACCTCTAATTGGAAGGCATTTGTTGATAGGGGTGCGTCTGCCCACAGCCCGGTCCGGACGTGACCAGGTGCTGGTGGTGTGAGGACAATGCGGTCGGAGAGAATTTGTGGTGCTGGTCCTTCGAAGCCATGGTGGAAGCCTGGTATCGACTGGCCGTTCGATGAGAGAGGTGTGGTTTGTCCAAAGGAGAGCGCGTTTATGAGTGACTGCGCGGAGGCGGAGGGGAGGAGGGCGAAGAGGGAGTAGAGCGCGCTTTGCGTATGCCGTAAGAACATTATGATGATTAGCAGGCTGTGTGTTCGTAAAGGACGGATCTGTGAAATGAAAGTCAGAGCCTCGTAAGTCCAGGCATGCGAGAGTGGCAGGTGGCCATACTCAGTCGCTCCTTTGATCCGCGTTTGAAGGGACTCTGCGCTCAGCAGCCGAAGTGGCAATCGTCACGAGTCGCCAAACGCCAGAGCTCAGAACCACAGGCTTTCCACACTCTATGCGACCGGAAGTCAAAGACAGAGAGGAGTAAACCTTGAGTAGAAATGGGAAGTTCGGAGCCAGATAAGCGTTTGACGTCCGCAGGACGAGCCAAATACGTGCAAACTCGCCGCGCGGCCCAAACCAAGCCTACAGCCTTTAGATGTGCTGCACAGTGCCTTCGTTGGGTGAATATAAGGGTGCGTTGAGATCGCTTGAAGGTCGCGAAACTGAGACGTCCATTCAAGGGGCCGACCAGTGTACCGCGAGTCATCAGGCTGGCACCGACGGCGGCAGTGACGTTGGTGAAAGGTTCGGTCGCTTTCTTGATATCAAAGTGCACGTTTTCGCCGTGATATGTAGCATTCAATACCCGAAATATAGTACATAGCTTTTGCCTACGACCGCGCGAGGTCTTCTTCGGTGGAGACGAGCGTCCTTTCGCTGAGCTGCCATCAACATTGCTCTACCACTCGACCTTGACCTGAGGGTAGTCCTTCGCGCTGATGCCCAAATCATCGAAGACGCTGTCATCGCCATTGAGCTGGCCAGTGCGGTGGGAGTCTTCGTCCTCCAGCTTCAGCATCTCCTCCTCGGGCGTCTCCTTCTCATGCTTCTGATCACGCGCCGTCGGCTCGGTCGCCTTGCCCAGCTCGTCGCGACCCTCGCCGATGAAAAGGAACTGCGCGTTCACGTAATCAATCAGCTTCGGCTCGCATGGGCTCCAGCGCAGGCCGTTGAAACCCTTCATGATCTCCTCAGGGTAGTCGGCTCCCTGTGGCAATGAAGCATTCGCGGGCGCAGAGCCTTCTGGGTTCTTGACACTCATGACGAAGCTGCCTTTGTTGTGCCACCCCATATCTTTCTGCACGTCGCCAAGCTCATTGGGTATGGTGACGACGTAGGCAAAGTGCGAGGTGCGATTGGTTTGCGTGATCGCGTAGACGCCCTCAACTAAAGGCGTCACGGGCGGCGTGTGGCGCACTCCTGTCGTCTTGGTCGAGTATTCGCTCCCACCCATGAACTCGTCTTTGAGCTCCTGGATTGAGGTCTGCGCCTTTTCGACAAAGCTCAAGAAGGCATCACTGTGACTCAAAGGCATGACTTTCTTGGGTAGCGCAAGTAGGCGGTTGTTCTTTAGGTCTTCGAGGGCGCCGTCGGTGATCTTCCCGTCCTGTGGTAGTGGGCGTAGGACAATGTACGAGCGAGCGAAGTCTTGCACGGACTGCGGGTCGTCGATACCAACGCGGCCACGTGAGAAGAAGTAGAAGATGCCTAGGGTGTATACCGTTAGTAGAGAACCGAGCAACGGGGGAATTTGGTGCCAGTCCTTACCCTTCTCCAAAATGTTGCTGGGCATCTTGTCTCCACGCTCGGCAGACTGTTCAACACCACCTTCGCCATTCGGCTGCGCAGGGGGTTGTTCCATTTTCGCATCGGTATCATTGCCGGTCTTGGCTTGATCAGCGGTTTCATCGCTGCCATGCTTTTCATCACCAGTCTGCTGCGCAGATGGTTCTCCCTTCTTGCCTTCAGCGTCATCGCCAACCTCTGCCTGAGCCGCATTTTCATCCTCTCCGTGCTTTTCATCGCCATTTTGCTGTTGCGCATCACCAGCGCCGGCATCGGCCTGTGCTTCAACCTTCTCATCTTGCTTCTCGTCCGCCTGCGCATCCTTCTCATTCTCCACTTTGTCAGCCACCGCCTTCATCTCAGAATCATCAGGTGCAGTCTCTTGCAGCGTCTTCTGCTGCTTTTTTCCACGCTTAGCGGCTGGCGATGCATCGGCGGCCTTGCGCTTTTGGCCAGGTGATGTCTTCTCTGGCGTGTTGGAAGCGGAGCTGGAGTTCTGATTGCGCATGGAGGATCGTGTGCCGGCCATTGTGAGAGCTGTTGAGTGAAGTGACAAGTATTGCGGGTTGAATGAGGATTGAAAAGGCAGTAGAAGAGTAATTGAAAGGGATGGGATGAGGTGAAGAAGTGAGGAACAGGAAGAGCCCGCGCATTGGGATATGGGAGCTGCTGACGTCACCGCACGCGTCCAGACGCGTCTCGAGCAAACACGGTCACGTGCCAAAGTCGTCTTTGATATAGATGCACAGCAGCCACAAATGATGGTTACAAGTGAGGCTTGCCATCAAGATCATTTGATGGATGGCCTTGTGAAGGGCTAGCTGCCTCTGTGCAACACACTGTCGCTCGCAAGAAGCGCATGATAGCCTGCACTCTGTTGTCACCACTCCGCTCTGCCAGCCCTCCCCAAGTACGCGTATGCGTGACAGCGATCAACCCACAATCTTCCCATATTTTCAACCTGTCGCAAGCTCAAGTAGCCAGTCATATGCGGTGAGGCGCGTCGGGGAGTCCCCCCCCCCCCCCTTCTTCCTTCTGTCTTTTCGTAAATTCGCCAACGATGAGACATCCTTTTGTTCGAGCATGGAGGCCGCGCTCGAGGCCGTAGGACCGACGATGTGCCCATAGCTCAAACGTTGCTGAGCGCGTGGGTCAGCGAAACACCATCTTGAAGCGGGTCTCCATGATCCCCTGGAGTCAACAGGATGAGAATGCCGCACCCACGCGTCGTGCTTTTAGACCCTTCTCCAAGCACTGCTCTGCTTACATAACGTGGATGTAGTCGTACGCATCCTCCCCTGTTGCGGACGCTCAAAACTCAGCAGACAATGCCGAGCACCTCGCTGGAACTTCTTCTTGAAGGGGGAGAGGCTCCCAGTTCTTGCGCATTACCAGGCTCAGAGCCAGTTCAATTCACCTTCTAGGGTAGCTCATGTTCTCTCATGTACTCTTCAATGGCTTCGTAAAGGCTTTCTGGACTTGGCTTCTTGGCAGTAGCATCTGCCACGCACTCAAAGTCATTCATCAAGGCATCTCTGGTGGTGGGACCGATGGCTGCGATGTATGTGTTCGGAGCTCGTGATCTTTCGCGTCCACTGTCTTTCTCATCAAAACCAAACCTATGCAGCGCTTCGAGCAGAGGCCTGCATCCCAGGGGTGAAAAGGCTACCGCCCACTGGACCCGTGAGCGTTTGACGAGTTGGGTCATCAGCAGGAAAAACTCTTCATTAAAGTCTGAGCGCATGCATGTCTCGTAGACTGCGAGCTCCTTCACATGGATTTGGTATGTCTCGGGGATGCTGGGATCATTGAGAATTCTCGGCACCGTATCGCGCCTTTGCTCGGCAGCCAGAAACAGCAGGGGAGGTTTCCTCGGCCACCCTTTGGCCTCACACCTCACCGAGTAGTCGCCACGAATGAAGTGAGCGAGTTCCTCACCATTGCGGCTACAATCACCGCGTACTTGCGCACCTCTCAATTCAAGCGCTCGGACAGCATCAGCAGTTGCGGGGCCGATGCAGTAGATTGGAAACCCCTCGGAATAGGCTTCGAACCCAAACGTTGATTGGAGAGTAAGCAGAGCATCGTGAAATACTTCTACGGCGTTTTGAGAGGTGAAGATGATCCCTCCAAAGCATGTAGTGCCATCGTCGTTTGCGAAGTCATCTGCAACACTTTCGTCGTAGAACTTGCAGCCAACAATGAGGTCCTTGATTTCCCTAACAGCACTTTCGTTCCTATGAAACTCCAGAACAGGCGAATAATAGAGCTTGTACTGCGAGCTACGCTCTGAGACACTGAAGTAATCCGCATACTTATCCGCAGGGTTCGCTCGGTTCTTCAAAAGCACAATCGGTATCTTATGCGTTGGTTCACCCATGTTCTGTCGCATGATCTTCGGTGCAAGTACTCACAAACTCGGCCTCAAGGCAGTCTGTATAATGGAACGCGACAACACTAAAGCAACCTGAAGGAGTGATCAGCTGTGGTCGAAAGGGAGGTTGCAGGCAAAGTGGTATTTACAGAAATCGTTATATCGAGGTTTAAGATCATCGTCCAGTGACTCCGTCTTCACAACCTGAACTTGTCGGATTGCTTTTCACACATCGTAATCATGGCTCGCCGCGTCGCCGCAAAAGATCAGATTGTAAAGCTCATCGTGGGTGCTGGACAAGCGTCACCAAGCCCGCCTGTAGGCCCAGCGTTGGGATCCAAGGGTGTCAAGAGCATGTAAGTCATACTATTTAGACACCCTTCCGTGGTGCGATTGGGGATTTCGTGTACTGACAATGTGATATCAAAGAGACTTTTGCAAAGTGAGCACCGACGTTGGTCTTAATGAGTGAACACCATCTGACAGAGACTCAGGAGTTCAATGCACTGACGGCCCACATCGTCCCTGGCACACCCATACCCTCGCTCATCACAGTTCGCCCGGATCGCTCGTTTCGCTTCGAACTGCGGACGCCGCCAACATCACAGCTCCTGCTCATCGCAGCCGGCGTAGAGCCCGGCAAAGGCGGCCGGCGGCGAGGCGCAAACGCACCTGGCCGAACACCTGCGCTATCCACCGCGGCCACTCTCGCGCAGAACCTCTCTCCTCAAGGCGCGGGACAACGCCCAGGAAAGGACAACAATTGGAGCAAAGACCCAGCCGGAGCAGAGAACGTTGGCAAGGGGGCGGCGATCATGGTCGCGAAGGATGCTGGAGGTGACAGAAACCCTGGGCATGGTGGTGGTATAACGGAGGTCGGAGTTGTGTAAGCGATGAGTGCGAAACTATGCAGGTGCTCACATCTGAAACTGACCGGCAAGGCAGATCTTTAAAACATGTTTACGCGATCGCTCAGATCAAAGCACAAGAAGACAGACTGGCAGCGCTCGGCATGAAGGCGATCGTCAAGAGCATATTAGGGCAAGCGAAAAGCTGCGGTGTGGGCATCATATCTTAAACGCAAAGGGGCCCACACGATGCCAGTCCAGCATCATTGAGCAGTCCTGACGGAAGTAAGTGACAAGGGGCAGACAGCACGCGACAGCAGGCAACAGATTGAGCATGGACGCCGCTTGGATCATCCACCGCCTGTCAAACTGATACCTCAGGTTCACGAAGTACGCATACCATCCGGGCGAGAGCACTCTAAATGGGGTCCTAGCCAACGAGTCGGTGTCTACTCCACACTTCGTCGTGCCACATAGGTACACACGACCACCACTCACGACGAAGGTTTTTTTCGAAAGGAGCAAACGAGCAGGGATTGTTGAGCATCAACATGATTTGCGACCAGCTGTCGAACCGCCAACTTGCGCAATGCGACAAGTCCGAAGGAATGGAGATACAATGCTGGAGCGATGGCGTTGCGAGTACGATTGCGTACAGAGGGTGCGGCTACTGCGACAACTGTATGTTCAACCTGATGAAACATTGTCGCCTGCAAAATCCCTAAGCTCCACGGGGAAGTGGAACCCACGTCTGTTCTTAAGGATTTCCCAGGCCGCACATGACATCACGAGTCTCAAGTGTAACCGTGTTCAGAAGGTTCCAACGATCTTTGCAGGCGTCGCATTGATTGAGATCTGCTTATAAAGGTTTGCTGACCGTCCATCTGGAACCACCATCTTACCGATTGACGACGCGGCCCAACACACCGCAAAAGTTGATCATCACGACCCTTCGGGTACCTGAACACAGCGCGAACAAGGCATGCCAGACTCTTGCGACGAGTTTGACGACCATCCAGACATCAAAGAATTGAGACAAAAACGTGCACAAGCGGCGCAAGAGCGTAAAAAGTGGGTGGGGAAGCTACCAAAGGATGCTGACGGGCAAGTTAGCAACGATGCCGTTTCGGAACCTCACTACAATTATTTGTGGCGCAAATTTTACAAGCATGTCTTCACCAGGCTCGGTATATTCCCAATACTGTCTGCTAATGGTGTCCAGTCTGGAAGAAGAAATAGCAAATATGAAACTTAAGCTGCACCGTGAAAAGAATAGTCCAACAAATCTAGGGAAGAAACGGGCGGATGTGCACGAGAGAGTGGTGAACTGGCAGTCTAACGTGGAAAGGCACGATGGTCCAGCTGACCCTCTTTCATAAGTACAGCTTCCAGAAAGAGGTTCAATGGCAGCAATACTCATGCAATCATTCGTCTTGTCTTTTCTCCTGCATCTCAAACATCCAAAGCATTCGTGTGTACAATTTCAACTATTTCACTCATGCGCAGCGCCAGCACCAGTCATCACGAATGACGCACTGCCATTGCGTTTTCGCTGCGATGCTATGTTGCCGACGCGATGTAGGCGCACGGTTCTGAAGCCAGACATAGGCGAAGATATGATGTCTCACAGATATAACAACCACATCTACACCGTTATGAACTATCACCTCACGCGTTATACGGCACAACAGCTCATCATGATCTCACCTTGAGGACTGCACGTGTCATCACGCATTCCGGCCATACGATCGTTCTTTCGCTCTTTAGTCAACAGCTGCGCCTTCAGGCTGTCGCAAGACCCAGACCAAACCTTCCACTCCCAGCACCACAGACCATGTCCCGTGATCATCGGGGTGACTCCCCGTCGAGATATTGGCTACCACAGAGCATTTCGCATCCTTTGGAGTATGTATCAGCGCATCGACGCGGTGGGCAAGCACCTGATTATGGCGGATCCGCGCACGAGTACGATGAAGAGCCGACTTCCCCTTTGTACAGCAGAGTAACACCTCAGCAGAGTAGCACCTCAGCATAGTCAACCATCCGCCTTCGATGGCCCTCTTCAGTCGCCAGATGAGTACGAAGGACGCCTCTTGAAAATGCGCGTGGATGCCTGTAGACGTCGGCGTGATTATGTCAATCGTCAGCATCCACTCTACGAGTTATCTAGCGATGAGCGCGTAGACGACATTCGTCGTCAGGACGAGATAATCCAGGAGTATGATTGTGCTTACCTTACACGGAGAAACGCTTTTGATTAACGTTACGAAAGTCCGGACGAGCTGTTGGAGGAGCATAGAGCTTGGAAAGCTGCCGCAGGATATCAAACTTTCACATGACCACTGCGCGCTCTAAATGGGCGCATGCACTTGCGCGGAGATGCTGGTGAAACCTCTGATAGACGCCGCAGATAGCATCGAGAGGACGACGAGTCTGACGCGGAATACGCAGACGACCACGATCAGGGATACTCGACCAGACACGATGTCCGCCGTACTCACCCGTCCGGTCGCTGGTTCAGCATGGACCTCGATCAAGCGAGGCTTCCTATATGGACAAAGCGCCGGCGAGTGGCATCCGCCGCCACTGGACGACGACTCCAGGTATTCGCAAGGTTTCTCTCCCCAACAACAATCGAGAGATCCGACACGACGTTTCAGGCCGGCGCAAAAAGGGCTTCCTGACCTCTACACGCGTCGATAGCGGGTCGGTGTCTATTTAGTCGATCGAAGCTATTTGAACATTGCGTCTCTTCAGTTGGTTCGTTTACTGGCCCCACCAAGACTTCGATATTCTTGAATATGGCTGTTACATGTTACAAGTCATAATTATAACAGTAGCCCGTCCAGCAAACAAATGATAGTATTATGTCACAAGACGTGTCTTGATAGAACCCACGAAGCCAGCACATCAACACAAGCTATAACTGTCGGTGTATGAAATATCTCTCAGATACGTGGCCACATGCATCGTACACAAGCCGTCCATAACCCGCCGGAACGTGGTCCGTCGTCACCTCTGCGAGCAACTTGCACCAAGCACCAAGGCCTTTACCAAGCCAACTCCTACAGCGTCCACCATGTCCAACGACACCATCGCTTCAAAAAAGCCCCGCGGCCCCGGCCTAGAGTACGACTCCGTAGATCCAAAGGTCTTGGAAGAGAACAGAGTGAAAGACATCAAAGCGAGGGAGAACACGGAAGCGCAAAAAAGGTTCACATAAAGAAGCGTGGTTCGAGGCAAGAGAGCACAAGTCAAAGATAAAGGAACTGGAAGCTGCTCTGGCAAAGTAAGCGTGCCACGTTTCCCTGAGAGGTCTACATTATGGGTGCTGACTGCGAAAAGAGCGGAGGAGAAACTGCATCTCTCCCGCAAGCATCTGAAGGACGACTATTGGGTGGAGCCGCCGGAGACGTATGAGGACCATCAGGATCCGCGAAAGGGCAAGGGGCAAGATGGCAAGCCTTAACGCGCAGCCATAAATTGTGGAGAGGCACATTCTCAAGTACAGTGGTCTCAATGTCGTTCATCAGATAATAGAAGCTAATTGCATGTAGGTTACACTTGTCCCTGGAGGGGTATGCGAAGAGCATGCGGCTACTGTGACCAAATGCATGCTTGCCATAATGAAACACTGCCGCCTGAAAAGTCCCTGTGCTCAACTGAATGCGGCCAGTCATTGTCTGTTTGACGACAACCCGTTCCGCAAAGCTGATGGTATGTTACAGATGTGTCATAATAAATCCGCAGAGCCAGAACCACAACACTAGCCGTAGCCTTGTTCATTCTAATTGTCTAGCAGATACGTGGCCGATTGTCTTCTATATGAACTAGCCGTTACTCCTAGAAACATATTTATTCTCCTCTGCTGCGAGCCTACGCATCTAAAATCATCGACTATATCCAACCAAGCCTCGAAAAGGGACATGGGTCCCAGCTATGAGCGAGGCGCCGTGCCTCTAGAAGACTTGAGAAAAAACCAAGATGAAGCTAAGGAAGCGCGGAAAAAGAGAGACCTAGACTCCCATCGAAAAGCGTGGTTCAAGGTCAAGCAACTGCGAGCTGATTTAGAAGAGTAGGCGAGCGCTTCTTTCTCGAATACTTACAATAGGGATGCTGACTGCTGACAGATAGGAGCAAAAAATGCATCTCTCTCACAAGCGTCTAGAAAAGGACCATGGGATCCCTGCGCCGGAGACGTATGCACACCATGAGAACCCGTGGAAAGGCAATGAGCAGGATGGCAAGCCTTGAAGGGCAGTCAAGAGGTCAAGCGCCATATTCCCCAGCACGCTCCTTGGGGAGTTGCGCAATGCGGAGGACCTTGCTGCTTGTAACCTGCATATTTGTTCCAGAGCAGGGGTGAAGAGGATGCTAGAGTCGGGCGATAGCGTACCTGGCTACAACTAGGAGTAAAGCGCAGACAGCATGAAAGGCTGGTAGTTTCATCGGAGTCGTAGGTGGAAAGAACCTAGGAGGAATGTTGGTGACCCAGAACAGGGCACGCTTGGCGGTCCGTACGCCTCGATTTTACTAAACTGGATGTGAGTCTGGGATCGTCTTGCCCGCTTGTCGTTTGGCAGAAAAAGTGCACGTCGAGTCCACAAGGAAACGTGGCATGTTAAGAAACAGATGTGACTTGGCACGCTAAGACGGCGCGATACCGCTTTAGGTATCGTTTCCCCCTGTATGTAGAAGAGAGGAAGAGAGAAATGTAATAGCGTACTGGACATCCTAGCCCACGTACTGCCTGTTTAGGCATCGTCGTCTTTAGCGGCCTTTGCCCCACGCCGGCATCTCGTCTCATTCATTCGTCTCAACCGACGACCACAAAGGCAACTGTTCACTGTCGTTGGAACCTGGTGTGTACGGGCTACAGCATCCGCAACAAGAGCCTCAAACGCCAAGAACCTCAGCCGAAGTTGTCCCGCCGCATACGCATTCAGGCAAAGCCTTTCTCTTTGTTCAGGATCGCTTCCACTCCCTCTACCCTCCTATACAGGAAGCCACACCCTCAACAGACTGCCACGCGCATCGAGAGACCACATCCGGATTCACATGCGGCATTGAAGCATAGGAAGGACTTTCTCGACGCTCGTTGTCCATCCCCAGCCACTTCCCACCCCTCACAATACGGACTACCAAAGCGCTTCCTTAAATGACCGACGACACACCAGCCCTCTCAGCTGTTTTGGATCTATCCTCTCGCATTTAGCATCTCAACTAGAGATACCGTAGCATCTACGAGAAACAGCATCACGGCCTCCCCTTGAGCACACGTCTCCCTTCACTTGTGAGTTGGCCCCACTTCAAGACTCATCCTCCACCCGCGCGTGCGGCATTGAACACTCAGCGTCGCCCGCGGAGCCTGTTTGGATGGTTGGAAGACGTCGCTGTTGTTCTCCGACCACTCCGTCCGTGCTGACTTTCACATGTTTCGCTATTTTTGTTCCCCACATACGTTGCTTTGACCAGATTGCTAACCAACCGTCTCCCAGGTCGACTTCCACTCAGTGCAGGAGCCTAGCATCTTAGACACTGCCCGTCACTTGACTCCCCTCTGGAAAGCTCCAAGGCATCACTTAGAGCGCTGTTCGCATACCCAAAGCCAAACATGTCGCGCCAACAGCAGCCTGCCAGCAGCCGCAAGATTTCCTTCAACGTCTCAGAGCAATATGACATCTCCGACGTGGTCGGCGAGGGCGCCTACGGTGTCGTGTGGTAAGTCAGGATCTCTTTGACCTCTTACTTCCTCCATACCTTTGGACACGTTGAAGCTAACACTGCTCATCACAGCTCTGCCATCCACAAACCCTCCGGCCAGAAGGTCGCCATCAAGAAGATCACACCCTTTGACCATTCCATGTTCTGCCTCCGCACCCTCCGCGAGATGAAACTCCTCCGCTACTTCAACCATGAGAACATCATCAGCATCCTCGACATCCAGAAACCCCGCGACTACGCCTCCTTCAACGAGGTCTATCTCATCCAAGAGCTCATGGAGACGGACATGCACCGCGTCATCCGCACACAAGACCTCTCCGACGACCACTGCCAATACTTCATCTACCAGACTCTCCGCGCCCTCAAGGCCATGCACTCCGCCAATGTCCTTCACCGTGACCTCAAACCGTCCAATCTCCTCCTCAACGCCAACTGCGACCTCAAGGTCTGCGATTTTGGCCTCGCCCGCTCCGCTGCCGCCCACGACGACAATCAAGGCTTCATGACGGAATACGTCGCCACGCGTTGGTACCGCGCACCCGAGATCATGCTCACCTTTAAGGAATATACGAAGGCTATCGACGTGTGGAGTGTTGGCTGCATCCTCGCGGAGATGCTGTCCGGCAAGCCTCTCTTCCCCGGCAAGGACTACCACCACCAACTCACGCTTATCCTCGACGTCCTCGGCACACCTACCATGGAAGATTACTATGGCATCAAGTCCCGCCGCGCACGCGAGTACATTCGCTCGCTGCCATTCAAGAAGAAGATACCCTGGAAGGCGATGTTTCCGCGTACGAACGATTTGGCACTGGACCTACTCGAGAAGCTTTTGAGCTTCAACCCGGTCAAGCGTATTTCAGTGGAGGAGGCCCTGCGACATCCGTACCTGGAGCCGTACCACGATCCCGATGACGAGCCTGGTGCGGCGCCAATTCCGGACACGTTTTTCGATTTTGACCGCACGAAGGATACTTTGACGAAGGAGGATCTAAAGATGCTCATATTTAATGAAATGTAGAGTTCCCTGCCCCATTCCTTTGCCCCTTATGATGAAAAGACAGCCGCTGACCCATTCGAGTACACAGCCTGAGATAATGGGATACATGGAGCAACGTTTCGCCTACTACCGCGCGCGCAAGTACGCCGCGTTCATAGCCTCTTTCCGCGCCCAATACAGACCCTCCAAGACCGCGAAACACAAAAAGGCACTCGTCTCTCGCATCCCGGTTCCTTCGAGATATTTGAAGTCACTCTGATTGAATATGGAAGTTGACTCGCGCAAGATCAAGATGGTGAAACGTACGACGATCTAATGAGAGCTGCGAGATGATACGGATACCGACGGCGCTTGAGCGATCTCGCGGAAGCTGTTGGATTGATATGAATGATGTTTGAACACCGGCTGACCTGCTTTTTTACTCTCTCCCATCCGCAGCGCCCTTTTCCATACCTATGCTCCCCAGTTTGTCTCTTCCGCCGGCCGTTGTTTCTTGCTTCATTGCTCGATGCTTTTCTACCGGTCATCTCACAGCGCTAATGTTACTTGACCTAGGATGTAGGAAGCCTTCAGCCACGTCTGAAACCCATTAGGACTGCTATGATGCTATCTCCACGACTGCTCTATAAAACGCACAACGCAGCGCCAACGCAGCTCGACACTGCATCACCACCACTCCTCAATTCCTCAATGAGATCGTTCTACCCCAGGGCATCGCAGCAGCCCTTCGACATCAACATAACATCATCAACGCCTTCAGCTCCTCACCCTCCCTTAATCCAACGCGACCATCGCAGTCGCCGCCGGACACGCCACGCACTTCCCCCCGCGCTTCGACATCTAACAGCACCATCACATCCAACCATTCCACGACCTTGCTTCCATTCGTGCTGCACACCCCACGCGTCCGCGCTTCACTCAGTATGCCAGATACCTTCTCCGCATCTCCAACGACGCTCGGGAAACACCTCGGCCTTCAACCGGTGTGCATCTTCGCCGCGCTTGCACCAACAGCTCCTCCCACGGCCGCGCACTCTCGACCACATGGCTTTCTGTTCGCGTCTTCCGCCCAGCGTGGAGACGTCAACATTTGGATACTCGGCGGTCAATGACTCTACCAGTGCGACCTCACCACATCTCTCTTCGCCCTGCATTACCGTCTCGGCGCCACCAATTGCGCATCAATACTCTACTTGACGTTCGCTGATCTATAGCTGCGTGTTAAGTTGATGTTTTGGCCTTTGGATTCACAATTATGGCGGTGGTATCGGCGTCGGATGGAGAATGACCACCACCAGAAGACGCTGTTTTCAGCACGGCCTCGATTTGCTACACGGGCCCGAGTGAAGCTTCTCTCGCTGCGTCGGGACTGGCAGATCTTCTGTTTGCGCCTCGCTCGTTTGTCTATACCTCGCTCATCTATCCACAGTCAGTCCTACCGATTTACTATCCACAACCAGTCGCGCATGTACTTACGACTCGCGCTTCTTACTTGGCTAAACCTGGAGTACATGAGTGAATGAGCGTATAGAAACAAGCATTTGATTAGTGAGCAGAGGAAGACGATCGTCATGGAGTGTGAGTGTGGAGCATAGATATGAGTCCGGCGAGTCCGAGTCTGCGTATGCGGTTGCGTAGATTGTGAGAATCAGTGAAGTACAAGTCCGGATGAGTAACTGGAGTGTGAGTCCGGAGAGTCAGGCTCTGGAGAGCAAGTGCAGTATGAGTCTGAAGGAGAAGTAAAGTATGAGTCTGGAGGATGAGTCCAGAATGAGCAAGTAAAATACGAGTCCAGAATGAGCAAGCGCCCTAGTGTGCTTTCGTTTCCAACTCTGCTTCTCAGGGGTCTCATAGCACGAGCGGCGGTGACAGACAATGATGAGCAGTGCCGCCAGAGGAATATAGCTTTTCGGATCGAATACGATTCCGATTCTGGAGATCGGGCAGGCGGGCCTATCAGAGTTCGTATGGAAAGAGCGTAGCTGAAATTGAGAAAGAGCGTGAGCGCGCAAAGGGGGGGGCTGGTGGGAGAACAAGGCCAGAGAGAGAAAGAGAGAAGAGTAGAATAACGGGAGGCTTCTGAGGCGCAGATGTGGGATGTGATGCCGTGTAGACGGGAGGAGACGGCAGGTCCTGAGGAAGGAAAGAGTGAGCGACATGGTGAGGGAGCTTGAGGGTGTGTGGGAGTGTGGGAGTGTTTAAATGTGATGAGTGGGTGGTGGGGGGTAGATGCAGAAAGGTATGCATGGAAGAGGGTATGGATGGAGAGGGTATGGATTGAAGAGGGTGTGGATGCAAGAGGGCATGAATGGAAGAGGGTATGGATGGAAGAGGGTGTGGAGGGGAGATGGATGGTGATTTGGGTGGGCTTGAAAAGACAGAGGTGGGCTTCAGAGTGAGAGGTGATCGTGAAGGCTGCGAGGATGCGATAAGAGCGGTGGCGGTTCGTGGAGAAACCAAATCATAGAGTGGGTGTATTGAACATGTGGGTGTAGTGATGCAGATGAAGTAGTTGCGTTGTGTGAGTTTTCAAACTAAGAAATGAGAGGGCAGCTAAGAGACAACGCAATTTCAGACGCGATTAGGGCTGAATACGTGACTAAAGAGCAGCTTGATACGTTCATGCGGAAAAGGATGACTGTGAGATCTGCGAATGCGTTTATCACTTCTCGCTGCGTGTGGACATACCAAGAACATTCACAGGGCTAGCCACAATCTTGAGAACCATAATGGGTGATAGACTGAACAGCGACGCGAGCTCAACGAGAGCTGGTATGCTAGAAATCAAGAGCAACAACAGTTTGAATACTGTTGTAATAGCCGTTTGCTTGCCATAACCTTCTTGAGCAGAGCATCGCGCCACATGCCTGCGTAACAAGTCTGAGGCTCTGGCAGGAAGACCTGGTCATTGTGTCGTGAGCACATGAGCGCATGGGTCGCAAACACTGTCGTCCGTTAGTGTTTCGTTCTCGTGCGCTTCGATAAGGCGGAGGTCGAGCCGATCATTGGTTGGCCGGTCGTGCAATGCTGCCTCGAGGCGAAAGGCCTGCTACGCACCAGCGTTGATGTCTCTCAGTATGTCGGATTCGACAACGTGGTGCGCCTGCGTTCGTCTAGCTCGAGAATTTGTGCAGGCCAGTCTGATTGTTGACCGTTGGTGTAGTCTTTGAGCGGTACTATATCATTGTCCAGGTCGTTCGTGGCACATCGTTGACCTGACAGTCTGCTCAGATACTTTCCGTTATCCGCAGCCCAAGCTTCTGGCTCCGTGTACTATTGTAGGGGTCGAGCCCTTCGCTACGCAGCCGCGGTGATCTCTCACGACGATGATGCCGCACAACAATAATGTCGAGTTGACCCCATCTCATCTCGTCTTGCTTTTGCCACGTCCGCGCCCCGTGCGAGCAGCTATTTCACATTCCCTTGCCCTGTTTGTCAAACCTAAGTGGAGTTTTCTTCACATCCGCATCACTTCATTGCATCACCTCATTGCATCACCCGCAATTCTCCTCCGGCCCGTCCACCCACCGCTCCCTCCACCGCCCACAATCAAACACCCCCTTCCCCAGCTTCCGATTCACCTCATTATGCGCCCCACACATAAACCGTCCAAACATTTCCTTCCCGCCCAACGCCTTCTCCACCTCTCCTTTCTTTTCCTCTTCCCCAAGCCAGCCCTCAAAGTCCTCCCGGCAGCTCTCGCATGGATAGATCTTACTGAAGGCGCTGATGAAGTTGCGCGCGTTTGACCGGTCGGTGGGACTGGGCTGGTCGGGGTAGGTAGCTGTAAGGGTGTGCAGGAGCGTCCAGGTGTGATTGCCGAGGCGTTCGACGTCGGGGGGGCAGTCGGCGGGTAGCGCGGGGATGTCGGTTGAGACTGGTGGGGTGGCGGTGGTGGGTTGCGATGAGGGAAACGTGGTGGACGGAGAGCTTTGGGTTTTTGTCATCTGCGACCAGCTGGCGAAGGAGGTGCAGGTGCGGCAGCTGGACTTTGGGCGTTAGCTGTGAGTTTTGTCAACTCGTTGGTAAAACATAGTGTAAACACGGTAGGCGTGGCGGCGAGGGCTGGTGTGAGAGGCATAAACATACGGCTTGCCGTTCTTGTCGTATCTGATGCCCGTCGGCAGAGCTTTGGGTGTGCGATCTTCCGTGTCGACATTCTGACGGCTGGTGTCTGCCATACTATCGCCTCTACTTCGCTGTGCGGTAGCAGAGTTGTCCGGAGTCGCAGTGTGAGAGGTGGAAGAGGTGACGGCAGCGAAGAATTGAGAGAGGATAGGGATCTCGGTGAGAGTCACGGGCATATCATTATTTCGTCAAACGCCCCGATGCTTAGAAATCATGATTGTGACGAGGACGATGAGGTTGACAAAATCAAAAAGCAGGCAGGGTAAATCATCGAAGGGACAATTTTGCCGTTTCAAAACAATTGCTTTGCCTGATATCGCTTGTGAACAGCGTACACTGATATGTGGATTTGTTGTTCATATTGATCAAAGTACTCAAGTCGCTCACGTGTGTCATATGAATGACTTTCAGACCTCATAGAGGCTCTACTGTGAGCTGATATGCTGTTCCATCGCGCGCCCGCCTGACACCATCCCTGAGACTCATCCAAACTATGAGGAGCTCATTCAAACCATTTGGTAGCAGTCACGCGTCCGCGATATGTGACGTTCGGCCCATTTCAAGCTTTCGTGGTGGTCGACATCCCTCCTTTCTCCCACATACTCCCTGGGCATCCTTCCAGCTCTTTCACCTCCGCCTCATTGGACGCTTCGGCCATTGCTGGTAGCTGTCTGCCGGCCATGTCGCTCTGCGCGCTGGCAGCGGCCTTGCCTTTGCGATGCCGTTGGTAAAAGACGAACGCGAGTGTGAGAATGAGAAAGACGCAGAAAACCGAGACACCCACAGCGATACCGATCGTGGTACCTGTTGAAAGACTCGATGAGCCCGGCCAGACGGTGGCGTTCGAGGCGTCGGTTTGCACAGCAACGGCTGCAGAAGCCGAGGTTGCAGGCGATGCTAATGTTATCAGAGCCGAGGTTGTCGATATGGGCGTTGCTGGAGACACAAGGTGAGTGGTCATCCATGGTGATGAAGAAGTATCGATACGCCAACTTACCTGTCGCCATCATTACGAGGAGCTGGCAGTAGCTGTTGTACAGGTTGAGAGCACTCGTGATCTGCTGTGAAGCCGTGGCGTCGCCGTCGCCGTCTGTGCTGCAGGCCCTTTGTATCTCAGTCTGCATGCTGGAAGAAGCGTGTCAGTTGTAATGCGCGCGGGTTTCAAGGTCTGCTGTTTCCGCTCACACCCATTGCATGGTCGCCTAGAGGCCGTGCAGAAGCAATTAACACTTTGTTTATCTCCACATCCTGACTTTTGTCCTCGAACGATGTCGGACACCGGCGTAGTTGCACATGAATGTAGGGAGCTATACTGAGCCGCCAAGGGGAACTGGTTGATGTAATATGTCGGACCTTGTGCGAGTGCCAGCGTTGACAACAGCAATAGGAGAGAAGAGATCTGTTCTACTTGTGCCATTGCTGAGATCGGACCTTGATTGCGCGTTTGAGTGTCCCACGTGCCGTGTTGCAGATTGATTGAAGTAGCTCTGCAGCGCCCGCCGGTCGACGAAGAAGGACGAGTGAAGGTGCCGGTTATGACAGGAACAGACGTTGTATCATATGCTCAGGCAAATCTGAGCTCGCTTCATCTAATCAACACCTAGAGCAGGTGCTGTTCGGCAGGCATCTCAGGTATTATAGCTATTGTATGAGGCTCCAATGACCAGTACCTTACAAATATTGATGACGGACGATTTGGGCTACCTTGCGACCATTCTCGATCTTTAGCAAGGATATTGATCATGAATGTATGCACGAAGCCTTTGTGGTACCGACCATGAAACAACAGGCCATTCAGGTGACATCATATGAGTGTTGATTGGACCCGTCGTTTTGCGTTCTGGATCCCTTTCGCCGTAAGCAGAGGCGTTCATTAATGAAGGTCAGCAGTCGGTCAATGCTCCCTATGATTTCTGAGACGGGACTCCTGCTGACCGCGCGGAGAGAAGCAGAACGGATGTCAAGCGACGCAAGCAATCATTACTTGCCCAGCTAAGAGACTGTCAGCGCAATATCCAGGAAGTAAGGCCAGTAGCAAGAACACAACGTGATTTTGAGGCGTCCTAGGAGCTGGTAGGAGAGCAGACGCATTCACCAACGCGGCATTGGCCGCGATTCTGGCTGCCTTCTTCACGGATGAGTCCTAAGGCGCAATGCCGGGCAGTGAAGGGTTGCGTCGATTTAAATCTAGGGCTTGCACCTCTGACAGGCAAATTTACCTGCATTGCAGCGTGTGTGTCGGAGAGAATGGCACGTTAGTCTGGCTCTGGTCGATTTCGCCACGCGCTGTCCCTTGCATGTCACGTTGCGCACGATGCCTCCTGCGCACAACATGAAGGCCTACTGGTCCACATCATTGTCTGCGCGGCCAGGTACATTAGCCGAGCGTGTGCGTAGTTTTGCTTCTGAGACGGCCCTTGCAAATGCAGAGCCGAAAGGCTTGCATAGCCGTCAGTCGCTGTCATCGTGCGTGCACTTGTCGCAGGGACGGGCTCTGTTGAGGATGGTTTGAAGTGGATGGGTTGCAAATATGCGCTCGCATGCATACATGTATACGCCTGATGTGTTCACAGTCAGAGGGAATTTGAAACGTTATACGACCTGTCCAACCACGCTGTGCGGGATCGTTCTGTGACATGGCAGAAGCCCACACCTGTGCGGGTGAGCAGGCAGACAGTGCTGATTCTGCCTCGATAATCCGGCCACCCCAGAACGTATCTTGTTTGCAGCCTTTGTGCATGGGTGATATCTCGAGACTTGGCTATGCAGTCTTCGCCAGCGTTCCGTGCTGTTGAGATTATCGTCTTGAGTGAGGGTGATCGCGGCCAATACTTTCAGCAAATGCGGACGAGAACTTGAAGTGCATGTTGCGCATGCAGGTGCGGCACGGGATCAGCGGTACGTCTCAGTGAGTAGTCTCCGTACGAAGTGCACAGCCAGCGCGCTGCAGGCAGAAACGACGATGGAGATGAGAGGAGAGGAGAAACAGAGAGCGGGATGAGGATGATGTCGGACAAGGCTCGAATGCAATGGGGGAAGGCGCAGTAGAGGGCGTTCCTTCCCTTTCTCGTTCCACCTCTACTGAGCATCATGTTCCAGGACATGGAGAGCGTACACTAGATCATGAATAGCAAGCTGCTCGTTTCGCTGACACATTATCCTCACAACCTACCGCAGCGTCTGACCCGTGATGGCTTGTAGTAGGCTCGTCCAGACTCCTGACGCCTCTATGTGGCGGCTTTCCGCTTCTACCCAGACGGACACACTGACAGATCAGTTCATAACCTTTTCTCTCAGCATGCCCATAAATTGCGGCAAGCTACCGAGCGTCTCCGCTCGGTCCTCCACGAGGGCCGTCAAAGCCCACATTCGCATACCGGGGTCACCGTCTTCGCGTACGACGTATAAGCTCTCATTGATGATGCTCGCCACTCCTCTGCCCCGCCTGTCTTTGCTCTTGTCTATAACGGCCCGTACTCGTTCGTTGAACTCGTTGTCCAGTTGAGGCAGCTGTGTCTTGCCTGCCCGTAGTTGGGCCTTGTCCCGGATGCCAAAGACGTCTTCAACCAAAGCTGGTACTGCGTCGCGGCCGATCCATAAGAATTGATTTTGACCATCGTCGATGAGGTGCAGACCGTACGGGATTAGGCGTTCGCTCGACAGATTCAAGAGTGGAGGCATGACGATCTCGCCACTGTCTGGGTCAGGAAGGCCGGCAGCGTCGGGCATCTGGTCATATTGTTAGCACTTTCATAGATCCGCCATGCATGGGAACGGGCTGTTTGATACTGACATCATGTAAGGAGAATAGTTGAGGGTAGATGTATTGGACCAGGAGAGGCAGAGGGAGTGTCGAGAGGAGGCAGAGAGCAGCGCTGCGAAGATCGGTGGGTATCTGCGAGCTCGGTCTGAGGGCCAAGTTCTTCATCAAGGATAGGAAGAGTATGGGCAACGATCTCATGTTCTGTGGGAACTGAAGACCGCCACCGCCGACATTGCCGCCGGCCAGTTCTTTTCGGTAAGTTTGCAGAAGCTCGATGAGCTTGGTTTGAAGGGCCTCGCGGGCTGCGTCAAGGCCACTGCTCAAGGCCTTCTCGACAGCCTTATGGCTGAAGTATGCCGTGATAGCTTGTGGGTCAGCTGAAGCGTAGATGTCGGCCAGGTTCTGTGTGGTAGGTAAAGCCAGGGTTGCAACTCTGATGCGCCTTTCGCCGTTGCTCGTAGTCTAGCTGAGTGTCAGCAGGTTGATCTTGTGAGAGAACGCTTTAGGGTAGACCTACATGTAAGACGGCAGACTGCAGACAAATGAACTGCTTCGAGATAGTCTCATCAATGGCGACCTCAACCACATAAGCTTGATCTCGCGGGAAAGCTGGAAACGCGCAAAGGTCGGAGGAACGGTTGAAAAAATTGCCGTAGAAAGTGTTCATGCGCAGACCGGTAGTCGCGCGCACTCGCAAGACCGCCTCAAGGCCGATCTCAGCGGATAGGTAGTCACTGAATTCGCGCGCGAACTTGATGGCATCTTCAGTGCGTGCTGCGTTCCATGCAGGGTAGAAGTATGTCTGTCCGCCAGTGTATCGAGGTAGGTTAGCGAGCGATGCCACGTCTTGGTAGCCTGAAGCGAAGAGGAACATATCAATGGAGACTTGGTTCTTCGAGCACTCGACTGCAAAAGACTTGTAGAACGAGTTGCCGGTCTGTAGTAGAGCAGCCTCTTTTGATGTGCCTAAGCTGGCCTTGTTCTCACGCATCTCCAGCTTGCCGACACCAAGGTTTGGTAGGCTGGATGACAGCACTGTGATCTTGCCCCCGATATTCGAGATAAGCCTGTGACCTGCGCGCAACGCTGGACCCATCGCTGACGCTTGGTTCGTCGTGTTCTGAAACATGCCTTGCAGTTTGTGGAGGAAGTGCTCGATGTTGCGACGGCATTCGGTGAGAGTAACGAGAAGATCGCCGGGTGTCGGCATGAACGGCTCATCCAAGTCAGAAACGACAAGCATGCTCGCGTCGCGGAGCTCAGGATCCTCATTTTCTTGGACTTGGACATCTGGCTGGATCGAGAAGTAGTGCAAACTCGAGTCGACTGCCATGAAACCAAGCCGCGTCCTACGATCGGCGTTGGGTATCCTATCGAGACTTTCCAGAATACATCGTGCTGCAGTTGCGAGCAAGCCGTTGGTGACCGACGCATGGCTGACATCAAAAACAAAAAGGTATACAAGCGGTTGCGGTGGTCGCACCATGTACTCTTGCGGCGCAATGAACTCAACGACGGATGAGTTCAGCTCTGGCCGTTGCCATCTATCCAAGCTCTTCTGTGTAGTCGCGTCCCAGTCAAAAGCTTGTGGAACATCGTTCGTGAGGTTGCACATGTTGCACCGCCATCTGTGACCATGGTCAAGGAAGTTCGCAAAGGGGTTGATGTAGGTCCTGCATCTTCGACATCTTGAAATGACTTGATCTGGTACCACAGGAACGGGGTCTTCGATGTCATGCAGGGTCGTGTACGGTTGAATGACAAGCGCGAAGGGTAGTTTGGACTTCTTGAGCAGGGAGTGCGTAGTAGGAACTGTGTTCAGAGTCGAGCGGATATACTTGGGAGGGCAGTTGGCATCCGGTGAGGGCGTGACTGAAGACTTTACAAATGTCAGCGAACTTTCGGTGTTCATCTTGCAAGCGTCATAAACCTACATTTGGAGGTAGCATGATAGGCGGAGGCTGCTGATCAATCTCTCGCACGTCAAAAGGCTGCTGAATCAAGTCCGAGGTCTGAAGACGATTCAATTGGAAATGGCCAGACTGTTGCTGCTGATTGTTGACGTTCATCTGGCCAAACTTTTCTGTCGGTGGTTGGACTCCTGGCTGTGGACTTGGCTGCGGGTAACCAGCACCGGGTGGTTGCCCATACTGCTGTTGCTGATCGCCATACCCTGGCTGCGGTTGTGGCTGGCCGTATTGTGGCTGCTGCTGTCCTTGCTGAGGCTGGCCGTACTGCGGCTGACCGTACGCTTGAGGTTGTTGTGGTTGCTGCGGGTATCCACCATAGTTCGTCTGCTGCTGCTGCATGGGCTGCGCTGGATAAGGCGAGCCTTGAGCAGGAGCAGGCGACCCGCCACTGACTACGTTCGCGCCTGTGCCAACATCAAAGGCGCCCTGCGCATAACGGGCTTTCTTCTTCTTTCCACCTGCTGCAGGCGCATCTTGTCCATCGGGTGGCTGTCCATGCTGGTCTTGCTGTCCGTACTGCCCGTCCGCCATTACTGCGGTTAGCCAAAGCTTGTGTCCTTCAACGACCAAATAGCTATCGCGGGGCCTTTCACCAGGTGTGTCTTGCAGTGGGGCAGACAACCGAAGACGGGAGGGAAGGTGATGGTTGGGGTAATTCAGAAAGTCATGATCGGAGTCCTGAATGGCGTAGACGTCGAGATAGTCGTGACGTGAAATAGATCAGCCTAGAAGTCGCAGATGTTCTTTGAGTGATGTCTATTGTTCGCGTAGGCTTCAGTAAATTCATCGCAGCTTGGGCATGTCTTGGCATCTGCTGCTTATGTAAGCACCTTTATCTACGGTGTACGATCACGTGAATACGGGTACGGTAGGAGGACGTCGATGGGAAGGCACCCAGGCCAGGACAGCATGAAAGCGGGTCGTAACAATCATTGTCATCTTGCTTCAACATACTGGTCGCTCTCAATGCTTCATGATGCTGCAAAACCTTCAGATAGCATCTCCACCGGGCATGCTTTCCCTGGTCCCAGCGAGGGTGCGCGCTCTGCTTTTGATCTACCGTACATGCTCCAGACATGCCTCATAACATCATATGCAGCCATAGCCATAGCTCGGCAACTTGAGAGGTACTGGTCTTGAACGCTTTCGCTCGAACTGTTCATCACCTAATCATTCATCGATCAGGTTCTCTTCCTCAGCCTCATCACCATCAACTTCATCTTCGCCGTTCGCGACACCATCTTCAACTTCTTCATCCTCGTCACCGCCCTCAAGCTGCTGCTTCAAGATCTTCTCAAAGTTGGAGCTGTCGCTGACTTTCGTTGGCCAGTTGGTCTTGAACACCGGCACGATAGCCTTCGGTCTGCTCATGGGCTTTCCGAGGTCGGGTAAAGTGACATCGTCTTCACTCATGCCACTTGCGTCGAGAATCTCTTTGCAGTCGTCATCACGGCCGTGCGCTTTTGCTGTCATATATGCGAGTGGGTCTGCCGTACAGTCAGTCAACGGCTCCGGTAGGAGATGCGGTCATCCACTTACAGAGGTCAATGTCCTTGTACATGTTCATTTGGTTGTCCACGTCGCCAAGATAGAGCGTGTTCTGGAACCGACTTGTCATGTCTCTTCGAAACTCAGCAATCTTCGTCATACGCGCCAGCTTCTCTTGGTCACCGGTGCACAGATAGAGGAAAGACAGTTTGTCGAAGTTGCGCATCTTCTGGTAACACATCTCCACGATCTGGTGATTGCCATGCGCCAATGCCTCTGCTCCTAGTCGTGTCCACAGCTTCGGCTTGTCAAGCTGCTTTGCCATTTCCACAGCAATTTCAAGGTTGCCACACTCGATGGCTAGCTCGAATCTGGTGGTCGGATCCTGGATGAATTGGAGCGCGATTTCCGGGTAGCCCTTCTTTTGGAGGTATGAGATGATGCTTTGACCGACCAAGCTGGATGTCTTGATAATGTTGAGCACTTCTGGATAATCTCGCTTGACCAAAGCTTGCTTGAAACGGTACTCAGTGGGGTCGAACTGTATGGGTCTTGGCTTTGCGGCTCGGTCTAGACAATAGACTGTCTGACCTTTGACGCGGACCAAGTAAATAGGATGCTCAAGCGTGCGCACTATACCGTTGTCGCCATTCATGAGCGAGAACTTGATGTGGTTCAGGGTCGAGTAAAGCAAGACTCCGCCGTCATCCCAGCATGCACTCTTGATGCGAATGGTCTCGTGTAACGTGCTGATTTGCTCGAGGTTCTTGTTGGCGATGGTGACGTTGTGCTTGGAGAGCAGAGCTACGTGCTCGCCGTCTCCCGACCACACGACGTACTTGACGCCACTTACCGACAGCTCGGCGGCGGTCTTCTCCGCTTGCACGTCGTGCGACACAACAGTGGAGCCCGTGATGAGGAGTAGGTGACCTTTCCCGCCGTATGCGATGTCTACTGTGCCCGTAGGTGCCTTGAACGAATTAGTTACGGAGTCTTGTAAGTTTTTGATGTCGACTTGTTGCGTTGACTGCGTAAAGACGGCAAATCGGTCGCGAGCTACCCATACGGCTGCATTGCCAGAGCCGCGCTTGGAGTCAGTCGGCTCAACCGCGCCTGTCACATCTCGTGGGAGATTGATCAGCTCATAGACTCCACCATCTGATGGGGATGTGACGAGTATAGCGCGCTCTGCTGGATTGTAGGAAAGTGTCCGTGGTGGTGTCCATGCCGCGCCGAGCTTCTTCAAGGATAGCATAGAGGGTGACTCGGCGTTCTTTGCGAAATCATACATTCTGACGTGCTTCTCCTTGGTGACGAAGACGAGCTGATTCTGGTATGTCGCCGAGGCTGGCCGCTCTCGTTCGAGCTTGAACACCATGACACCGTTGTCGTGACCGGCCGCGAAAAGGTTGATCTCTGGATGCGCAGCAATGACCCAGAACCGGTCATTCTCTCGCTTGAATGACTGCACTGATGTGCGCTTGTTCAGATCCCACACACGGATCGTCTTATCTTCCCCGACAGACAGGATGAGATCTTGGTGCGGGTGGAAGAGGCAGGATGAAGCATTCTGGAAGTGCCCTCGACACGTGTCGACTTCCCAAGCTTTCGTCTCGCTCATGCGCCATAGCTTCACGAGCCTGTCATCGCCCGCAGAAACAATCAAAGGCAATGTAGGATGAAATGCGACCCAGTTGACACCTCGGTCATGGCCTTCCAGCACAAACTTGACCACAGCGTCTGTGTTGCCGAACATCTCCGCCTGTTGATTGTTCGCTCGAGACAACTGATCGTCGAACGGCGTGCTGGTTGCCGCGGAATGCTTCTTTCGCAGGCCTGAGATGTCCCAGACTCGCACTGACTGATCCAACGACGCGGATACGATAAGATCCTCCTTCGGATGGAATTGAGCACACATCGTGTAGTGGTTGTGGCCGGTCATGGTGCATACTGTGAGCGTGTCAATATCCGACTAGCAGCAGAAGGCTCGCGGCAGCGTACTCAGTGATCGGTTTTGCCAGTTCCATATCCTGATAGTCTGATCGTCTGAGCTCGAGAGGATCCACGGCTGCTCGTGGTGAAAGAAGACGGTGCGCACGTAATCGAGATGGCCATTGAGTGTGAACAAGCATCTTCGAGTCTGATGTGACCACACCTTGATCTTGTAGTCGTCGCCGCCAGACACGAAGAGGGGTTGTGTCTTGTGAAAATCAATCCCACGCACTGGCCCGTCGTGCTCTTCAAAACGGTCGATGAGTGTACCCATGCGGTAGTCCCATAGCTGGATGGTGGAAGAGTGGAGAGACACGAGTATCCATGGCCTGTCCGCGTGTCAGGCTCGTCTCGAAGGACATGAGGGACAATGTGGCTTACCGCTTGGGATGGAATGCTATGCCCTTTGCGCGCGAGGATTTTGACTCGAACTAGACCGTGGGTTAGCGTCAGGCCGCGCACAGCTGACAATACTAATATACCTTCGTCAACATATTAGGAGAGGAGCTTGACGACATGCTGGGCTAACGGGGAAGCCTCAGCTCCCGGGACTGGGAGGCCCACCAAGCGATTGAGAAAACAGGTGAACGTGAAGGGATGTAGTGACGAGGGTAGGGCTGCAGAGAACGGGCAAACACCGCAATGGCTTTCGTGTCTATGGGATCCTCTCGTCGCTGTGGAAAGGCTTTCTGGATCTTGTTCCCCGGGTGCTCGTTGGCACCGTCGTGTGCTGCAAAGAAGTTTGGAGGAGCTTGTCCGAATGTGGATGGAATTAACGTGGCACTCGCTCTGCCTCGGAAGGGTTCCGCATCCGAAGCTTTACCCTGTAAGGATGCATGCATCGACTGCAACCTCTCCCTTCTTCATCTCATCCGTCATACAGACGCAAGTACACGACGATGATGCTCAAGAAACTCACATCATGCTTCACTGACATCTATGGATGCCCATCTGGCACCTGCTTGGCGCTCACAGGTCGACGATGACAGCACGTCCGCGCAGTACGGTGATGTTTCTTCTACATACAGCGCGAAGGAAGAGGACCGCGAGAATGATGAAACCGACACGCTAGACGACATCATAAGTCAGAATATATCAACCGAAAAACCGCGCAAGGTTCGTAAGCCGCATGAAAGAAGCAGGAAGAACTCATCTAGTCAGCGGTCGCAAAGCGAAGACCGGCTGGGCAGTCAAGGATCCGCCGTGGAGATTGTTGACCTAGAAGATGGCGGCTACGATGGTGACGCAGAGGTACAGCATCCCGACGGTGTCGAAGAAGCGGACTCCGGCGCCGAGGAGTCTGAGGTGTCCCACCTGACCTTGGAGGAGTCTAATGATGATGATGATGCTCTGGCGGACGAGCTCCAGAAGCTACGAGTCAAAGCGCGGAGAAAACACAACATGCAGGCTCGACAGCCCGTGGAACGACGACATCACCAGACCGCACGCCCCCCGCATAAACGTACCCACAGCGAAAGCTTTGACGACCTCACCGAGGAGAACGATGCTAATGATTACGACGAAGCGAGCTCACCTCCAGCTTACAAGCGCTCTCGACAGCATTCGATGCCGACGACGGTGCACGACGGAGCTGTAGGCCAAGCCAATGTGATGGACATGAGCTAGCATGCAGCAAGCAACTGATTGCTGGATGAAATGGCTCTTCATTTACTTTCCACAATTGGATGAAGACCAGATCAGAAAAGTCTTCTTGCCTCCTTTTCATCTGCCAGTAGTGCCGCTCCAGAGTAAGAACGGCTTTCCAACACGATGTATCTTAAATTGCCAGTGCGACGCGACGGCAGAGGGTTTCACATAAAGGTTGATTTTATGCGCTTATCCGCAGCGTATTCCCTCCTAATTTGAAGTGACCGTGGTAAGCTGTACAGCACATCCACATATTCTTTTCTGTGGCTTTCGACCCATCGCCAGGCAGCTAGCGCGCTAGCGTTGTCTTACGACGCTTCATTTCAGTCAGAACTTCAGAAGCGGCTGTGCCGATATCTTGTTTCTAGGCCCACCCACTGCGCGCATCCGATAGAGGACCGTGAAAAGTACTGGGATGTCGTGCGGGGTGAGTTCTTATACTAGAGCACTTGATCTGCAAACGGCTCGTGCTGACACCTTATATACAGAGGTCTGGTAGCGAGGATGTATTTTACACAGAAGCTGTGAAGTAAGGTAACTGACAAGAGGACGTCATGGCGCCTCGCTTCTAACTGCTCGTATAAGTTTGCCTAAGTTTGCCTCAAAGACAAGCCGCCACGTGTCACCTGGTAAGTCGAGGCGTATCTACACATTACATTTTGTGCTTTACAGCTATTGTTAGGCAGCAGACACGCGAGCGCTGTCTCGTAATGCTTTGTTTGAACCAGAAGTCTAGACGGGGTTGTGCTGACGTCTTGTCTTCAGGTAAGTCTCAAAGCAACCACACATACCATTTTGTTGACTTCAGCAAGCCTGTGGAAGGCTCTTCCGCCGGCATTGTATCCTGAGCCCTGTTTCTGAACTGATCATTACTGGTGTGATTGCTGTTCAGAAATCTTTGTGCTGGTGTTTTGTTGGTAGGCGAAGTGCGGATTGCGTTCTGTTTACGCGTCGCCATCCCACTTCTCATCACTTCGTGCTCCGCTTGTACCATCCTCTTTCATCAATTTTTGTACCAAGCTCAAAGCTCTTCTCCGTTCTCTTCTTGAACCCCACCTCCCCTCAATCTCATTTGCTGAACTCATTTCCGTACTTACCACTTCTTCACTCCCTTCACGTCCCTGCAATCTCCCGACAGCCCACCTTCCCTGGCTACTGTGCTCAACAACTGCAGCCCCCAACAATTGCAGCCCCTCAGCCCATCGACAATTTCAGCAATCTAGTCTATCAACAACTCAGGCTTCCAACGCGCATGATCAACGACTGGCTAGATTCTGTTTGGAGGAGTGCCACCATGTCTGACGAAGCGGACATTGCAAATGGTAAGCAGGAGGCTTGGGGGGGTCCGCGCACCTCAGAACCCCAGCACAGTGAACCAACTTCGTTGCGTGAACCAACCTCGTCGCATGGACTGGACTCTTCGCATGGACTGGACTCGTCGCGTGAGCCAACTCGTCTTCGTGAATTCAAAGCGATTGGTACTGGCGATCCTTCGAAACTGGAGGTGCCCCGGTGGCTTTCGAGTAGCCCGGCGAGCTCCAACGGCGTGGAAATTGATGAGACAGGCGTCCCGGGAATGGAACTGACGGGTATGAATGGGAAGGAGGAAGGCGATGGTGAAGGTGCTGGTGGCTTTGTCGGTGACGATGGAGGAGATAGCAGCGGTGGAAATGCGAGCGCAGCGAATGTTGCACACGGGGTAAGCCACGAGCTTCCAGACACTGCACTCCTCAATCGAAGGTGTCTCAGTCCGCGGCCCCAATGCAAGAGCAGTTGCAGCGAGACTATTCTGACAGCCGCGAAGAGTGAAAAGGGGTTCTACTGACTAACGTCCCTAGGCTAAGGAGTCACAGGCCGAACTCCCCAAAGCGCAATACGACGTGCTCGTCGTAGGCGCCGGCTGGGCTGGACTTTGGCTACTTCATCGGCTCCGCGAGAAGGGCTTCAATGTCAAGCTTCTGGAAGCGAACGAAGATGTTGGCGGCGTGTGGCTCTACACACGATATCCAGGATGTCGCAACGAAACAGTGAAATTCCTTCGTCAAACGCCATGGGAGCGTCGCTGACTCTTTGTAGGAATCACCCGTGTACCAATTCTCTGAGAGCACTACCTGGCACAGCTGGAATTGGAGCGAGCGTTACGCTACGCAAGCGGAGATGCATGAATATATGCGTCACGTCGCCACGGTTCTCAAATTGTGGGGTACGTGCTTACAGCTCTTCGACTTGCTCACTACGCTAATCTGACGTCTGGGCAGATGACATTCAATTCCATAGCCGCGTCGAGAAAGCGGTCTGGGATGAAGTGGAGCACCACTGGACTGTCACTCTCGGCAACGGAGTGGAGATGATCTGCACATATCTTCTGACCGCGACTGGCTACACAGGGCCAAGCTACGTTCCAAACATCCGCGGTCTTTCCACCTTCAAGCATACCTACCACACCTCGGAGTGGCCTGCCGACCTCGAATTTGAGGGTAAGCGTGTCGCCGTCATCGGCACCGGCTCGAGCGGTATCCAGATCATTGAGACTATCGGACCCGTCGTCAAACACCTTACAGTTTTCCAGCGCACGCCAAACTTCTGCAACCCCCGTCATCAGCAGGACATCACTCCAGCTATGTCCATACTCGAGCGTCAAGGATACCAGAAGCGATATGATCGTATGAAATCGACCGACACCGGCGGCGAGATGGAAGTCATCAATCGCGCTACTATGGACGTCCCACACCAGACGCGCTGGAGGACATACGAGGACCTGTGGATGCGTGGTGGTCAGAACTTCTGGTTCGGCAACTATGAGGACATGCTGTCTGACAACAACGCCAACCGCGAGGCGTACGCTTTTTGGCGCTCCAAGATCGGACCGCGCATTCTTGATCCAGAGAAGCGTGCAATTCTCTGCCCTAAGCACGTACCACATGCCTTCGGTGCAAAGCGACCCAGTCTTGAGGAGAGCTACTTTGAGGTCTACAATCAAGACAACGTCGACCTGATCGATGTCAACAAGGACCCCATCGACGAGGTCACTTCACAGGGCTTAAAGTTGAAGTCTGGCACCTTCGTCCCGGCCGACATCATCTGCCTCGCCACCGGCTACGACACCGGCATCGGTTCACAAATGGCCATCCCCATCTACGGCAAGAACGTTGTCACTCTCAAAGACGCCTGGCTCGACCACTACAACGGCGTCACCGCCTACCTCGGCCTCATGAACAGCAAGTTCCCCAACCTCATGTTTCCTTGCGGCCCACTCTCACCCGCCGCCTTCGGCATCACACCCCGCCTGGCCGAGCTGCAGGGTGACTGGATCGCGCAGATGCTGGCGGACGTGCGCAACTATTACCACGGCCAAGACGGCGTCATCGAGTCACTACCCGAGCGCGACATCGTCTGGAAGCAGCGTTGCAACTACGAGGTGAGTCAGACGTTCATCAGCCAGACCAACGGCTGGTACATGGGGAACAACATTCCGCAGCGCCGCAAGCAGCCACTCTACTGGTTCGGTGGGATGAAGAAGTATCTGGAGGAGCTTGCGAACGAGCGGCGGTGGAATTACCCGGGGTTCAAGATTAGGGTGCAGGGTGCGCCGCCGGAGCGAGCGATTGATCCATATGCCGGATGAGCGATCCCAGAGAGAGGCTGAGAAGAGCGATGGGAGACAGAGTGAATCCGCGGGCTGATGGACGACAGGGGATGATGACGATTCACGACCAGCGTTATGGTCGGATTGATGACCTGACAGCGAGCGAGACACTCTGACGAGACGCTTTGGCTGTCAATTCTCGAGTATGTTTGAATATCAGCTGCACAGCTTCATGCTGCACGCTTCCCGTCTGCTTTGCTTCGTGAGTTTTGCCAGACCTTTCGGCCGAGTGACGAGTCGCTATCTCCGAGCAGTGCATCAAATGTCCGAGAGCTTCTATTGAAAATTCATGATTGTGGAACACGAAGGATGCCTTTGCGCGGTGGGCCGACGCTGCCTAAAGTGCTGTTAGAGCAATTAGGAGGTTCTGGACAACAGAAGAGTTATTCTCGGCGCCAGCAGCATGCTGACGATCGTTCTAGTAGAGGCCTGCAAACACGTAGGCCAGCATTGGTGAACGCTCATCGAAATAAAGGGAAAGCGCGCATACTCGAAAGACAGCACAAGAGCCTTCCTCATTCCAGCGACAGCGATTCCTTCGAGGGTCTGAGCGACTCGCCACATGCAGCACCGCCAGCGCGTGCCTCCTCACAGACCCCAGTGAAAGCCACTAAGCATGATGCGGAGCCGGCTAGGAAAAGGCGGAAACTCTCCCCCGAACCATCGGAACATCCGCGCATAGCACCAAGAGTTGCAGAGAAGCTCGCAGCAGACGACGCCGAGATATCGAAGCTCGAGCGTAAGCTAGGGATCAAGTCAAAGAGGCTGCCGAAATCATTCGATGAGGAGGGTTTGGGTGAGCTGCTTGGAGATCTAAATGACGAGGACGAACCGAGTAGCAGCGGAAAGAGTAAGAGTACAGCGGACGAACAGTGGTTGAGGAAGAAGCGACACAAGGGTGTGCAGGGTGAAGAGGAGGCTGCAGACAGCGCGCTTGACGATGAAGACGCGGAAGGGGATACGAGCGGCGATGGCATAGAGTTTGACGCTGGAGACGACGAAGACGCAAGCCTTGATGCAGGCTCTGGCGTTGAAAAGCCGCCAGCGCCACGTCAGCGCGAGAACCCTTTCGTACCACCGGTCGCGGCTTCAGCAGCGTCAGCACCCAAGTACATACCGCCGTCACGGCGCGAAACGATCGACTCCGACAGCGAGGCCAAATTACGCTTGCGCCGACAGATTCAGGGCTCACTGAACAAGCTCGCCGAGTCGAACATGATATCTATTGTAAACGAAGTCGAAAAGGTCTACGCTACTAACCCTAGACAGTTTGTGAACGAGACGATCATCAGTCTAGTTATCACGATAATCGACGACCCAGCGGCATTGAATACGATGATGCTGCTCCTTCATGCTGCATTCTTGGCCGCTTTTTATCGACTTGACGGCTCCGCTTTCGGTGCGCAAGTGATTGAGCAGATCATTAGCAAGCTTGATGCCTCCGCGCTCTCGACCGACTTCGGCGCCGGCGCCGGGTCTAATGACAAACAAAACCTCAACTTGATCTCGTTGTTGGCACACCTCTACAATCTAGGTGTCGTCAACAGCAACTTGATTTTCGACTACATTCGCGAGTATCTAGCAAGATTTACTGAGGTTCATACAGAGCTGCTCCTTCGACTGATACGCTCGTGTGGCTATAGACTACGGCAAGACGATGCTGGTGCAGTCAAGGAGATCGCTATGACTCTGCAAAAGAAGATCGGCACCCAACCGGAATCTGATACTTCAGTTAGAACGCGTTTCATGGTCGAGGAGATCGTACGACTACGCGATAATAAGGTTCGGTCAGGCCCTGTTGGCTCGGGTGATGTTCAAGAACAGGTCGCAAGATTCAGGAGGGTACTAGGACAGCTCAGCAACAGGAATCTAAAAGGTACGTGACGACTCACTGCATAGCGCCATTCCGTCCATGCTACCCAAACCGGCGATCTGCGAGACCAAATGCACACAAGTGTGCTCGCTCTCCAATCTGTCTCTACTAACTTGTCACACAGGCACCCAACCACTAACACTGTCTCTTCATGACATCCGCAACAGTGATAAGCGGGGCAAGTGGTGGCTGGTAGGGGCAAGCTGGAACGGCAAGGCCGCTGACCTGGGGTATAAACTGCCCGAGACAAACAAAGTTCAAGACACCGCAGATGCTGCTGCATCGAGCAACGACGCTCACGAGACCGAACCCGCCGAACCCGACCTCGTCACCCTCGCTCGCCAAAACGGCATGAACACTACCATCCGGCGCTCTATCTTTCTCACACTCATGTCCGCATCTGATTACAGCGACGCTTACACTCGGCTTCTGAAGCTGAATCTCACCCGCTCGCAGGAGTTGCAGATACCACATGTCCTGCTGCATTGTGCGGGCGCGGAACCTCATTATAATCCGTACTACGTGCTCGTAGCAAAAGAATTGTGTAAGGGCCACAAGATGAGGATGGGATTCGTGTTTGGGTGTAGAGACCTGGTGAAGAGGATGGAGACTGGGGAGCAGGAAGATGAGGTGAGTTACAGCCCTTATACTTGCTGTCATCTGTTCCATCCTCGGTCACACAAGGTGCAAATCGGGGGCCTTGCCGGTTTTCGACTATGGCCGCCTTGAAATGCTCTCTGCTTCATGCTCGCGGTACTGCATTAGATGCTGACATTCTCCATTCAGGATATAACTCATGATAGTATGACATTGGCCAGTCTGGTCAACTACGCAAGATTCTATGGCGACCTCGTCGCCACGCAGACGCTACCCATCGTTATGCTCAAATCATTAGATCTGCAGCGCATAGAAGGTAGAGTGAAGATGTTCGTCGAGCTGTTTCTCATCACTATCCTGGGCAAGGTGAAAAGCAAAGCGGGCAGGCGCTCAGATGAGACGCTAAACGAGATCTTTAAGAAGGCGCAAGAGGTTGACGGGCTAGCGCAGGGGTTGCAGTGGTTTATGAGGAAGGTGGTGGCGAAGACGGAGTTGGTGAGAGATGAGAAAGAGCAAAGGAAGGTGATGAAGAGAGCAGAGGCAGTCACTGATGTGCTTGGGCGTGAAGATGTGGGTTGAGACAGCAATGCCAGGCTTCTGCACATGCCCTCTTCAAAGCGCTATCATGGCCTATGCGCCGGCGTACCTTCAGATCTAGCATAGCTTTGCTGGCACGAGGCACGCGTGGGTACTGCGAGTATCTCTAAGCTTACATCTTGAAAAGCGTGCCGAACTTCCACCAAATGCGCACTCTCCTGTGGGCTTGGGCATGGGAATTTACTCACCACCGGTGTAGCGCATGCAAAGCGAGCTATACGACACGATAATAATAACTTGCCGCAGCTTTGATCTCAATGATCGCATTCATCGTCTGAGGTCAGCATGCGTAAATCTACATCGCATGCGTTATGACAGAATCTACGTCTGAGCGCTGGTCCAGACAGTCAGAGCACCAAGTGAATATATGATCCGCGATGGCTACCTTTTCACTTTTCGTATGCTCGCTGTCAGCCACCAGCAAACGCATACAGGACAAGCCATTCCCAGCGCAAACATCACCACCAACGCCAGCGTGACAACCACCAAACCCGGGCCTATCTTCCACCACTATTCGATGGCATCTGCTAAACAGCCCAACTTCGCTACCTCCAAGACCACAATCATGGCCACAACAACAACAACAATCACATCACCACAACCAACCATCACAACCACTCCAACCCCACTCTCCCAAACACCACTCCCCCGCACCACCATCCCCCTCACCGGCGCCGCCCACGCCTTCGCCCTCTCTCGCGGCACCCACCACACCTGGGTCGCCGACCTCATCCGCGCCCTCCCGCCCCGCAGCGCCGCCCTCAACACGTTCGTGCACGCCTACGTCCGCCTCGCCGTCCGCGGAATCACTTACGACAACTGGATCCGGCAGATCGGCAATAACGTCCGCAGGCTGCTGTGCACGCGCCGTGGCAGTGAAAAGGGGCTCAATAAGCGGGGTGTGGAGAAAGTGGCGTATTCGGCTGCGAAGTCTCTTGGGAAAGCGGACGTGGTAAGGGGGGTTTGGGCAGCGAGGACCAGGGAATGCAGGGAGGTGGAGGGGTTGGCGGTTAGGTTGGGGGCTGTGAGGCTGGGGGATGACATTGAGGGTCAGGGGGTGAATGTTAGGAGACGGAGGAGGTATCGGGTGGAGATGAGTTTGGATGAGCCGGAAGAGGAGGTCGAAAAGATGGAGGTGGAAGAGGTGGAGAAGGCTGATTCGGAGATGAGCGATGTGACGGATGAGGACGGCGATGAGGCGATGAGTGATGTGGCGGGTGAGAATGTCGTTGATGATGTGGCGGCTGGGCACGATGTGAAGCCAATGGAGGTTGATCAGTGCGTTGTGGAGTGAAGCTGGTCATTCTGGAGTGATGGGGCACGGCTTGAAGATGCCAAGTAAGTAGGCAACGAATCATCGAATACAGCGTTCGTCAAGGAAGCCGACGTATTGGCCACGAGCGTATGCGACTGTCATATTGTGGATATCTCAACGTATCAGATTCCTGCACCGTCAATTTTCATCGAGAAAGCCTTGCATCCTAAAGTACAGCTATGATGTGTACAAGCTCGCTCGTTATGGCCTAACTTTCAGTCGGCAAAATTTATAGTGAGGTGACGTTGACTTTCTCCTCGTGGTCCCCCCGTTCGGCTCAGGCTTGCTGGTCTTGCCCATAGCGTCTAAAGAGCTCCTGGGATGAGATGCAAAAGCATCGTCTCATCAGATAGGGCTTTCTTGGTGTCTTGCATACATGCACAGTCATCCATGCACCGCGACGACCAGGAGCAGACTGGTAATTGTCCTCGGCCCAAAGGACGCAGTGAAGTGAAGGCTGCGGAGGAGTAGCGAGCGCCAAGGCCCCGCTAGGATAACAAGCGGAATTACCCGTTCTAGAACTCTGTGATAGAGCTTCCCACTCCTCCGCGTCCTCTTCATTCAGACTTCTTACTTGTGTCTCTGCGTGCATCAGCAGTGACCTCGGGGATTCTATTTGTTCACGTGCATCTGTTGTGCCTTCATGCCGTTGGGTAGGGTGATGAGCAAGACGTTTCTACTGCTCCCTCACCCGCTGTCACTGCAACTGCCAAGATGAAAAAGAAATTCAAGAAGCAAGAAGAAACATGCATGTGAACGTGTTCATTAATTTCCAAGCATACCCTTCAGCAGTACAACAAGATCTCAGCACCAAGCGCAGACGATATGTTATGTCTTCCCCCTCTCTTCGCTTAACAACAAATCGCAAATCGTCGCTGTTCTCATCCTGCTCTCCTCCTTTCAGTGTAGCTCGCTACCTCACTCATTCGCTTCCATCTTCCTGTCCTCTTCTCTTCCTAGCGCGTGAAGCGCCGCGACGAAAGCCTCAGCAGCCGGCACCGCGCTAGATGGGTCGTCGTTCACTAAATCTCGGAGAGCCGTCTCTTTCGCGTGTCTGATAGCTTGGTCGAGCCTTTCAGGGTACTCTTGATTATCCTCATATGCCTGCAACATTGCGAAATAGGCACGGCGTTGCTTCATCGTGGCTCTGAGCGTTTCTTGGGTGGGGAATTTAATGCATGATTGCATGATCGTGATAAGCTCGACGATGAAGAGGTGGTTGTTCCGCGCTGCCGTGTGGACGATAACCACCATGAGGAGGGGGACTGAGTCGACAGTAAATCGGTTGGGACGTGTCCGGGTCGTTAGGCGCTTTCCCTCTGGCTGGGCTGCTGGCCGCGACGGCGACGGCGACGGCGTCGTGACAACTGGGATCGGTTGCGTCGGATTGACTCGTCCAAGGACGCTGGATGCGTCAAATGGAAATGGAGGTATCCACAACGGGAAGGTAGGTGTGTAGTTCCTGTGGAAGACGACAAGATACTGTACCCAGTGTTTGTACGTGTCAAAGTCGTACGACGCACGGCGAGCGAGCTCGCAGTCGCGAAGAGGTCTTGCTAGCTTGGTCTCCTGTACAGACATCGCTCGCGGTACGGGACGGAGAGTGGTATGGCGCTGTTATGTTTTTGTGCCGAATAAACAATTTTGATGGGGTAGTTGTTTGTCGTGACTTGTGGTGTTGATGTTGAAAAAGAACATTGAAGAGGGTGGGCGAACCTTTATATGACATGCGTTTGGTGGTGAATCATTACCTAATCGTCTGAGCACTGCTCGACAGTGTGCAGGAGCCTCACTCGGTGACGATAAAGCGATGTAATGAGTCGGATGAACCTAGCCGCGTCGACAGCTACGACCACGACCTGTGGATGTTATCTTCATATGGCACTTCAGGCCGCGCTTGGCCTTCTGACGCAGCTTGCGATAATCCACGCTCCAGACCAAGGCATTGATGCGCTGATGGCGCTCTCGTTCGAGATTTGTCAGAGCACCAGCATCGGTAAGATGACTGGTGCTTGTCAGAGCTCAAGCTGTCTTCAAGTACTTATGTCCTTACGCTTTGCACCATCTTCGACCTTCTTCCTCACAGCAGCGCTCCAGTGAACAAAGCACCAGGACTGAACAGACTACAACCACCAAATAAAATGACCAAGCAACCTTCTGAGCGAGTCACCAACCCCACGACCAACATGAAACTACTCAAGTCCACCAGCAGCAAGGACGCCGAACTTGGCCTCATGCACCCGGTGACAAGCGCAAATGAACATCTGCACGTCAACAACGTCTCGTATATGGAAGACCAATTCCAACTTGGCACCGCCGTTCGCCGTGCAGCCGCAGCCGACCACGACCTGATCGCGGAAACAATCACAGCGCTCCAGAGCGTCCCCGCGGATTGTGCGCAAGAAACCCTCCTCGAACTTCTCGAAGCATACAATGGGCACACACAAAGGGCCGCCGGTCTTAGAAGCTACGAGCATACTCTCACGCAACGCCACGCAGGCTACTGCCGCGCTCACCAAGTCTATTCGCGTGCGCTCCTCGTAGGTACAGCCACCTCTCTCATCACCTACTTACGCACAGGCAGCACGAATAGCACGAAGGATACAGACGAAGACCGCCTCAAGAATGCTGAGAACATGAGGAGGCTTACAGGGTTCGCGTGTCTACTACACCCGTCTGTGAGGCAGGTCCTACCACACTTCCTAGAAGAATTGGGGTGCGAGCCCGTGCCACAGAACGAGCTGCCATTGACCTGGCTTGAGTTGCTGGATATGCTGAGGGAGCTGTGTTCGTGCCACTGGAGGATGTGAAGGGTCTTGAGCAGATTGGGGAAAGGATACAGATTGGCGGCACGACTTGGGTCGAGGTGTTGGATCACTAGAGCGGTTAGCGGGTCGGCAGGCCAGCTGGAAGAAGCACGATCATTATGTGTCGACCAGAGCGTATGCCTGTCTGGCGAGTCTGGGCCGATAATGTTGAATGAGGATTCGAGTGTCCATATTCCATCAGTGCAGTTGCGCTGTGCTTGTTCGGACCTAGCGCAATTGGAGCTGAATTTCCGGTTTAGGATTCTCGTGATCACTTTTTCCCTCTGTTTATCCAACACAGGCCCGCGCTCTTCTTGGCACCCTCCTGCTTGACCTCCGGAACATGCAGAGCACCCGCTCATCGCCATTCATCTGACCCAGCCCAGATAGTCAATGCATTCCCTGGCCCTTGACGCGATGTCTTTGCTGCTATAAGTCGGCCACTCTGCAGACGTCAGTCTGGGCCGGACTGTGCTCAAGGTAGGCCAGTGATGTCAGCTGTGATGATTTGGCAGTGTCTTCACTGGATGGCTTTTTCGGCAATTGGCTGAACTCGGAGGAGGAGGATGATGTGATTGATCCATCTCTTGTACATGGTAAGATGCTTTAGGCAAGGTGCCTAGAAGGATCGAGCTCCCGTCTGGTGCGACGCCTCATGTATCTACATGGGTCTGCATCCATCGAACTCCTCCCGGAACACGGCTCTAGAACCATGAGATCTATTGATGGACTAGGCGTTGTCGCCAATAGTGCTCAATGGCTCCACTATTTGGTATGCGATGGATTGGACGAGAGCCACAAGTATGCGCCAAAGGCTGTCCAATCAAAGCCATACTGTTCACATCCAACTTTCACATTGCCCAGAATTTCAAACAGCGACACGCGATCTTTGTCACTTGTTCTTGCCAACATGCTGATCTTTGCCTGTCATACGAAGGCCGAGGAAATTTCTGCAATCACTAACATCATCTGACGCAGCCGTTGGGGTGAGAGGCCGCGAATGCAAACGTGCACGTGATAGGAGCTTGTGTTTGTACGGTAGCTTTCAATCAACCTCAGACAGAGACGACACTGATTTGCGCTCTTCCCAGCCAGCCCCGTAGTGTCGGTCTTTTGAAAGTCATTGAAAGATGGCATCACTCGGCTGGCGCAGGACTGGGTTGACGAAAGCTATCTGGCACCGAGCTGCATCGGTTAAAGCGTTCTCAAAAGCTCAACCGCCTGAACGGACGCCTTACTGGCGAGACATACCCAAGTGGCGTGATGTCTCTGAGCAAGACTTCATGTCTTATACTTGGCAGGTGAGTGGAGGAGAGACTCTGCTGCGACACTTCTGACGCTCATTTGTTGCAGACTAAGAACAGCGTACAAAATGTCGCACAGCTGTGCGGATTTCTTCGCGATGTTCTACCAGAGAATATCCGCGCACCCTCACCCAGCACACAGCAACCATGTTTGTCCAGCGCGATCGAATTGATGTGCACTGCCTCCGACTTTATCGAAGACGTCCGAGCGGGGATCGCTCAAGCACCTATGACCATCCGTCTGACGCCTCATTTGCTGAGTTGTGTCGACTGGTCTGATCCGTATCAAGATCCAATACGACGACAGTTCATCGCTTTAGGGACCACAACGCAACCTGATCACCCAAATCTCAGCTTTGACTCTTTACATGAGAGTGAAGACTCACCAGTCAAGGGTCTAGTACATCGCTACCCCGACAAGGTACTCTTCCTTGGTATGTCTCGCGCGCATAGCAATCCCACTGAGAGGACAAAGAAGCGCTGACGATGAACAGCGACGTCTGTATGCCCTGTATATTGTCGCTTCTGTACTAGATCCTACTCTGTCGGAGCTGAGACTGAGGCAGCGTCTAAAGCCCGCTTCCTCCCTATCGTGAAAAAATGGGGACTAATGTTTGACTACATTGACCGGACACCGCAGATCCACGATGTTGTTGTCTCCGGTGGCGACACATTGACATTGGACCCCAAGCAGATCACTTTCATAGGCGATCGTCTACTCTCCATTCCGCACGTAAGGCGAATTAGATTTGCCAGCAAGGGCGTTGCCGTTTGTCCAAGCCGCATCGTTGATCCCAAAGACAGCTGGGCAGACGCCCTCATACGGTTGTCTCGAGACGCCCGAAAGGTGGGCAAAACGGTCGCGTTGCACACGCATTTCAACCACGTGCGCGAAATAACTTGGATAACCCGTTTAGCGGCGGACAAGCTGTTTCAAGAAGGCCTGACAGTACGAAACCAGACGGTCATGCTGAATGGTGTGAACAATGATTTCGACACCATGTTCGAGCTTATCGAGGTGCTGGCGGACATGAATATTCAACCTGTAAGTCGCATGTTGTTTTGCTCGACGTCACTGGCCGATGCTTATTTGTGTAGTACTATGTATATCAAGGCGACATGGTACGTGGCTTAGAAGACCTTCGCACGCCCTTACATGAGATCTTGAGCCTCGAGAGCCACATCAGAGGGAAGATCGCAGGCTTTATGACGCCTTCATTCGTCGTAGATTTGCCGAAAGGCGGTGGTAAGCGACTGGCGTGTTCCTATAAGAGCTACGATCGAAAGTCTGGCGTAGCAACTTATGAGGCTCCTGGTGTTAAGGCTGATCGGTTGTTCCACTACTATGATCCCACCTGGTCACTAAGCGAGACTGGCTAGAACGCGAGTTTCGCTTGAGGGCCGACTCGTTTCTTGGCTATTACAGAGCCATCCTTAAGTCTAGGCGTCGTTTGCCTCAGACTATCAAGCCAAGCCAAACATTGACTCATTAACTTTCCACTCTATATGCTTGGTAATGCAAATAACGGCGTTCCCGAAGGTCATCTAAAGATTTTCAGACCTCAATGACAGACTAGAGAAACAGAAACTTTCTAAACACCGTGCACGCCAACAAGCAGGACCAGGGGTGTCGGAACATACCGCGGAGAATATATGCCACGGATTAACAACGATTTCATGGGGCCGCGATGTAATGGACCTGTGGCAAACATTCCGAGATGCGCATGACTCTTCACTTGGCAGCCAGTACTGCTTCGCACTCCTTACTTCAGCCGAAGTCGGCGTTCAGCAAAAGCAGGATGCTCATCAACTCCGCAAGGATCATTTTCTGCGCCCGCGCAGGAGTCAGTCGATTGCGGAAGCTGCCATTAGGACATTTTCAGGTCCGTTCGAATGTACGCATGGTAGCCGAGAGGATGTGAGGGAGAAGTCCATGACAGTGCAAGGCAGAATACTTCCAGAATCCCTCCGCAATGTCGATGACCTTTGGCGGGCGTAGTGTATCTTGCAGGGTGTCCTCCAAATCTCTATCAATCTGAAGATTTCTGAATATACTCCGCCTCGGTGGGAGCTGGGAATAGGCGTCTCATGATTTCCACTGCCATGTCAATGAATGCCGACAACGAGAATAGCAAGACCTTAAAGCTCATCTCGACCAATAGTGTGATATCTCCACCTCAAGCTCCTGAACAAGGTCGAAGACTGTCAGATGTATCGAGCAACTTGTTTGAGAAAGAAGTCGAGAGACTTCCCATCAAGGAAGCCGTAGTCTCGACGGAAGACACATCACTACCGGCAATCGACCGTGGGTGGAATGCCTGGGGTGTCATCATCGCATGCTTTATCTATGAGGGTTTACAATGGGGTGAGCTGCTCTTGTTGTTACGTATCGCACATTACTGACCACAGCAGGATTTCCGCTCTCCTTCGGCATCTTCCAAAACTACTACATCTCCCACAATGTCTTCCCGGACGCCAACCACATTCCCATCATCGGGGTCCTTTCAACAAGCGTTCTTTACCTTGGCTCTCCGCTCATGAGCATTATCGTCGAATGTTTACCCAATCTTCGGGTTCGCCTCATCTGGTTCGGGTGGACTCTTCAAATCATCGCACTCGTCGCGGCAAGCTTCTGCGACACGGTGCCGGGCCTGATCGTTACGCAAGGCCTCCTCTACAGCATCGGCGACCTCATAGTCTACATGCCCATGATGAGCCTCATCAATGAATGGTTCAGCGCCAAGCGCGGTCTCGCATACGGCATCGTCGACGCCTCTACTGGCGTCACTGGTGTGGGCTTCCCGTTTGTGCTTGAAGCACTGCTAAAGCACTACGGGCCGAAGACGACACTGCGCGCTTTTGCTGTCTTCTTCACCGTGTTCACAGCGCCTGTTTTGCCACTTCTCAAAACGCGGCTTCCACCGCAGCCGTCGCAAGGCTTCACGAAAGACCATTACATCGCCCTCTTTGAACAACCGCTCTTCCACGTTTACAGCCTCAGCAATGTCTTCCAAGGCCTTGCTTTCTTCTTCCCGGCGTTGTTCCTGCCGACATATGCCGAGGCGCTCGGACTCAGCAGGACAATGGGTGCGCTGCTTATTGCGCTGTTATCGGTGTCGCAGACAGCAGGGCAAGTCACCTTTGGCTACCTCTCTGATGGCCGACGAGTACATCTCCACACTCTCATGTTCGCGTCCTCATTGATCGCTGGTGCGGCAACATTGACGCTGTGGGGCTGTGCGAAGTCTCTAGGTCCTCTAGTAGTGTATGCTCTCGTGTACGGCTTTTCTGCGTCGGGGTTTGTGGTGTTGTTTGCGAGGATGGGCACGACTTTGACTACAAATCCGAAAGCCGAGTTGGCTTCGTACGCGCTGTTCTCAGCGCAGAAAGGACTGGGCAATATCTTGGAGGGGCCGTTGAGTGGGCTGCTGTGGCGGCAGGGATACTTCGAGAGAGGGAGGTACGGGCTTGGCGGGTTCGCGGGTATTGTAGGGTTTACAGGCGCGTGTATGGTTGTTAGTGCGCTCATGATGATGGTTTATCATCTCGGTGCTGCGTGGAGGAGCAAAAGGCGTGCACCTTCTTAGGGAGCAGAGGCCTTCTCTTACTTCCGCTTCAGGCCTCTGCATGCCGCAGGAGAGGAAAACGGCGAGTTACACTCTGTAATACAACTAATGAATGCCTTGATAAGCTGAGACGTAAAGATGCCATTGTTACATGATAGTTCCCTCTGCCTAGTGTAATCGCCGCACCTCGCTTCAGATCCGTCAGCACGAGCACTTTGCACTCTTTCGTCAATTTCATCAACGCCATACACAACATGATCATTTAGAGACCAAGCCACCCACCTCATCTTCTGGACAGGCGCTGACCCAACCACAGCCCCGACAGCACACCCCGTAGGTAGCTAGAAACGATGCATGCGCGATCGTCGCTGGCATCCCCGCTTATGCGCCATCTTATTCGCATTCTGTGCGGTCTTATTCGCATTCTGTGCAGTCTTATTCGCATTCTGCGCGCTCTTGTTCGCATTCTGCGCGGTCCCACTCGCACTCTGCGCAGGCTTATTCGCATTCTGCGCAGTCCCTTTCGTACTCTGCGCAGGAGTGGTACTGTTGCTGAACTTTGGCGCTCCACCGCTCCCTGTACCATCAGTACCACCACTCCCATCTTTTGGCTTCCCGTCTCCATCACACACCACCGGTTTAACCGGCGGTCCCGCCCCCGTCACGGGATTACATCCCGGCAGCTTCTCCATCGCGCCCTCCAACTTCTCGCCACTCGGATTATACGGCGGGATTTTACAGTTCGCCGCCGTCGCCTGATCAAAGAGCTCCTCCGTCGACAAGCCAGGACACGTGGACATGTCGCTGCGGTTGTCGCAGGTGTCGATGAGTTTTTGTAAGGTGGCGGGGTCCCAGCCGGAGACGAAGTCGCCGTGGAAGGAGTACCCCGTGCTGTCGCCGTTGGCGAGGACAAAGGGTTGAGTGGGGCCGCCGGCGGTCCAGGAGGAGGAGAACAGGGGCGTTTGGTAGTAGACTTCGTAGATTAGGTGGGGAACGTGGCTGGGGGTGTTAGTGGGGATAGTCCTGTGGAGAGCGGGGGTGGGAGCGAGGGTGAGGTCGCTGAGGACTCACTCCCAGCCTTCGGGGCAGCGGCCGTTTGTGGGCCAGTCTGTGTTGTTTTTGTAGTTGTCGAGGCCGGCCTCTGTTCTTTCGTCAGCAAGGCTGTGTGATCGCAATTTTTGTCGACAGTAGCAGACGAGTAGACTCACCTTTGTTGAAGCAGCTGGGAAAGCGCACGTTGACTCGCAACGGCGCACCCTGCATGTCGCAGTACTGGCTGGGAAATCCAGCTCCGGAGTCACCACGGTTCGGCTGTGCAATGCCCACGCCATGCATGCCATCTGAGTCTTTTGGCCAACGTGAGTCCGGTGATCCGTTCGGCAATGGGCAGGTGATCTCAATCGGATTGATCGCGCCTTGTGCGTGGTCTGTAACCGGCAGTGGACCACCAGCTGGAGGGCTTCGTAATGATGGGTTCCCTGACACCATACGAAAGCCTGGCGTGAACGGCACCACCTTTTCTTGCTCGTCTTCGAAGCGATAGTAGATGATCATGTGGTCGACGGGCACTGAGTAGAACGTGCCGTTCTGCGGTGATTTGAAGAATAGCGCTGGTGTCCAGTAGTTTGAGAGGTCGCCTTTAATAAGCGTATTGCCACAGCTAGAGTTCAGGAGCTGAGTGTTGTCCATGCTGATATCGAAGTTGTCCCCGCCATAGATGGTATGAACGTGCCCGCTCTCTTCGCCAGGAGATATGATTGGGTCCATACGGCCATATGTAAGGCCAGTGCCGGCAAGGATGTTGGTGGTCTGCTTGAAGGCAGAGATTCTCAAGAGAAGACATGCTGTGAGTAAGAAGTGAACGAGGGGCATCTCGCCGGCGAGACTGGAGGAAAGGAGCGTGAGAAGTGAAGGACTTGGCTGAATGAGTAAACTGAACAATTGGCAGACCTGATGCAGGGTAGCAATGGACGATGAAGCACAATGAAGCGAAAACGACAGGAATACAGTCTCAGTGTTAGACACGTTTTGCGACTACGCATGCACTCCACCTTATCATGGCCACGATGCTGGAGCCACATGGCATATCAACGGCTCGTCTAATCTCCCCTGCGGCAAGAAAGGTGATCAAGCCATAACACCTGAACGGCGATATTATCTCGTTGCGGACCTGTCTGGGTGGAGTGGCCATTGGACCGACTTGTCAAGACCATCATACGTAAGTAAACATGAAACGCGAGGTAGCGCGAGGTTCGAGATGCGCCGCATGGTTGACTGTTAGAGCCGATGAAACAGGGCCTGGGCGACACTCGATGTTACGGAGTTGCCAGACTTCAATGCAATCTTTCCATCTTGCCACACGTTAGAAGAGCGTTCTGGATTTGGGTGTGATGCTTTTGCTAAGCTTGACCCTCATATCTCTTCGATGCTTGGTGGAAGTGCTCGGAGATGATATTGTGCTAATCTTTCTGCTATCGACCGCCACCAGGCGCAGCGTCTGATGGCAACAGGATTCTCATAGCAAATACCAAAAGGCTGCTACCGGGGATAAGCACAGATACCCTCGACCACGGTTTTTAGTTTCGTGCAGCGCTGGGCGCGGCTCGACTCTTGCGAAGGTTCTGATTGGTGATAAACAAATACATGCCAGATCCGTTGCGCGTACGTACCATATGACAGGATTTCATTGCTTTGGATCATACCATGCTGCTATTGATGGAAAAAAGTCGCAATTCGGTCATTTGAATCAGCTTTGATCCCTGCTCGTGCGGCACCATCCAGAGCAATACTCAATGGAGGTCCGCCGACCCAACCTATCCCGTAAGAGAAATGACCGGCTTCGAAATCTCCGCAAAACGTTGTGTACAAGCGCGTGCGGCAATTCCATCCCATAATCGCAACCTGCTCTAGCTGGTGACCAGACTCTGTTTGAAGAGGTGTCGAGGAGTGGAGGAGTGGGAAAGCAGAAACAAGACCGTCGAGAGGGAGGAGGCTCGACCACGCTAAACTCCATGCATCTGACACTCGTACGAGGCTTGGCGTACACGCATATCGGCCGAACAGCACGTGACAGTAAGGACACGGTGCCAAGAAATCCAGCCTCATATAACACTCGCACTTCAGAGATGGATGTACGAATACGCGGCTCGTCACTACTTACGAGCTGTTCACTGCGATCCGTCTATAGTAGAACAGAAGGGTCTATCGCCGAGGGTTCGACTGCGGAACGCGACATCTCCGTCAAAGCTCCAATTCCGTCTCTAACGACACAGGCTCCTGGCACCTCAGGCCGCGGATGGGTCATTCTGCATTCAAGCACATATATCGAAGCCGGTCGCAGATGCGCGGGCTGCACCCGCCGGCTGGACTCGTCTTTGCTCTGCCAAGAGTGTCCAAGAACAGCTCGAACTTTCTGGACCGGTCTTGCTGTGCCCCCCGTTTGCCTCGTCGCCTGCAGGCTGCTGGGGTCTTCGAGTATTGCATGCACGATGAGGTTGCAGTCACGCAAATCGAAAAGGCTCCGGTAGATCGAACCCACAATTACTCATGCGAGACGGACATTCTCAGCATGTCGGCTCATCCTCACTGTCACATTTTAACTCCATGTCGACTGTTTCGATTAATCTGACTGGTATGCGTCAGCGATCGCCAGGAATATATCAATCTTCCAACTCATTCTTCTGCCCATTTGGCAATCTCACTCATTCGCCATTCACCAGCCAGCGGCATCAACCTACAGGAAATGCCGAATTACCAAAGCGCAAAGGAGCGCAAGTCCGCCAGCGAAGAGGACCTGATGAAAACCGGGTTCTACGAACGCGTTAGTCAGCATTGCACACAACGAGACATCGCGAATGAAGTCTACAAAAGACTGTGCTCACTCACTTGTGATCGGTCTGCCAGCCTCACGGACACTGAACGGCTGTACGGAAAGCTTTATCGCCTCTTCAATGCCAACCAGCGGTCTGTACCCCAGTTGATTCTGCGCCTTCGCCTGGCTGAACGTCTGGGTCATGACGCTAAAGCTAAGGCTCCGCCGATTTATCTCCGAGCGTCGTCTCCCTAAGCTGACGGTCCAAGTGAGGTACTCTAAAACAAACCCAATGATATACACCGCGCTGCGGGGCAAACTCGTGATGTTGTTTTCATCCACGGGATGGCCGCACGCAGCGGCGACCGAGCGCGCGAACGTCCAAAACAGGCGCGGATCGTCGTTCGTGATGAAGAAGGCCTCACCCTCGACACGGGCGTCGTGCGGCGCGGGCTGCGGCGATTCCCCGGCCTGCAGGAGCCTGCGGGCGGCCAGCCAGTGCGCGTAGGCGACGTTGCCGACGTAGGTCCAGTCGTTCAGGTTCTTGTTGTCGCCGATTTGCGTGTTCAGGGCGCCTTTTGCCGCGCGCTCCGTGAGGGAGCTCACGATGTGATAGTCGTCCGGGCCGAAGATGGACGTGACGCGCAGTGCGGTGGTCAGCATTGGCTGCGGTCCCGTGCGGTTCGCCCGCAGTACGTCTGTTTCGGCCACGGCTTTGCTGTGCCAGTACGGTTCTTGCTGCTCGGGCGCGTAGAGGACCGGTGCTGATTCGTCGGCCATTTTTAGGTCGCTGAAGCCATCGTGGACTACAGAGACACTGGAGGTGTATACGTAGGCTTTGACCGAGCCTGCTTGTTGGCATGCCTCGATTAGGTTGCGCGTGCCCTCGATGTTGGCCTTCTGGTAAATCGAGGGTCGATGTATGAAAGGCCGCGGGGATGCCGTGTGGATCACGACGCGGGGTCGCGACTCCGTCAAGACCTGCTTGACGGCTTGCTTGTTCGCAATGTCTGCAGCGTGGTATTTGACATTGGGCTGCTTAACAAAGGCTCGTGGCTGATGGAGGCTTAGCGACTCAGTACGGGCAGTGGGCTCATGTTCGAGGAGATACGAGATTACGTGTCGTCCTACAAAGCCTCCACCGCCAACGACGAGGACGCTTCCAAAATCAGGAACCTTTGTTTCCGACATTGCTTTGGACTTATTTTCTTTTAGTTAAAGACGGAAAGCCCAGCAAAGCTAGGAATGTTTAATACGGATACAAAGGGGGTCACAATCTCTGCTGTAAGTGCTGCAGCCTTTGGATAGTGTTATACGCTCAGTCCAGTCCAAGCGCCGGAGCCAACGGCGGATCTCTTGGGGGGCCGCATTGTATTCCGTAATCCTAGGCAAAGGACCAAAGACGCGTATCGGAGCAGTACTAGCGTGGACCCTCCGTACAAGGAAAGGAGAAGACAAGGGATGGGGGAGATTGTGCACCAAGTGCGGAATCTCATCGCTTGGGGAAAGGCGGATGTCTGTCTCGCCGACTTACTGTGCCGCGCGGGTGGCTGTCCCAGCCCACACTCAAGATACATCATGTTTTAGAGCTTTGTGTTCTTGGGGGACGAAACATTAGCATAAACATCGTTTTTGAGCCCTCTAATGCGCGCATCTCTTGAGCTAGAATCGAATGATCTTGGCCTGCCAAAACGCGCATCATGGGTAGAATGCTCTTCTTGCCCTCAAATACTCACGATCCTAGAGAAGCACCCTAACCCCAGGGTACGCATAGTCACTCGGTCTGTCACGGCATAGTAGCGCCACTGCTCGATCCGCCTTCCTGGATTACGCTGAGGGCAGACAAGGCCAGTCGCGTGCTTTGATAAGCGTTCCGTCGGAATACGCGAGCGCTCTGCGGCGGCACGATACCCATTTCCCTTTCTAGCCAGCAATGCTCCAGCATCGTCAAAACCTAGATAGTAATCATCTTTGTCAGTACGCTTTGGGTGACCTCGACGTTCCGAAATTCGCTCCTCGTCAACGGAATGCTGTCTTCCTGGCGCTCCGCAATAGTTTCTCCCATTTCCAGTCGAGCTCGCACATCGCCAGCCCAGTCCGCAGGGACAGGCACACCGTACGACGGCTCGTATGGAAGGGCATTGGGAGGCGGGTCGTTCGCCAGACTCCATGACAATGATCAGGGGACTGGGACTGGCACACGCAATCATCCGGACCCCAACTCCCATGGCGGCATTGGCAAGACTGTTGAGCTACACCAATATGACCAGCGGGTCTGAAGAGGGTGTGTGTACGTTTCGTAGATGCAAAAAGAGGGCCGCTTCCCGCACCGCAGAATTAGGATGGGCGAAGGATGCCGTCTTAGTGCAGAGAGCAATGATAGACCCTATGTGCCATCAATGAAATAGGTGAGTACGGTGTCGTCGCATCTTCGATAGGTATTACCAAGAGGGTAGTGATTCAGGCAGCACGTGTGATGGCTGTTGTTGAGGAGGTGTTCGCTACCTGTGCGTTCGTGTCTGTACATTGCCTCATACTTGTAATCTCATGGCTGGGCATCGCTTCTTGATTCTTCTCTGAGGCCGCGCACATAGCTGTATCTTGCGCTTATGTTACAGCTTTGAGGGGACCCAGTCAGGCTTCTGTTTCTACGAGTCAAATATTAGCATAGCTGTCACCTGGTGTATCAACCGCATTCACTTACCGTCGCAAACGCCTTAAGCCCAATCTTGATATTGTCACCCCTCCGTAACGCGTCCCCAAACCTTCCGTCCGTCCTTTGAGTCGCCAGCTCCACATCTCCAGTCTTCAGACTCTCCCTAAGCCCGTGTCTCGTCACAATAATCGCGTCCGGGCTCTGAGAAGCCACTTTGCTCGCCAACTCCACTGCCTCTTGCACGCAGCTCTCCGGCGTCTTGGAGACTCTGTTCGCGACGTGATATTTTTCCGCCTCTTGCGCCGTGAGCACACGGCCGGCCATGGCGATCTCAGATGCTACTGTAAGACCGACGACACGCACGAGACGGGAAAGCCCGCCAGCTGCGGCGTAGAGGCCTCGTTGCGCTTCGGGAAGGGCAAAGCGCGCGTTCGGGGATGCGATGATCATGTCGCTGCAAGAGACGTGTCAGCTCGACCATTCGCGCACCGCATGAGCCAGATCTCATGTCATGTCATCCCTAAGATATACTCACCACCCCAAAGCGATCTCAAACCCGCCACCCATAGCAAACCCATTCACAGCCGCGACAATCGCCTTCTTGCCCTCCCTCCTGCTCACACCCATGAAGCCCGATCTCGGGTGTGTCAAAAGCCGCTCATCCATTTTCTCTCCTCGCGCCAGCTTCATCTGAATCTCATTCTGCTCGATCAGGTCCTGGCCAGCACAGAAAGCGCGGTCGCCGGCTCCGGTGATGACGCATGCGCGCAGGTTTGGTTCCGCCTCGAACCAGGTGAGCAAGCGGTCGGCTTCCCAGTGAGAAGCGTAGGGGAGGGAGTTGAGGCCTTTTGGGCGGTTGATTGTGACGAGGAGGACGTGAGGCGCTGGATAGGAGAGAAGGTAGGACGGTGTGGGTGGAGGCTGCGTTGAGAGCTGTGGTGTGGACATGGTGGGGTCGTCGATGGTCGCGGTGAGGTCGTCAGTAGACGTGCAGTCTTCAGAGCCGGAATGAAACAGGCAGCTGCGCACTCTCAAAAACGTGGCGAAGATATTGAAACAAGCTCTCGGAGCGCGTATGCAAGTGCAAATCTTTCTGCAGTGAACAGGCGTGAGATGACAGCTCCTACCGAACACCTCGGCCCAGACGCAGCACCAGGCGCACGGGCCTCCTGCCCTTTCGTTTCGTTTCACGACGTTCCTTCTGTGGAATGCAGTCTTGGCTATCATGACGGTGTTGTACTAGGGCTATCACCTTCCAGATAGCGTAGGCTCGAAAACTGGAAGATCTAGCGCCGCCACCCGGAAGAAGCAGCATTATCCAGTTCGCCATCGCGACGTTCTCCTCTCGTGAAGGGGGAGGTAGCAAGAACAAGCAAGCGGAGACGGTGGACCGAAAGATCATGTTGAATGCCTCGTTGTACATGCCAGTGTATGGAGCAGCGGATATGAATAATGTAACCACTTGTGATGCGCGCATGCTGTCGAGGAGGCGAACATCAATTCACAACGCTCAGCCCAAAGTGACATGTTACGATCCGTCCTACGACCTTGGGCTTGCTGCCGCTGACTCTCTGCTTTCTCGCCTTTCTGGCAAGCGTAGCTTTGCATGGCGTTGTCCTTCGTTGCAGCCAACCCCATGATCACATCCCAACGCATGTGCTGAATGTCTTGACTCTGATCCTGATTTTTGCTCCTAGATAGCTGCACCGGTCGGGTTGTTCTCCGTTTCATCACAGCGTATTTCCTACAAGTCCTGTTGTATATGAAGGCAGAAAGACGGTTGCAAATTTCTCGTGGTGAGAGAAAAAAAGGTCCAGCTAGGTGAAGTCTTTGGGTTCAGCAGGAGGACGATTGGCGTCTAGGGAAAGCCCAGATCTTGTAGATGCATTCGAGTGCAATGATGTCGGGTGCAATAATGCGTGCGACGGTGCCGGGTCTGATGATGCCGAGTTCGATTCGGCAGTATCCTGGGAACGCATAGCTACTGGACCTGAGTGCCATACCGATTTTGGTTTGGTAGTATCGATTTTGTATCTGTCTTGCTTCCTCGGGCTTTTTCGGTAGAACGGGGAGTGTTCCTTGAGTTGGACGTTGACGTCGTATTTCGTCCCATCCGTCTCGATGGTCCTGAGTGGCTGTCAGTCAATTGCTTGGGCAGCCGGAAAAGGGGAGCCTCTTGGATTGACGCGTACTTGACGATCATATGGCAGTACTCTTTTCGCATGTTGTCGTCAAAGTGTTCTTGTTCATGCAGGTGTTTCACAAACGTCCGGAACTGCTCCTGGTCTGCTTGCTCGCTGCGGTAAATGGGGAAACCAATACCTTCATCGCTCTTCTTGCGCACACGGAACCTGTGGAAGAATGTTTCCTTGTCGATGGGGTATCCCTCTCTAGGATGATGATCTTCTTTGAGTTCAAGCTCTGAAGTTGCCATGGTACACGCAGCACCTAGCCAGGGCGATTGAGTTGAGGTAGTTCGTATAACTTAGTCGGTAGGAAAGACGGCGTAAGCTTCTCCCGCTACGTTCAAGACGCTGCAAGAATAGGCGATTCTAGAAGAAGAGGAGATCTAAGGACGCGCGATTTCAATACAACGATGAGGTTCCGAACGTAGAAGAAGCTACGAGGGTCTATTTATCGCAAGAAACTAAGGAGCTACAAGTTTATATACAACTGGCAACTTGCTTATGTGTTTCTGTTAGAAGCGAACCAAGGAACATGGACGATCCAGCAGGATTCCTCACTCGGGGAAATGTCTCATTGTTAGGCCACGGTGTGTCTTATAATCCTTTAGCATTATGCCTGCCTCTAATCCTCGTGAAGATGGAAGCCAGATCCACGGTCTTAGTGTTTGAGATGCCCTACCTGTAGCCCAACCTCCCGGCTTAATCGGTGTGAACACATCAGATCGCACGGACGCTTGGATCCTTGGGTTTTCGGGGAATGTACATACAACTCGAAGCGACACAAGCTTCGAACGGACTTGCTTCACACCTGACAGCCGTATGATCTGGGATTTCCAGAGCACCTCTCAGGAGGACAAGTGTGTGTAAGAGATTAACTTCGCGGAGGCGGCCCGCGATAAGTTTAACATCCGTTGATCGCGATGACAGCACGAAGAGGAGGCAGGGGGAAGATATTCGAGCCATCTTTGGCCCCCGTCGCGCGTGTTGAAGTTTGTTAACAGAGCCAAAGGAAAGTGGTTAAGGAGAATCCACCAGGACTCTTACACTTAGTCACGTGCCTTGCCAAGCTTGTTTGAGATGACAGTTCCACCCGAGCACCTCGGCCCAGAAGAGCATCTGACGCACGGTCCATATTCCCTTTTGGGCGTCCCTGAGTGACTTCACCCTGGCTCTACATGCATTCCACTCCGACAGCGTCCTTGCACAATATTCTCATCCTCCGATATATCCCCATTGTCGACATCAGCACAACCCCTGCTTGAAATGCACTAGCCTGGCGCTTTGAGATATCTGCGCATCCAAGTCTCTGTCACTTTCGAGACCAGTTTCATTTGTCTCATGTAAGGGAAAAACTGTAATACTGTCAGAATCCATCTTGTCGTAAAAGGTAGAATCAGCCACCATGACGCCCATCAACCTCCCCAACACAAAACACGTCCTCCTCAGTATCCCCGCCGAGCACGTCCTCCTCGTCACTATCAACAGACCCCACGCCATGAACGCGCTCACGGTAGACGCATGCTGGGAGATGGACGAGATCTGGCATTTCTACGACAACTGCCCGGAGCTGTACGTCCCTCATTCCTCCCCTCCCCTCCTTCCCTCCTAACGAAAGGCCCCACAGCCGTGTTGCGATCCTCACCGGCGCCTCCGACCGCGCCTTCTCCGCCGGCATGGACCTCAGAGAGCGCACCGCCCTCCAGTCCACCCTCTCCCGCACCGATCTCAACCGGCACCACCGCTACCCGCCAAACGGGTACGGCGGGATGACGCGGCGCGTCGGGCTGAAACCCATCATCGCCGCTGTGAACGGGCACGCGCACGGCGGCGGGTTCGAGCTGGCGCTGAACGCGGATCTGACGATCGCAGCTAGTAATGCCACGTTCAGGTTGCCGGATGTGATGAGAGGGACTGCGGCGATGCAGGGCGCGTTTCCGCGGTTGGTGAGGGTGGTGGGGATGCAGCGGGCTTCGTTGATTGCGCTGGCTGGGCATGAGGTCAGCGCGGGGGAGGCGGTGGAGTGGGGATTGGCGGTGAAGATGGTGGATGGGCCTGGAAGTCAGGAGGTTGTGCAGGAGGCCGTGAAGATGGCGGGTTTGATTGCGGGGTTCAGTCCGGATAGTGTGGTGGTGAGTAGGCAGGGGTTAAGGGAGGCGTGGGATGAGGGGAGTGTGGAGAGGAGTTTTCAGAAGACTGAGCAGAGGTGGGGAGAGTGGTTGATGGGCGGTGAAAATGCACGGGAGGGAATGGTGGCATTTGCAGAGAAGAGGCCGCCACGGTGGAAAACGAGTAAACTCTGATTAGTAAGTCGCAGTTCTGGAGCGGAGCACGAACGTGTAATTAGCATGGCAAAGAGCATTGGATCTTGGACATGTCGGCTGAAACGCACAAGGTCACGGAAGGGCATGAATGTCTTATCGCACTGTGTTTGCTCGCATTATTCATACCCAGTTTAAACGTATGGCCTCCGGAAGGAACTATTGGTGCAAACGCAAACGCTATGCCGGAAATGTTGTGCCTTGAAAGATTGATGTCGTTATGCCATGTCCCCCTGCGATCCCCGTGCCCAAGACGCCGTCGCTATGTTCACGCGTCTGCTGTAATTGCGCTTCTCCAGATCCATGCTACACGGAGCCCATGTCGTAGGAACTGCATCGGCACATCTGTGAGATATACGCAGCGTTTAAACCAGCTCATCCGCGTTGTCGGCGATCTTCTGTGCCGCACCTAAGATCGCGAGCTTCGTGACTTGGTTTTGAGCGGCTTTATGCCACTCTACGTCGTGCGGCTCAGGTGACTGCCAGGATGCCCTCGCAGTGGCGGCTTGCGCTTCTACAACAGTTTTAAGTGGCTCTTCCATTTCGTACTCAGAATCATCCTCACCATCGGTAATGCTTTGCCGACTAAATTCATCAATATGTTCGAGATTAAAAATCGAGCTGCTATCTGAGCCGTGATTCGATGTGCTCGCTTGGTCCGGAGATCCTTCATCTAGTAATATGGGATCTTCTTGGGAGCCGCGGCCGTATTCGATTTTCGTGCTGGTTCCCTTTCTTGCCAATGTAAAGCGACCTAAACTATCGCGAATAAATGACTGCTCGGAAACGCTTGACATCGAGCTTCCATCCTTATTAGTGCCGTGAAGAAAACTGTGGGCGACTCGTGAGGTCATACTTTGGGGGCTTCGGCTGTTATAGCCATGGCGCTCATCATCAATGCCGACAGACGGTGAGTGAGAGTGATCAGAGCGATCAGACCGCGGATATCGGTCGTGAGCCAGGCTTGGAGGGCCAGGCAGGACCGCATGGCTTCCGCCCGCTGAGGGAGGATTAGCAACCGGGCTTTCGCTGGTGCCACGCTCTGAGCGCTGGCCATTGCAAGGGAGTGCACCGATACTGGCGGAATAACCTTGCTGAGAGACGATTGATTGAGTCTCCTCACTAAACCAGGCCTCGCGGATACTCAAACCCATCGCAACGCTTGCTTTTCGATCAACCCCATTGCCGACGACCAACCACTGTTGATGCGGTGTCCCAATAAGGACTTCTGAGTCTGGAATAGATTGCGCTCGACGAGCTTCCATGATTGTAAGGACTCTTGGCTGGTCAAAATGCAGGCCATTACCCATTCTTGAATCGTCCAAAGTAATCGTTGTGCGAATCGTTGGGAGCAGGCTATGAGGCGCTAACCGCTTGTAAGCCTTCGAACCGTCAGCATGCCATTCTTTGTGCCGGGTCCCTTCAAAGAGATCAACGAGTGCCTGAGGCATCAGTCCAGCCTTTACCGTGGAGACCCAGCTCGATTCGAGAGGGAAGCGCGGAATCATCTCTGGTACTAGCGCTTTCTCATAGGTTTCTCGAGAGATCATTCGATGATCCGGAAAGGGTACGTTGGTTCGCACAAGGCCTCTGTTAATGTTCGGCAAATCTATAATCGCGTCCGCGGCAGTTACTTGATTGAAAGGACATGCTCGCTTTTCTCGCATTCCAAAACGGATGCCACTCAATGTCTTGCCGATCGAACGACCTCTAAAGTTCGTCGAACATGCGTGTGTCTGTACGGGAGGCTTCGCCGGCTGCAGCCCAGGTGCTGCAATATTGATAAAAAGGCGGCTCCGGCTTTGCGGGCTACCGTAGGATGGGGCGTCACAGAGCGACGTCTTCGTTTGGTACCCGAGACCGACCAGGCAAGCAACGACTTGACAATAGACGTTCTCCGTCTTTGTCTTACCAAGGCCTTTGCACATGTCGTACACGTTCTCGAGAACACCATATAATGGCAGATAGATGTTGATGTAAGCCAGCACCGATGCCACGAGAGACGCATAGCCCAAGGCTTTGTCGCTATTCTTGTCATGCGTTGCCAGAGAGAAGGCTTTGCAAGGACTGCCGGCACACAAGAATAGGACTTGACCGATTTTTGCAATCTTCAGCGACCTAGAGTCGGCGCAAGCCTTGGCAAGAAAGTCGTTCACTGATCCAAGCCACAGCTGTGTTTCTGCATCGCGCAAGTTTGCCTTGTAAGTATGCATGGGACCTTTATCGATCTCGACAGCCCATCTAGTCCGGACAGCGCCTCCTTCCTCCAGGCCCCTATCAAATGATCCGCCACCGGAAAACAGGCTGAGACCATCGAGGCGCTTTCCGCATACAGAGTTCGGGTCGAAGCCTTCAGTGAAGCGCGCAGCTTCTGTAAGTTCGACAGCGTCTACGCGCTGCCATCGGGCCTCTGCAACAAGTGTACCCGTAAGGACCCAGCAATCGCCTGTGCCATTATATGAGTAGGGGGCAGGTATACGACCGCGTCGCACGTCTGCCTCTGTGTATCGCCTTACATGACACTGGCGGACGATGTCGGATGTTTGAACAATTACCAACTCATGTGTGTCAACAAGCTCATTGGGCCGGGCATTGCAATCCCAAGCTTTGCGGCGCTTCATTCGCCTAACGACTGTCCGATCACTGTTGCGATGCTCAACGACGACGGCCGGCTCGAGCAACTTCTTCTTGGAACCATGCTCATATAGAACTGTGCATCCAACCGGGAAGTCGTTGGCGATAATGCTGGCGGATTGCTGGACCGTAGTTCGATGTCTGCAGCGTAGATGTTCTTGCTTCAATGTGACAAATGCTGCGTCTTTGCCACTGTCTTCATCAGGCGTGATGTATGTCTGTCGAATGAATCTGTCACCGTTCGATGGAATCGGCTTGGCGAAGAGCTGAATCGGCAGGATGCCCTTGACACAGGTCAGTCGCACGCGGGAATCTTCACAGTTGCAATGATCTGAAAAGAAGAGCTCGTTGTCGAACGGGTAATAAGCTTTGTCGATAATCGTTTCGCTTGGTCTATACATCCATAGAAGTGATAAGTATGGGCCGCTCCTGTCGTGGTGTATTCCCTGGATGAATGCGAACCATTCATGGGAATCATCTTGCCAAACGCCATCGGCGTCCCGATCGAGTACCACGACACTACCGGTAGTAATCATCTCCCGTCGATCAACAGCATGCCACTGCTTTTGGTCCTGTCTGCTACTTGTGTGTGGAGTAACAGACAGGCCGAGTTCGTCTGCACGCAATTGCAAGGCCTTCTCGACGGCCGGACTGACCGGAACAGCCTCGAGTCGTGGAGCAAAGTACATCTGCCTAAAGCACCGCTCAACAAACGGAGTAACCATCGTTTGTATGATTTTGACGTCCTGCTCAGGAACAGCGTTCAGGTATCGTGCATCCACTTCGTTCCAGATGGCATGACGACCTGGATCATCTGCCACTGAGGAAGTCTCTTTCCAGAGATACTCATAATGCGCTGCGACGACTTGTCGAAAGTCTTTTCCGTGGTTGAATTGAGCATGCCAGGCCTCAAGCTCCGGCGACTGGCCGTGTTTCTTACGTAGCGAGATGAAGAAGTCATGTTCGAAATCGCGCAGGCAGGCACTGCGACACTGCCCAAGATATTCTTCAAAGTGCTTCGTAAAGGTAGCCAGCCATTCGAAAGGGTGATGGTAGACTTGGTAGTGTCGAGACGGCTTGCCTAGCTGATACCAGATCTGAGTTCCTTTGTTAAGTTCTGATTGGATGAAGATGTTGTCCAGATTGAAATCATCCGATCCATAGCCCGCAATAGACAGCGTTTTGAACTGGACGTCTTCGACGTAATGTCGGACGTTTCCATAGCTAAGCCACCCATCGAAGCAATAACAGTTATCTCCGGGGTAAGTGAGTAATTCGTTTAGTGACGCTAATGTTAAAGCAAACCGTTTTCCGTCTGTCGCGGGGCGATAGATCTCGAAGTCGTTTAACTCAAGGGCAACAAACTCATTAGGATCATCATTGGATTGGAGAGGCGGGTAAATGATGTGAAGATCATAGCAGGCGTCGCTCTCACTGCTAATGATTCTAGTCGGTCCACCGTGGAAAGCAGAGGCAGGCAACCCTGGGGCGGGCACCCGCACGAATGGTCTTTCTCGTAGTTTGGGATCAGGTGAAGCATGTCTCTGGCTCGTCTCGTCACCAACCTCGGACTCACTGGTGTCGGTTTCGTCGTCCCCCTCAAGGTTGGCATGCCTGACGCTGCCATGATCTTGCAGCCGACTCAGGTGCTGTCGTTTACGAAGAGAATAGGGCGAGCTTATTGTAGACAATACACGCTTCCGTTTGAAAAGTACATCTGTCACAGCAGGTGAGAATTTAAGTACGCTGGTATCCTCATCGTCGGATACGTTTGGAGGCATTGGAAAACATGAGTGCCGAACATGAAGTGGGCGTAAGGGAGGATGAATAAAGCGTAGAAAGCCCCCAGATTAACGCCGTGAATGACCGCTGTATCATTGCCAGAAAACCATGCGACGCTATGCGACGAGAAGCAGAAGTATGACAAAGCAGAGTGAGAGAAGACGTTCGCGTCGTCGCGAAACGCACGCGGTCGCGTATTCTGTGAGATTGGTGGCATGCCTAGAATTTCAGGCACACAGCCCTAGCTGGCCACTAGCCACATTGGACTTAGCCTCCCGTCCCGCCCCCCTTCCATTCTTCATTGCCAAAGTCGCTGTCCTCTTTCCCTGGCATTCGTCACGAGCAGACGCTCACTGTTGTTCCCTAGATGCCGGCGCGACATGTGATATGGAAGAACGTTCGCTCGCACATGACGTCCTGGCGCACGATGATTTCCCCGCGCTCCGAGATGATCTCCACGCTAAGAGATAACGCAGATGCAACTACTGCACCAGTAGCTCTTCGAAGGGGAAGGTCCACATGCATACATCGGCATCAGTGACGTTGGTGCCCGGCGTCACGATGCCACCTGCTTGTAAAGTAGTACCAACACCTCGCGCTGTATCTCGCAGTATGCTCAGCGTCGTAGTTGGTGTCTCAGTCAAGGCGTGCTCTTTTCATCTTCTTCTTTCCTCGCTTTTTGCTGTCCAGCGTCTTCTGGATCACTGCGCATTATCAACATGAAGCTCGGTACAGGTATCCTCAGCTCTGCAGTGCTACTGTATTCAGCATTGACAACAGCAACAAACTGGCCGCCGGCACCCATACCACGTGATACAGTCGTCAAACGCGCCGAGGACGTGGATTTGGCGGCCGTCTACCCCGAGCGCAACTTCTCAATCCCAGTAGACCACTTCTTCAACAGCTCTCTGTACGAACCTCACAGCGACGCAAGCTTCGACAACCGCTACTGGTTCAGCGACGAGTTCTATCAGCCAGGCGGTCCTGTGTTCCTTTTGATCGTTGGGGAGAGTGAGGCGACGTTCAGATTACCCATTCTGCAGAAGGGCATCATTTATCAGTTGTCAAAAGCATACGGCGGGTTGGGTGTCGTCATCGAGCACCGCTACTTCGGTCGCAGTCAGCCAACGCCGGACCTGTCTGTTGAGAATCTGCGCTTCTTGACGATTGAGCAAGCTTTGGAGGTGCGTTCAGACCATTGCACTGGCTTTTGTTGCGGTCGCTGCGATGTTTGCTCTGCTGCGCCAGCTATCGGCCTCTCTTGTGCTCCGAACGCAACGACGAATTACACGTCGCAGGGCCAATGTGCTAACGTTTGTACGCCTAGGACGTCGTGTACTTCGCCAAGAACATTGTCTTCGAAGGTCATGAGAACGATCCATTGACTGCCGACAAGACACCATGGATCGCCTACGGTGGTTCCTACTCTGGCGCCTTTACTGCCTTCATGAGGACGCTCTATCCAGGTACGATGCAGTGCGTTCATATTTAATTACTGCTTTGCTGATGAGACGCAGGCGACTTCTTTGGCACAATCTCATCTTCTGGTGTTACCGACGCGATCTACGATTAGTAAGTTTCAGGCAGCGTCAGCGAGTCATGACGGAGCAATGCAACTAATGTCATTGATCAGCTGGCAGTACTTTGCTCCGATCGCTGAGTACGGTCCTCAGCCATGCATTGAATACCAGCAAAAGCTTGTCAACATGGTCGATAACATCATTCTTTCCAACGGCACCGTTGAAGAGCTCGACTACTGCGATGTCGACGCGCCGCTTTTGCCCCAGCTCCAAGGCCTCTTCGGTCTCGAAGGCATCACGTGTGCCAACGACTTTGCCCAGCAAGTGAGCTGGCTGCTCGGCGCTTGGCAATCACTGAACTGGGACCCCGCCATCAACTCCACCGACTTTGGCGACTACTGCGGCAACATCAGCTCGCCTACTCTGCTCTTCGAGAACGGCGACCAGACAGCACTTGCCCAAGAACTTCTCACGGCCGGTGGCTACGGCAGCCAAGTAGACGAGCTCACTACGCCTCTCCTCAACATGGCTGGCTTCCTCAACGAGTCGCAAAGTGTCGGGTGCACCTCCACTGGGCAAACGCTTGATCAATGCTGGGGCCAGCACAACCTCACGTACTACCAGCAAGACGACCTCGATCAGAGCAGTTGGCGCTCCTGGCCGTATATGTGTGTATCCATCAAGGCGTCACTGTATGTTCTGAGAAGCGAATGTGCTGACATTGGTGCGAAAGGTACTGCACGCAATGGGGATACCTGCAAACTGGCTCGGGTGTCCCAGCTGTTCAACTCCCCATCATCTCACGCACCGTCAATCTTAACTATACACGTATAATTTGCAGAGACGCTTTCGGCATCGACGCCGTCCCCGACACCGACGCCATTAATAAATACGGCGGTTTCAATATTTCCTATGACCGTCTGGCCATTATCGGTGGCCAGATCGATCCGTGGAGACCTACGACGCCACTAGCGGAGAGCCAGTTCCCGTTGAACCCTGCGAATAGACCGAACACGACCGAGCAGCCGTTGTTCTTGATCGAGGGCGGTGGTAAGTCCTTGACGTTCTGAGATCTTGCCCTTGGAGTTGAGTATACTGACACATCGCACAGTCCACCATTGGGATGAGAACGGACTACTGCCGAACGAAACCGCACCTGGCCTGCCGCCGGTACCAGTCGCCGAGAGCCAGGCGTATATCGCAGACTTCGTGGGGGCGTGGCTCAAGGAGGCTGAGCCGGTGTTTGGTCGGACGTTTGTGAATGCGACCATGATATAGGTGTATATTCAAACACTACAGAAATGTGATGCTGCAGCGCAGAAAGGCACAGGCCTTACACGAAAGTCGACTTCACTTGTCGCCTTCACTAAGTGCAACATTTGGCAGTGTCATATTGACGTGCGAGCCTTGTTTGTGATGACAAGACTTTTGCGGTTATTCGAGCGTTGGCATGGAAGGTGTTGGCATGGTCTGCATCACATCGATGATCGCAGGCACTCGTTGAGCGTGTGAGCTGCATTTCACATGACTGAGCTGCTCGTCTTGAAAACATACCTCCAGTGCCGATGCGGAAAAAATAATAAAACACGGCCGGTGCGGCAAGGGAGGGAATGACGTCAGGATGGTCTCCCGAAGTCTAAGTCCCCCTAAGTTCTCAGCCCAGCATCTCAAATGAAATAATACTGCTAAGCTATTGGTCGAGCCTCCTCCTGCAAGAGGGTTTTGCGACTTGTTGCGACTAGCTACACTCATGGAACGCACAACCTGGTGTCGTGTTGCAACGTGCTGAGCGCGTGACTTTTCCCACATCCCATCACCATGAACGCTTGGGACCTATCATGAACGGTGGGTCGATGGCTCTGTCAGAATCTCGCATCCGTAGTCGTCTTGTCTGGCGTAGTCGAGCTCTGAGGCGTAGAGACGCGCAATCCGTCAGAAATTCTAGACAATACGAAAGCGCCATCCGGTGGTCCTCGTGTCCGGCGGCTGTGTACCTGAGCTGCCGCGACGCCCAGATACGCCAGGTATAGGACTGTGACAACAGTACTCAGACTTATACGTGCGCTATAGCGGCTATGACTCTCAAGATTGGGCGAACCGTCCGTATTTTGGATTAGCACCCAGTCACACACGCCTGGGTCGCCGGCGAGGTCGTTCCACTGCGAGCTGCCCCAGTAGCTCACTTGTACAAGCCAGGCAACGAAGGCGATGATCGGCCAGACAAGGCGAGCGATGGAAGCGTGGACGGTCATCGTGAAGTGGGGTGTGGCCGTGAAGAGTATCGTCAGTTCGATGCCGCTGGCGATGGTGCTGATCATAGGCATGGTACTACTGTAGAAGTAGGTGCATCTATCACTTTGTTAATTTGCCCGTCGGAAAGCAGGCAGGAGTAGTCCGGACACTTACGCATAGGGAAGACTCTTGGTAGAGGCTGCTTCGCGCTGGGCCCAGTCGGTCAGGAGTTTTCCCGTTAAGATGCAGCCAAGGACCCAGCTGATTAGAGAGAAAAGCAGGATGGCAGCCAGAATAAATGTCAGTGTAGGCCGCTGGGTTTGTGCTGGCGTGAACCGGGCCATCGCGGAGTAGGGACAGCTTGGGTGAAAAGGCGCAACTGAAAATTTTGTCGATGTGATTATTTGCGGAGTAGGTGGTAAGTCAAAGACGCAGTCATGTGTGCGAACAGATAAGGTTGATGAATGGGCGGAAGCAGGAACCTTCAAAGCCTTTAATGTTGTGTTTGCTGAACGAGAAAGTTGCAGGCTTGGCAGTAACGGCTTTGGGTAACAACATCCTCTTGTTACGGGCGATTCCGCCTTGCAGCGATGCAGGGAGGTTCTGGTTCCACAGATCGCTCCAAGCACGACGAAACAGTGTTCAGGCGCTTTCTAAGCACTGTAGGTCCACGCGCATGAGACTGGTATGCCTCCCGTTCATCACAATGCAGGTCTCTACTTTCCTGCTGGCTCTCTACCCGGATCACTGCCTTGCAGCGATGCAGTGCGTTGTACCGCATGTCTGTCTCGACCGAGCGCACTAAGTATGATGAAACAGAGTTCTGGCGCTTACAAGCTCTATAGGTCCACGGATGAGAGGAGGGCAAGGGGTATGCATCTCCGCTGTGACGCTTTAGGTCTCACATGTGCAAACCGCGGTCAGCACCACGTCTGCCTTGCTACCTTCCTGCAATGTAAAGACTGGCGGCCTTATGTGTTTCAGCATGGAAAGAGCGCTCTAGACAAAGTCAAAGACCATCCCGGCGTCCAGGAGTATTGAATGTGGAAATGCAGAGCTGCCAACTGGAACTCTTCACCTCTGTCGTGCTGTTGATATACCAAATGGACGTACCCGCCGACAGCTCTACGGGTCTTGGTGCACGTGCATAGCGAAAACGTACGGCGAAAATATTCCTACTGTTATCAAGTATGACTTCCTTTCCGCTTTACTGAAACCACATGCGGCTGGTCGTAGGCAGCCGGGTCATCGTGCCAAAATCACTATAAAGGCAGCCCGACAGTGGGAGCAAAGACAAGACTTTAAAATGTTATAACACTCGACGTAGGCATTCAGCACGTCTCAACACAAATTCGAGTCTTTCAGACTTCTACTCGTAGCTGAGCCCGACTCGCTGTATCTGTTTGAGATCTTGGTGCGGTCGAGAATGAAAACAGTACGACTTGTAATCGTTGCAGGCCTGAGTCTTCTATCGCCAGCTGCACCGGCATCGCTCTTGGAGACCAACCTGACGAGGTACGACAGGGTTCCCATCTGTCGAACCATCTATTGATGAAAATTACTATAGGAGAAACGATCTCTGTCCGGGACACCCACCAGGCGTCGATGGCAGATCACTGTGCGGCAATGCCTTTGTCAATATGAAAGAAAGAGGGGTAAGTGAATCTTTGTATCTGTTCACAGATAGCCTGTAGCATACAACAATCAACGCATATTAATAATAGCGTACTTAGTGGTCAGCAGCTGTAGCGTCTATGCCTGTTTTCCTCTTTTCACGAATAGATGGACATCAAGTCACCTGCTATCCGGAGTCCGCGGTGGTCATAGGCTCGAATCCTCCCCAGATGAATCCGGGCACCGACGTGCCCTCCGCAATCGACCCCGGCGAGGACTGTACCGACCCTGGCCCATACGTAAGTCTACGCGTTCTTCTCCTTACGATATATGCTAACGGATCGACGACTAGCATGGCGATATGAGCCAAGGCGATCCCTTTCCCGTTTACGTGGACGGCGTCTATTGTGCGGGCGATCAAACCTGGCGTATTAACTATAACTTATACTACGTCCACGATGGTATCGATAGCGGCGTTGGCCATAAACATGACTGGGAGCACGTCTCCGTTGTCTGGTCCCGTGATGGATCTGGCGGTGAGTTTGAAATCTGGCACATATCCCTCGAAGCGCGGGGCTAGCTTTACTATACACGCAGTAAGAGGTCGACGGCATAGAGAAAGTCGTTACATCAAACGTAAATCACCTCCTCGCACACTTTGCTGACGTCTCCGGAATTAGATTGGTGGAAACGTTCCCATGCCCTATTCTCATATCACGACCACCCACATTTCTATATTTGGTCTCAACTAGAGACCGTCGATATGGACGGGTCAGACAACGGAAATCAAGATGCAGGCAAAAGCAAGAACCACCCAAAGGCCTATGTTGTAAGTTGCATGGTCGCTGTCTCGTCTGGAGAAGACTAGCTAGGCTCGATGAGACCAACTCCTCGTTGCACATAGACCCGGCCGGTGTGTACCCTATCATGTCAATCTCGCTGACGTCACTCGTCAGGGAATGTACAAGCACCCTTTCTTCACGGACAAGGATGACGACATCAAGGGCATAGGCAGTCAAGGCGAGTCATACGATTACCGCAGCACAGACTGGTATCGCTTGCCACAGCTTTCGGACGTCAAATGGGGCATGGGTGAGATCCCATCCAACTGGAACTACGGACATGCGTCCGGTACTCCCAGGTATTTTCTATTGATCTTTGGCGCATCCGAAGTGCATGCTGACAGTGTCGACCACAGCGTCGTTGTGAACGAGATCTGCGCTGAGAATCTGGCGTGAAGGTCCCCGGAAGACCATGAGAGCGATACGTGTGTCAGGCGAACGAGGCGAGTACAGAACCGTCAGCAGCATTTGTGTATCATGAGCGAACTCACAGTCGTGAGAAGGCTCAGTCACGCCAGGTCGTCAACATCTCCACGAATTTCTCAGTTACTGATATGCTCTCACGTGTCGGTTCGAAAAAATGGCTTATTGCGTCGTCCGATAGCCCAGGGTCTCGAATGTTGGGATTGTGAAGTTCGGTTTGCGTTTGGTAATTTATCATGATATGTATACTAAGCTGATGTTCATCTGCGGCCGGGAGGCTCGTACATATCCTACCTTGCCAATGCTGCCCGCTGTCATTTTCATTTCATTCTTCCAGGAGTGCATAGATGCATGTTTGACAGTCGGTTACGGCGTTCGTCGTCTCGTCATCCGTTGAGCGCACTTTTCACACTTTAGACGGAGTCACTTGTCCAGTATCCTGCCTTCATTTTGTATGCCTCGTGCTGATCTTGCCTTAGCGCATTCACTGTATGATTGTGAAGTATGTGTCGGGATCTTTCCTTACCGAATTGTATGCAGCGGTGGCACAAAAGGCCGGATGCTCGACGGCTTGCGGGCGGCGGAATCTGTCACGAAGAGCTCGGCCTCGATGACAGACTGCCTTTGACAATCAAGACGTGGGCATCCTATCACTCACCACAATGGTCGAACTCGGTGTGAGCTGTGTGTGGATGAGCACATAACGAAGCCAGTTTAGCAGTGCTATGATATGAGATACCGACATCGGCCCGGGAGGTCCAATGGCTTCCCAGATGATCACCACTTCGCAAATCCGTGAAACGTTGACCTCTATTGCTGGGCATGTTACACAACCGCCAATAGCCGCCGCCGTTGTCGTCGCGGAGCCTCTTCTCCTTTCATTTATCACTCCCTTGCATCGTAGTCGCCTGCACAGCACCAACACTCTCTCAAGTCACTCATTGACCCAAACCACGGCGCTCTGGCAGCGCGAACAAAGAACACAGTCCTTACATCCCTTGCCCGATCTGCTCGAGTGATTGCAAGAGAGCGAGTATGCTGCTCAATACGTGTTTTGCCGTAGGCACCCTGCTCTCCGGAGCGCTCGCGCAAACAAGCACCAAGTGCGATCCGCTGAAAGAGACCTGTCCGAAAGATGAGGCGCTGGGGACGAGCTTCTTCCAGACATGGAACTCGACGAGCCCCAGTGCCCTGGACAGCGATTTCTGGGAGGTCACCGCTGGGTGAGTATCCACAGCTCTGTGCCTCGAGATGGACCGCAAACACACTGTGTCTTGCTTGACATCCGGCGCATGCACAGCGCTGCGCTTTACAACATTGTTGCGCAAAGCGCACCTCGACTTAGACAGGACGCCGGCGTGAAACAGCTCCTACTTAAAGTTCTGCTAACACCGTATGCATAGTCAGGATCTTATTAGCATGGAAGACCCCGGGATGACCTTCACACTACACAAGAAAGGCGATCTCGTCACCGTGCAGACGTTCTTTTACATCTTTTGGGGAGAGGTCGAGATACAATTCCAAGCAGCAAAAGGCGCCGGCCTCATCTCCACACTCAATCTCTTATCGGACGACCTCGACGAAATCGGTTGGTGTGCATCCAGAAGCGATGCATGAGGGTGGCTGCTGACCTTGCGTAGACGTCGAAATCCGTGGCGACAACGAGACTCACGTGTCAACCAACTTCTACGGTCAAGGCGACCGCAACCAGGACAATAGCAAATGGGTAGGTCCCTCCGACTACATGACCTATCATTGTATGCACCAATCTCACTGACACCATGAGCAGATATCCATCAATCCCTCCCCTCAATCCGCGCTCCACACATACAAGGTGTCCTGGACGGCCGACAAGACCGAGTGGTACTTTGATAATAACCTTGTCCGGACGCTGCCTGGCGCCGGACCCAAGCAATATCCACAAACACCCTGCCTCATCAAGCTCGGCGTCTGGCCCGCGGGCGACTCCGACGACCAGGGCACCTCACTATGGGCAGGCGGGCCGACACCATGGGACGGTGCGCCATACTCCATGAACGTCAAGAGCATCAAGATCACAGACGGCTCCACCAACGCCTCCTCATACGCCTACAGCACGCCCTCGGACGGCAGTTGGAAGAGCATCTACGTGCAGAATGGGCAGAGCAAGACGGCGGAAAACGTGGACAAGCCGCCTGACAAGACGGTGAAAGAGCACTGGGGCGGTCTCAGTACGGGTGCGAAGATCGGCATCGCGTGTGGCGCGATTGGCGTGGCTGTGGTTGCTGGACTGGCGTTTATGGTGTTCTTCTTCAAGCAGAGGAAGGCGGGAAAGCATCAGAAGCTGGCGGAGGACGCGGCGTGGGATCGGGAGCATACGGAGTTGATGAGCTATCAGGCAGGCGTGGGGAAGGATGAGTATGGGGCGAGTAGTGTGAGTGTGCAGCAGGCGCGCCCACAGGGTGGGTGGAGGTAAGAGCGTGGAGGAGAGAGGTGGTGCTTTCAGCATAGCGGAGGCGTGACATGGCAGCTATGATGAATAGAGCCTCCGCATGACGATGACCACAAATTCTCATCTTTGCCAACATCACCTTGGTATTGACGACTTCAAGAACACGTAAGACCATTCCGGTTTTCAAAAGCTTTGCAAGGGCCCCATGCCACGACCAAGTCACGCTACTCAAGTAGCCCTGCCCAAGCATTGTCCCAAGAGAGGGATATTCATCACTTGTCTGCTATGACCTCGATATGCAGCACCACCTCCTGTGAACTACGAGCCCACAGCCTTTGCTCTCTTACACATGTCATGCGCTGCTGTAATCTGGACTTTGTGATCTCGACTTTGGTGTGCAAGGTCTTCGATGTCAGTGCCGCCTTCCTACGCGGAATGATGGGGTGAGTCCGACCCTCAACAAGGGAGGCATGCCCCACCCCTAGGACAAGACAGGCGAGCTGTCCGAAGACGGCCTAGGCCATTGTGATATGCACACGATAGCGAAGGGCCATTCGACGCGACAAGAGAGCGAGAGGTGACTTGAATTTGGCAAGAAGAAAGCGGAAGATGCAATATCTACATACACGTCAGTCTCAGCCTCGAAGCTCGCCATCAGCGCGGAACAGAGAACACAATGTGTTGTCCAAGTTTCCTTTTCCATTCGCCAGATCCGGCTCCAGCTCCAGCGCCAGCGCTGTCAACAGGGCTGCCGCTGATCGCTCGCGAGATGGTGAGCAGCTTGACCCTTTACCTATCGCGTCTGCTTTCCTACCAGTACCGGTTATCTTTCCGCCAGCTCCGCCGCATCGGACTCGGATGCATTCCGCGTTTGGTACAAGTATTAGCCTATCGCCACCTCTTTCGGTACTCTGTTTGGTTCACTGTTTGGTCACCCGTTGGCTGGTCGCTTATTCTTATTCTTACTCAAATAGTTGTGAGTCCTTGTAGTCCTTGTGAGCGAGTTCACAACTTCATCCATCAACTTTTCGTGAGTGTACATCGTTATCAGCAACATACATACCTAGCAAAAGCAGTCATGGCACCAGAAGCCACCTCAAATGGCACGCTACCATTGCGCTCAAAGTCCCAGACTCAACACCCATACGCGCCGCTGTCCCGCGATGAGATTGTCAACGCCGCCAATCTATTGAGGACGCAGTGGCCTGAGGGTACAGATATCCAATTTAAGACTATCATGCTCGCCGAGCCGCCCAAGCAAGAGACTCTGCCATACCTCGAGGCCGAGCGTGAGGGTAAGCCTCTGCCATCGATGGACCGGAAAGCCTTCGTCAACTACTACCTTCGCAAGACCACCAAGTTCCATGAGGCGTACGTCAACCTCACCGAGCAGAAGGTCGAGTCCAATGTGCGCTTGGGAAACAATGTACATGGTGGCGGAGACGCCGAGGAGATCATTGCCATGGAGCGGATTGCGCTGGAGGACGAAGGCGTGAAGGAGGGTTTAAAGAAGCTGCAGCTGCCTGAGGGTGCTGTTGTGATTTGCGATCCATGGATATATGGTAAGCCGCGCTGTCACGTCACGTGCCTGCCACTTATTGTTAACTTCTTGCAGGCTCCGACGGCGTGGAGGACGATCAGCGAATGTACCAGGTGCGCGCTTTGACTCCCGTGTAAGTCCTTGGTAGAGCCCAAAATACTGACTGGCTGCTTGCAGTGCTTCTTCTATCTCCGCGGCCTCGATCACAGCAACAACCCTGACAGCAACCACTACGCTGTGCCCCTTCCCATCTCCCCTGTCATTTCATCGGAAACCCGCAAAGTGATTCGGATTGATTGGATGGTAAGTTTAGAGCCCTCGCACACTACGCTCTATGATCTAGAAGGCGAGCCCGCGCGGTCAGATCAAGGAGTGTGCACGGGAGAAGGTTTGCTTTCCCGAAACTGATCTCTCTATCTGGCCTGTTCTAGAGTACTATACTGACAATCACGCTCATAGCCCATGGGCGCCGACAACACCATCCGGAAGGAGCCCAAGCCCTTCAAACACGTCCCCTCTAACGAATACGTCCCCGAGGCCCAGCAGCTCCGCACAGACTTGAAGCCGCTGCACGTGAGCCAACCGCAAGGTACCAGCTTCACTGTTACTGAGGAAGGTACCTCCAACGTCATGGACTGGCAGAAGTGGCATTTCCGCGTCGGCTTTAATCAGCGCGAGGGTATGGTACTGTATAATGTGTCCTACGACGGTCGCTCACTCTTCCATCGCCTGTCACTATCCGATATGAACATTCCTTACGCGGATCCTCGCCATCCGTTCCATAAGAAGTCCGCTTTCGATCTTGGAGATGCCGGCGCTGGCTTGTAAGTTTTCCGAGCTCCCTCATTCAATTCATTAGCGTGCAGATAGCAGCCTGTTTGTAGATGCCCGTGACAGGAGGATGATCGGATCAAGATGTCTACCATGTCAATACCCCACCCTAATGCGCAAGCTAACGACCTCTCTAGCACGGCTAATAACCTTAAACTTGGCTGCGACTGCCTTGGATCGATTCACTACATCTCTGCTGTCTTGACCGATGACCAAGGCAAGCCCATAGATATGTCCAACGTCATCTGCGTCCACGAACAAGATGCTGGGTAAGTCCGCTGTCTTTACACTTGCAGCCCCACAGGTCTCTGTGACCCTTCGCGTAGCAATCTTGCTGGTGTAGCGGGAGTCGGGCCGCTCTGAGCCTCATCCTCATGTAGAAATGTTCTATTAAAGGCACTGTTCTGACACCTCTGTTTCTAGTATCCTTTACAAGCACACCAACTACCGCACTGGCCGTGGGGTCGTGACGCGCAACCGCGAGCTCGTCGTTCAGACGATACTTACCGTTGCGAACTACGAGTACATCCTCTCCTTCGTCTTTAACCAAGCCGCCGAAGTCCACTACGAAGTTCGCGCTACCGGTATCCTCAGCACCCAACCCGTCGACGACGATGTCATCGTACCCTTCGGCACGAAAGTCCACCCTGGCGTCCTCGCAACTCATCACCAGCATATCTTCTCCCTGCGTATCGACCCCGCCATTGATGGGAATCGGAACCGCCTCGTCTACTCTGAGGCGCATCCGATGCCGTTGGACGAGAACAATCCACACGGTAATGGGTACACCGTCTCTGATACCGTCATTGAGCAGTCTCAAGGTCTCGATCTGGACTACAGTAAAAATCGCACCTTCAAGATCCAGAACGCCACTGCGCCCAAGAACGCCATCAACGGCGCGACGCCAGGCTACAAGCTACATCTTCCCCCCTTCCAGCCAATCCTCTCTCATCCGAGTAGCTTCAACTACAAGCGCGCTGAGTTCGCCGATCGCTCTGTCTACGTGACGAAATACCACGACGGCGAGCTCTACGCCGGCGGATGGTACACCAACCAATCGCGCGGCGGAACGGGTGTGCGCAGTTGGGCCGAGCGTAGAAAGAACGTCAAGGATGAGGATATCGTAGTGTGGGCGCAGTTCGGGATGAACCACATCGTGCGGATCGAGGACTTCCCGGTGATGCCGATGGAGACGATGAAGGTGATGCTGAAGCCGGTGAATTTCTTCGAGAAGAACCCGGCGATCGACGTGCCGCCGAGTGCGCAGGCCGTGAACCAGAGTGAGGCATTGAACGGGGATGATGCGTTGAAGCATGCGCAGGGCGTGGCGGTGAGTGAGGTGCAGAAGGATGGGAAGACGAATGGGGTGGAGACGGGGTGTTGTGATAATTAGGTCCAGTCGCGGTAGGGATGGGGTCAGGGGATAGTCAGTAGGATTAGAAGACATTGGTGAGAAGGGTCGAAAAGGTGAGATGTTGGATGATGCGACGATGCCGCTACTGCTGCAAGCAAATCAATGAAGCCATTGGTAACTGATTCTACCATTTTGTGATCAACACAAGGCAACCCAGGTGTATTAACAGCAAGAAGCGTCTGCGAGCAAGAACCGCTGACATTTACTCTACCAAGTCCGACGGTCAAAATGATGATGTCTACCGTCTAAGACTTACTCAATCGACCCCCTTCACATCCAGTTGTTTTCAACGTCTATTACAATGACTATTCAATGATCCCGCGATTCGACGGATATCACCCTCTTACAACATTTCACTGTCCGGAACTAATCACCACGTTGCAAGAATCGCCATTCTGCATGAATTACCATCCTGTTGCATCGCCATCCAACACACCGCCCAGCACACTCTCCAAAACGTCGATCAACGCATCTTTCAATACACGGATCAACACGCACTATACATGTTTCACGTCTTTTATCCTCAGCATGCGCGATCCTCCATATGCACCATCCTCCGAACGCGCACCATCTCCCACACACGCACCATCTTCGAAATGCATTATCCCGCAGACATACAACTTTTACACGCACTACCCTTCAAGCCTACTATTTTTTCCACAAACTATTCTCCACACAAACCATCCTGCACAGAAACTTTCCTTCACACCAACCATCCTTCTCACCAATCATCTCTCACACCAATCATCTCTCACACCAACCATCCTTTACAGCGACAATCCTTCGCACCAATCACACCTTTCACCAAGAATATCCTCCTCATTCACTTCCAATCCTCGTCACCTCCCCACTCATATCACGCACCTTTTCTCTTTCGCGTCGAATCTTCACACACGTGGCTCAGAACACACGCACGACTTGACATGCACAAGACTCAACACGCGAGCATCTTAGCCCGCTTTCCCACTTTTGTAGATATACATACAAAACCGCACACACACATACATACATACATATTTTTGCTCCTTAACACGCTTTTGCGCCCACAACAGCAGCGCGCTTTCTCACTTTCACACATGCGCACACGCGCACACACACACGCGCACACACACACACACCTAACCACGCTGTATACACATGACCCCTCCACAATCGCACCCATCCGCCCAAGCTTGAGCCCCTTCGTCAAGCTGTAAAGCCTAAACTATCAGATTTCCTGCACATCACCACCACACTCTCAATCACCACTCTTCACAGTATCTCACTCTCGCAGCCCAATGCCGCGGCTCACAGCAGCATACCGACGTCAACCCCGCTTCCATTGATCCCCGCCTGCAATGGCATGGATACCCGTCCTTTGTCTCTTACATTACTGGCTGGAGTGTTCCGTATGTCTTGATTCTCTAGGGACCGCTGCATGCCACTGCGAAGAGAAGAGCGTCAGGATCTATTGGATGGGCCAAGCTCAACAGCTGCGACATTCCGGTACTTCATTAAAGGTCAATGATGAAGCTGAGGCGTACGCGAGCGTTAGCTCTGCGACGGTGCGAGAAGAAACGGCTCGCGGATGTTATAATACTGATGGAATGGTATTCACGGCCCATCGCCATGGCGGTGGCGGGCCTGCTCGATGTTGTAGTCCGTGCAACCGTTACTATTTTGGAGATCATACATAGGTCAGACTGCTTGGCGAGCGACTGTCGCGATAGCATCGTCTTGGAATGGAGGTACCAAAGAAGGTGTCGATTGAACAGGGAGTCCCATATCTCATGCCACAGGTTACTCCAAGCTTCAAGAAGCTCGCATGGGTATGAAATGGCCCTCAGTAAGGTGAAGAAAGTAAGGCTAAGCTGATCGAACGAGTTCGAAGATACGTTATAAAAATACACAAGATACACGTTGTAATAATCCGCGAAGTACTGTTTTTGGAACGATGTCTGAGGATGCTGAGAGCTGCTGGCCAGTATGCTTTGGGACGTTGTAAGTGCTGTGGTACCGAGAGATTGCGGATCGGGCGGGATGTACGCGGCCTGGAGCTCGTGAGAGGTATAGACTCGAATGGTGTTGAGGGTGTACCTCTCCGAACCCGCGCCTTGCGGACTTCGCAACATCGCATGGACAACAGAGAGCCGCTTAGAATTGTATCAAGCCATCAATCAGCTTGAAAAACATGTTTGAAAAAACATCAAAAAGTACACCACACACCTTCTGCGATACACAACCGTTTTTTAGATTTCAAAACTTGTTTCGAGACGTTGCGAGATGCATGCTGTGGTATTTGGAGGGGCTGTGATTGCTATGGCAGCTCGTCAGGCTGGCGCAAGTCTCAATGGCGAAGGTAGGGGCTGCTGCGAGTATCAGCACAGGAGATGGAGGGTCGTGTTTCTCGTCCTGCCCTTGACGGATGGATACGAGAAGCTGGCATGGGCAGTAGATAGCCACGAGAAATATCCCAAAGGTGTTAACAACTAGAGAGGAGGGATCTGAAAAATCGCCGCGGAATCCACAAGATGGTAGCTGAAATCCACAACCACTTTTCGGTCTTCGAAGTGTACTCTAACACGGCTCAGCTAAGAGCCATGAATACTTATAACTTCAGTGATTGCTGTCGTCATCTCAGATCTTCGATGGAAGGGATTCAAGTTGGTCTACAGCTGTTCAAGAAGACACTGTGGTGGTACAGGGAAAGGATGGATATCTCGTTCTGTAAGCGACATAACGACACCATGCGCACGCATGGGCAACAGAGTAACACTCTAGACGGCTTGCGAGTGAGATAAGTATAGTCTGATGTGTTTGGAAATCCCAAGGATATCCTTTGGAATCCACGAGCATTTTTCATCTTTTAGGGCATACTTCAACAGAGCCCAGCCAAATGCTATGTGTACTTTCGGCGTTAGTGATTACTGTAGAATGTTCAGAACGGAGGTCAGAGAGATTGGCTTTGGTGTACATCAGTCCGTAGATGCCTGTAGAATAAAGCCGCGGGACGAGGTCATTACTCATTACATGCACGCCTGATTGATGCCAAAAGCTGGCATGGGCAACAGAACGCCGATGCAATGACCAGAGTGGTTGAAGAAGCGTGAGAAGACGTGCTCAAAAATCCGAGGTCAAATTCACACCTTTCGCAATTTGAGTTTTGAGGACGTAATGAATATTGAATCTGGTTTAATCGTTTCAAAAATTGGCGCAATAGGTGCAAATCGATCGCACGAGAATGTTGAGCACAGACAGTTCCCGGTGAGAGGGCTGGTGGTGGCTCAATGGGTGGTGGTCGAAACCAGCGGGAGGTAGATGAGATGGTTGTATCTTTCGCCCAGCGCAAGCTGCGAGGTTGAGCTCCTCGCATGCTGCTTTGAAAATGCGAGACGTGTCTTGAGGCTTTGTGAGGCCAACAAAAGGAAGTATGTGGTGCATGCCAGAGGTGGCTCTCAATGGTGGACAAAATAGATATATCTCGCACCCACGACGAGCTACGAAGCCGAGAATTGCGCATAGATAATAGACAACTATTTGAAAAATGCTAAAAACAATAGAAGTTTTGAAAGATCGTGTTTTAAAATCAATACAGATTTCACCATTTTTGCACCCAAGAGGAGCTTAACTTGCCTCGCAGCAAAACGTGCATGAAGACGCTAACAAGCTTGACTTGGGGGATCTTGCGGGCCCTAGAGATTCTGTCGCAGTCGTAGAAGGGCGAAAGGAAGTCTTGGTGCTGGTTGTGGAGTACCTACGAGAAGCGGGAGTATGTTGTTGAGATGAGTGTATCTGGCTCCGAAGACGAGCTACAAAGTTGATACTTGCATATAGGCATCGAACAGCTCTACTGAGAGTGCCATTGGTTTAAAAAAGGTTAGGAAATGTGTTTCAAAAACTAATTTGGGTTTCACCATTTTCACCCCCAAGAATCCTGTGGGCATACCCAACTTCAAATGAAGTTAAATGGACCCAGCCAATGCAAATATGGGCTCGATGCGAGTGGCAATATCGTACAGGAAGCTTAAAGTAGCTAGCAGGAGCTCTGTTGGGCGTCTTAAACAGATCAAAAAGCCTTAGGGGTGGGTACTTGGTAGAACGGATCCCTGAGCCCGGGATAAGCGATGAAGCTATGGCTTGCGCATGGGCTTCCAGTAGCTGTACTGAGACCCCAGATAAGTACGTAAAGCGCTGTGATTGTCTTTTAGAAAACGAAAACTGAAAACATCCCGTTCATCATCGACAACATCCCGACGGACGCATATCGTGAATTGGCTTCAACAATCATGTAAAGGAGATGGAACGATGCTGCTAACATTTTGATTGCTTTGAGAGGTTTCCAGTATTAGAAAGGTGGATGTTGAGGCATGAAACGGGGTTGTTAGCGCCAGACCTTAATACTCGACCGAGCAGGTTTCGTGCTCAAGGCAACACTGGAGCAAGCGACCCAGAACCCTGACACAACACTCGTGAGCTTATTTCAGACGCCATCGCGTCCATTAGAAGTCGTTTCGACCCCCTTTGGAAAAAGTCGATTTTGGTGGTGGTGACGAGGTCAGTAAGAGTCCGCCAGGTTATTCAATCTAGCTCGGACGAAGCTGCAACTTCTCAATGGGTATCATACACCAACAAAATGATAACACTGAAGATCACAGACGTGTACAGCATCGTTGAGCTTTTGGTTTGAGTTTTTGGTTTGAGATCCCAAGATCTCGAGGCAACAATCGGTATTCTCGGAAGCGCATATTTCTTAACAAAACTGTTATCATTCGAAAGAGCTCGGTTATGTGTATTTGTTGTGTTCTTCGCAACGTTGAACGTATGTATTCGAGCGTTCTATCTTGCGACTTACAAGGTGTGGTGCCAGAGAGACGTGCACGACACGCTCGCGGACATTGGCTGGAACGAGCCGAGAATGTGGCACGTAGACGCGTGAGTGTTGATCACCCTCTATACCAAAGCTGGAGGCGGTGAGGGTCTGTTTGGATCTGGAAAATTTCTGAGAAAAGAAGAAAAATTTTGAGGTAGCGACAACGAGTTTTAAGCTTTCTCATCATAGAAAACACAGGGACGGTTCAAAAATATGCAAAATTGTGTGCATGTTGTAGCATTATCGAGCTCGGAAACGGTGAGTTGACGGTTGAACCACTGATCGGGTGACTGGGTTGGAAATGGAGAGAAGGCAAGATTTTCAACTCGGGCAATTTGAGTCAGACGCCCTTGAAAGTTCCAGGCGTTGAAGAAACGTATAAAAGTGCTCATTACAAAACGCACAAGATCGGCAGCCGTTGCCAAAATTTCCAGAAAGATCTCGAGGGTGATCTGAAATTTGGTCGGGATTGGTCAAAATTTGACGCCAAAAAGACCACACGAATGTGTTCTGATACGGAACCTTGTGCGTATGCAGCGTGTGCGTATGATTTTGAGAGGGATATTCGCACATATAAGGGCAACAGACAGTTTAGCGGTTCATGCTCGGAAGGCGCTCGAGGTGCGACATCTCGTCCATTTCGGGTAGAAGCAACTTCATGATCGGGCCTAGAACTGCTGAAAGGGGTCTTGTTATACGATTATGGTTGGGATTCTGGCCGCAGCTCACGCAAGCATCCGAAACACCCATGCCGATGAGCGCCACAGATGTGCAGCGAATCTCACACTTCAACACGTGTAGCGATTTGTTGAGTTGAAAAAGGTCAATAAATAGTAACAACGAGATGGAGGGGCTTTAAGTTTGCGGTTTAGCCAGTGCGAAACTTGAGAGCCGTCGACCGGGAATTGACATTTGGCTCGATCCGAACACTCATCAGATCACCATCTCGTAGACGCTATAGTTTGAAGATAATGTGAGTGAGTTGTGCGCCAACATGCGAGAGTGCTGATTGCAGCTCCCATCGCTGCAGAATCCTTCGAAAGGCGACGCTGACCGATGGCCTAGGAAATGAAACTGCGCCAGCTGTAAGTACGCGGAGCTGAACTAACGCATGCACCCAGAGACCAATGTATATCAGCATGACGTGCCATTTCCAGTATCATGTGCATGTCAGACATAATCGAGTGCTGTCTGGTGCATGTCACAGATTTTCGACGACGGCGGTGACATGTTGTTCTCGCGTCGGAGCCAAGTTTCAATGACACCTCACGACAATTAAAACGAATCTTGTTGCAGGCGGAGTTAATTGGTTGCAAAAGAACATAGATTCAAACTTCGATTCTTGAAATTCTTTGTTCCCTGGGCGGAGGAACAAGATTCCCAACGGGAACAAATTTTAGCCCTCATTGAATGTGGAAGAAATTAGTATTGATCGATTCACTGGACTGAGGTGAATACGATGATATCAGTCGCATGTCTGTGTGTTGATCCTGAATGACCTTGCTGGCGTTGGTGGAGGGCACATGATGACTCAAAAGTGCACTCCTCGAGTTTCGGCGCGGTTCTCGTGATGGCGCTGCAAAAGGGGCTCCTATGTTGGTCATGGAGTCTCCCTTCAGCGTTTCATATAGCATAGCCAAGCAGAGCAGTGGCGCTGCTTCGATGACGTTCAAGGGGCTTCGTCGATTTCGGCTTCTTCAGGCACAATTTCTTGAGCTATGCACATAGTCAGTAAGCAGATACAATGCAGGAGAATCTCGAAACTCACTTTGCCACAGCTCCGCGTACATGCCACCATGCGCAATTAGCTCGTTGTGCGTCCCTCTCTCAGCAACGCTGCCATCTCTTCCCAGAACGATAATGAGATCGGCATCAGCGATAGTGCGCAGCCGATGGGCAATCCACACGTTAGTCTTCTTCTCGCCCCGACTCATCAGCTCGTTGACGTTGCTCACCAGCGCCGTCTCCGTCGGCGTGTCCAAAGCACTGGTAGCTTCATCGAAGAAATACACGCTTGGTTGCTTTAGAAGCACTCGTGCGACAGCGAGACGTTGCTTCTCACCACCACTGAGCATCATGCCGCGTTCACCGACAGACGTGTCGTAGCCATTCGGCCAGCTAGAAACGCCTTCATCAAATCTCGCAGCCGATGCTGCTTCTTTTAACTCAGCCTCACTGGCATCCAGTCGGCCGTATCTGATGTTCTCGCCGACGCTCGCATTAAACAGAGGCGTGTCTTGCGGCACGACGCCAATCGACTTGCGCAAACTATCAAGGTCGACCTCCCGGATGTCCTGACCGTCAACCGTGATGCGCCCACTCTGCGGCTCGTAGAAGCGGAACAAAAGGCGCAGGATGGTGGACTTGCCGGACCCACTAGGCCCGACAATGGCTGTCTTTTGCCCTGCTGGCAACACGAAACTCGTCCTATTCAGTATCGGAGCGCGTCCACTCCCCGGCCGGTAGCTGAAGGTGACGTCTTCGAAGCGAATCTCACCTCTCGGTTCGTTTGCAGGCGGAACAAGCATTGGCGCATTGGCGGGCGTGGTAATACCAGGGTCCACCTTTTGCAAGTTGAACAGAGTTTCCATATCCAGCAGACTCTGCCTCAACTCCCTGTAGACGCTGCCAAGGAAGTTGAGAGGTACGCTCAGCTGAAAGACGAGCTGATTGACCATCACGAGATCACCGACTGTGAAGTTGAGGTCGGGATCGGCAACACCCTTGGCTGCAAGGTACATCATGCCAGTAAGCGCGCTTGTAAATATGATATTCTGGCCAGTGTTCAAGGCAGCTAGGCTGGTCTGGATTTTGATCGAGCTCTTCTCGTATGCTGCGAGTGCTTTGTCGTACCTTCCTACCTCATGCGCCTCATTTGTGAAATACTTCACGGCTTCAAAGTTGAGCAGGGAGTCCACAGCAGCCGTTGCAGCAGCATTGTCAGCCGCATTAGCTTGCTTGCGAAACTTCGTACGCCATGCCGTCGTCAGTATGGTGAACGCGCTGTAGCTCACCATCGTCATGGCAGTGATGCCGGCAAACGCGGCCCCGTACTGGTATGTCAATATGCCGCACACTAGAGTGATCTCAAACGCGGTGGGGATGATGTGAAAGACCATGGATGTCAGCAGGAAAGAGATCCCCTTGGTTCCTCGATCGATGGCTCGGGTGAGACCTCCGGTCTGCCGGGTCAAGTGGAATGAGAGGTCAAGGTTCAGGAGATGCTGAAACACGTTGTGCGCGACTCGTCGGATGGCTGTCTGTGCAACAGAAGCGAAGATGGCATTGCGCAGCTCTTGCAAAAGAGCCGCTCCGATGCGTGTGGCACCGTCTATGAGATCCTATCAGTCTGAGGCACAGTCTTTAAAGCCTTGACGAGCGGTTTAGCGAAGACTTACAAGCCAAGATCATCGAGCCGGCCACTGTGGTCGCGCTGCCGGCTATCTCAGAGAAGTCGATGTTCATACCGTCCACAATGCTTTTGAAGTAGAACGGAACTTGTACATTCAAGACCTACATACAGCTACATAAGCAAATGAACATGAAGCGGCCATGTACCACATGACTTGCGCAGGTATATCTTGTTCCTCACAAAGCCAAAAGAGAAGCAGCATACCTTTGCTCCGACCAGTAGCGCCACGCTCGCACCGACTCGAAAGCGCGTGCCCAGGCTATCCTTCGGCCACAAATACTTGCTCATTTCCTTGATGATGGCCCAATCTGCTTTTCGCTGCTCCTTATTGGAGACAGTTTTCTCCTCCAGCAGAGGGTCATTCGGCTGCCCCGCCGTTTTTGCTTGTGCCTCCTTCGCGCCGCCGTCTTGACCTGGCTTGGTAGCATCGACGGCCGGATCCGCTGGAGGCGAATGCTCAACCGTTTCCGGCTTCACGCCCTCCGTATCCTGCCCTTTGGGTGGATGCGCCTCCTCTTTCTGTTGTGTTCGTGCTCTATACAGGGGGCCATCACTGCCGACCCGCTGATCGCGACGACGCCCGCCGCATGCTGTGAATTGTCGGTAGAGCTGACGCTGAAGATGCGGCCGTGGGCACTGGCGTTGTGCTGCTGTGTGCGCAAATGCTGGGACACTGCGTGCTAGCTGGACGCGGCTACACAAGAAGGGCGTGAACGCATATGCTGAATGCGCGACGGACGATTGCAGTGGTGGCAAAGTCATACTGGAACACCTATACAACAAGCGCGAGCGTTACAAAGAGAGGTGGAGGCTGGTCGATAGCAAGAGAGCAAGCGACGAGATTGAGTCTTACAGAAGGCGGAAACTGCAGCGCCCAACTGGGTAACCTACGATGAGCGCATGTGGTTGGGGCGGCATCTCGACGCATCCCGCTCACTTCTGTGCCAGGGAGAAAGCAGCAGCAAAGAGCATCAAGGTTTCGATACTATCCTGTATAACAAGATCATCTCCCTTCGCCGTTCACCGCGTCCCCTCGCATATTTGTTGCCAGAAAGCCATGACCTTCAAACGCCCTTCTGTGTTCTGCCCAGACCTTCAACCCTTCGTAGTCCCTACACTTCCGTTTCACGTCCCACCCTAGGAACCCGTCCTCCCCCTCGTGGTCTTGCCCAGCAGGCTCGATACTCGAATCTGCGGAGCACATCAAAGCTTGCCGCAGGTATTCAAAGCAATGTGTCGTGTGCCTTGTGCGATCACGGCCAAAATCGAAATCTTCATACTCCGCGGACGAGGTCTGAGGTCCGGCATAGTAGGCCCGACGGATGGTATAGAGGCAGTGGATCTGGTGAAAAGCAGACACAACGGAGAGAGTAGGCGCGAGTTCGGTGTCGGAGATGTAACCGAGGCCATCTGGAGTGGTGAGTGATGATACCTTGGCTCATGGGATCGGTACATACTGGGCATCAGAGAGTCCCACGCTGGCTCTGGTTTCCCTGCGACTGGATTGCTAACGAATCTTTCGTGCATTTGAAAAGTCTTCGTTGTCGTAGCAAGCGGTACTATCAGTCCTTTGGGTCAGCATGTGCTTCGCAACTCAAGATATCTGTTTGACATGCCTTGTGGAACCGCTGTTTCTTTGTGGGACGTGGAGAAATTCTCAATCGCGTCAAGAGAAGACGAAGAAGATGTAGGAGATGTGGAACAGTGAGCGGGTTTTCGCTCGTACAAGGCACCAGCAAAAAAGCTCGCAAACGTGACAAACATGACAGTCAGCACTGAAGAAAGTCGAATCATCGCCAGTCTTCTGCGCGCTTTGGTTTGCCATCGGAATGTGTGATCTGTCTCTGGAGAATCAAAAAGGCCTGTAGTTGAGTAGTGAGCTCAATAGAGCTTCAATCCTTCCTTTCCTCACCATTTGGGAATGTGCAGTGGTTTGCAATGGTCACCAGAACCAACAGAGTATGCACATTAAGGTTGTGAAAGCTTACCTACAATTTCTGAGCCGGCGCCCTTGCTTTCGTTCTTCGATTCCATGGCCAACTTACATTGCTACTCTCTGGAGGAATATCAAAGAAGCTGCACAGCTCGAACGGCAGTCATGAAGCTAGAAAAGGCTCTTGCGGATTTGTTCTTAGAGCGGCGCAGCAAGCGCGGCTGCTCTTGCCTGGTGAAGAAGCTAAACCAAAACAATCGATGACCCAAGGCCGATCGATCGATCGGAGTATACAATTGCCAGCCTGAAGGAAGCCTCCGAAGGCTGGCACTGGATTGTCTGACAGTGGCATCATCTATCATACAACTAATATCCATAACAAAGCGCGCTATTTTCTGGATCCAACGTGGTTCTGACCTGCGCTGGATGACCGAGATCTCCATACATTAGCCAGTCCCCAGGAGTAGCCATGTGTTGCTCATCCTCGTCCGTCTTTGTGCCGCTGTGCTCATTGGAGCGCCGCGGCCAGTCTCGTCGCTGCCACAGCCAGTACAGTCGATCAAGGTTGGTGTGATGCAGCATAAATAGAGGGTCCACAGGTGCGCTGTGGGTCGAGAAATCGCCGTGGAGAAGTTTGGGAAGTGCAAGGTGAGGTCCCATCTCGATGCGATCTACGAAGGAGGTCAGATTCGTCTCGTTGAGAATCGACTCGAGGTTGTGCGGGCTCCACATGTTGGCCTGTTCGTTTGAAGTCAGCCAAAACCGTTTCCGCTGTCTGACCTGCAGAATAGTGCTTCTAGCACGTCTGGACACGGTGCGATGGAGTGATAAGAGAAACAAACTTACGCATTCAAAAATAGCATCCTGATCCTTCATGAACTCGCGCGACAAACAGTGCAGCTGCGACAACGTCTCCACGAAAGAGACAGTATAGTTCGGAAGAGGTCCTTCCATCACACAGCCACCTCGGAAGCCTCGTGCTGAGTCAACACCGTGACCGCCGAAAGCCATTGGCTCGAACACCACAGCGCTGTACTGATCTGTCCAGTCGAGCGACCAGTCCCAGTATCTGCGATTACAAATATTAGCTGCCAACTTCCACAGAGAAATGACCCCATGCCCGCAGAAGCCGCGCTTACACCATGTGCCCCTTGTACCGGCACTCCGTCTTGAGCGCGGTCTCATAAAGATGCAAGAACCATCTGTGATAGGAAAAGAAGGACGCGCTACCATGCTCTATCTTCAGTCAGCCGCCATAGCCTGATTGCATACATTCGAACGAGGTGATGCGGACTGAGATTCAAAGTCTCACCGTTGTTACCCCACCAAACATGCGCGTACGCAAAGTCATCATGAAGGCTTTGTCGCAGCCCCAAGCGCGATCTGGTCCTCGACATACACGTGACCGCTCTCAGATAGTCTTGCTTCGCTTCCGTACCCAAAGACCTCCACTCTCTGCGCTGTGCGGGTGCCGAGCAGGATCTGGAGAGAGCGATGCTGTCATGAAGTCTGCACCGCTCGACGGGTGTTCTCCAAAACAACATGCCAAGTGAAAAAGCGGCAATGAAGGCGACGATGCAAGCTATACAAGATAGCATATCGCAGTTCCTGTGTCGTTGGGAGCGGCGTAGTGACCGGCCATTCAAAGCTTGGCTCTTCTCTTCATCCTCGGCGAGCACTGGTTTGTACTCATGTCGCTTGCTCCTCAGCGTTTGTGTCTCGACCTCCATCTTGCAGTCGTTCTAACGGCAAATATGGTTGCTCCTGACTCGATGTCAGGTGGGGACAAAGATAGACGATCCGCCGAGTATCAAGGCAACGACCAGACCACAGATTGTTGAATTTCCAGTGACGCCTCGAATAGTAAACTCAGAACCGTCTCCGAGTCGTTGTTGTGGGCCTGATACTACCCCGGCCACCCCATGCATGTGCCCATGATTGTGCGAGTGCCTCGCCTCATGGATGCAGCACCAAGGTGCGGGCAGTGCGGATAGTGGGTCGCAATGCCACATTGCAGTCCCAAGCGTGAAGGCGCGAATCTGACCAAGATCGCCAATGTGCTTTCAGTCTAAACGGGATTTGTTTTAGACGGAGTAAAATCACCGCACAGGCAGGCATTGGCAGCCTGAAGTATCCCGGCGTGTGCAGGAGGCAAAGCGGGAAGACGACAAAACAAGAGTCATGAGTGACGCGCCCGCGTATGGATCGTCACGCAATCAGAAGATCGATGACAACCGCAACGTCTTGCTGTTTGAGTTCCTAGGCCAACTGACAGATCTCTGCTGAATCTTCAAACCCCGCGAGAACCCCGCAGATCTCTCCACCGCCCATTTCTTGCGTGTCTATACACGTACGCTACCTTTGGCGAAGGTGCGGAATGCTCCGGAAACAGTAACGGGGCGACACACTCTATCAAACCCCTCGACCACTCCAAGTTGCTTCCACCAATCCCAGCTGACTACCTTCGGGCTTCCAAACCTTGACGTCCTGGAAGCGGGAGTCAGCTTTGCGAAACAACGCCTCCCAATCACCTTTTTCGCGTTCGCGTGAACTGAACAAGCTCATCATAATCATGTCGATTGAGCGAACACCGCGCTCTTGCATGGGAGAAAGTACTCCCGGCGGCGGAACGATGATGTCGTTGGCGATTATTCTGGCGCCAGGTTTCAGCGCTGGGACCAGCGCACGCAGGATTTTGATGCAATTTTCGTCGTTCCAGTTGTGGAAAATCTGTCGGAAGAGATACGCTTGAGCGACTGTCGGCTGGTCTTTGAAGAAGTCGTGTGCTTCAAATTGGACGCGATCGGCGACGTCCTGCGGTGCCTGGTGCTTGAATTCCTCGACGATGTGTGGAAGTTCCTGGACGACGCATCGAATGTCGGCGTTTGCGCGTGCAATGGCGAAGCAGGCGTTTCCATTTGCACCTCCCAGATCTACGACCGTCCCCTTCTCCGAGTTGATACTTGACCAATCGTAGCCCTCGGTAAGCGCTCTGGTGTCGTGCATGAACCCCTTTGTGAACGCGTTCATGGCCTGTCCAGCGCGTCGTCCTAACTCGGGACTGATGACTGGGGTTAGTAATGCTTCTGGCTAGCAAATGGTATCATGCTGTGATAAGCTTACTGGACTGTATGATGCTCCTATATTGCGACTTGAGACTTACTAGCAATTGCCCAACCCTGATCATGAACATTAGCATCATGGATAATGAACAGCTTTCATGCTTGTGACTTTGCGAGCATGGGTAGACGGACCGACTGATTTGGTTCAGGACGCTTGTGCGCCCGCATGGCTTCTACTGTATGAGCAAAAGCTTGGTAGCATTCGTCGAACATGAAGCCGAGTCCTGCCATTGCATCTGAGCTTTCCGCGAGATAACGCGACGCGACTGTATGAGAGACACGACCGGGCTGTTTCTCCGCGAAGATGCGATGATGGATGCTCGCAAAACGCACATCCGGCGGACATCAACCTCCACCATGTCGATTGCTTTGGCAAGATCCTCAAATGAAATGTCGCCGTCCAGCGGGACCTTGGAAGCAATTTCATACTTGTAGATCGCCTGTAAGCTCGTCGCGTTCAACTGTATCACATTCAGTCCTACCAATTCTTCATTGTGGTCGACAGATACCCTACCACGGGTCTGAGCAGCATCGCTGGACCAATGAGCAGATCGTGCAATTCCAGACATGCATCCACAGTCTCTTTTTGAATCTTCTGAATATCCGGACTGCTGAGAGAAAGCTCAATAGGGCCATGCTCGTCAAACGAGGGTTCGGGCAGGTTGTTCGCGCGAAAATGCTTCTCGAGTGCTGACGCATTTTGGTATATAGTTTTGCCGAGCTTCGAGATTTGTGAAGTGGATCCTACTTCTAAAGTGCGTGAGTTGTCGCTGGTATGTGCCTGCATTCTGATTGCCAGCAAATCACACAAACACGCCTTGAAAGGAGCAAAGAGTGACGCTCTGGGAGCGAAGACCAAGTGATATGAACAAGCTCGGTGTCAATGTCGGGAGGCAGAAATACGCAGAAACCGGCAGCCGACGATTACCAGCAGGGAACCGTTGTGCGCAGCGCTCACATAAGGTTTCCGCCTTCCCAGAATCACTCACCACTCATGCAGAAATTGCGGATCAATAGCAGGCAGACAGCAGCCGCTGAAAAGGCAGTGTGAATGTACAGAGACCTGCAGCGCGATGTCTGGTCATACAAACAGAGCAAGGGAGATTATTGGAATGTCGTTCTTGTTTTATGATTGGCGCGCCTGGTGCGGCGACAGCACACAGTTCCCGCGCGAAAAAAGCACATCCCAGCAAGTGCGGCATGCTGAGCGTACATCCTTCCGCGATCGCTGCATGCAGACTTCCGTTAGGAGTAATGCAGGTGGGTGGCGTAACGAACAGTAGCCGGCATTTAGTGTGCCAGTGGGGCGGTTGATTAACGAGGACGGGCAAGCCTCCGGCCCGCTAAATTGCTGTAGTACATGCCGGGAAAATCTAGGGGGTCTACTCCGTACCTGCCCCATCCTCTTCTTCTGATGGAATTTTAGGGGTCATGATGAGGCACAGCTTTGTGATGAGCTGGGCGGAGAAGGCTCCGGGACCTGGGACAACGGCGTCACCGGCCGGCCGCCTGCAGGGACATACCTACGCCTCTTGTGCAGCCGCCGGGAAGTCAATCATCAATTCGCTCAAGTCCGACAGCCTTCAATTAAAGGTACTCACAGCTGACAGTCGCAATGCAGTAGCTGTACTATGACCAATGAGAGTACGTCATCTTGCGAGGTAGTTTGTGCCGCAGAGCTTCGCGATGACAATTCCAAGGCTACGCATGAGGCAACGCGTTTGGAAGCATGGTAAAGCAAGCAGAGTTTTGGATGCGGTCAGGGCAGCGCTTATAAGAAGTTGCCTTGGACAAGGCACAGTCGAGGACGACCTAGCCTTGCTTTGCCTCACTTAAGACCACGCACCAACCACCAACCCGATAACGTTCATCTATTCGCACGCGGACACAGAATCCTCAACGCTGGCGAGTCAAGAGTCAAGTGTGTAAATCATGGCAACGTCTCGATCAATGGCAACCATTTTCCAGCACGTCGAGCATAATCAGAGCAGATCAGAGATTGATTTCAAGGTAGCTAACTTCCGACTATCTATTCGTTGCGCTTGTGTGAAACCGATTGCTTGCTGTTCAGACCTCACACCTAGGATGGAAATCCCCTCTCCAGCACCGAGCAGTACTTCAAAAGTCGATGACACGCCCTTGTCCATGGTGTAACGATCAGTTCGGCGCTCGATCCTTCGAGCTTACGCTCAATACCCATCCCCAATGGCGATAGTATCTACATCATCTGCATGCTGGACTTCATGGCCTTCAAGCGATCAGCAACACGTCGCACTCCTTGCAGCATCGTCGTCGTCACCTACCTGAGCTTCCAGCAGCCTCCGCGGCGCTGGCTTCTTCGTGCGCGATCGGTAACGCGTAGGTCCCTATGGCGAGGGCAAGCATCGTGAGGAGGATGAGCGTTTTCATTTTGGTATATCGGTATTTGCTGGGTTGAGGTTTTCGGCGAAGTCGTAATCTGATGGGCGACCGCAGTCGTTGGGTGATCGGTGGCTTAAGTACAGGAACAGAGGAACTTGTTGCCAAGCGTCGTCATGCTTCTATTGGACTTTGCAATGTCATGAATCAGTGCATCACGCGCAGCGGTATTGCAAGACCGTGGAGAATATGTGCGAGATGGGATCAGCACGCTAAGAGTGTGTACGAGACGGAATGTGCGTGGTTCATTGGACACTACCTCAGACCTTGTTCGCATCAAATCAGATGGCGCAGCAGACCAAGGTACCCATGTAACACTTCATGCCGCTGAGCATCAGTACGCCCTGCGCCCAAGGTAGGCTTGCGCTATACGGGGAAGATTGGCAAGTCTGTTGAACTCATGACGTGCGTAACTTGCCGAGGGTGCTCCTGATCTCAGACCGAATCGCGTTATGATTCAGACAATCAGTGCCAATCGAAGCACCAGCGAGTAGAATGCTGGCAGGACCTCATTTGGAGCAGACCCTGAATTGCTACTGCAATGGTCCGAGTCAGACGGTACAATGTAATGGCCCTACCGGAAACTCCGCCGCATCAATGCCGTCGCGCCCATCGTCACAATACCCAAAGTGCTGGCCGAGCGGTATATCTTCGATGGAATCTCGGTAGCAGGCGGTGTTTGCGGTGGCCCAGTCTCGCAGCTGCTCCCATTTTCGACACTTGTGGAGCTGACCGTCGCCTGCCGTCTTGTCGCCAAATGTGTAGAGAGGAGTGCTGTCAGCGTTGCAAACGGTTGACTGCGCAAACATCAATTGTGAGCTTCGACGTATAGTAAGCCTCTGACTTACCTGGCGAAGAGCGTCAAAGCAGTGTTCTGAGTGCCTGGGGTTATAGGTATAATTGCGCCGCTCGACTGCTTCATAAAATGTCTGGCGTATAATTCTCTGTTATTAACACATCGTCCAAGGTCAGTGTTCGACAACCAAAGACCTGATTAGGAGAGAGGCTTACAAGACAGTGTAGTTGATGGTAGGCTTCCAATAAGTATATCCCCTTACTGTGGTCGCTGGGCTGGTACATTGACTCCGGCCAACCATCCTTTGCTGCTTCGTTGCGATCGATTGCCACGAAGCCATGAGAAGGCTTGATCTGATCCCAAAAGCCATCGCTTTGATTGCGATGGCTCCATTTACTGTGCCAATAGAAGCGGGTCCATACGGTATCTAGCTGGGGAGTTTTGGCTGCTGCGCATCAATCAATCTGTAGATGTGTTGTGTTCGAGCTAACCGGCTCTTACCAATGCGGCCTTTTGGCGGGCGCTCTGGCTGCGAGGGAAATGCAAGCTTGACAAGAAGAAGCGCGTTCAGCAGCGCTGAGAATGCTAGGACAACTATCACTGTACGAGCCAAAGCACTGCTCTTGTCTGCAAACGGCGAATTGTGAGACTCTGTGTATACAGCATCGTCCAAGTCCTCATCTCGCACTCTCTTATACGCAGGCATCGTCTCAGCAGCAGGATCTTATTTCCTTGAAGCTTGAATGTTCAAATGAGTCTGTAGATGGATATGTTATCCAGCTCATAGGGGCGGAAGGCGACCTTTCGCACGGATTCGATTCGAATGGAAATAACGCGGCCACCACACGACGGGCGTTCATGCTCATACCGCGCTCTCATGAGGCGGCCGACAAATTAAAGAGAAAAGGCTACGGGCAGGTGCGGTAGCTGATCTAGCATGGATGACAGCTCGATCCAAAGAGGCGGGCTCGTCACTACTCAACATTGTTATGCACAGGGCCCGCCATTAGTGAGAGCTGCAACGCCACAAACTGCTTAGTATCTGCGAAGCTGTTAGTGATGTTTTGCAAACCAGATGTTGAGTGTTGGCTAGTCACGAGGTCTCCCTCGGCAGACCTGTGAAGTCCCCAAAATGTATCGTATGCGGCTGAGTCTCTGAACCCTACTCGAACAGTACATAGCTTGTAGAAGCGCGCTCTGTGGCCCTTGTAGTTGACAGAAGTCCAAGCTTGGTGCAGGAGTCTGACCCTTCGTCCCACATGCGAGACCGCGTGCTACGGGTTTAAGCACATCCGGTAGCAGCTGCATGCTCTGCATGCAAGCATGTCTGCAAATAAGAGGCGCAGGGAACGACGGCAATCAAAGCTAGCCGTCGGCGATGCGGGGTTTCCGCGCGTCAATCGTTCAAGCTATTGCAGGCAAGATTTGCTCCCGCTTCCGGGTTCCAAGCGCAGACGCGAATCTCGATGTTTGTTCCGGCAAGTATCTATTAGTCAGTAGACCTAATGCAAAATGTCAATGGCATTTATCAATATAGTTCCTGCCTGCAAACTCTGGCAGAGCGGAGTTGACTGGCGTGTGGATGGTGATTATTTCAAGCTTGCCTTGCTCCTGCCAAAAGTGAACAAGCCTCACTGCGCCGCATAGTAGACGATCGAAACCAAGCTATCCGCAGTGCTGGATGATCACACCGTGCGACGCCGCTCGACTACAGAACGCCTCCCCACCGGGTCGTCACTGCGATCAAGAGGAAGCTTTTGTGACTGAGCATGGGTTGTGCTTTTTCAGCCGATGCTGCATGCATTCGCGCTTGGGAAGGAGATCTCCCAATGTGCGGGTGCGCGTGATGGTGTGCACACATTGTGCAGCGACTTTGTGAAGCGTGCCGCATTCCAGCTTGGAGCATGAATGCGGCGCGAGCCCCGTCCGTTGCGCGGGTTCCTCAACACAAATTACCTCGAAACACTGCCCGCTGGCAGAAGTGAACCCTACCTTCCTCAGAGCACGTAATTGAACGCTGTATCTCATCTCCCACATCAACGTCGGTTTTGGCTGTAGCATCGCAACATGTCTTACGTGCATCCAGGCAGCGTCCTTGGCTCTGGGGTGCTGTTTCTTGCCACGAGTTTTGGTGCTGTCGGCCTTCGTTTTGGTATCAGACTGAGGAACGATTTGGGGTTGGGGATCGACGACTGGCTCTGTCTCGCAGCCATGGTAATTACACTGCTCTCGCTTCATGTCTAGAGCTTGGGTTGATAAACGTGTAGATTCTGGTGATTGGGACGTGCAGTTTGATGATTGCTGGTCATTCAGCCCTCCGATCAAGTCTCAATGGCGCTTGAGTCGAAGCATATGCTTACTTCGGCGAACAGGTGCCGCTACGAAGTCGGTCGGGTATCATTCTCCTGATCTTGGCCCGGCGATCTTCACCGTTCAAGATGCAACGCAGACCCTACCAAAAGAGGTTTGGTGGCCCATCCAAGATCTTGATGTTGAACAGCATCTCGCTGACCCCGAACGTAATGTAGCTCGAATTCGCCTTCTACACCCTCCAGATCCCTGCGCTTACCCTTATGAAACTGAGTGTTCTTTGCTTCTACCGACGCCTATTTAGCGTTGGCAGGACATTCCGCCTTTTCTTCTGGATCCTGACTATCACCTCTGCTCTCTGGGGACTATCATTTTTCATCGCCTGGGCTGCACTATGCCCGCATTTCGAGGATCGGCTTACCAGTTTGATGACATTGGAGACTAAGTGCGGCAACAGCTTTGACTTGCTGATAACTCAGGCAGTCTTTGATGTCGTTGTGGACCTTGGCATCCTAGTGCTCCCCATTCCTTTTGTGCTGAGACTGCACATGTCCCTACGGAAGAAAGTTGCCGTCCTGGCCATGATTCTCATCGGCTCACTGTAAGCTGAAACCTTCACTGAAACCCTCCTGTACGACAATGGACGTATACTAGATAGGGTCGTGAAACCGGTGCCGGTCGCGAAACTGACATCCCCACTAGCGCAGTAGCCTGTGGATTTGCTCGGGCTGTCATCGTCGTCATCATTCTTGGGACGCCGCTCTTCAGCAAACCCAGCGTCGCCGGCCTAAGCACCAGCGACTTCTTGGGGATTGTGTCGCTGCTCATGTTTTGGTCCCTACTCGAGCTTGGCATCGGTATAGTCGCAATCTGCCTCCCAACAATGCGGCCTCTATTTCGTCTCTCCAACCTTGAGAGCATGCTACGCAGCATCCGCAGCTTCGTCAGCTTGTCAAGTACGTCGAGAGAGGGTGGTAGCGATCAGAAAGAGCAGAGCAGTAATCACGGGACCGAAGGTTTCAAGCTGCTGAACCAAGATGATAACAAGATCGGGAAAAAGGTGGATATATGTGAGTTTGCGACTTTGAGAAGAGCTGAAGACATCGACCCCGTGCGGCCAGGAGACTAGTGGTTAGCAAAGCGCATTCTTGCGGAGTCTTTGGAGGGTAGCAGAGGGATTGAGCCAACAGCGTCTCGTACACTGTATCACGTATTGTCGGGAATAAACGTGTTTGCCCTAAGCGATGTGCAACTAGCCCTCACGGGGCTCGGATAGACGTTCACATTGCCCTTGCTGTCGCGGATCTGACGACGAGCGATGACTCACAGCCGATCAGTTGTAGAATGTCAAGCGTCAAACATATTGTTCCCCGGTGCGGGCGTGGTTGACTTCCGAGCAGAGCAGAGTGTGTGTGAAGATCATCTGTGATCTCACCTCCTCGGCTCCGACATTCGGCCGAGTCATTGACCTCCACGCGTCCAACATCGCTCCAGACTGATGTCGGCAACCAGTCGTTTGCTATTGCAATTGCGATGCATGTTCGCATAGCTCTTATAGCTCGAGCAACATCCTCCCCGTCATGCCCCCACAACTTCGTATGTGCGCGTGCCGCACCCTCGCGATTACCACCCCGTAAACAGCTCCCTTTCCGCGGTCGCGCAAGACACTTCACCATTCGCGCGACCCCTTCAGCCATCTCCACGACGTTCACACCTTCTTCAACCACAGCATCACTCTCGGCGGATCCGTCTCAGCTGCCTGACTCCACACAGACCCTCCACGACCCCACCGCGTCCTCCCCGTCCGCGACCTTCACCACCCTAGGACCGTCCTCATCCCTGCTCAGCATATCCCTCTCCGCCTCGCAACCAATCTACACGCGTCGCGGCACGCTTCTATCATTATCTGGTCCTCCACATCATACATCATCCACCCTCTCTCCTCTACAACCGCTCAAGCGCGCAGTCCTCGGGCTTCCCTTCCTCTTTCAACGCCTCACTTCCACCTCACCTCTCAGCCTCCTAATCACACCGCTCTCGCCTGCCTCATCCATAGTCGTCCTCTCCCTTGACGGTCGCATCGACTGGAATATCCTACGGCAAGACGCGCTCATCGCCTGGACTGGCTCCGGCTCGAGCCTCTCCATATCGTCCAACATCTCCACGAGCACACCCGGCCTGTCAAATCTCGTAAAGCAGACAGTCACGGGCCGTGGCCTCGTCGCGCTTGCAGCAAGAGGTGACGCATATGAGGTCAAGCTGAAAGACGCCGAGGAGCACCTCGCACATCCAAGCCACGTGGTTGCGCACACCATATCTTCGGCGGCGCCCACTCCTTATCGATTACCACACACGAGGTTCCGACTATCTGTACCGAGCGTGGGTGAGTACCTACCAGAGACTCAATTCATCAAAGCTATCAGGCAATCAAAGACGTTTCGATTTCTGGGGCGCCTCCTCTTCCAGATCCGTCAATGGCTGAGGGTAGTGGTGTGGGGCGAGCGAGTGTTTCTGCGCTTTCGAGGTCCCGGGACTATCGTGCTGCAAGGCCGCGCAGGCGGTCTCACGAGCGGCACGAGAGATGCGATCAATGAACGGGAAGTGAATGAGTGGGCAGACGCGCCGGCGGGCAGCGTGCAGAGTGCAATCACGAGCAGTGAGAGGCGGGCGAAAGATGAGGTAGAGCGCGTAGAGAAGAAGGGTGGCGTGAGGCAGCAAGAAAGCGTCACGTATGCGGCTATTGGTAAGGATGGTAAGGTGGCATGGACGAGGGATTGAAGAAAAATCGCTGGACATACATGGCCCGCCAGCGCTGTACGATTTGGTGAGCGTCTGTTCGAAAGGCTCTGTATCGAGCCTCCGGCGCGCTCGCGTGAGTATGCTGTATCTAATATCAGACTCGACTTCCAGCGACGGCCAATGGCACGGTTCGCTTCAAACCATCCATTACCATTTTCCTTGTGGTATGAGCTACCGCGTCTTTCTATTTTCGCGGATCTAGTTGCTAGTAGGGAGTATCCTGGGAGTTGAACCTGGTTTTATTGCATCACGAGTAATCTGGCTTCTTCCACATGACGCAACATCCAGACTGATACCGCTCCGCTCACAGCAAAGCAGTTACTGATCTTTAGCAGCTTACAACGACCTTTCCGAGAAGTTCCCGACATCATGAACTTCTAACTCCTCACAGCCCACTGTCCGAAGACGGTTTGACACTCCCCGGTTGCCTTGGACACCCAACTAGAGTACCCGGACTTCATATCACCGCCTAATACCCAGATCGCGAAGCAGCAACAATACGCACTATCAAGACACCTGACTTCAACTCCGTTCTTCCGTACCGCTACCATCCTACCATGCCCATCCCCTCTTAAACCCCACCTTCAAGACAAACGTTCACCACTGCCGCCTTCAGCCGCTCTGCCAATGGATAGCTGCAGCTGAGCATCGCCTGTCCGTCAATAGCTGTCGTGCTTGATCCTCAACCTCCTGAATTTCACGACGGCAATGTCATATCGATGCAGACGGCCTGATTTTCTGATGAAGAAGCCAACGCCACTTCACTTGAGCGTGATGTACTGCACCGAGACACGACGTGCAACCTCGGGATGCGTACGATCACATCTCGGGCGTCACAACAGCTCGGCAATCACGATTCTTCATACAAACTCCACTTCCCACACCACCTCGGCTCAGCACACGACGCACCGATTTTCACTCCACTCCCGTCCCGAGCCACGTTCTCTGTACGCCGCCGAGCATGTGCGTTCCCTTCCGGCACCACGGTCCGCATACTCCCGCACATGTACCCGCCCGCATTCGCGTCTTTCCGCACCTGCACGATGCCGATAGACGCGCGACTTCGTGGGTACTGCGGGGGATGTGCGTAGCCGAAGACGTAAGTTTGACTTCAATTTGACGTTGACTTCATCCCATCCTCGACTCCACCCCATTCGCCACTCAACTCCCCTTTTTCACATGCTCCACTTCATCCCATCAGCGACTTCACCTCGTCCTACCTTCAATCTCTTCTCACCCCCATTCCATCCCACTCCATCCTCACTCCATTTCATGCCACCCACCGCATCACACATTGTCTCTTCCACCCATCGCCCCAATCAACCGTCCCCCTCCACCCTCAACCCTCCACATCCACCGCCAGCCACATAACTCTACCCACCGTTTCCCTACATTGCACCCTCTTCTCCGCATAAATTCCACCCGCCGAAGCCCCGGTGACAAATCTTCACGTCCCCACTAAATTGTCTCAGCAGCTGGGATGTCAAACCTCAAGAGTCTGGATGTCTGTTTGAGCGCTAGTATAACATAGGCAGCGTAGCGAAGAGAACGGCGCTGTACAACGTCGACAGACCCTTCCATTTGGCGGTGGAGATCAGCGAAGGCTGCAGTGGCAAATGGTACTACAGTGTTCAACCGGAGAGGTCTCGAATCAGCGGAAGAGACAACTGTATCAACACCAGGACGGAATATAACACTGGCGATGCCAGCGGCATTGGACACTGAATTTCAAGTTGAAGATCGATAATGTAAGCTTCTCAGACTTCCACAGTAGACCAAGCATTAGCCACGATAACAATGTGCACCCCTGATGCCACGCTATGCTCCCACCTACACACCACTCAAACACACCTCATACCTCACACCCCTCTCACCGCCTCTCAAAGTCCCACCTCTTCGCGACCCCGTTCCCATTCGACCACCCCTCAAAGTCATACCTCCTCCTGCGCACGGTCCCATCCAACCGCCCTTCAAAGTCCTACTTCTTCGTCCCCGCCGCACCTCTCACGGCCTTCCCAAACCTGCTCGCTCCAAACCGGCTCTTCTTCTCCTTGTCTTTGACATCGGGACTATTGCCCCTGGCACCCACGCCTTCTATAGCGGGACTGGTCTTGCTCCGGTGTAGCGCGTCCACGGTCGCAGGGCCCATCAGCCTTCGTACCTCCGTGACGCCATGACCGCCCATGGAGCCTTGCTGTTGACTATCGTTCGCCTCTTCCTCGCTCGAGCCGTCACGCCGGGAAGCTCTCCGTCCTTTCTCCTGTGCCTCGCGGAACCGACCGAGGAGGTCACTCCAGCGGATGGTATCGTCTTTGGTTTTCAACCTACTAGGCGCGCGCTCGAACGTAGGTGCTGTGGGTGTCGTGGATGGCGTGGGGCCCGTGGTCGTTGGTCCACCGACAGAGCCACGCCCAGGGTGCGCCTGGGGGATGTGGAGGTAGCCGATGGCGGAGACGGAATTGAGGCGGTTCTTGAGGGCTGCGAAGGCGGCGGACTGGGGGAGGAGCATGAGGATGCCGTAGAGGGTTTTGTAGAGGTGGGGATGGCGGTCGGGTTCGAGAAGTTGAAGGCGGAGGACTGAAAATTGTCAGCGTGTTGTGTTGAGGATGCTGCAGGAGCGGGGAATGCATGAGCTGAAAGAGACGCACAGGTGAAGACAGGCGATTCGAGCAGCTGCACGAGCTTGTCCAGCTGAATAAGCATTGTCACCGTGACTTCAATGTCGGCGCTGGGCTTTTTGTCAGCGAACGTAGGGCAACTAGATTGGTGAATGCATACAAGATGCCGAGAAGATTGTACGCTTGTTCGTAAGCTTGAGCGAGGAGACACAGGGAGATTGTCGATACAGCGTTCTGACACCACGCTCTGAAAAGCACCACGAAGAGTGTCTGGCCATCCTTTGACATGTCAGCGGAGGTCCAGCACGGATGATATATCCGAGACATACTCGCGAGTCCCAGGTGTATCTCAGCTTCTTACGCAAGTCGATCAACTCAGGCGCAGTGATGAGATTGTTGTTGAGGTTCTGGACCATGGTGCTGGCAAATTCCGGATCCTATGTAAGTCAGCAATGATACCACCATCAGACAACAACTAGACGCACATCATGATTCTCAAGGCATCCCGCCATGTTACGGTAGATGCGCTCAGGGTTGAGGTTCAAGCAGAGCTGCCTGATAATGAGATTGCCTCGCATCTCGAGCAATCGCCTGTCACCAGCGAAGAGCTCGAGCAGTTTGACCATGAAGAATGAAAAGTACGTATCGCTGCTGTACTTCGAAATCTGACAAAGCAGCTGCAAGTCACGAGTGACGACGGTGTCGGACGTGTCAGCCAGCGTATTCAGCAAAGCCGGGAACGTTGTATCATGCGCAGCCAAAACCTTCTTAGGCGCCTTCTTCTGCAGCATGAGCAACCAACTTAGCGATGCTGCTCGCGTGGCTTCGTTGTGATTGAGGAACTGCTGCGTCAACGCGTCCACTGCAGCGTCGTAGTCAAGCGTGACCCGTGGCTTGGGGGATGAGTCTGTGTCAGCGGTCTTTGGTGGTGACGGTTGTCGTGATGGCTGCTTCGAACTTGCAGCAGTCGTCGAGTCTTCCGCAGCGACACCTTTGTCCATCGGTCCAATGTCACTGCCCATCCGACGGTGCGGTGTATCCTTGAGATCGGGTAAGGGCGGCAGCTGCTTAGGTTCTGGCGGCTTCTTCAGCTCCTCTTCATCCTTGGTCTCCACGATGTACGACACCAATGCGTCATTGACTCGCGACGCCGCCTTGCACACCTGCATGCTGTCACTCGAGAGCGCAGGCAGGACTTGGTTGAGCAGATCTGGCACATGAGGCATGATGTCATCAGGCGAGATGTCAAAGAAGCCATCGATCCACCTCAGGGCAGTAACCTGAACGTGCTCCGACTGATCTCGCAAGAAGGCAATGACAACTTCCAAGATCCGCGGGTGATCCACGAAGACGTCTTGACCAGGCATGAAGTCATCCTCAAGCTCACCAGCAGACTGGCTGACCACGGCCTCTGAGCCACTGTCATCGTCTTCGCCGCCCTCTTTCACAAGCGACTGGACCTGTGTGTTGGTTTCCTCGGGCGACTTTGCTGCATCTGGTATGGCTTTGCTGTCCTCCTCTGGAGCAGGTGTGTCGATTGATGGCGGCCTCGTCACCTCTTGCGATAGCTGCTTGTTCTCCGCAACGACCCTCTTGACTCTTGCGATCTGCTTGATCTCACTCAGAAACTTCTCAAGCACGTCCTGTGTCTGTGTCACCACATCACCGCTCGTGTCATTCAGGAAGCGGAAGAGGCCGCCGAGGAAGGACGGTAGGTATGAGACGAGCTCGAGGTCTGGGATGGAGTCCAAGATGGCGATCCACTGCACCAGGAACGTCCGTGTGTATGGATGCATGACGTTGATGCGCTCCGTCAGTAGAGGGATGAATCTCGGCAACGAGAACGCAGTCGGCATGAAGACATTGCCCCGCTCTTCGGCATCCTCCCGCTCTTCCACTGGCCTGTCTGGTGGGTGCACAGCTGAGACGTACGAGGTGGCTGATTCTGAGACAATGTCTTTGATGAGCCTATCGAGCAGTTCGGCGCCGTTTTTTACTGAGAGTTCATTATCAGCCGCGAGCTGTAAGGGCACAGGCAATCAGCATCGTGCCCCGCCTGGCTTGTGTGGGTGTGGCTGTGTGTGTGAAGAAGGTCGGGAGGACAGTCATACCTTAGCCATGGCATCAAAGACCTCGTTGAAGTACGGCAGTATCTCGCCCTTGCACGTCTTGGCGATGTTGTACATGCTCTCACATGCGTAGTACCGCACCCGCGCATCTTGATCGTTGAAGCAGGCAAGGACTGGGGGGACGACCTGCTCGAGGTATGGCGCTACATCGGGTCCCATGGCGATTGAGGCCGCAGCCAGACCAATGAGGCCGCCATTGCGCGCGTAGGGCTGGTGGACGGCGTAGGCGAAGTCGTGGCAGAGCTGGTCGATGATCTTCTGGAGGCGGCCATTGTTGCCGGCGAGGGTGGTCTCGCGAATGAGCTTTTCGAGCTCGAGGGCACCGCTGCGGCGCTTCTCGTAGAGCTTGTCCGTGAGCAGGCGGGAGATGGTGTTGTCCATGGTGGTGAGGGGGAGGTGCCGCGGAGGATGGGGTGGTGTGGTTTACTGCTCAGTCATGGCGTTGAGATTAGAATACGAGCATCCCGTATCGGGGTGGCACGCCGCTGTGACTGTGATGAGTTTGCACAGCGAGCTGCGTATGGTATAGAGCGTAGAGATGCCGAACAATGTGAAGTGAGTAGAGTCGAGGTGGTTGGCCTAAATCTCAAAAGGAAGTGATGCAATGCGCGGCGGCGAAGAGCTTAACGCCGGGGCTCTGCTTGACCCAAAGCAGGCAGAATAACCGCCCCTAGAATTGGGGCTCGGGAACCCCTTATCCGCATGATTTAGGGGGTTTAAGCCCCGGAGCGCCCGTTGCCCCGGCAAATTCAGATCTGTTTACACTTTCTCGACGTCGCTACTTCCTCACCTTCCGTCACCTACTGTTGCCGCGCCTTCCTTACCGATCTGTGATTCGCCATGAGACATATGCAAAGCTTCCGCTCTTCAGGGCTTCCTCGCTCTTCCCAGCATTCTTGCTGCCGCGGCGGCTTGCCCCGAGTTGACCAACAATGGCCACAGACGTCGACCGCAAAGCTGCAGGAGCGAGACCGCGGCCCAAGGTTCTTCAGATTTCAGCGGAGCTCGCATTGCTCATCTTGAGCTACATTCCGGACGATGCCTGGCGCTCGACTTGTCGCAGCCTCACTCTCACTTGTCAGTCTTGGAGCCAAGTCACTCACCCCCTCCTGTACAACGACGTCGAGATGGACGGCGCCAAGCAAAAACCACAGGCACCGGAAATACTGTGCAACACTATCAGGCTTCGCCAGGACCTCACTGGTTGCATCCGCTCCGTCCAGATGAAGAACGTCAATCATTTCAATCAGGCGAGCACGATGATGCCAAAGCTGCTGACAAAGCTGATGGAACACGCTTCGAACTTTTCGTCTCTGACTCTGCAAATCGTAAAGGGTCAATCAAAGGTCCTTGCGCCGCTTGCGGTCCGTGGCTCGAATTTGTCTCAAAGGCAAGGGGCGCAGCTGAAAGATATTACTGTCTACGGTCCTGCTGCGAGGTATGACACAACCGAAACGGGTCTACTTCATGTGCCGAACTTTTCTCCCCTTGCGCGTATACCAACGGTGGAACGCGCAACGATCCTTGGTCTGAATCTGGTGAGGCTTGGCCATCTTTACTCTGAGGTGAAGCAAGGCGGATGGTCCAACGCACCTCTGGCGCAAAATTTACAGAATCTGGAAATTGACCTCTTACTCGTTCTGGAACCCTACGAGCATCTTGACGGGTTTAAATCCAAATTCGACTGGCCTATTGCTTTGGCAAAGATGACCAATTCTTTTCGGCAACTGAAGTCGCTCTCTTCGGACGGCTCTCGAGCCAAGGATGCTTTTGACCGCCATTGTCTTGGTGAAGCAATCCGTTCTCTGTCGCCGACATTGGACAATTTGAAACTTCGCCTCCCTCCTAAGTTCAGCCCCGACGACCGCGTGGATAACATACGGACGACCCATGGACCTGAGATCGAAGGGTATCAGCAAGACAGCATCGGCTCCCTCGCCACGCTCCAACGCTTGCGATGGCTGCACGTCGATTTTGGCGAGCTTCTTGATGTCAGTGGAAATCTCGTCATAGCGAAAGTGCTTCCAGACACCTTGCAGGATTTATACCTCGATCGCGTGGGCGAGCCTTGGATGATGTACAACCCAAATGCAGCTGTCACTGATTTGCTGAGCGGTAGGCGCAGCAAACTGCCGTATCTCTGTAAGCTATCTTTCCGACTGGATGATTTAGCCTGGGAGCCAGACGAGGCAGTAGCGTGGAGTGACATAGATTGGAACTGGGTCTCGGAAACTTGCATCGATGCAGGCGTCGAGTTCACATTGATGATCCCGAGCCAGACAGAGGTTCCCGAACGTCTTCTAGCGATCAACATAAAGCGTCTATCGGAGTCATGCTCGCCCTGTCCGGTCTTCAAGACGAATAGGTGAGGGATACGTGAGCCCGCGGGTATGATTGACATTTGCCGTGGACTGTACCCCTGTACAAGTCTGCCAGCAGATCTTGAGCTTGATAGCTGGTGGTGATAAAGGTGTGTGTGGCTCAAACTAATGGCTTTTCGCTAGCATGTATCAATATCGACCATGTGTAGGTTTGAAGTACGGTCCGGATCTTATGCAGCAACAATACCTATCCTATGCTCACTATAAGTCGTTGTCTGACATCTCGAGACGCTTTAATGCTGTAATTGATGATGCAACACGTTTGGAGACATTCGGGAGTGTATTAGATACAAGGCAAATACATGCAGCTCAGCCACACATGGTGCGCGCTACCTGCGAGTGCTTCATGCCAACTTCCGTAGCCCCACGGTATCATCAAAACATACGACGTTGCTTGAGAGACTGCTTACTTGATTACAGCTGTGAAGAGGCATGCCGTTTACTTTTGGCTCGTTCGGCGACATCGTCGCTCTCTGTGTCCTCATCAAGGACGTCGTCGCCGCGCTTGACGACTGCCGCGGCTCGGCGCACAGTTTCCAACAGCTCATCAAACAACTCCAAGTACTGGAAGTCGTACTCCACGAAATTCAAACAATCGTCGACCAAAATGAGAGTTGCCCCCAATTGCAAGCCCTTCGAAGCGCCACAATCCACGCAGCGGCAAATTGTCGCGGCGTAGTGGAGCCGTTTCTGGCTGGCATACGATCCTATCAGCTCAGTCTAGGTCCGGGAGGCTCGGGAAGCAGTCTACGAGATACTGTGCGCAAGGCTCAATGGCAAGTAATCAAGAAGAAGGATGTAGATAAGTTCCTCATGGATATTGTCGCGACGACCTCAACTATGCAGACGCTTGTTTCGCTGTGGACTTGGTAAGTATCATGCATCAATGAGTGACCCCATTGCTGACAAATCGCGTGTGAAGCACAACTAATGAGCGGAGGCACTCTGAAACCCTGGAGTTATTGTCGGCGGCGGAGAGCGAAGGTCGAGCATCAAGGCAAGGCATTTCTGATTTGCTGACTTGCATCTTGTCGCGCGTGGAAGACTCTGTTGACATGCTGAGACGGACAGAATGTGTCCTCCGCTACGTCTTCTCAACAGCTAACGCAAGATGGCTTCAGAATTACGGTCGACGTCTGGTGAGTTCTACGTCACGCATACAGGCTTGCACGTTCGACACATATAATGCAGTCCTCGCGATCAATACCAAATTGACACTGCTTACCACGGAGTATCTGCTCAGCGGGAGCTCGTTCACTCTCATAGATGCCTTGGGCAGGAGGATGCCAATGCATCTGCAAACAATCAACTCCTGGGGCGCGCTGGAAACGATCCTCGAATATCGTTTCCGCGAACAGAAAGGCCACCGTAAAGTTGTTGCTGGGGACTTCGCCCTCAAAGATAGCTGCACTGGGCAACCTGTTCATCGTGCCAGGCCTTGGGATGGTGCTGTCAAATCCAGGCAAGTCATCAATATGGAAATGATCTTCCACAACAAAGGCGTCAGACCGAAGGACTTCACCTGTCCTAGATGTTCGAGTTCGCCAGGGCAAGAAGTCGAGAATTATGAGTGGTGAGCCTCACTTAGAGTATTTCACCAAAGCGCAGATATTCCTTGCTGACCCTATGCCTTGCCATTACAAGCGCATCCTGTGGTCTGACGTACAGCGCGGTGACCGAGACATTTCCAAACACCGCACGATCATCCGCGGTACAACAGGAAGCATTGCATCACAACAACGAACAAGGATCACAGGCGACGAGCATTGTGGGACCTTGTCCGCCGCCTACATTGCAGGACGAGGATGAGGATAATGATGATCATCCCAGATTTTTCGAGAGGGTGAGTTTTAATTTTCTGCGTTTTGAGATGCCGCGCAGCAGGAACAGCAGCGCTTTTCCAGAGGGGAACTACTACGAGTGCGCATTGGCTTTTCTCGACTGCAGGTTCACAGCGACCGACTTCGATGATTGGAAAGTTCACTGCATGGCCCACTTCCATCCCCATGAGCCGCCTCGTAGCTTCCGATGCCCCATAGAAGAATGCCTGTATCAATGCGGGCCTTCCAAGGTTGGCCATGAGGCTTGGAGCATGTGGCTGAATCATCTCGCGTCCCATGGGCACGATAATTCCGCAACACGGCCAGACGTCGAGCTTATCAAGTTTCTGTTCAAAAAGAAGATAATAAGCAACAAGGTGTACATGCGGCTCAGATCGACCACCAATGTCCGGGAACAGGTGACTCTACGGAGCGATGAAAGAGGGCGCCAGCCACGATTCCGACATACCCTTATTATGCCATCCTACACTGACCGTCGGGAAAAGACCTAGCGTCAACAGTAAAAGGGGTGATGGCGCAGTGCTGATGATAGATGGTACACACGGGGAAATGGTAGAAAGTCAAGATAGCACCTCGACTCACTGCAATTGTCGCGAAGCGCAACGCCACTCAGGGACGGCTTGAAATGAGTGGACACCGATGAGAGCTGGGTAGGAGATGCGAAAGAAGGCGACGTGGGGAGAGCATGAGGGTGATTGCACGTAAGCCACATGGTCCAGGCATTGAGGCTTCAAGATTCGGACGTTGTTGCCAGCTTATACCGTAATGTGATTATCAACAGTCATTATCAAGTGACCACATAGCCTCGACGCGTGGTTGTTCATTGTCACCAGTACTTCCGTGGCGTGGGTGGACAGCGACTGCGCTCGAAGATTATGGAACCAGTAAGCCAAAGACAGAGCATGAAGTGGGCGCGCATGCCTTTCTCGACGCTGTTGAATTGTATGGCTTAGCATGCACCCGCTGTTGCAGCATCAACCGAGGAGGTGCATGAGTATGCTCATTTCAGCCTGACTTATGCGTCCGTTTGATCGCAGCAGTCTGACGTGTGCCGACCACACCTCTTCCCTTCTCCACAACATCCACGCTATGAGTAACTCACTCCTTTGCCACCGTCGCGTCCACCACCCTCCCCTTCGCACCTCTCCCCGCCACCGAACCTTCAACCCTCACATTCCTCGTCCCCGGCTTATGCGCCCACCGCGCAAACTGTCTCCGCCGATCCCTCACAGCGCCCAACATCTTCCCAAAGAAGGGCGCAAGCGGGTCTTCTCTCTGCTTTGCCTCGTCACCCGCCGACCACGACTGCAGCCGCTGACTCAGCACCCGAAACGTCATGCGTATATCCATGATCCTGTAACATTTCTGTCCGAGATCAATGCTCATGTCATTCGGGTCCTGCACGCACAGCAACCACGGTCGTGAAGTGTTGACCAGAGACATCTCGTGCTGCCAGTACAGTAGCTCATCGTCGTTGATCGCCTGTCTGGCAGTAGATGAGGGCGTTTCGTGCCCTCCCCGCTTCTTAAAGATGGTAGGAGGGTCGATGGAGAGACAGTGAGTCCGGGTATTGAAATGGGCGTAGAAGTCTAGAAACTCCCAGAGTACTGTGCCGAGCGAGTCGTTGGAGGTCTTGCCGGCGAGGCGAAGGAAGGCGACGAGCATACAGAGGAGGGTGCAGTGGTCGAGACCGCCTGACGTTGGGTCGGAGAGGCCGCGGACGTCGAGCGTGAGGCGGAGGATGAGAGACAGAGGTTTCAGCAGGGTGAACTCGTCGAGCCAGCCTTTGATGAGGGAGGTGCGGGACATGCTGGGTGCGGTCGCGGTGATGTGGAACGTAGTGTTGGAGTGTGTGTGGAGGAAGTGCAGGAGGGCTGGGCGTGGGTGTTTGGTAACGTATTGGTTCTCGAGAGATGGCATGCGTTGGCTATAGTTGTGTATGTTGATGAGCTTGTGCCCGTTTATGTCTCGGAGGGCTTTGGGGGACATGGTGGTGCCGACGGTTTGGGTGAAGCCGAGATCGATGTTGGAGAGTGGACTGGCTAGGTTCAGCGCCATGGGCCCAGTGTAGCCAAACTTGACGTTCTTGACGGACTTCTGAAGCTGCGTGGTGATGGCCGAAGTGAGCTGTTGACGGGCGGTCATCTCGTCGTCGTTGAGGGCGGCCCAGCGGACGACGTTACGAAGGAGCTTGTCAAGTCTGGAACGGTTTGTTAAAACAAGATGAGCATTCACTAAGAGACATTGTACTTACTTCTCGCCACCATCTATGGACTGCGAAAGAACGCCTGTATTGTATGGGTTGAAACGACCGCAGTCCGTGTAGGCATGTGGAGGGACATAGCTGCCGTATGCCAAAGCTTCATTCTGGTCGGCTTCCTCTTGCTTCTTCCGCATTCTCTTCACCTTCTCCGATGGCGGCGTTGCTTTGATCTCCTCCAGAAGCTGGGTGTCTGGCCCATTATTCAAGGGCTGCGTTCGCGGGTGGTACTGGGAGTGGATCTTCCTCGCCGCTGCCCTTCGCTCTTCAGCCGCGCGCTTCTGATCGATCTCAGGCGACAGCTCTTCTAGGAATCTGGCGTCTTTGATGGGATGCTGAGGGAACTTGCGTATGCGCGCCCTGAGGTTGGATTCGCGATGCGCTTCGAGCGTTGCGCCAAGGTCACCTTGAAGACATCAGTGACGTAATTGAAGACAACGCACTGGATATGTAGCGCTTCACTTCTCAAAGCATGTCGCTGAGCGTCCTTGGACCGACGAAATAGTAGACATGGGATCGAAACTCACCCCGGACGACATCTTGGATCTGTCGGTCGAGCGACCGCGAAGGAGTGGAGCGAAGGCATCTCGTAGTGATGCGTGGCACGAATCGCATCAACAGCCGCTGCCACTGCTGCGTCAGAGCACCGGCAGAGCTACCATAAGCTTCCAATTTCTCGTGAAAGGAGATTCAATGTAGCAATTGAAGAAGAGCTCATTCAGAACTCAAACCCGGACTCGGCCGAAATCACATGATCATACCCGTTCCCTTCTCACCACCTTACCCTTCTCTCTATTCTCCTCTTTTACTTCCCGTCGACGCCCCCAGCCTCTTCACCCTTGCCTCGTTCGACGTGGCATTGCGACCCGTCGAGGTCGGCGGTCCATCCCTATACTCCACCCCTCCAGTCATTCATTGCTCCTCCGCAGCTATACATCACATCAGCACACGTTCCAGCACGGTATTCATGCTCTGACATCCTCCTCGACCATCCCTACCTAAGGTCTGCCTCCGGAAACGCCGATAATAACCTCAAAATCTTCAGTCGCAGGACTTCTTGCCTTCTATGCCCTCCCTCATCTCGGCCATCTTCTGCCTCAAGCCGCGCGCCCGTGGTCAATCGGCGCTCCTCGACTCACTCCAGTACCTCTCCACACCAGCCTCAGGCTGGAATCATACGCTCGTTGGCTGGACGGGCGAGATCGCTGGCGATCCGACGCTATCGCAGAAACAACGCACACATATTGAACAAGAGCTTGAGCATGCACAAGGCGGAAAGGTAGCGCCGGTATGGCTGCCAGATTGGTGGGACGAAGAGACGGGCGATGCTGTACTTAGCGACCAGGGAAGATGGAGAAGATACGCTGAGCACGAACTCTACACACTTTTCCACTACAAACAACATGAGCCCACAGACGGCCGGAGGGAACGGATATGGTGGGCGGACTACTATCGCATGAATAAGCAATTCGCCGATCGCATCGTGGAAGTATACAGGCCTGGCGACTACATCTGGGTGCACGACTACCATCTTCTGCTCCTCCCATCGTTACTGCGACAAGCACTACCTCAAGCGACGATTGGCTTCTTCTTACACATTCCGTTCCCCAGCTCCGAGTTCCTACGATGTCTCAGTCGACGAAAGGAGGTGCTCGAAGGCATGCTGGGCTCCAATCTGATCGGATTTCAATCGTTTGGCTACTCGCGACATTTCAGCTCCTGTTGCAAGCGCATACTTGGTTTTGATACGTCACCAGTTGGCGTCGATGCGTATGGCGCACACGTTGCCGTGGAATCGTTTCCCATCGGCATCTCGGTCGACTCCACGCAAGATTTTGCATTCCATAACCGAACCGTACAAGAAAAGATCAGAGGAATACACGAGCTATACTCCAACAAAAAGCTCATCGTGGGCCGAGACCGTCTGGACGCAGTCAAAGGCATAGTGCAAAAGCTACAAGCGTTTGAGCAATTTCTCAAGAAGTACCCCCAATGGCATGGAAAGGTCATTCTCATCCAAGTCGTCAACCCAATCTCGATCGAAGACGAGAAGGAAGACGACGTCAACAAGCTGGCCGGCAAGATCTCCGAACTCGTCGAACGCATCAATGGCGCATACGGCTCACTCAGCTTTTCGCCTGTACGCTACTACCCGCAGTACATCTCGAAAGAAGAATACTTCGCGCTGCTTCGTGTCGCAGACGTGGGCCTGATAACATCGGTCCGCGACGGTATGAACACGACAGGGCTGGAATACGTGGTCTGTCAGAAGGACAATCACGGACCGCTCATTCTCTCAGAGTTCTCTGGGACTGCTGGTAGCCTCAGCACGGCTGAGCATATCAATCCCTGGGATTTGACTGGCGTCGCGGAGGCACTAAATAAGGCGCTGAGCATGAGCGATACAGAGAAGTCGGCAGCTTCGGACAAGCTGTACAAGTACGTCGCCTCACATGGTGTGCAGCAGTGGGCGCACAAGTACCTGGACAGGTTACAGTCAACCGCCAACATGTTCGGCCAGACCAACGTCACGCCTGTGCTTGATCGAACAGTTCTCCTCGCAAAGTATCGCGTGTCAAACAAGCGTTTGTTCATGTTCGACTACGACGGCACGCTGACTCCTATTGTCAAAGATCCACACGCCGCCATCCCCTCCGATCGCGTCATCCGCACGCTGAAGACGCTTGCCGCCGACCCACTCAACTCGGTCTGGATCATCTCAGGACGTGACCAAGCGTTTCTTGATGACTGGATGGGCCACATTCCTGAGCTGGGTCTCTCCGCTGAGCATGGTTCCTTCATTCGACATCCATTCCATGAGCGATGGGAGAACGTGACGGAAAAGACGGACATGTCGTGGCAGCAAGATGTCATGCAGGTCTTCCAGCACTACACTGAGAAGACGCAAGGATCTTTCATTGAGCGTAAGAAGGTCGCGCTGACGTGGCATTACCGTAGAGCGGATCCCGAGTACGGCATGTTTCAAGCGAAGGAGTGCCGCGCACAGCTCGAAGCGACTGTAGGCAAGAAGTATCCAGTCGAGGTCATGGAAGGCAAGGCCAACCTGGAGGTGCGGCCGTCGTTCGTCAACAAGGGCGCAATCGCAACACGGCTTGTCACAGAGCAAGCAGTGCGTGATCCCGAAGGCGCAGCGCATACGCCGCCAGACTTCGTGCTGTGCCTCGGCGACGACTTCACCGACGAAGACATGTTCCGAGCGTTGAGAGCTTCAAGACTACCGAAGAAGGATGTGTTCAGCTGCACGGTGGGTCCGAGCTCGAAGCAGACGTGCGCCGACTGGCACTTGCTGGAGCCATCAGATGTCATCAGCGCCATCACGATGCTGAACGGCACCGCGGATGACGGGAATGCCGGGCCCGTGGCAGTCGTGGACGGCGTGGTGCCCGAGAGCAGGAATTGATGATGATGGAGAGAAGGCATTGGACGGCGTTCATAGGCTGAAATAGCTGCAGATTGCATGGAAGGTGATGGAGAATGTGCAGATTGGCTTGCATAGATTGAGATATTGAAGACAGACAAAGTTCACGACATGCAAGTTCACTACCAACGCGCGCATGGATCTGCTTCCAGCACCTTCTTGTTTGCTTTCTCTAAAGTTAACCCACCAGCAAACTCTCCATCTGCAACCTTGACCACATCATTACTGCCAGCTCGTTCGGGCAAGCGTAGTATGCAGCAACGTCAAAGCGTCGGCGCTAGCTGACTAGTGCCCGAAAGTGCGACATCTAGCGTGCTTTAATTTCACGAAATCAATTCTCCGAGTCGGCCTCCTGATCTTTCTGTCTTGCTCTTTGCTTTGTATCCAGTTGCCACTGAGCGATCCGACCACCGTGGGGAGAAACAAAGAAGCTCGCTCATCTGCTTGAGCACATCCAATCTCCCGAGCGCCTCTGTCGTCGCATCAGAAGACCAGTGGACAGCTCCAGATGGCTCTCCCGCTCCGAAGCAGCTGAACATCTGGGAGCAACTTCAAGTAAAGACTTCCGCCTCGTCCAGAGTCGCACGTGTCACTCGTCTGGTTCCATGAGGATTGGGCTTATTATGGCATGAGTATTCACGGCATTAGCATTCACGGCTACCTGCCGACCATCGCTCGCTAATATCGCGACCATTAGGATGCCACTGCTAAGCGACATCATAACGCTAGACGTCTTCCGTAGGCTGATCAAGGATCCCAATGCTTCGTATGAACAGTTCTACGAGTCGGCGTCAGACCTGAAGGTGGAGCGCGTGCCAGGGAAACCAACCTTGGCGCTGACCTACTGCGGCTTTGGTATGTATCCGACAGCGATCAGAGTGAGTAGATGACCAACCGCGGGCAGTGCTTATTCTATTGGAGACGACGTCATCCAACAAGATCTCAAGTGCCCGATCTTGCCTACTGAAGCTGTATCGTATGGGACTAGGAAACGTCGTCATGAAGAAGACAGCCATGACATGCCTCCACCGCGGAACGGAGTTCCGCCTGCGCAGCGCTACCACCGAATGACAGCAGGCTTACCTCCAGATATACCAGATGACGTTGGCAATGGCGCCACGATGCCTCTGAACCAAGTGAAAGTCGAGCCAGATGAGGCTGAGGAACCTACGTTGCTTGGTTCGGATTTCAGTCTACCACATGTCCAGTACGCACCGCCGACCATTGGCCCAAAGTCCAACGACAATGACCTGTCTCAGCCTTTCAAAGGCAAAGATTGTGCCAGGCCTCGTAATGGAACATCGTTCATCATGGTCATGGCCAATTCCCGTTCAATCAGCCCGCCGTCCCGCAGTCGCCATCCATCAAAATCGAGCGGGGGTACGAAGAGGCTCCAGCTCAAGGTAACATGGGGCTTATGGTGACTCTCTCCGCAACCTTGAATCATGGAAGGTCACCGTCTCACGGAAACACCGAAGAGTGGAGGCCATCCAAGAAGGCAAAGCACGCAAGTCGACAAAGCGACTGGCAATCTTCGCGCATGAGGGTGAATGCAGTTCCGGACAGGGCCTTGTCAACTGTAGCTCTGGTCGACCCTCTGGAGCACCTTAGAACACTATCAGGCAATGACTACCGTCTGCTGAATGTGTTTTCCGTTCACGAGCATTGGCTGGGCGTTCTTCTTGGCGAGACTCAGCTGGGTTATCAAGGGAAGAAGAAGAAGCCGAAAACGTTCAAGTTCACCAAGCTCGAACTTTATCAATGCTTCCATCCCTGTGTCAATCAATTTCGCGGTCGCGACAAGCAGTGCCTCAGACAGAATGGCACAAGCACGAAGAGGTGCAGACTGGCGCGATTGGACGGGAGGCCATCGATGCACGGCATTGAATTCTTGTTCTTTGTGCTCTCTGCTGCACTCATCCTTGAAGGCTACAGTAAGCACACGCGCATGCGCAACCCGAAGAATGACCTCACGCTTCCAATGCCGGACCTAACTGTTGCTCACATATGCATGCTATGGGCCTGCGGACGTGCGACTGGCCAGGCGGAGTGTCGCACGGGCTGCAAGTACCTGCATAGCTTCTGGGCCTTGGAGCAATGGATCAGCACACTGTTGAAGGAGATACCGGTGGAGAGACACAGCACGAAAATGCTGGAGAGCATTGGTATTCTGGGGGTCGATGGATGGCCACAAAGTCGCGAGCTGCAACAGTGAGGTTTCGGAAGGCCTCGGGCAAGGATCAGCTGGAGACGTGTCCTGCAAGTCGAGGCAGCTGATTCTCGACCAGTCAACACTCGAAGACCAGCTGAATGGCGCCCATGTATGTATATGTAGGATACGAGCAACGAGAAAAGCCCAGTCCCGCGGGCCGTTGAGCAGGGCGGCCGATAGCTCAGAATGTACTGTATCGGACGCGACTCCGAAGGCATGGTCAGAATGACGTATGCGCACCGTGAGGGCCACTCTCGACGTTGACCGAACCCTCCTCGATGGATTTGGGGTATCGTCGCCGTCCACTCGCTGTACCACTGGTACGTATCGCTCAGAGTCAATTCCAAATCACCTTCGCCAAACACGCACCGCCGTTATTGATGGCGCATTCCTTTCTGCTCCCCTTTCCATCCATGCCTCCTCTCCTCGTTCCGTTTTCCCTTCCATCTCCTTCATGTCCGCACGCTCCGTTCCTTCTGCTTTCAGTCCAGCTTTCACGCGCACTGCACGAGCCATAGCAACTCCATCCATCACAAGAGCTTTCACCACCACACTGCCCAACATGGTCCAAGTCGGCGACCCTCTCCCCGACGTCGAGCTCGCGGAGGACTCTCCTGGCAACAAAGTCAACCTTCGCAAGAACCTCGCTGGCAAGGGCTTGGTCATTGGCGTGCCTGCTGCCTTCAGTAAGTGCTCCCCTGCGCCCATATTCCACCCAGCATCTCTCCCGCAACTCTCCCCACAATAAACGAACTCTGCAAGCTTTGGCAGCATACGTCCACTTGGAAGAACTCTGACTAACGCAAACATGCCTCAGGCCCCTCCTGCTCAGACACGCACATCCCCGGATACATCCACAGCGCAAAGACAAAGTCCGCCGGCGACGTCTACGTCGTCTCCGTCAACGATGCGTTCGTCATGAAGGCGTGGAAGAACACGCTTGATGCGGGCAATGAGAGCAAGGTGGGTTCATACTGGCTGCAACAAGAGACACACATGCGACCACACTTCCTAGAGTGCACGCCTTTGAGAACATGGCGCTTTCCTGCATTTGTTCCCCTCGCCACGTCACGGGCACATCGCTGCATGAGAGACGACGAGCTTCCACATATGAACACGAATCACACGAGCGTTCGGCTGGGCCAACACACACAACACACCACCAACCTGCAGGAGTAGCAGACTGCGCTCCGTCACATCATATGTACAGCGTCGGAAACATTCTAGCCTGCTCTCAAAGCCCAAAGCCGCTGCTGCAAACACAACACCTTCCACCCATGCGCGCATTCCCACACATTTGCTGACTCCCTATCCCAGATCCACTTCCTCGCCGACGCCTCAGGCGCCTTCACCAACGCCCTCGACCTCGGCTACGACGCCTCCGCCCTTCTCGGCAACAAGCGCTCCAAGCGCTACGCCCTCGTCGTTGAAGGCGGCAAGGTCAAGAGCGTCCACGTCGAGCCAGATAATACGGGCATTAAGGAGAGCGCGGTGGATGAGGTACTGGGATCGTAGATGTATATAGAAGTATAGAAGACTTATAAAACCAGCCTAGATTAGTTGAATATTATATTTAGAAGCTATTAATACTTTTACTATTTTAGAAAGATAATTCTTTACTACTACTTCTTAACTAGTTTATACTTTATCTACTTTACTCTCTAGTTATCTAGATAAGGTAAAAGCTTAGTGACTAGCTATAGATTTAGCTTCTATCTAAGTTAGAAAGTTAGACTTAATTAGTAGAAATTAGATTATCTAAAAGAAAGCTTTATATTATTATCTAATTATCTATTATAATTATAAATTAAGCTTAGCTTAGCTAGCTCTCTATCTTTCTAACTAAATAATTTTAGATATTTCTAGATTAGATAGTCAAGAATATTAGCTTAGTAATATACATAAACTTTTAACTAAATTCTTCTAATAGTTTTTATTCTATAGTCTTTATAATTCTAAGTCTTTAGTACTATCTAATCTTACTCTAGTTCTACTTTTTTATTATTATAAAGATTGTCTTTTCTCTTAGTTTAAGCTATATTTAATGAAATAAGTAGAACTAGAGTAGATAGTACTAAAGACTTAGAATTATAAAGACTATAAAATAAGAACTATTAGAAGAATTTAGTTAGAAGTTTATATATATTATTAAGCTAGTATTCTTAACTATCTAATCTAGAAATATCTAAAATTATCTAGTTAGAAAGGTAGAGAGCTAGCTAAGCTAAGCTTAATTTAGAATTATAATACTACTCTCTAGCTATCTATTAGTTATTTTAAATTAATACTCTATAGATAAAGCTAAAACTTTAGAATATCTTAGAAAGAGTCTATTAGATAGCTAAGTTCTAATTTAGTTAAATTTAGTTATATATAAAGTATCTTATTAGTAAAGTTTAATATAGTCTATTATTAGAATCTAATTTATAGCTAGTATAGTAGTATTATTATAGATATTAAATAGAAATTATATAGTAAAGTTAAGATAGTAGTTACTAAGAGAAATACTAGTAAAAATAATCTTATTAGTATTAGTAAGTGTTAAAAAGGTGCAGGGAAGAAGAAGAATACTACTATAAAGAGTAGAAAGACGAGACCAGCTTAAGACTAGTACAATACTTAAGCTTAATACAGATACAATACTTAGTAGCAAGGAGAAGCTGTTATTATATTGTCTGTCTTATTAGCTAGAATTCTCTAGAGAGATTCTAACTTATATATTTAAGTTTAGCGGTCTGTATAAAACTTACTAGATATCTGTTCTTTTAATAGAGGCTAGATAACCTATAATTTACCGCATAAGATAATAATTCTATTTATCTAAAACTATTAGTCTCTAAGTCTATTCTATATTGTCTTAGACTACGGGTTAGCTGTCTAGAACGGGTCGTACAATGCTTCTTTTTATTTTAGGCCCGGGCTACTAGACCCGACTCTTTAGGTAAAAGGCTTGTTCTATTTTAGACCGAGACAGCTGGTAGGACCTGTCCGATACTCCGGGCCTCTGGGGGTTCCGGCTAACCAGCTAGTTAATTAATTTTCAATAGTAAGAATAGTAAACTTATACTATAGACTTTAGAGAAGTATCTAATAGTAGGGCTATTAACCTTAAAGTATATTTTAAGTATTAAAATTCTAAATAAAAGTAATTAAGCTATAGTAGGGTTTGTTGGAATTCAAGGCCGACAAGAGGTGAACTGGGTACTATTAGTTTCTAAGTCACTGCCTAAGTTAACACGTAACAAGCTAGAAGGTAACAGGTAAACCTATGCTAGACTATATTGAGCTAGGCTTAGTAAAGGAACATTGGTATATAAGCTCTCCTGTTAATAGTCCTTCTTTACTCTTTACGTAAAGTCTTATTAATAGGAATTAGCAACTCTTGCATTAACTCTAGTCCAGTCTAATCTTGTTCAGCCTAGCTTCTACTACTAACATTACTTTACGTCTTTACTAACTTTGCTAGCAGTCGGTTAACTGCCTCTAGTCAAGCCTAGCTCTAGAACGTTTACCGCTACGTAAGACGTTTAAAAAGAATATATAACTATTAATTAAGACAGATTACCGTCCTTCTAGTTTTCTAGTCTAATATTTCAATAAATCTAAGACCGTGCTCGTTTACTAGAAGAACAGTTACTATTCCAGCAAACTACTAATATGCCTAACGCCTAGAACCAAGACGACCCTGTTACTCCTCTACTTCCTCCTCTAGATTAGTAGACTCCTACTACACTCAATTCTCCAGCACTTATAGCCGCAGCCTTCCGAGCTAATATAAATCGTGCTGCATAGGTCCTACGCTCAGCTTATAAAGGTACTGCTGCAGGAGCTGCTTAAGTAGCGGTCCTAGCTAACTATCAGGAGAGCATCGCAATGATTGCTTAAGCCCTTTATATTTTGTCTCAACTAGACCCGAATTGACAGTTACCAAAGATTTAGCACTCTAATCTATTTAATAGTAATTCTAAGACCCTTCGCTTCTTTATTACCTTGTATTAGAACAAGCTTGCCAGAAACGTAAGTTAGTTTACTTTTAGACGAGCCCAAGTCGCATATAGATACTCTTACCTAACGAACAAGGTTAAGGTACAGATATTTTACGAATTCCGCTTCCTTAAAGATACTAAGTTCCTAGACAACCTTATTAACGGAGAAGGCTTTATTAAGGCCCTCCGTATTCGTTTCGCCGACCCCGGTCTTTAAGCACGAGCCGACTATAAACTCTTTACGATTCAGCAAGCGGGCCGCCGTTTTATTAACTATCTTACTAAATTCGAGCAAACCTATTACAATTCGTTCTTCGCTAACTCTTACGAAACACTCCTCCGACCCCTTTAGAATAGTATAAGTTATAAGCTTAAGACTGTAATAGTGTTAATAGAGTACAAAGAAACTTACGACGCCTTTATTTAACAAGCTAAGAAGGTCGACGCTAAGCTTGCTTAGATCGAGGCTATTAAGCTACGTTCCTTCAACAATAGTAAGTTTACTACTTAGGCCAAAGAAACTCCTAAGTCGAACTAGATACAGTACTAAGATCGCAAGACGACTCTAAATAAGTTAACCCAAGCCCCTCTATTCTCAGCTCCTCGTTACGCGTCTACGTCCCGCACCCCGGCTTATCCCCCTACTTCCACTAAAAAAACCGTTATGTAAGGCGGTTTAAAGATAAACCTCGACGAAGCATTTAACGAGAAGGATAAGTCTAGTAGACTTACTAGCTGTGCTAAGGAAGCTCGTATAAAGCTCGGTCGCTACCTCCGCTACAACAAGTCGGGACACATTGCTATTAAGTGCTCTCTTAGCTTCGACTCTCGTACAGCTACTATCTAGACTTCTTAGCTCCCAACCTACAATAAGCAGTTAAAAGAGTAGTCTCTAACTTAAGCTGCTGTTAGGAACCTTCCTATAAGTTAGCCCTTAGAAGCTTACTAACAGACCTAAGACTAGAGCTTAAAATAGATATAAAACGAAACCGTTATACTTATATAGACGTCTCTATATCTTAGAATGAAACACAAGCTCTTCTCGATTTAGGTACTTCCGGCTTTACCTTTATTAATAGCTTTCTCGCGCGTAAAATTAACGCTACCGTATATAAACTTTCTACACTAATCTCTCTTTGCGGCTTTAACGCCGATAGTCGAACTACAATCTCTCGAGCTGTAGTCTTTAAGATATACATTGGCTGTTATCGTAAAACCCTTGCCGCCTTCGTAATATACAACCTAAAGAACGCCCTTGTTCTTGGTCTCTCTTAGCTCGAGAAGTACAACCCCTTTATCGATTAGCAAAATAATTAAGTTACTTTCGGCCTACACTGTATTAAAACAGGTTACTATAAGTTCGAGACCACCGTTCTATATTACTAAACCTTATAGTACGAGCATTACTTAGAAACAACAAGCGCCGCTACTAGCATAAGCTATTTAGCTAATTAGGTTTGCTTAGATTACGACCTAACTAAAGAAGTCTTAGCCTATAAGAAGTTACCTCGCCGACCTAGTTCCGCGAAATACTATTCTAAAACGGCAACGTAGAGACTCCTTAAAGCAAGATTAGCAACAACAACGGCCCAGAACTCTAGAATTACTAAGGTTAATGCGCAGTTATTCTGTAATGCTGTACAACAGGAAGGATCAGAATTCTTCTCCCTGACTCTTTATGCCCTCGACGTTGCCCTACGAATCGATGAGCCCCGCCGAGAGATACTACAAGTCCGCGTTGGTAACGCCTCAATAATTATCCTAAAGGACGTTAATCTACAAGACCACTTACTATCTCAATACTACAAGTTTCTTGATGTATTTAATCGAAAGGAAGCAAATATACTTCTACCTCACCGACTCTAGGACCACGCAATCGATCTCAAGAAGGACAGAACTCCTCCGAACAAGAAGATATATTCGATAAACTGTAAACAGCTTAAGGCTCTCTGCAAGTATCTTAACGCGAACCTCTTTAACGGCTTTATTTGTGTATCTCGCTCTTTAGCAGTAGCCTCTGTTCTATTTATTAAAAAGTCTAATAGAGATCTCCGCTTCTATATTAACTATCGAGGATTAAACAAAGTAACAACAAAGAATCGCTATCCGCTCCTATTAATCTCTAAGACTCTCAATCGACTATCTAAGGCTAAGTATTATACTAAGCTTAATATTATTGCTATATTTAATAAGCTACAAATTAAAGAGGGCGACGAGTAGAAAACAGCCTTTTATACTCGTTACGGTCTCTTTAAGTACCTAGTTATGTTCTTTGGTCTTTACAATAGTCTAGTATCTTTCTAAGCCTACATTAATTATATCCTTCGCGGTCTCTTAGATAATTTCTGTACGGCTTACGTTAATAATATTCTAATCTATAGCAAGAATCTTAAGTTTTACTGTTAGCACGTAAAGTAAGTTCTACAACGCCTCCAGGAATATAGTCTCTAAGTCAATATTAGCAAATATAAATTCGAAGCACAGAAAGTTAAATACCTTAAACTTATTATCGATATAAAAGGTATCTGCATAGACCCTACTAAGGTCGCTGCTGTTATAGAATAGCCAGTTCCTAGGCATCTTAAGGACGTTCAAGCATTCCTTAGCTTTGCAAACTTCTATCGCCGATTTATACCTAAGTTCTCTAAGATTGCATGTTCTCTTACAAACCTTACGAAAAGGAACATATCTTTCTAATAGACTAACAATTGTAAAGCTGCCTTCTAGAGAATTAAAGCTCGTTTTAAGGACGAGAGCATTTTAGTCTACTTTAATCTTAGTCGTAAGACGATACTAGAAACAGACTTATCGGACTTCGTTACCGCCGATATACTTTTCCAATACGACGACGAAGGAATTCTACGTCCGATTGCGTTTATGTTAAAGAAGATGCTTCCTACCGAATATAACTACAAGATCTATAACAAAGAGCTTCTCGCAATTATTTGTGCTTTTAAACAGTAAACGATTAAGCTTAAATCGGTTTACGACCCTACCCTTGTTGTTACTGATTATAAGAACCTTAAGTATTTTACGACTATAAAGAAGCTTACCCGCTGTTAAGTACGCTGAAATAAGTTTTTGTTACAATTCTAGTTTAAGATCGACTACCGACCTAGTAGACAGGACGACAAGCCTAATTCCCTAACTCGCCGTTCTACGGACCTACTTCAAGAACAAGAAGACAACCGTATTAAGTTCTAGAGCCAGTAAATTATTAAGCCTAAACATATACTTTGCTTAGTCGATTAAGACGAGCTTAAGCCAGAAGACGAGCCGGAAATTAATTGGGAAACTGTCTATTCCGAAGACTCCGTAACAATTAAAATTCGTGCAGCTCTCGATAATGGTTCTCGGAAACACGCGTAGTTTGAGCTTGCAGAATGTAAAAAGACAACCTACGGCTTCAAGTATAACAGTCGATATTAGGTACCTGAGTTAATCTGTCCTCAGCTTCTTAAGTATTTCTACGAGAACCTAATATACAGACATCGTAGTACCGATGCTCTTTTTAGATTAGTCCACCGACAATACTTCTAGTAGAGCCTCTCTTAAGACTCCGGCACGTTTGCTTGTAGCTGCTACAGCTATAAGAGAAATAATCTAATAATAAGAAAACCTCTCGGTTTACTTTATCTACTTAAGCCGCCTCAACTTGTCTTTCGCTAGTTAACTCTAGACTTTATTAAACTCTTTCAGCCTAGCCAACACTACGGACGTAAATACCGCTTTATTCTTACTGTAGTCTGCCGCCTTAGTAAGAGACACTGGTTCATTCTAATGCCCGATATTATATTAAAAACTACTACTAAAGTATTCGTTAAATACGTATTTCGTATTACTAGCCTTTCGGATAGACTTATCTCTAACTAAGGTTTATAGTTTCTTTCTAAGTTTTGGCAGAGTATATATACTATACTCGGCATTAAGTATAAAGTTACAACGGCGTACCACCCCTAGACCGACGGCTAGACCGAGCGCGGCAACCGAACCCTTGAAGCATACCTTCGGTACTACGTAAGATACCTTTAAGACGATTGGGCCCAACACCTAGCTACTGCCGAGTTCTGTATTAACAACTATATTAACGCTACAATACGTTAAACCCCGTTCTTTGCTATCTATAGTCAGTATCCGCGAATTGAGTCAGAGCTAGAATCGAATACGATTTAGAACCGTAATACAGACCAATTCGCAGAAGACCTCGCTCGAGTTCAGAAACAGTATACAGAAGCTATTGCACGTTCTTAAGCCCTTACTGTAATATACGTTAACCAGCACAGACTTCTAGCGCCTGTCTTCCGATCAGGTAACCTTGTCTTCCTTAACATACGCTACCTTCCTTAAGCGCGCTCTACAAAGAAGATTAACAATATCTGAGCTAGCCTATACCCTATTAATTACATAAAATATTCTACTGTAGCTATAGTTAATGTCCCGGAGGGCTGTAGTTTACCTAAACAATAGAACGTTAAGAAGATTACCCCCGCTACGCTAACGTTGTTCTCAAACTAAAATACAGAGAATCTACCTTCGATCTAAGTTAATAAAGATAACTCTAAATTGTACGAGGTCGAAACTATTTTAGACTTACGGTTCAGATACCGTAAGCTCTAGTACCTCGTTAAGTAAACAGAATAGAACGAGTACACATAGGAGCCTTGCTAGAACGTCGACAACGCTTAAGAGGCAATTAAGACCTTTTATAACACAAATTCAGATAAGCTAGGCTCTAAGACGACTCTTTAGCAAATAGAGCACTATCTAAGAAGTATAGCAGCTTATAGGAGCAAGCCTCTAGAAAAAGGGAGGGGTAATGTTGAGATTTAAGGCCGATAAGAGGTAAACTGGGCACTATTAGTTCCTAAGTTACTACCTAAGTTAATACGTAATAAGCTAGAAGGTAACAGGCAAACCTACGCTAGACTATATTAGGCTGGACTTAGCAAAGAAACATTGGTATATAAGCTCTCCCGTTAATAGTTCTTCTTTACTCTTTACGCAAAGTCTTGTTGATAGGAATTAGCAACTCTTGCATCGACCCTAGTCCAGTCTAGTCTTGTCCAGCCTAGCTTCTACTACTAACAAAGGCGCTCTGTTAGGCGATAAGCAGATACTTCCACTCTCGCGCCGAAGCACGTAGCGATCGAATACAAGGCACACCGAATTAGTAGATTAGGCTTATTAACGAGATAGAGTACTGAAAGACGTACTATTAGGAATAGGGCATTAAAGCCTTTCCGGCGCTTACTAGTTACCAACGCGATAACTAGATCGTCGTAGTAGCAGCGATGTATTAAGGCCAACAAGCCTCTAACGATAATAAGACGGAGCTACAACGATAAGGCCGTTCGTTAAGTAGTAAAGACTTAGGCAGGGCGCCACCAAAATGCCTCTGTAACTACAGCCATTGGTTTTCAGACTGTTTGTACCTTAATTCCGATTTGCCTAGGTCACCTAGCTGGCGCTTAAACAGGGTTATTAAGGTAAAGATTAAAAAGACGCTAAACGATGTAACTATTAAGGCTAAGGTCAACAAGACCTTAGAGCGTTACAAACAACGTAATAGCAATAGTAAGCTAGACGAGACTACAGAGCTACCAACTAAACAATTAGAGCGCACGCTATTGGGCGCTATATATACTAGCATTGCAGTACAACAGTTAGACGTACCCCGGTCTCCGCTATTTAACAGCGTTATTCTAGACAACGGCTCAGACTACTATATCGTTAATTAAACGCTAGCTAATTACAGACGACTATTAAACTGGCGCTAAGCTCCAGCAAATGCTTGTATCTAGAGCGGTATCTAGTATACAAAGCTAATAGCTATAGTTAATGCGCTTGTATTTATAAAAGCTAATAGAGTTACTACGCAGTTTATAATGCTTAATATATAGTTTATAGCTAACTTTGTTATATCAGTAGTCTTCTAGGATAAGCTTAGGGCCGTCGACCTACTTTAGAATAAGTTTAACCCTAGACAAAGCCTTTTCTTTAGCAAATCGAGGTCTTATAAGTATGTAGCTAATATACAGCGGCGGTATAGCTATTTAGTATTTAAGACGCTTATAGACTCTAATTTATACTCAATAGTAGCGATAGTAAGTATACCGGCCTCTAATTTAAATAGCCAAATGCCTATTAGTAAGCTAATATCTATTAGCAAACTAACAGCTGCTACTATCGTAGTAGCAAAACAACCTTCCCTCGTCTTATATATACCTAGTAAGTAGCATAGGCTGCTTAGCTATTTATCTGTTAAGGCTATAGCGTAGTTGCCTTAAGCCGCCTCGATTACCGTATCGACGGGTCTGGTTCTATTAACGGTCGATTGTAACTATTGCCGCCTTAGTAAGGTAAAGGCACAGGTCTCCCGTACCGCAGCTACGAACCGCGAGGCCCGTAATAATCTAGACAAATATATACTAATAGTTAGTTAGGACCTTATCGAGTACAATTAAGCTCTATTAGGCGAGCTTTTTCTATCCCACTTCTACTACGATTAGAAGGCTTACTACGTAGTATACCCTATATTTAAGAAGAACGCTGCAGTAGCGTTATTCAATCATTATTTTGTCCAGATAAAAGCCCGGCTAGGGGCAAATACCGTGTTTTTCAGATTAGATAACGAGAGCTTAATCGGTACGGCGGAAGCAAAGGTGCTTAGTAAATATAGCCTTACCCGTCTTTAATTAGCTACAGACACTTTAGCTTAGAATAGAGCTACTAAAGTATCTAGGAAGGTAATTACTATAATAGCGCGCACTCTCCGGCTAGCGGCCGGTCTCCCGACAAACCTGTAGCCCTAGCTAATAGTAACAGCCGCCTATTTACTGAACTGCACGCCTATAGCTAAGATCGAGTAGCAAACGCTATTTAAACGAGTTACCGGTAAACAACCGGTCCTCTATTACATCAGATAGATTAGTTATAAGGCCTTTGTACTGCGTAGAGACGTCGTTCGACGCGATAAGCTTAAACAGCGTACCCATCTTAGGGCCCTTCTAGGATACTCCGGTACGAACATTTTTCTAATCTAGGTGCCGCAAATTAACAGAGTCGTACGTACTAGAGACGTTACCTTCTACTAGTAGCTACTACCTAAAGCTCTAGACAACAAGCCAGCTTTAGGAGATATAGTCGGCCGTTAGGAGCTATTGTCACTAATTAGTAAGATAGAGATTCTAGTTAAACAGCCAGTTGCAAACCTCTAAGACGCGTACAAAGCTATAAATACTCTAATTTAGCGCCTTAAGCCTTATTCTGGTTCGCAGCTATAAAAGCCTTAGTCTAAGCTAGTTTAGCTGTTAACTCTATCTCTAACACCATTAGAAGGCAAAATACCCTATTAAAATGCTTAAGGGACAGAAGAGCATTCATTAGCCTTTCTAATAGCTACACAGACACTAAGCATTACGAAAGGTAATAGCTACGACGACGTTAACTTAGAGCAAGTTAATTAGTACGACGGAGGTCTAGTCAGATTAGACGTACAATAGTCGATATTTACTACTATCTCAACCAATGCTACTAGTAAAGTACTACAAAGGCTCTACTTATCTTAGCTACTAGCTAAACCGGTAATATAGCGATTACTCTAGTTATATCCTTACAGAGAGTACCTTCTCTAGGCTACCCGTACTAAATAGGAAAAGGTTAAGTTAATAGACACCGTTAAGGAGGTACTACAGCACATAGAGTACCAATTGCTACTTAAGTAGGTTTAGAATTATAAGACCGACAGCAACGGCTATCTTATTCGCTATAAGGCAAGGCTTTGTATACGTAGAGATCTCGAATTACTAACCGTAAATAACAACTACGCGGCTACGTTAGTCTATAAGACGTTTAGAGCCGTAATAGTAATTATTGCAGTATTTAAGCTTAATACGTTATAGTACGACGTCGTTAACGCCTTCCTTAACGCTACGCTTTAGGACTCTGTATACTGCTAGTATCCTATCGGTTTTAAAAGGCCCGGATATAGTCTTCTACTACGTAGGGCACTGTATAGGCTCCGAAAGTTACTAAGGCTCTAGTTTAAAGCGTTTATAGCGCAGTTAGAAGCATTTAGTTTGTAGCCTGTATACAACGTTAATTGCCTGTACTATAGCAAAGGTCTTCTAGTACTGTTCTATGTCAACAATATTATAGTAGCGTACTATTCTTAAATACGTACAGTCGCCTAGTTATTAGAGACTTACCTAATGGCTTAATTTAAGCTTACGTACAAAGGTTCTGTTAAATACTTCCTTAGCATTAAGGTTAACCGTACTGACAACGGCTTGCTGCTGTTACAACAGGCCTACCTCGAGAAAGTTGTAAACCGTTTTAGTCTCGATACAGCGAAGAAGTATTCTAAAACGCCTTTACCTTTATCGACCGTGTTTACTACAAACAACGTCGAATGCACTGTTTCTTAATATAATGGCTATTAACAACGAGTTGGCTGTATTAGATATGCTACAACGGTAACAAGGTCCGACGTCGCTCTAGCTCATTTAATTCTTTCCCGTTATTTATAAAATCTATTAGCTTATTATATTAATTACGTAGACTATATAATCTAGTATCTGTACGGTATACGCCGCAAGGCAATTCAAACCTCGTACGATGCAGCCAGCATAAAGGAGCCGCTATGCTTCTTTGTCGACGCCTCGTTTACCGATTAGCCTGGCCGCAAATCGTCCTAAGAATTGGTCGTTATGCTATTTAGTATGCCGATTAATTAAAAGGCTACGGTATAGAAAACTGTAACAACGTTAACGACGGAGGCTAAATTGCTAGCTCTGTTATTTATAGAATTTGCCTTATTTTGGTAGGTTAGGCTGTTTCAATCTATCAACCTTAAATTAGGGCACACGCCGTTTATTCTCTGTAATAATTAACAGGCTGTACGCATTGCTACATCAGATAACGACGCAATTGCCACAAAACTCTGGCACGTCGATATTTATTAGCTCTAGATACGTTAAGAGGTCGCTGTAGGCTATATTACCGTACACTAGATTTCTATAAACGATTAAGCCGCAGACGGCTTTATTAAGGTACTATCAAGGTAGCGGTTTAAATACTTTATAAAGCTTATCAATATAACGACAAAGCTAGAGCCTATAAAGCAGTATATAGAGTCTTAAGAGCAATAGGGTTGTATAAGAACGGTAGCACACACTGATACGCTAGCAAATTGCAAAAATAAACGATATATACCCAAAGTCATCGCTTTATTGTTGCAAGGAAGGTGTGTTAAAAGTAAGGGATAGTTGCCCGATTAGGAAGTACACAAGAAGTAACTCTTAGCGGCTAGACAGGCGGTCCCTCAGGGGAGCCTACTATGTAGATAGACGTAAATTAAGACATTTATATTTGGAACACGTAATATAGCAGAAGAGTAATGTATTTTATTATTGCACTTGCAGACATAATACTTCTACCAGAGAGTCCAATAGGTGTAATTCAATTCAGCTTACGAGGCTTACGTAACCAGCGTCGTACAAATTCCTGTTAGTGTTAGAAATATATAAGTTAGAACCTTATAGTAGCTACGGTCCACAATCCGCATTTTACTCCCTGTAAGACACGATATTCTGATACGGATCGAGTACAGTACTTGTAGTGTAGTCTCTCTTTTCTACTCGACCTGACACCTTACATATGTTTAACAACGCGGCTAAGTGGTGTCGCCTGTCGAAAGAGGCTTCTATAGACCCAAGAACTCTTTTACAGGCAACAGGCTCTGCTCTTTTAAGTTATACTGGCTTTAAACATATACAACAATAAAGTTGCATAGAAATTATAAGCTTAGGAAACTATTCGACGTATACCAAACCGAAACGTCGATCTAGGCCTCAAAGCCGGGTTATTATGCTGCGGCTCGTTAAGGGAGCAGAGCAACTGTTAAGGAAGCAACATTAGTGGGCAATATAATTAGGCTTAATATATGACAGGGCTCTACTACCCCAGAGGCGCTCTAAGTTCGATTCGGCGGTAAGAGCAGCTGACCTCTAAAGCTGCATAAAAAGAGGTTGCGTACTATTAATACATATTAATTATAAGGAACAAAGTATTCTGTAAACATAAGAGACAGGTCTAGTTATTTATAGAGCCAAAGAAGGTGCTACTGCCGGCGCGGATACAGCTTTAATACTTCGGGGCAAGACACGGTCGGCCAGCAAAAGGAGACTTCTGGGACGTAGTGCGCAACAGCAGCTACAGCTAGCAACTATCTACGTAGCTCGGAAGAACGTGTCGGTGTACAGCATAGTATCGCTACTAGCATATCTAAGAAGCAGATCTTGTATAAGAGAGTGCTGTAGAGAACTAGGTTATTAGTACCGTCCAGATTCTTGTTAATTTAGAATCTATACAGACAGAGAGTCTATATAGAACGGGAGTCTATATAGAGCGGGAGTCTACATAAAGCGGGAGTCTATATAGAGCGGGAGTCTACATAGAGCGGGAGTCTATATAGAGCGGGAGTCTACATAGAGCGGGAGTCTACATAGAGCGGGAGTCTACATAGAGCGGGAGTCTACATAGAGCGGAAGTTTATATAGAACGGTAGTCTACATAGAGATTGATTCTATATAGAAAATAATAATAGAAACTAATTCTATATAGAGAATTACTCCATATAGAAACAAAGTCTGTATAGAAATAAAGCCTGTATAGAAATAAAGTCTATGTAGAAACAAGATTGGGCGATACGCTTTGGGCGCTGTATAGTCAGGCTTGCCTTGCTTCTTAAGAGGGACGATCTTCGCGGCCTTCTACGACCCTGGTAGCTTCGCTTGGGCCAGGCTATTCTTGAAGAGGCGGCAGACGTGAGGACCGAGCGGCTCCCATATCTTTTGCTATACCAACGCGGGCAGCCCGTCAAGACCTGGAGCTTTGTTAGGACTGCAGGCGAAAACAGCCCTACGAATCTCGTCGTTACTAAGAGGAGTGTCGGGGAGTTGCTAAAAAACTGGCTGTTGCTGTCGCTCCGCCGTGTCTGGTACTTGTAGAAAGAACGCTGAGACTAGTTTGTTGGCAATCAATGCGTCATCAGTATAGAGTGTTCCATCTGCTTGAATTGCTGGTACAGTTGCAAACGCGTGTTAGGATGCGGCGCGAGTTTGACCTAACCTGCCATGGTTAGTGTCACACAAGCACAGCAGAAACCAATCACAGCCGAGAAGTCACGTGACTGACCAGACGCACCAGACGGGACGGACCTCTGGCACGTCTGGCAGCACTGTCGAACACGTGACTGAACAAGACACACCAGACGCACCAGACGTCTGGCAGCTCTGGCAGCTCTGGCAGACCCAGAGCACGAGCCATGTCACAGACTATATAGACAGGATGGCTATCCACCTCAGTAGATAGACATCCGTGAATTTAGATTTAGAATTAATATCATCGTTTGATATTAACTCTGAGGTGTTGAACCTGATCAGTTCTTCTTGCCGTGACGCAACTAGTGAGCTACGAGCGATTCTCGTAAGTATTGGCGCGAGGCAGGACCCTACAGCTACGTCGGCGTGCAAATAGAGCGACCGAGTCCCGAAAGAGCTTTCCTGTGCGGCCTCAGTACAATCCTCCTGGCTTGTTTACATCACCGGCTGAGCCCTTCGTTCAAGGCTCACAGTTTGTCCCTTGCTTCCTTGACCTCCACTCCCGAGTTGGATGTCTTGTTGATAGACTTGCCGCAGTCTTCCTCAACAAGATCATATCACCCTTGGCATAGAATAAGACCAAGCAAAGCGGTTACGGCCGCCCGGCGTCACAACGCGCTCGACTTTGCTGGATCAAGATATCGTGAGCCCCTCCAAATATTGTCAGTATCGTCAAGGAAGGATAACCAGCAGTCTTTCTTTCTCGCCTTGACCGTTTTTGACCACTCGCGTAGGGCCTCTCTCGCTACCTGGTCTAGATGTTGAGCACTAGCCCCCCAGCGGCGAGCGGAGCGCGCTGCGTTCCGTTTGCGGCGGTAGTCATTGCGCAGTATCGTAAGGTCAGCCGACCACCAGCGTTTCGTGTATACTGAAGGCTGTTGCGAGGATAAATTGACGAGGAGCACAACCTAGCTAAGGATAGAGAACGGGTTCTAATCTTTTAATTGTGCTACAGAAGAGAGATCTAATGGGTATAGGAAATTAATACTTATATCCTCTAGTCATAGAGTGCACAGCCTTCTTGCCACGTAGCCACTAGTCTTGCTACGTAGCTACTGGTCTTGCCACGTAGCTACGCTGTTAGCTAAAAGTTGGTGGCTGGTATTATAACAGGTAGTGGCTAATATTGCAATACACCCCCTTCAATTTATAACCTAGAATAGTATTAGTTGCATTAATTAACGTAGATTCACTAAAGCCGCTCTTCTAGCATATCGTTAGAAACGCTAGAATCTCCCTCTTGCCGGATAGTTAATTGAGCTAGACGTTCTAGCTTGCAGATCTAGTCGCTTATCCTTAGTATACCGAGAGCTGGCGCCCAAAGGTTTTTACTGAGCGTCTTTGTAAATACGTCCGCTGCCTATTAACGAGTCGAAATATATAAAATGTTGATATAGCCTGTATCGTACCTCTACCGACAATAGTAATTTTGAACATTAATATGCTTAGTTCGAGAGAAATTCTTGTGATTAACAGTTAGAGCGATAGTTAATTAGTTGTCCTTCTTAATTATAATAGGCCTAAGTAGCTTTCTATTATAACTAAGTTTTAAGAGGAGTTTAACGATCTAGCTTACTTCTTTAACTACTTTAACGAGTACCGTATACTCGCTCTCTATTAATAAAAGAGCTATTATACTTTATAGCTTAATTTTCTATGAAACGAGACTATCTATAAGGAAGAATGCATATTCTAACGTTAACTTTCTACTTATTCGATCTCTAATATAGTCAGCGTCGCTATATTCTTAGAGAAATAGCTTATTGTCTAAAAAGTCGAATACTGTGCTATATAATTTAGTACTACTAAGGTATCTAAGTACGTATTTTTCGGCCTTAATATACTCCTCTAATAGATTAAAGAGGTACCGAGAGAGCTAAAAACTTCTTAGTACAATGTTTAGTTGTAAGACTATTGCAAGGTAATTAACTAGTCCTATTATCTGCTAATAGACCCTTTTAGCTTTCGTTGTGTAGATACTTTGGTTTAGAACTAGAGCCGTCTCTCTTAGTATAGCTGTAGGCTTATAGTCGCTAAGCCTATACTTCTTTAGAGCCTTGTTAATATAAGACTTCTAGTAAATACGCAATAGTCTCTCTGCTCTGTTACGTTCGATCTTAAGACCTAGGAAGGTCGTTGCTTTTATGTCTCGTAGTAAGAACGTCGCCTTTAGCGATCGTTTAAGATTTTTAATATCTTCTGTGCTCTAGCCCGTAACTTGAATATCGTCGACAAAGATTAAAACAAAGATATTTTGGTTCGTATTTGTAAGAACGCAAGGGTCTTTAACTAGAGGCTTATATCTCAACTTCCGAAGAGCTTTTATAAGCTCTTTATATTAGAGGTGCGATGCTTGTTTAAGGCCGTAAAGACTCTTTTAGAGCTTATAGATTACCTCCTGAGTGTATATACTATACGGTGCCTCGACATATATTGAAAAGTTATTAAGTAAGGCGTATAGAAAGGCGCCGGTTACATTCTACTAATAAAGGTTTTAGTCGTAAAAGGCGACAAGAGTATAGATAATACAGTAAGATGTTGCTTTAAGAGTATACGTATAGGTATCCTAGTAGTTAACATCTTGTTGCTATCGAAAGTCTCTAACAACCTAGCGTAATTTAGCTAAACTATCGCTTTTAACTTTCTATACCTATTTGCTATCGATTATTTATCTGTCTTCTAGCAAGGAGCTTGCCAGAATAACTTTCTAGGTCTAAAGCTCTTCTAGAGTATTAATCTTCTTTTTTATCGAGGTACGCTATACTAGCGACTCTAAGGTATCTTCAAGATTCTCTGGCTCTTGTAGTATTTTTAGAGACGTTTCTAGTACTTCAATAGTCGCTAGTGTACGTCTTTAGTCTTTATAATTGTCGTTAATCCTTCGAGACCGCCGGCCTTCTCTAGTTAACCGACGTAGTAGCAAAGGAACTACACCGCTTTGCTTAGGACTTAGAGTTGCTTCTGCCTACTGAGCTATTTGTTGTAGATCTACCTCTTGCTAGGCGTCCTACTAAGCTTAAGCAAACTCTTCTTCGCAAGTTGCTTGTCTCGGCTCTATCGTATATATCTACCCCCTAACTAGTAGCGGCGTTGCGTTAGATTGGGTTTGTTTGGTGTCTAATTCGTATAGAGTTTCTAGTTCTTCTAAATCTTATAGTTCGCCTAAACCTTCTTCGAGATAAGTATTATTATCTAATATAGTAGTTTTAACTAGCTTCTAGAACTCTATTAGCGGTTCTAAATAAGCTTCCTGTCTTACTAGATTTTTAGATCTGTAGGTCTAATACTCGTTAAACTAAATATAAGGAGTCTTAACAATCTTTCTTGTACCTAGGATTCAGACACAATAATTTTAAATCGAGTTAGTCTGGTATCCGATAAGATACCTCTTTTGTATTTATTGTCTAAACTTTCCTGCCTCCTGTTAATATAGCGGTGTGTTATATACTACCGCGAGGCAACTAAATCTCTAAAGATAGGAGATATCTATCGGTAAGCGACGTTATATAACAGCTTCCTTAATAATTTAAGATAGCGGCTTCGAGGTCTGATATACTAAGGTAAGATTGGCTAAAATTGTAGCTGTCTTTATAGCTTCCGGCTATAAGTTTGGTAGCATACCCGAGTCTTTAAGAAAGCTTCTTGCCTTCCGAATAACTACCTTGTTTGTTGCTTCTACCCGTCTATTCTGCTCTAGCGTGTACAGCGTACTTTATTCGCATCGAATATTTTGCGAGCTATAGAAGTCTTTAAAGGCGTGAGTATTAAACTCATTGTTAGCTCTTATTACTTCTACTACAAGGGCTAGCTGATTAGGTTTCTTGCTCGCTGTAAGCAATGCTCTCACATTGTCGATGAGTCTTGTAACTTCTTCGAACCAATGGCCCTTCTCCTTAAGTACTCGAACGGTTCTAAGGCTTGTATAGTTGTTAGAATACTGCTAGTGCCAGTATTATAGAATTGCGTATTCTATTCCTATTAGATGGCGTCCGGCGCTTGACATAAGGTTAAGCCAAGACTCCAGCTATCTAGTAACGTAGCATTATACTGCCTGTAAACAGCACTACAAGATGTGCTATAAAGGTTGACACTGCACTTAGGAAACATAGGCGCAGATTTCCGACACATCCCCTAGTAGCAACCCTTCTAACGACGTCGACAACTAAACCTACCCCTTACCAGAAATTTAATACCCTAAGGTTATTTATTACACCTACCAGCTTATCTGGAGCTAGGTCTCATCAGATTTGATTTAAATTTGAGCAAATGTAGCCTCACCATCGATATCAAATTCTAGCCAACTGGGACGTTCAGTCTATATTTAAATGCTGCAAGAATAAGGCGTACTTTTGGGCGCCAAGGACCTTAGTAAAGCCGTCGGCCCTATTCTCAGCTATTGAAATATAGGTAACGTCGATATTGCCCTTCAGCTACTGCTCCCTATACTAGTATTAACGTACCTTAATATGCTTAGTAGCCTTATAATGCTTAGGATTCTTGCTAAGGCTAATTGTACTTATATTGTCTTTTATTAACTTTATAACTTTAATGGGGCCCGTTATTGGTGCTCTAAACTTACCGAGCAGACGCTTTAGCCAGACAGCTTCCTACGTAGCTACAGTTAGAGCAACCAACTCGGCCTCTATAGTGCTAAGCGTTACAATTTGCTATAGCGCCGAATACTAGGTAACTGGGGCTTTCTTAGTGTTCCCAACGGTAAACATATATCCTAAATGCGAGCGGCGGCCTACTCCGTCAGCAAAGGCCGAATCGCTCCATCCAACGATACTAATGTTCCTCTTAGCGTTACCCTTAAAATTAAACTCTACGCCTTTATTAAGCGTTCCCTTAATATAGCGGAGCACCTGCTTGGTTTCTAGACGGTACTGTTCGGTTAAGTTTAATATATAGCGGTACAGCTTAGTAACCGTCAAGACAATGTTAAGCCGGGTAATTATCGCAGTATACATAAGAAAGCTGTAAGCTCGCTGGTACCAACTCAGTAGTTCTGCTGACGACTAGTAGTCCTGCGGCAGCGGCAGTATCTCGATGTTCTTACTTAATGGTATGTCTCGGGGCTTATAGTCAGATATACCCAGTTTAGTTAATATACGCTCAAAGTAAGCTCTCTAGCTTAGCTTAAGCTTGTATAGTGCCCGGTTGCGCTTAACTTTAACACCTAGGAAGTACTGTAGCTCGCCTATGTTCTTTATCTTATAGCGGCTACTCAGATCCTTCTTAGTTTTGTTTACAAGTTTGCGGTTTGGAGCAGCAATCAGAAAGTCGTTAACGTAGATAAGTATTTAAACGCTGCCGCGGAAGAACAGACAGTAGTCGTACTCTAAGCGGTTGAAGCCTTAACTAATTAACGTGCGTGCAGCATCTTTATACTACTTTTAAGCTGACTGCTTGAGCCCGTATAGCGTACGGTTTAGCTTCTATTTTATGTCTGTCTCCGGCGGTTGTACCTCTTCCGGCGGTTTCATCCACAACTCAACGTCGTTAGGAAGAAAAGGATTTAGAAAAGCCGTTACTACATCTATCTGGTCGTACTCAAGGTTATTAGCAGCAACTAATGCTATAAACAGCCGAAAAGTGTTAGTCTTAGCGACTGTAGCAAAGGTCTCATCGAAATCGATGCCTTACTTTTGTACGAAGCTCTTTGCTACCACGCGTGCCTTATACCGGACAACCTCGCCCTTATCGTTGACTTTTAGCTTAAATACCTATGTTATTGGAAGCGTCTTCTTTCCTTTTGGTAGGTACCCCCAAGTAAACGTGCCGTTCTACTGCTGACTACCAAGCTCTTTAGCAATCGCCTTGCTCCAGCGGTCCTAATTAAGCTACATCGCCTGCTTATAAGTCTTAGGCTCTAGCGGCTGGTAACTGCTGTTATCGACAGCGGCGGTGAATACCTCAGCGAAGCTAGATACCGCAGACAGCTTAATAAACGCGCTAGAAATGTAGCTGTAGTTAGGTAAAGATAAGGACGGATCCTGTAAGTCGTTCTCTACTATACTAGCTACCGTCTTATTTAAATTAGGGTAATTTACCTCGCCTATACCTCTGTACCAGTGTTTAGCTTCCTCAGTTAACGGCGTTACTAGCTCCTTAATAGCTAGTCTACGGCCAGTTGCAACGTTAAATGAAGTACGTAGGTTAATAACTGCTCTACGCATTAGGGTAGATTGCGCTAATAAGCCTAGCGTTACGCTATAATAGCGTTTATCGCGCTTATTAAGGTCTTTAACGCTTATATCTATGTTGCCTAGGATGTTAGCTGGGTTGTACTTATCGAGCCTAGGCTCCTACTAATACTTCTGCTGCTGAGGCTGCTTGAACTAGTCTAGCAGTAACTACTGTGCTTGCTTCTATTCAGCTAGCGACATCTTATCTGCTAGCTTCTCAGCTTTGCCTTTGTCGAGCGGCTCCTTGGTGTCAAATCGGACACAAACTCGCTTAGATTCAGGCTTAGAGTTAGGCTTAAGCTCCTCGCTATTACGTAACATAAAGTCTTTAACGTTACTAAACGGCTGATTAAACGTCGAATCAACGGAATCTAAGCGGAGCTAAAGCGGCGTATAGGCCTCCTTATCCTCGTTATCGGTATCAGCGTTCTCTAGGTTAGCTAAATTAGACAGAATATCCTTAATAGTCTTAAAGCGTATCTTATCGAACTAAACGTGAGAGATCTCTATTACCTCTCTATACGTTGGAACCAATATCCGGTAAGCATGTTGGCTACTATCTATCGTATAACCAATTATTTTGCTTATATATGCCCTAGTTATAAATTTACTGCGTACGCGACGTACGCTGGGGACCGTTATATATACGGTACAGCTAAACGCGCGCAGGTACGATACGTTCGGAGCTAGTCTGTTACCTTACTCAATCGCCTCGTTAATAGTCTAATATAGAGTCTTGCTATTTAGAGCCTTTGTCGCAGTACGATTGAGTATATATATTGCAGCACGGTACGCTTCGTCCCAATATTTCTGCGGGACTTTACCGCTAACAAGCATCGTACGCACTATATTGTAGATTAGCCCGTTGGTACGCTCCGCGACTCCGTTCTTTGCAGACGTGTAGGCTAGTACCGTATAAATACGGATTCTAGCCCGATAATAGTAGTCGACAAGCGGTATAAACTTAGTACCGCGGTCAATCTTAATACTCTTAATATTAATAAACAACTAACGTATAAGCAAGCTTTAAAAAGACTTAAAGCTATCTAACACGTTGGCTCTAGATTTGCTATTTAGTAAACAATAATATTGAGTACGAGTTACGTTATCTATTATATTTAAGCTTATATTGCATCCCTTATTGATAGACACTAGTATAATGAGTCTTACTAAATTAAGATAAAGCTGCTCTATGTACTCGTTATACCGCTCCTAAGGTACGTAACTGTCGAAATATACCGCCTTGCCTTAAGTATAGGCGTTACAGTTATATTAAGACTTACTAATACTATAGTTAATACCGCTAACCTGCTTAGCAGTCTTCTAAATATAGTCGTACGAAGCATACCTAAAACGTAAGTGTTAAATCTCTAACGACACAGACAGTCCGACGGCAGTAGTATCTACAAGGCTTAATAGCTAATATCTTTTAGTATCGACTAGAGCTACTACCTCGTCTATCGTACTAGTATAGACAACTCGATTCTCTACGGTGTGCATACTTAGACCGTGTTCAGCTATCTTATAGCTTAACAGAAGGTTAATAAATAGGCTTAGAAGGTATAGTACATTGTACAGCTGTAGAGTAACAACGTTACCGTTAGACTTATACGCCCTAACGTTAACTCGACTACGCTTAGTTACCTATACAGTGCCCTTTACAGTATGTACAGTAACTAAGCAGCTCTTAACGTTATTAAACATCTCTAAGTTATTGTATATATAGTCTAACGCGCCTAAGTTAGCTAGCCAGTTAGCTAATGTCTAAGTAGTTAAGCTAGTAGTAAGATACGTAGCTACTGCCTTAGCATTATTACTACGGCGGTTGTTGCTCCTAGTACTGTCTCCTTTCTTAAAGATATTACCTTTTGTAAGATTAGCCTTCTTAAACTTTCTAACTTACTTAGTAGGCTTCCAGCTCTCTAGAGCCTTCTCGGGGTGAGTATAGAAGCAGTTAGTTTCCTTGTAACGGTTATTGCTGCATACTAAGTACTTGCTCTTAGTATTAATATTGTTGTTAACAGCCAGGCCTTTAGTGTCTATAATGCTATAGAACCTCTTTAACTTAATAATTTGCTGCTTCTCTATTACTTTCTTAAACAGCCTACTTAACTTAACAGTTAAAGAATCTAGTAGAGCCTAATATTCGCTCCGCTTATATAACGCCTACTGGTTAAAGCCTTTAACGTCTAATATGCTCTGTAGAAATATAATAACCTTTATTTGATCGCTTAAGTGCTTCTACGCGTCTAGTACGGTAAGTCCGTTAAGACGATTTATCTAGGTCTTAAACTTAATACAGTAGTCCTCTATATCCTTATACTTGCTTACTGACAGCGTTAGAAACTAGTGCGCGACGTCGTACGTCTCGGTATAGCCTATCTTCTTGTATCTCTTAAGGTATTTCTACTTATCGCTTGTATGCTTATATTTATCGTTGTCTAGAGTCCTCTTAATCCTAATCGTAACGTTATTGAGTATATAGAGCGACGCCTTCGCTTCCTTTACATTTTAATTCTCTTGTAACTCTATTTAAGCTTTAAACTTAGTAGAGGTTATTTCTTAATAAGGGTCTAAAGGGCGAGCGGTACGAGCTCCTAAACTAATCTAGGCGACAAACTTCTAGAGACTTGTTGCTTTAAGTAAGTTTTTAATATTGCTCTCCTAGTCTGCGTAGTTCTTTAAACCTGTAAGGGGCTCAAACTTAATGTCTTGCTTAAGGTCTGCTATCGTAGCAACTAGTTAATAGCTACTATTACTACTTAACCTCCTAGACGTTACTATATAACTAGTTCTTGTCCGTTTGTAATAACTCCAAGCTCTTTCGATACGCTAGACCTTGTAGTAGCACTATACAAAGTCTTAGACCAATATCGATAAGTACGGGCAAACAACACGTCGGTGTCGTTGTTTGCGCTACTAGACTTAGTGTAAGAATGCTCCAGTTTGCTTACAACTTTAATAAACAGTCAACTGCTTAATTCTCAGTAGAATCTTATACTAGTAACTAAGAAACGACTGCACAATTGCAATAATACTACAGACGCGCAATTCAGGCTTATAACCTGTTAGAACACTGCTGGTACCAGTGTTATAGAATTGCGTATTCTATTCCTGTTAGATGGCGTCCGGCGCTTAATATAAGGTTAAGCCAAGACTCTAGCTATCTAGTAACGTAGCATTATACTGCCCGTAAACAGTACTATAAGATATACTACAAAGGTTGATACTGCACCCAGGAAACATAGACACAGATTTCTGACAGCAGTCGTCGGTAACGGCTACAAAGTATTGAAATCCATTAAAACCTGTTGGTTTAATCCTTCCTACCGAATCGAGATATATCTTCTAGAACGGCTTTGTTGCTCGTATTTAATGTTCTCGAGAAGGTCGGCGAGTCGATTTACTTTCTATATATATCTCGTATAGCGCCTTCCTATTAACAATATTAACATTGTCTAGGCCTCTTGTAGACTACTAGACCTTATATATACTTTGTACGCTAATATACCTAAGTTTAATGTACTATAGCTCTTGCTTAGTTATCTCTTTTAGATAGCTAATTGTAGTAAGAGCGCAAAGCTCAGGTTTTTTTGTTATACTTATTCTAAGCACTTATACGTTATTAATAAAAGAAGTCTAACCGAGGGGCTCGTCGTCTTTATAAAGAACGTTTCGTCTAGTGTCGATAAATACCTTCCTCTTATACAGCTTTCCGGCAGAGACTAGGTTTATAGGTAAATCTTTGTTGTAGTAGACGTTATTTAGTATAATTAAACTTATTAATTTATCTAGTTTAATAAGATTAAGCTTAACTCTATTAACAACGTTATATAATGTTTACGACCCTATAACCTAAAAATTTATTGGCTGGATTTAATCTGTATCTCTTATTTAAGTAATATCGTTATAGACGTACTTGTTAGCTCCGCTGTCGATAGCTTAGAGAGACCGAAAGTGTTGCTGTTATTAAGAGATCGACATTATATCTAGTCTATACTTATCGTTTAGTCGATCTTTCTTCTTTTAATTGTCCTTTTTGTCCTGCTTCTCGGTAGTTCTATTAGACTTCTTACTCTTCCCCGATCCTTATTGTAGAGGTTATATTTTAGAATAAAGAACCTAACAGACCCTTTAAGAATAGCCTTTCTTGCTATAGTATCTGTAAACTAAGGATACAACTATAAGTGCAGTACCTTATAGGTTTCCTGTCGCTGTCTTACGTTGCCTATCCTCTTCTTAGGCTAGACCGTAAAGCTCTTCTAAAGAGAGCTCTTCTTTAAGCGTTTCTGCAATATATTGCCGTCTAAAGTCAGTAAAGATATTAATATTAAGATAGAAGATAAAATTTGTCTTAAGTAGGCGCTTATCGATTAATACTATATTTTTAGTAACTAGCAGAAAATTGTTCAGTGCTTTCTGTTTATAGTAGAGATACTTATCTATATTGCTATTAGATTTACTTAAGACGGTAAAGAAGAGGCTGTTTAGAGCATCGTACTCTCGCTGCTTCAATTTAGGTTTGTAACGCTTCTTTAAGGCTTCCCAAAGATCTCTAAAATTAGTGTAGTTTGTATACTGTACCTTAACTATAGAGGCTATAGCCTGCTTTATTTAAGCAAGTCCTTGAGCGTTGTTCTTTGCCTATTGTTTAAAATTAGCGCTCCCTTTAGGAGACTTAGTTTAATTTAAGACATTATTCTCTCTTGCGGCGAAACCGTTAAGCTAATTAATCTTGTAACTAATCTAGTCCTTAGTCTCTTTAAGTACCGTAAAACGATGCTTCTTGTAATCTATGTTATTTAAAAAAGAGGTTAAAATAGAGATAATTAGGTAATTACAATAAGTAATAGAAACAGTCCGGGCTTATAACCTGTTGCGAGGATAAATTGATGAGGAGTATAACCGAGCTAAGGATAGAGAACAGGTTCTAATCTTTTAATTGTGCTACAGAAGAGAGATCTAATGGGCATAGGAAATTGATACTTATATCCTCTAGTTATAGAGTACACAGCCTTCTTGCTACGTAGCTACTAGTCTTGCTACGTAGCTACTGGTCTTGCTACGTAGCTACGCTGTTAGCCAAAAGTTGGTGGCTGGTATTGCAACAGGTAGTGGCTAATATTGCAACACTGCTGGGTTCTGTCTGGTAGGAGTCTGGCTATAAACCTGGGTATACTCCGCTGAGCTCTTATCAGCCGCCCTTCTTCCTGTGAGTTTGCCTGTTCTGAACCGCCTGAAGACGAGCTTGACATTGACTTCTTTCGGGATTGCGCCGGATGTTCGATGCTGTTTGACGGAGTATGAGCTTGGCTCAGGAATTGATGATGATTGAACTTATGATATCGATAATGCTCATGCCATAACGCTACATTTTTGAGAACGTCTGTCCGGTGTTTAATGTCCTGACGGGTAAGGTATACATGATTGTTTTTGACATTATGTACACTCTTCGCTTCCTTTAACCTTGAGACAACTTTCCTACATTGCACAAAGCTTGGCAGCTTTGCATCCAGCTCATGGTCGCCCAAGAAGCGCATCCAGTTCATCTTTACTAAGCCACACGCTAATTCTAACGCTATAGAAGAGTGGTAGTTATGCAATTGTTGAAGTTCCTACACTAGTCTCAATACATTGGGTAGAGAGGCTATTATGGTTCCTCCTACCTTGGCCAGCTCAATAACAACCTCTCTGAGTCCAGCGGCGTTGCACTCTTTTCCCGAAACTGTAGAGGGTATCGAAATGATAAGCTAGTCTCTTCGAATTTTCGGTCTCTTCATCAAAGTCAGGGACAGAGACGTGTCGATACATCTCCCAGCAGTTCATAGATATGTCCCATGCAAAGCTCTTGGCGCCTCAAGTAACGAGGCCCCTAGACAATGTGAAGTCAGTTGACAGTGGATGAGGTGTACTTATGTCCCCGTCCAATACAAATTGGTTAAATCGGCATTCTAGGATTTTCATTCGTTGATTGAACGTATATAAGTCGGGAACATCGACGTGCGCAACACGAATGTCCTTAATCAAGGTCTGATGAGGAAATGAAACCGCCACCGTAGGCGCCTCGGCGTGGTATGAATGGCTTTGTGTTTCTGGGAGCTTAGATCTAGGCAAAGATTGATCGCATATAGAGAATTTAGGATAGGAGTCTTTATGCGCACAAATTGCCATTGTGCCCTGACTCATGAGTTTCTGACACTGTCAAGAATTTGCACAACGCTAGTTACGTAAGCCTCAGCGGAATATTTGATAACTTGAATAGGCAACTTTTCGGCTCGGCCAATAGAGATTCAGCTGGACGCAGGTTATCTTGTCTACGATATCACAAGGGTTCGAGCTACTAGGACGAACGCCGCAGCGACGCCTTCGATATTCAACTCATCTCGTTGCGATGATTGCTGCTCTACCGGTCTCATGTAGCATCTTTGTCAAAAGACGTAGTTGAACTGGTAGTAATTCGCATTTGTGTATTAAGGAACTAGCTAGGTTTGTGCGCCAAGATAGGACTTTGCAAGGTGCACACAGCTAGTATATCGTGGCACCAAGGCTCCGCCTAGACGCACCAAAGCTAGTGCATGAAGGTTGAGACTGAACCAGGACTCCAGCGTCCATGATTTCTGACAATCTTCGACCGTACAGGAAGCCAACTTGACTGATTTAGATACAGATAGGGGTATGCTAGTGGGCGCTTACACCGCACCGCGCGCCGGCCTCGACGTTCTAGACTACGTAATAGGACTGCAACACGATGGCCCAACCTAGGGTGGGGCAGCACAACACTTTCGCACACCCACACAATGCCGGTGGACAAGGCTTCTATGGGAGCGATCATTGGCCACATATAGTCTTCGCACCATTAGTAAACTACGCAACTTGTAGTTGAAAGTGCAGTTTAGTGTAACGCATATAATTTTTGTTTTGGTATTGCTTCGAATACTTCTCAGCTAGTACGACTACCCCGTCAGACTGTATTGCAGATCCAGCCTTTTACTGCGCTCTATATACTGTACCAAGCACTGCCAGATATTACCTTTGGAGTCGCAGTGATAAGATATTATTGCCGCTTCTGAATCATTCGAGAATAGCCTTTGCAAAAACGAGAACATTGGTATACAGCTCCTTTCCTCTTCCGACTCTATCTGTTCTTTTGAACAGCTATCTTGCATGTCTGAGCTACCACTGCAACCGCTTGGTTGACGAACGCCTCAAGCTGAAGTACTTAGATAACCTTGACAATCTAACCTCAAAATTCAAACCGCAGCTCTAACAGCTGCCACATCTCTTCGTTTTCGCAAGTGATTCTCCAAGGTTCTGTCGAAATGGTCTTTAAGCCTATAATACCATCAGTGGAACCTTAAAACCTTAGATACGTCTATCGAAACTTACGGGCTAACGACCTCCGTATAGTAAACGGACAAGGCCTCTACAAGCTGTACATCTGTTGGAGCCTCTGGAAACAAATTGACCAAGCAGTATGAAATTGCTCTTTTGCATGTTTCGCTCCTCTTCAAGGCACTGTACACCCGATCAAGGACATCGCTAGTCGCCATATACTCCCCTTTGAAATAGATTGAACTGACTGCTCCCATCTCATCACATCTGACTTTGATGAGGGCTATTCCCAGTAGGCACTCAATCATAAGAAGACCCGTGCGACGAAGTCGTCGAGTGTAGAAGTTCCAGTGCGAAGATTCTGTAGACCACGGGTCGACGGCATTGTCGGTAAATATACCAAACCCATGACGCTCTGTTTCGCCGACCTGAACACGAAGACCAAATTCGTAGGCGAACTCAGGTGGTGCCTCGCGAATCTTCTCGCATTGTAACCTGCAACTGCATATACTTGCCAGCCACGGTGTCCGCAAGAGCAGCAAGCAAGCTTGACTGAGTTCGAAGACAACTCTCAGTTTGGCAACGTCACCCAAAGGATGTTGTTCCACAACCCATGGGCCACTATTTGTCTCCATTAGTTCCCTCAACGTTGAACGGCGCTCTAGAGTAACGTCAAATGTTCCCTCTGCAACCCCTATGCGAAATTGTTTACCCTGTAACGAAATGTGCCCTTCGCGGGAATGACCCATCATAAGACTCCTGAGCGCGGTCTGAGCATTAGTGCATGCTGAACCGTGTGAGGAAGCTTCTTCAATAATTAATCGAGCAAAGGACATCCCTTCTGACGCAAGGGACCCGCCCGAGATCTTCCATTTCATACGCTTGTTTTGTGTAGCTTCGACAACATTCGTAAAATGCTTCTCCCTAGCCTCAATGCTTGATGTCAGGGATGCTTCAGGATTGATAGCGGGCAATGATCCAACCACATCAAACAAGTCCAGATGAATTGTAATGTCTAAAGTCTGGTCGATAGATGTCCAGCATTCATCGAGTCTGCGGGTGTCGTCACCCGTGTGTATGGCGAAGGACACTAACAGATTGCCGACTACTTTATGATAGACCTGACTTGGATCAACCCCCTTCTCGAATAAAGAATCACGTTGCCATCCGTCTTCTGCAGCCGATTTGATAGCATCTAAGTTTTTCACCAGCTCATCCAGTAGAGCTCTGACATACTTTCGTTTCGCAAATACAAACGTCATTTTGAGCCACTTCCTCAGAAGTGCATTCGTTGCCTTCCATTTGCTTGGGGTAAGGCTCGTATATCTTTCGAGCTCCTTCTGTGTGTGCTTCAAATTCCGTGCCATGTTCTCCAGCTTAGTGAGAATGTGTCTTGCTTCATCTTCACCCCAAAGACGATTGCATGCGTGATCAGGCAGACCGTCCCAGATATGCCAAAGTCTCCTCCAATCTTTTAATTGACGCTCTTGCCGCCTCAAATCTTCGACCATGTCTCTTACTTCAGGCTCGTAGCTTTTTGTAGCTTTAATGTCATCGTGCAATGTCTGTATTCCAGTGCGAAGGGCGCCGTACCAGGTGATGGCGGCCATAGTGAACCCAGCAATTGATGCAGCTGCCGGCATAATGACTTCGGGCATCGCGGCTTCTATATATTCGGTCCCGGTGAGTTTCAAGTCAAGCAAAATTGGTCCTGCGATAAGACATTAGTATGTCGTCTGGGTTGGCCAGCTTCTGGACAATCCTGCGTCCTAGAGAAAGACGTCAGGTAATCCAGTGTTCCGATAGACTGATGCAGATAGCAGACAGACTGTTTGTACGTTCACAGTGCTTGCGCAATTGTATACTTTAAGAGAAGACGCATCATTCGTCTGCAGCCTCGTCCGTAGGCAAGCCAGTAACCAGGGTTGTGGATAACCCTGGATCAATCTGCGGCACAGCCCGGGGGAAGCCGAATGCCCCACTTCCGCCGACGCTTTACAAGCTCAACTCAAAGACTCTCACAAGGCACAGCCTCGTACAAAAGCGTGTGCGCTTTCACTCAATCTGCCTTGCCAGTTCATCGTCCATAATGTTGGTCAATGGAGTCTAAAAGGGAATTGAAGAGAGCCATCCCAATTGATCAAACCAGCGCGCATATTTCTAGAAAGGCAGACCAACCCTGCGCCCACACAATGGAGACCTCAGTGCATCCAGAGAAGGCCGACGAATTAAACCTTCTATCTCAATATCGACATATTCTGTCAGAACTCGACAGAATGACTGTTGACATTATTGCGGCGATTGAAGATGAAATTCCAAAAAAAGACGTCATCCCGTCGCTAACAACGATAGCTCGACAGTTGGATGACCTCGCTTTTAGCATCAGAACTTGGGCGGTCGATTTAACATTGTCTGATACGCATTCTGAAAGCGGATTAGAGTCTCTGGGGACTGAAGACAGCATGCGCGTGCTTGAAACCTGTCGAGATCCGATCTTAGCAGATATGCACAGGCTCTTCAATCAGATGAAGCGCGCTTCAAATATTATCTCCACGGAGCTCACGAGCTTGCGCAAGAACACACACCAACCGTATGAATTGCTGCTCCTACCGCTATGCCTATCTCTGACATCGCCAACAGAGTCGTTGGGAACGAAGGCTCGGAAATATTACAGGCTGCGCTGAACGAATTCCATCTATCACTTGACGCACTAAGCAACATGAAACCCAGGATACGTCGCATCCTTGGAGAGGTTTCTGTCGACGAGAAACGAGCGGCTCTGAACGACGGTTATAAATACACACTGCGGACTTCTGTCCTTACTCTTGGTCAGTGATTCAAGTGCCCTACTAGGCGAATGCGAACCGTTCATGAAACTCACAATATTGAAAGATGGAGGCGGTGTGAGAAGTTACTCGAGCATAATGATCATCACAGCACTGATGGACCAAGTTCGGGTTGCGTTAAAGGCAGACGGCCGCGACACAGATGTTCGGCCTGCAGACATCTTTGAGTATATTTTTGGATCTAGCAGTGGAGGGTAAGAACGTTGATTTAGTCTATCTAATAACTTACTAATATGCTCCAGGCTGTTTGCAATCATGTTAGGCCGCTTGGGGATGGCTGAGAAACAGTCTCAGGACGCTTTCGAGAGGTTCGCCAGTGACCTCTTTGGCCATCCGACCTTTTCATCGCAGCTCACCTTTGGACTTCTCGGTGCAAAATATAGTGGTAAACGTCTGGACAGAGCCATTCGCCATGTCATAGGGCATTTTGATCCAAGCCCAGAGGGTTTGAAATGGCGACGAAATCTGTTTTCGTTTCCATCGGGAAGATGCAAAGTGTATGCTGTTGGAAAATTAAGATTTGCTGCATTTGAGCTAATCTGCACGTGTTAGTGCTGTCATCGCTTGGGGAGCTGACACAATTCCTCGTCTGTTCCGTACTTACGACACAAAACCACAAGACAGTGATTTCCAGCCACGAAACCCAGGACCTGCAGCATCTTGCCAGATATGGGAGGCTGCGAGAGCAACTACAGCAGCGCCAACTTATTTCCCTCCAATAACGGTCGATGGTGTGAAATACTTCGATGGTGGTCTCGGCACCAATAATCCCACAGCGGAGGCATACCGAGAACTCGTGGCTCTAGGGTGTACTAAGAGCCGTCCGCTGCCTATCATAGTGAGCATCGGCACTGGTATCCGAAGACGGCATCCTGGGTCCAGTGGTTTCAATAGCATGTCTTCACGAGCCTCACTTATAAAGTACGCAATCAATGACCTTACCGACACTACACGGGTCCACAATGAACTGTCAGCGCTGAGCAGAGATGACAATATTGCATACTTTCGATTTAATGTCGATGCTGGACTCGAAGATATTAATCTCGACACATGGCGGACTCCTGAAACACGTCGGAAAATACAGGATTCAACGGCAGCGTATATTACGCAACCCGAAACTCAAGAGCGTCTTCGTCAGTGTGCTAGAGAATTGATAAGGTTCCAGGATCAATCGCAGAATTACAGTGTTCCATTCAATCTGACTGGCATGCCTACGTCTGAAGGGTTTGTTGGTCGTTCTTGCTACACCGAGAGCCTCATCGAGTATTTTACGACACCTTCGATAGAGAAGAGGCCACAATCTCGACGCAAGGTGTACGTATTGCACGGTTTAGGTGGAGTCGGCAAAACTCAGCTGTGTGTCCAGTTTGTTCGCAGTTTCCAGCAATTTTTCAGCGCTGTTGCGTGGCTGGACGGAACGTCAACCTCATCGCTCGAAGCTAGTCTTCTCAGATTTTCTGCGCGAACAAGCAGTACCGCTTCATCCAGCGCCAACGTATCCACGGGCAGCACTGATGCGAAAATCAAAATTATCATGGAGTGGTTATCGCGTCCAGACAATAACGGGTGGCTCATCGTTTTTGACGGTGTAGACCAAGACTATCAGGCGTCCAATGATGGCGATGGAGAGGCTTACGACGTAACCCGTTATTTCCCAGCAGCTGATCATGGCTCTATCTTGATCACAACTAGATTGAGAAATCTCGAGTTGCTTGGCAACAGCATGAAGGTAGGGCCACTGGATGTTTATGAGTCTCGTCTTCTCCTTGAGAGTAAAGTTCGCCGATCGTTGTCAGGTATGTGTAAAGAATAACTCGAGATTATTATTGTGTCATAACACTTACAATGTCTGAGGCGACGTAGATTCGCATAAAACGATCATGGAGCTTGGAGGTCTTCCTCTGGCTTTGGCGAGCGCAGGAAGCTACGTTCGCGAATCTTGCATCTCGTTCAAAGAGTACAATGAACTGCTCGAAACGGCACGGCAGGAAGTAGCGGCGGCGGAGGACAAGTATCCGTTGCGTGACTATGGATATCGAAAGCTACAGACTACATGGCTCATTTCGTACGAAGCAATAAAGGCGCAGGATGAGCGAGCTGCTACTCTTTTGAAGTTATGGGCCTTTTTGGCCAGGGACAAGATTTCATGGGAGTTTTTCGGAAACACTCACACAGTCCCAGCGATTTGGCTGGGGAACCTACCCATGGCTCGAGCGCTCAGAAGTACTTTTGAAAGCCACTCATCCTTTTTAGAGGTAATCAGGCTATTACTCCGGCATTCATTCATTGACCGCAATGAGGCTGATTACAGATACTCGATGCACACCATAGTCCACGAGTGGATCTACACATTTGCAAGGAACGAGAACAAGGAGGCAACAAAGCACTTATTGGCTCTCTCGGGCCAGATAATAGCTGGACAAGTGCCTTCTGAGGAAGGTATGTTCTCGTTCTGGACCGTACAACGGAGCCTCTTAGCTCACGCAGACGTTTTCTGCCATCGATTAAAGCAAGAAGCAGCAGAATTTCGGGACACAGCTGTTCTACTGGACGCATGGGAATGGCACAATCTTGGGTTCTTGATGGCCAGCATGGATAGGTTCAAAGAAGGGGAAAAGATGTATACATATGCGCTGCAGAGCAAGCTTAACACACTGGGGCCTGATAACGAATCGACTCTAGACACGGTTGTTAGCCTTGCGGATCTACACCGCGAACAGGGAAAGCTCTTAGAAGCCGAGACGATGTACCACTGGGCGCTAGCTGGCAACGAGAAGGCACTCGCACCAGATCACACATTAACGCTACAGACGATCAGCAACCTTGGCCTCTTGTACAATAATCAGGGTAAGCTAGCGGAGGCGGAAGCAATGTACCAGCGGGCGCTAGTTGGCTATAAGAAGGCACTCACACCGAACCACCCGTCAACACTACAGACCATCAACAACCTAGGCCTCTTGTACAGAGATCAGGGAAAGCTGGCGGAGGCAGAGGAGATGTGCCAGCGGGCACTGTCCGGCAGAGAGAAGGCACTCGGACAAGAGCACATGTCGACACTACAGACCGTCAACAATATAGGTCTCTTGTACCGCGATCAGGGCAAGCTGGCCGAGGCGGAACTAATGTATCAACGGGCACTAGCTGGCAATGAGAAGGCACTCGGACTAGATCACACATTAACACTACACACGGTTAACAACCTTGGCCTTCTGTACAGCGATCAGGCCAGGCTGGCAGAGGCAGAGGCGATGTATCAGCGGGCATTGGCGGGCTACGAGAAGGCACTCGGACTAGATCACACCTCGACACTTGACACAGTCAAAAACCTAGGTAACTTGTACCGGGATCAGGGTAAGCTCAACGAAGCAGAGGAGATGTTTCAGCGGGCGCTAGCTAGCTACGAGAAGGCACTCGGAACAGATCACACGTCGACACTTAGCACGGTCAACAATCTAGGCATCTTGTACGGCGATCAGGGCAAGCTGGAGGAGGCAGAGAAGATGTACCAGCGGGCGCTGGCTGGCTACGAGAAGGCACTCGGACCAGATCACACGTCGACACTTAGCACGGTTAACAATCTCGGTAACTTGTACGGCGATCAGGGAAAGCTGGCGGAGGCGGAGCAGATGTACCAGCGGGCGCTGGCTGGCTACGAGAAGGCACTCGGACCGGACCACACGTCGACACTTGACACAATCAACAACCTCGGGATATTGTACAGGGATCAGGGCAAGCTAGCGGAGGCGGAGGAGATGTACCAGCGGGCGCTGGCTGGCACAGAGAAGGCACTCGGACCAGATCATACGTCAACACTTAACAAGGTTAACAACCTCGGTAACTTGTACAGCGATCAGGGCAAGCTGGCGGAGGCGGAGCAGATGTTCCAGCGGGCGCTGGCTGGCTACGAGAAGGCACTCGGACCAGATTACACGTCGACACTTAGCACGGTTAACAATCTCGGTAACTTGTACGGCGATCAGGGCAGGCTGGCGGGGGCGGAGGAGACGTACCAGCGGGCGCGAATGCTGCTTAGGATATCTAAATCGTTGTAAGAGCTCCTGAAGACGCGTATAGACTTATCAGTCGCCTTGTTGTCTCTACTAATTTTGTGTAATCGTGATGCTGACAGTAGGTTATATCAACTTTGAGTTGGTAAGGCTACTATTGTTACAAGTCACATCAAATAGAAGAGACAGGAGATGTCTCACAGGTGTGTACTCTATTAGCAAGATGCTAAACTTATTCCGTGTGTCCTCTGCGCGTGAGCCTTGAAATGCTTGCCGTTCTCTAGTACCACAGAACTACAGCGAGGGTCGGGACACGGGATTGGACCCTGACGCTGGCCGAGCCCCGGACGACAGCTCTTAACGTGTTTGCGTATATTTGACGGAGTGTAAAACTCGTACTTGCGCGCCTCTCGGTTTAGACACAGATCACCCGAGCAGAATATGCACCAAGTAGGCTTATACGGGAGCGGTGCGCCTAGCGGAAGTTCTAGTATGTACACAGCTCAAGATTGGCTGCTGCTTCTCGACAATTTGATTGATTGATGGAGCTCTAAACACGGTCCTGGCCCGTGCGCTCGAGTCAAATCGTCTTGGCGTACAGAACGCTGAGCGTACCGGCTGGCGACGATAGTGCATTACGGTACAGCCACCCGTTCACGGCAACTCAGACTTGGTGGTTGCCGCAACCACCGACGTACTTATCATTGATGTCTTCAAATATGGTTCGACCCTGGGATCCCCCTCGCAATAAAAAACTCTCTTTTCTCTCCGCCAAACATTCACAGCGCGTATGCTTCCAGGCTCTATGGACGCACATAGCCCGGCACGGACAGTGCCCAATACCCCGTCACCACAGCCCCCGCCTCAGAATGATATTGCGAGGCTAGTGCCGTCGAGCGCCGCCTCCCAAAAGGCCTTCGAAGAGGTTGTTCGGCGCGAGTTAACGCAGTTCAGGGTAAAAGACGGTTTGCTCCACTGGGAAAGCGCACCTGATGGCGATAAGTTCCTACCTCTTGATGTCCGTTTGCGTGGGCATTATCGCTTCAACTTCCAATCCCCGCACCTGAAGCGAATCGGGTGGACACTCGGTTCTGGTTATGGTGAGGAGCTACCCACTATGCATTTTCCGGCGTGCATCCCAGGGAACAAGGACACTTATCGGATTGGCGAAAAGCACGCCCGGTTCACTTTGAACGAACACGGCATCCTCATGCTGCACGCAGGCAGAAGGCGCCATGTACGGATCAGCACGCAGGCCATTTCCAAAAATCTGCTAGACGAGGAATACCCACTCACTGCCCATAGCACGGTTGTTTCTATTGGACCGATGCAGTATATCTTCGAATATCTTAATTGGGGTCGGACTGCATTGTATTGGGCAAGCCTTAGGGGGTTAGAGCAGACTGTAAGAGTGTTTCTCGACAAGGGCGCAGATGTCAATGCTGGGGGCCGCGACTACGGCAACGCGCTCCAGGCAGCTTCATACGGAGGCTACACCAATATTGTGCAAATGCTAAGAGACAAGGGCGCAGACGCCACTACATTCTCTAAAAGCTATAAGTGAAACGATCCTTTGTCTTCAACTTTGTCTTCAACTTTACCGTCAATTTAGCCGGTAGTGTCGTTATTAGTGACTTGGTTTGACAGCACCATCGGATCGCTTCTGACCCAAACTCTCTTTCTACTGCACAATGCCGATTTTAGCGGGTTACGAAAAGCGGCAAGAAGTCACAGTAACACAGGCCTTTCTTTCAAAAACACACAACTTCGGGCATTCCTCGTCGTATCCGCAACCCACACCTGATGCGAAGCCGCAAGTAGAAATGGACAATGCTATTAGCACCAAGCAAGCCGAGGACGGACTTCTTTAAGAGCATCGGTCTGACACTCGGTAACGACGTCGCCAAGCAGATCTATTACCACATGCGGGTATACCCGCCACGCGCTCATATATATGCTATGACTGGATGATTGACAGCCGTCTAGGAAGAAGCTTCCCGCGCGAGATGCCGGCTAATTGACGAATAGAGGGTTTCTTTGACAGACCAAAGGCAGTTAGCACCGTTCGACACTGTCAGAAATCATGGACGCTGAAGTCCTGGTTCAGTCTCAACTTTCATGCACTAGCTTTGGACTCCTGAAGCGGGCTTGGCATGCCACGATACCTGATACAGACACAGGTCTTGGCACGCACATATAGTCCAGTTTGAGCTTCGTTTGCAGTTAAATCGTAAGGATCTTATCAACTTCTGACAGGTTATGAGCCCGGATTGCGCATCTGTGGCTTTATTGCAATTGCGCAATTCGATTGCAGAAGTTCCCACTAAATTCTGATAAGAATTAAGTGCATTCTGCCATAACGAAGTTGTTTGTGTACAGCAACCATTTTGACGCTAGGTGCTGTAGCGCATCAACACGATATTATCAGGATTTTTATCTAAAACGCACTGTAATCCTTTGCCGGTATAGCGCAAGCTGTTTGCCTATCAGAAAGGAGCCTGTCGTTGTTAGTTTTGTTAAAATCAGATAAGAATTGACTTTAGAATAATCCCGCAAACATTAGAGTCAGTACAATATATCGGACCTTAAGCAGGATATTAAGTTCGAAGCCCTCAATAGCTCAGAAAACTACCAGCAGTGGCAGCAGAACATAAAGAATCTTCTAAAAGCTACAGGACTCTAGAAGTTTGTTATTAACATTAAGGATAGCTTACGCGATAAGCGCCTACTAGGACCCGACATCGGCGACATCGGTGCTATCAAGAAAGAGAAGCGGCAGAAAAGAGACGAGTGGGACAATAAGGAGGCAAAGGCGTCTCTATATATCCTTAACAACCTTATTAACGCTATTAAGTAGAACCTAGATAACGATAAATTCGATTATGCTATAGATAAGTAGGAGTACTTAAAGAGATATATAAAGACTAGCTACACGGAGACCTACGATACAATTTAGTAACTGCTAGTGCTAACGCTAAAGGCTTATAAAGACGTGGAGTAGTATTGCATTAAGTTTAAGTTGGTAATAAATAAAATTAATAGATTGAAGACTAGAAACAAGCCTAAAATTCTTGGTAACGAAGCTAAAGTCGTTATCTTCTTAAACAATATAAGCGACGTTAAAGGATATAAATAGTAGATTACTACTAAGCGTAGCTAGTATAACGTACTAGAAGACTTATTAACGATTAATATTTACAATTTGTTCAAAGAGGTGATTGAAGAATCTTGGATCGTTAAGTCGAAGAAGGCGAGCACTGTAGATGCCGCCGGCCTAGCTACCGATACCAAGAAGGACGACAAGAAGAAGTCTGGTGGCGGCGGCGGTGGTAGCGGTAGTAGCCGTAGTAATAGTAAGAGAAAGAAGTATAACGTGTACCAGATAGTTAGTTATAAAGAGAATACCTGTCGCTATACTTACTTTAAAGACGCTCCCGAGGGTTAGAAGCCGTATAAAAAGGTAGGTAAGTTTGTTAATACCGACCTTAGCAAGGGCAATACCTTTAAGAAGAGGGGACGTCGCGGTAGCGATGCTAGCGCGATTGCTACGTTTATTGACGCCGTCGACAACGTAGTACCGTCTACTGAACCAGGTAAGATACGTAATGCGTTTACTAGACAGAATTTTGCTATGTACCTTACTACTAGACTCGCTACTCGGTTAGACACAGATTAGCTTATAGACTCTAGGGCATCCGACTATATATACAATAATCTAGGTGCGTTTACCGACCTAGAGCCTTACTAGATCGTAGTCTATACCGTTAAAGGCACCGTAAATGTAACTAAGCGAGGTATAGTCTATATTAAGACGTGGAAGACTAACAGAGACATTGTCGACTTAAAGCTTATAAACGTGCTATATCTCCCTAGTTTGTTCGTTAATTTGCTATTAAGCTATAAGTTATCTGAGTATAGCTTTAGCGTGCATACAGGAGAAAATAAGATTGTACAAACGAACAGTAACAATAAGCTTGTAAGACTAATTAATACTGGTCGCTACTGGGTCTTAGACCTTATCGACGGTAGTACGGCTTTGAGCGTATCTTCTGAGACGTAGTACGTACGCTTCGGGTATATATCCTACGATTACTTGCAGAAGACCGTTAAGCAGGTTACTAGCTTGAGTAACAGCATTCTTAAGCCTAATTATAACTGCAGCGCTTGTATACAAGGCAAGGCTACCTACTATAACGGTAAGGTACTCTAAGATAGACACAATAAGTTCTTAGGTCTCCTATACCTTGACCTCGTTGGTCTCATTACGCCGAAGGCGATTGCCAACGATAGCAACACTACCTTAAATATAATAGACAACTGTTGCCGTGCGCGGTACTTTTAAAAGCTCGACGGTAAAACAGATAATACTATCTTATCTACGTTTAAGACGTTTAAGATGCTTTATAATAAGTAGTTGAATTAGAAGATTAAGGGCATTAAGATCGACAACGGTACTGAGTTTAGTCCGCTTCAGGAATATTGCCTGAGCAAGGGTATTTAGGTATATTACTTACCTCCCTATACGCTAGGTAAACACAGAGTCGCGGAGCGAACGAACAGAATTATTTACAATATAGCTCGTTTAATGCTTATCGGTAGCAAAGTGCCGCAGGAGTATTGGAACAAAGCCTACGGTGTAGCTATCTATATCCTTAATCGTACAGCTACGGTAGCACTTAATGGCAAGACTCTATATTAAGCCGTTAATAAGGCTTTGTAGAAGAAGTATATACCGCTAGATATCTCTTATCTACGAGCTTTTAGTTGTACAGTATATGTTACTGTCCCCGTTGCTCGCCGTATCTCTAGGAAGTTTAACTCGAGGGCCTATATTAGTAAGATAGTAGGGTACGCTACTAATAGTGGCAGGACTACTTATCGTATACTCGTTCCAACGCGTAGGAGGGTAATAGAGACCTCTTATATTCAATTCGATGAATCCCGCTTTAAAACGGTTGCGGATATCCTTAAGCAAGTAAACGACCCTAAGGATCTAGACGCTAAGGATTATAAGGTGGAGCCTTTAGTCCCTTATCTCGATCCGAAAGACTTAACTTTTAGTTAACCCTTCCTGCGTTTGTATAATAATATCGGTGAATTCGGCTTACGGGGCAGTAGTCTAGCTAGCTCCGGTAATAGTAGCGGTGCTCCTAACGTCGATAGCAATAATTGTATCCGCCAGCGTCTTAATATAGAAGAACTAGAGGATATGCGGGTACCGAAGTTGGTAGAGGAGATATTAGCGGAGAAGCGTACAAGCGAGTTAGGTAATTTATATAGTCGGTTTAGAATGCTTCGTAGAGCAAAGCCAGTATTACCGTCAACGCCGATTACTAATCTAGACACACTACCGTTGTCTCCGCCTCTCCCAGTTTATAATCCGAGCGATGTTCTAGGGAGCATCGATAGTAGGAGAATCGACTACGACGACTATCTAGATAGGAAGTACTTTAATAACGACAACGACAAAGCGAGCACTCTGCGTACGCCTTCGCCTAGTTCGCTAGAAGCTTACTATCGTACGCACATACCGATTAAGTATCCGGATCTAAATTAAGATTCAATTCGTTTCGACTCGCTACCGAGCCCTTTACCTACATTACGTAGGCTACCAGGATCCTTTTTTAGTTTAGCCTTTACTTTTACTGTATCCGCGGAGGAGCGGTTTGCTAAGGTATTTGCTACCGCTACAGCAGACTTAAATTAACTGTATGCTTCTAAGACGTATAAGGAAGCTATAAAGATAGATCTAGACAATTAGGGAAAGACAATAGCTAAGGAGATCGGATTGCAGAAAGCTAACAAAACATTTTACTGGGGACATCTGCCGAAGAGTGCAAGGGTCCTCGCTACTAAGTAGGTATTTAATCTAAAGACTAACGATTGCGGTGTGGTTGTGCGGTACAAGGCACGTATAGTAGCGAAGGAATTTCTCTAGGACAAAGGTAGCTTTAATAAGACGTTTGCAGCTATAGCGAAGACCAATACGTTCTGTATCTTTATAGTTCTAGTCGCAGCACTAGACCTTAAGTATGATTAGATGGATGCCGTAACTATATTCCTAAATCCCTATCTTCCCGACGACGTCGAAATTTAGATGAAACCGCCTAAGAGGGTGACACTACCGTATCTAGGTATAAAGTGGCTTCTCTCCCGTACGCTGTACGGCTTAAAGCAGTCTGCACGTAAGTAGTATTAAGATGCCGCTAGGACCCTTACTCGACAGAGGTTTGTTTGTTCGGAGATAGACTATTGCCTGTTCTTTAAAGAAAAGACCTAAATCTTAATCTACGTTAACGACTTTCTAGTTGCGGCACTATTACGACGTAAGGTAAATAAGGCCAAGAAGGTTCTGACCCGCAGCTACAAGATAAAGGACCTAGGTAAGTTGAAATACTTCCTAAACATTAAGATAGAGCGAGATAGGTCTCGCCGCAAGGTAAAGCTAAGTTAGAAAGCATATCTAGAGCGAATACTAGTAGAATTAGGTATAGACGACTATAGCTCTAGAGCCTCGCTACTACCGAAGGGTATGCAGCTTAATCCTCCTTCCGACGGATATTAGGCTCTAATAGACCTACTAGCATAGTATTAGCGTACAAGCGGATTCTTAATATATGTCGCTATAATTATCCGATCAGACTTTGCCTACAAGGTTGCTAAGCTTTGTCGGTTTATAGCTAATTCTACGGAGCAACATATAGTAGGACTAAAGTTGGTATACCGGTATGTAAAGGGTACATTAGACATTAGCATTACTTTCGACTTTAAGGCAGATACCCTAGGGGACATCGGTATGTTAGGATAGAGCGATTCTACTTATAGAGACAACAAGGAGAATCGCCGCTTACACTCAGGTTACGTCTTTATCGTTGGAACTAAGGTAAAGGGCCCCGTTACGTAGTAGTTCGGACTACAGAGGATTGTAACTTTAAGCTTAACCGAGGCTGAGTTGGTGGCGTTAACGATCTACACGCAGAAGGCTCTCTGGGTCTTATGTCTGATTAAGGAGTTCAACCGCATTAACGTAACGCCTATAGTGATTAAAGAAGACAATACTAGTATAATCGCTCTTGCCAAGAATTTGGAGCATTACAAGGGGACCAAGCATATCGAAGTGCGCTAGTATTTCTGCAGGGAGCAGTTGCTCTAGGGTTATATTGCAGTTAAATATGTTTCTACTATCGATAACATTGCGGATAGCTTAATAAAGACTCTTGGTCTAGTTAAGCATCGGAGGTTTGTTTAACAACTCGGTATAGCACGGGCTCAAGACTCTTGATATAGGCTTAGTACGCTGTACTGGAACTAGAGAGTCAAAAGCATGCCTAGGATCGATACTTTTTATCGATGTTCTAGGTGTCTTTCGACGGCATCTTAATATGTTATCGACAGGTAAGTGATTACGTAGGCAATAATGGTCCGATTTGGATAAGACCTAGCTCCCCGTAGGGAAGATAATCAGAAGAACAACCTTATGTGGTTCGTTAGGAGCATCTCGTTTGTTGGGATGTCGCTACCGTCGTCGGCATAGTTGATCCTGAGGGGGTGTGTCAGAAATCATAGACGCTGAAGTCCTGGTTCAGTCTCAACTTTCATGCACTAGCTTTAGACTCCTGGAGCGGGCTTGGCATGCTACGATACCTGATACAGACACAGGTCTTGGCACGCACATATAGTCCAGTTTGAGCTTCGTTTGCAGTTGAATCGTAAGGATCTCATCAACTTCTGACAGACACCTACATCTGGAGTTAGATGTCAGAGACCTCTAAGCACTAGAAGATTCTTATTATCTACCGAGACTCTTATAAACTATTGAGGTCTTTCTACAATAAGGGCTATTAGCACGACGGCGTTAATGAAGAGAACTGGGTCATCAGCCGGCTACTCTACCACCAGTCTCGATCCTCATCGCGGCCAGCACCCAAGGGAAACAGCAGCCGACGTCGAACATTGTCGACGAGTCGCGCGCGACCGGCGAGGTTTTGCGATCCAGTTAGAGGGGAATGGGCTGGAGACGTATCTCAAGACATGTAGAGCGTTCCTAGCCAGCCGTGCAAATAATCAAGAATGTTGTGAGCGCTTCGAGGGTCACCAAAGTAGTGCGCAATGGCAGCCACCGCTGGAGACTGTCTGCGTAGCTCGAAAGGGCGGACGCGCGTGTCGGTATACAAAGAGAAGAAGCTGCTAGCCCACTCGCACTGGGAGCTCTGTTTTTGATACAGAGTGGTGTCGCCACTAGCAGAGCCTGTGCTGTATGCTTAAGGAGCAAATCTCGCAAGAACTGGGCGTGAGAGGTTTAGCTGCGCCTCAATAATCGTAGTCTAAACCAGCAGTAGAGGCTTATAATGGAGCCACGGCACCTACGGCCGCAAGGCGGTTTCTTGGAGGCCTTGTTTTCGCGTCAGCGCAGCTCCCTGAAGATGTTATCCAATGCTCAACTCTTCTTGACAGCTACGGATCAGATCACCTACCAGTCCAGACAGTCTTTGCAGTTAAAGCGCCTGTAGCGGCACAAGCCGAGAGATACAACTTTAGGCAGGCCCCCTGGGCTAAAATTAACGCCTATATCTCAGAGGAGGTTAAGCACTGGAGAGTTGAGCGTACGGTTGACCTAACAGTCGATTGTCAAGAAGCAAAACTAGTGGAGGTAACCCAGAAAGCTCTTCTATTGCCCTAGACACAAGCCTTTGTTGCAATATTAGCCACTACCTGTTACAATACCAGCCACCAACTTTTGGCTAACAGCGTAGCTACGTAGCAAGACCAGTAGCTACGTAGCAAGACTAGTAGCTACGTAGTAAGAAGGCTGTGTACTCTATAACTAGAGGATATAAGTATTAATTTCCTATGCCCATTAGATCTCTCTTCTGTAGTACAATTAAAAGATTAGAACCTGTTCTCTATCCTTAGCTCGGTTATACTCTTCGTCAATTTATCCTCGCAACAGGTTATAAGCCCGGACTGTTTCTATTACTTATTGTAATTACCTAATTATTCCTGTTTTAACTCCTTTTTTAAATAACATAAATTACGAGAAGCATCGTTTTACGGTACTTAAAGAGACTAAGAACTAAATTAGTTATAAAACTAATTAGCTTAATAGTTTCGCCGTAAAAGAGAATAATGTCTTAAATTAAACTAAGCCTCTTAAAGGGAGCGCTAATTTTAAACAATAGGTAAAGAACAACGCTTAAGGACTTATCTAGATAAGGCAGGCTATAGCCCCTATAGTTAAGGTATAGTATACAAACTACACTAATTCTAGAGATCTTTGGGAAGCCTTAAAGAAGCGTTATAAACCTAAATCGAAGCAGCGAGAGTATAATGCTCTAAACAGCCTCTTCTTTACTATCTTAAGTAGATTCGATAGTAATATAGATAAGTATCTCCGTCGCAAGTAGAAAGCACTGAACGATTTTCTGCTAGTTACTAAAAATATAGTACCGATCGACGAGCGCCTACTTAAGACAAATTTTGTCTTTTATCTCAATATTAATATCTTTATTAACTTTAGACAGCAATATATTACAGAAACGCTTAAAGAAGAGCTCTCTTTAGAAGAGCTTTACGACCTAGCCTAAGAAGAGAATAGACAACGTAAGATAGCGACAGAAAACCTATAAGATACTACGCTTATAGTTGTGTTCTTAGCCTATAGACACTATAGCAAGAAAGGCTATTCTTAAAGAGTCTATTAGGTCCTTTATCCTAAAATACAACCTCTACGATAAGAACCGGGGAAGGATAAGAAGTTCAATAGAACTACCGAGAAGTAGAACAAAAAGGACGACTAAAAGAAGAAAGATCGACCGAACGATAAGTACAGACTAAATATAATATCGATCTCTCAATAATAGCAACACTTTTAGTCTCTCTAGGCTATCGACAGCGGAGCTAATAAGCACGTTTATAATAATATTACTTAAATAAGGGATACAAATTAAATTCAGTTAACAAATTTTCAGGTTATAGGGTTACAAATATCGTATAACGTTATTAATAAAGTTAAGCTTAATCTTATTAAACTAGATAGATTAATAAGTTTAATTATACTAAACAACGTCTACTACAATAAAGATTTACCTATAAACCTAGTCTCTGCCGGAAAGCTGTATAAGAGGAAGGTATTTATCGATACTAGGTAAAACGTTCTTTATAAAGATAATGAGCCTCTTAGTCAGACTTCTTTTATTAATAGCGTACAAGTGCTTAGAACAAGCACAATAAAAAGACCTAAGCTTTACGCTCTCGCTACAATTAGCTATCTAGAAGAGATAACTAAGCAAGAGCTATAGTACATTAGACTTAGGTATATTAGCGTATAAAGTATGCGTAAGGTTTAGCAGTCTATAAGAGGCTTAGACAATATCAATATTGTTAATAGAAAGGCGCTATACGAGATATACATAGAAAGTAAATCGACTCGCCGACCTTCTCGAGAACATTAAATACGAGCAACAAAGCCGTTCTAAAAGATATATCTCGATTCGGTAGGAAGGATCAAACCAACAGGTTTTAATGAATTTCAATACTTTATAGCCGTTATCGACGACTGTACAAGCCTTAGAACCGTTCGAGTACTTAAGGAGAAGGGCCATTGGTTCGAAGAAGTTACAAGACTTATTAATAATATAAGAGCATTGCTTACAGCGAGCAAGGAACCTAATTAGCTAGCCCTTGCAGTAGGAGTAATAAGAGCTAACAATAAGTTTAATACTTACGCCTTTAAAGACTTCTGTAGCTCGCAAAATATTCGATACGAATAGAGTACGCCGTATACGCTAGAGTAGAATAGACAGGCAGAAGCAATAAACAAGGTAGTTATTTAAAAGGTAAGAAGCTTTCTTAAAGACTCGGGCATACTACCAAACTTATAGCCAGAAGCTATAAAGATAGCTACAATTCTAGCTAATCTTACTTTAGTATATTAGACCTCGAAGCCACTATCTTAAATTATTAAGGAAGCTGTTATACAACGTCGCTTACCGATAGATATCTCCTACCTTTAGAGATTTAGTTGCCTCGCGGTAGTATATAACACACCGCTATATTAATAGGAGGCAGGAAAGTTTAGACAACAAACACAAAAGGGGTATCTTATCGGATACCAGACTAACTCGATTTAAAATTATTGTGTTTAGATTCTAAATACAAGGAAGATTGTTAAGACTCCTTATATTTAGTTTAACGAGTATTAGACCTACAGATCTAAAAATCTAGTAAAACAGGAAGCTTATCTAAAACCGCTAATAGAGTTCTAGAAACTAGTTAAAACTACTATATTAGATAATAATACTTATTTCGAAGAAGGTTTAGACGAACTATAAGATTTAGAAGAACTAGAAACTCTATACGAATTAGACATTAAACAAACTCAATCTAACGCAACGCCGCTACTAGTTAGAGGGTAGGTATATACGATAGAGCCAAGACAAGCAACTTACGAAGAAGAGTTTGCTTAAGCTTAGCAGGACGCCTAGCAAGAGGTAGACCTACAACAAATAGCTTAGCAGGCAGAAGCAACCCTAAGTCCTAAGCAAAGCGGTATAGTCCCTTTGCTACTACGTCGGTTAACTAGAGAAGGCCAGCGGCCCCGAAGAATTAACGACGATTATAAAGACTAAAGACGTACACTAGCGACTATTAAAGCACTAGAAACGTCTCTAAAAATACTATAAGAGCTAGAGAATCTTAAAGATGCCTTAAAGTCGCTAGTATAGCGTATCTCGATAAAAAAGAAGATTAATACTCTAGAAGAGCTTTAGACCTAGAAAGTTATTTTAGTAAGCTTCTTATTAAAAGACAGATAAAAAAATCGATAGTAAATAGATATAGAAAGTTAAAAGCGATAGTTTAGCTAAATTACGCTAGGTTGTTAGAGACTTTTGACAGTAACAAGGTGTTAACTACTAAGATACCTATACGTATACTCTTAAAGCAACATTTTACCGTATTATCTATACTCTTGTCGCCTTTTACGACTAGAACCTCTATCAGTAAGATATAACCGGCGCCTTTCTATACGCCTTGCTTAATAACTTTTTAATATATGTCGAGGTACCGTATAGCATATATACTCAGAAGATAATCTATAAGCTTTAAAAGAGTCTTTACGGTCTTAAATAAGCACCGTACCTCTAATACAAAGAGCTTATAAAAGCCCTTTAGAAGTTAGAATATAAGCCTCTGGTTAAAGACCCTTGCGTTCTTACAAATATAAACTAGAATATCTTCGTTTTAATCTTTGTCGACGATATTTAAGTTACGGGCTAAAGCACAGAAAATATTAAGAATCTTAAACGATCGCTAAAGGCGATATTCTTACTACGAGACATAGAAGCAACGACCTTCCTAGGTCTTAAGATCGAACGTAACAGAGCAGAGAGACTATTGCGTATTTACTAGAAGCCTTATATTAACAAGGCTCTAAAGAAGTATAGGCTTAGCGACTATAAGCCTACAGCTATACTAGAAGAGACGGCTCTAGTTCTAAACTAAAGTATCTGTACAACGAAAGCTAGAAGGGTCTATTAGCAGATAATAGAACTAGTTAATTACCTTGCAATAGTCTTACAACTAAACATTGTACTAAGAAGTTCTTAGCTCTCTTAATACCTCTCTAATCTATTAGAGGAGCATATTAAGGCCGAAAACTACGTACTTAGATACCTTAGTAGTACTAAATTATATAGCACAGTATTCAACTTTTTAGACAACAAGCTATTTCTTTAAGGATATAGCGACGCCGACTATACTAGAGATTAAACAAGCAGAAAGTTAACGTTAGAATACGCATTCTTCCTTACAGATAGTCTCGTTTTATAGAAAAGTAAGCTATAAAGCATAATAGCTCTTTTATTAATAGAGAGCGAGTATACGGTACTCGTTAAAGCAGTTAAAGAAGTAAGTTAAATCGTTAAACTCTTCTTAGAACTTAGTTATAACAGAAAGCTACTTAGACCTGTTATAATTAAGAAGGACAACTAATTAACTATCGCTCTGACTATTAATTACAAAAATTTCTCTCGAACTAAGCATATTAATGTTCAAAATTACTATTATCGGTAGAAGTACGATACAGGCTATATTAATATTTTATATATTCTAACTCGTTAACAGGTAGCAGACGTATTTACAAAGACACTTAGTAAAAACCTCTAAGCGCCAGCTCTCGGTATACTAAGGATAAGCGACCAGACCTATAAGCTAGAACGTCTAGCTTAATTAAGTATCTAGTAAGAGGGAGATTCTAGCGTTGCTAACGATATACTAGAAGAGCGGCTTTAGTAAATTTACGTTAATTAATGTAACTAATACTATTCTAGGTTATAGATTAAAGGAGGTATATTGCAATATTAGCTACTACCTGTTGCAATACCAGCTATCAACTTTTAGCTAACAGCGTAGCTACGTAGCAAGACTAGTAGCTATATAGCAAGAAGGCTGTGTACTCTATAACTAAAGGATATAAGTATTAATTTTCTATACCTATTAGATCTCTCTTCTGTAGCACAATTAAAAGATTAGAACCTGTTCTCTATCCTTAGCTCGGTTGTGCTCCTTATTAATTTATCCTCGCAACAAGCAGTAGTCGAGGAAGAGAAAGAAGAAGACAAAGCATTACGTGCACAGTATCTGGATATACGTCGCTAAGTAGCAAGAACAGCTATAGAGACTCGACGTCGCCTAGTAACTAACTTTTTGTATCTAATAACTCTATTAAAGGGAATCTAGAATAAAACGAATGGCACAGCCCCCTCGAAAATGCCGTAACTTGGTGCACCAGCGTGTTATAAGGTCGTACTTATAGACATTATAAAACGTCTATCGCCCTCTCTACTCTTCTTTCCTCTTAAACTTACTACTTTAATACCTATAACTATAACTTTAATAACAAAAGCTCGATTACTAACCTATCCGAGAGTCTATTTCCGTTAGAAGTCGATTGCCGCATTTGGCCGCATTACAAAGCGTTCTAGGAATGCTTCTCGCAATACTATAACTATATATATTAAGGCTACTAAGCTCAACGCGACTAGTAACGGAAGCGATCTTGCACGCGTACTGAGCTTAAAGAAGAGAATAGTCGTTATCGCGGGCGCTAGTATCTCTGCTTCTATAGGCCGTAAGCTTGATACAGCCCGTACACCAAGCAGTTCGCTTACTCGCTTGCTAGTCCCCTACTACTCAAAGAAAGGAAAACCTAACGGTCGCTTCTTTGACCGCAGCCAGCTCTATAATTCGTACTACAACACCGAATCGACGAGGCGGTTGTTTTATGAGAGGTGGCGCATCGCTACGGCAGAGATCAGTTAGATGCATCCGACTCAGTTTCATAGTTTCCTCGCGCGTCTTGCTCGATAAGGCCGGCTACTGCGTCTCTATATGTAGAACATCGATAGGCTCGAGACGCGGTTTCTAGAGCTTATAGTACCGCGAGATACTACGGCGCCGTAGTTAGTAATAGTGTAACTCTATAGCAATCTCTATAAGGCTTAATACTAACGCTGTTGCAAAATTATAGATATACGGATAAACGACTATTAGGAAGCGAGCCAGCCAGCGTATTAGAGGTGCCTGAAGAGGGCTGCGTAAAGGGTTAGACGAGGCGAAAGGAATGTGGGCTATAAACGACTCCGGCTCTATATTTACTTATACGGTAATTGTAAGCTGCCGTAAGAGAGCGTTAGTAACATTATTCAGGCAGATCTTAAGGTACAGCCGCCGCTAGACGCTTTCCTAGTTGTTGATACCTCGATAAAGACTAATTCAATATTAAGGCTAGTAAAGGATTTCTATACCGCGACGCGTCGTAGTAAGGAGGGTCTCTGCGTTTAGGTCAACTTAGAGCATTGCTCAAAAAGTCGGAAGATTCTCTAAGATATAACAATAACGATAACTACCGATTAGACCGCGGACATACTCGGTTAGAGATTGTATATTATAAACTCCTTAGTTCCAGACAAATAAATAAAGAAAACGTTTAGAATAAAATAAGCGCTAATAAATAAGCCTTATAAACATACTCTAGCGCAGAGTACTCCTATATTTTCTCTTCGACAACGCCTCTGTTGTTCCTTCGCGGGCTTTTGCTTTCTAGTTCTAGAAAATAGCGCATGCCGAATATCTAAAGAGTACAACAATCCCGGTAGAAGTCGGTACCGCAATATACAGCCTCAAAACCTAGTTCTGATTTTGCGCTAGCCTTACTAAAGAAGTAATGCCTGTTTCAAATGTAAATGTCTTGATTTACGTCTATCTACATAGTAGGCCCCCCTGAGGGACCGCCTGTCTAGCCGCTAAGAGTCACTTCTCGTGTACTTTCTGATCGAACAACTATCCCTTACTTTCAACAATGCCTTTAACCTTGTTAAGAACTAACCAAAAAAGTAGAATCGCGATGCTACGTGTAAAATAAAAAGATCCAGCCCTCTACCGCAAGGAGAACAGCAAAGACACGAGCCCTCTCCTATTAGTCGCTGACTACTAGGAAAATGCTGCCGATTTACATACGGGAGGAGATAAGGTAGCGGTCGCTATTTAAATAACTTAGAAAGAGCAGGTAACAGCCCTACGGTCTGGCCGTCTAGCGAGATATACACCTCTGTGTTTTGTGCTGGCACAGAACTTCAAATATCGAAGATTCGTCGTAGATAGGTAGTTAGTTCCTGCGGCTATATAAGGTGGCACAATTAGTCCGGGAAGGCATCTACGAGAAGCGTACATAAACGAGAAGCGTACACGAACGAGAAGCGTGTACACGCAAGAAGAGGGTATACGCGGAGAGCGTATATACTTATACATAAAAGTCCCGTATACGACTAAGGCCACTAGCAAAAAAACATCCTTATATGGGCCATTTGCCCGCACGGGAATTTAGTTCATGCCTAAGAAAGTCGCATATAGCTTGTAGCAATAAAGAGAGACAATACCGGCGTTAAGAGCCTAGTGACTGGTGCTTGGAACTTTTAACCGCCAAGATTACGGGCGTTTGGCTGGCCAAGCAGGGAGCCCGTACGGTCAGGGAGCCCGCACGACCAGGTTGCCTGAAAGTCAAGGCTTTATTCTAGATTACGTAAATAGAGGTCTGACCGTGCGGGCAAACAACGTTACGTACGGGCTATTCGTTTATAGGGGCTATTTATCCTTGTTTCGTAATACGCTGCATACAACTTCTGCTTCTAAGGCCGCCAACGTAATTTGTAACATAAACAGAATGTTTTAAGTATCCTATATCTAACTCCTTTTTATAGCTTAATTAGGCTGCATTAAGCTTTAACAATGTCTCCGCAAGGCAGTAGCGATGCACTATACTTAGTGCAGCGCATTTTTGAAGCGCAGCTAGACTTATTATTATTGTACTTTAATGTCGTATTTTAAGGATCGCTTTAAGCTTTCTTGTCGCCTGTTACTTACTTAGTGTCTATGTCTAACTGGCAGGGCTCTCTACGCGCTCGTTTATCGAGTAATTATCGATAATTGTATCTCTATTACTACCCAAAGCCCTTGCTAGAACTTAGAGCCAGCTACCGATCATTACTATAACATCTTTACTAGCTACGACATCCCGTAAAAAGCGCAGCTTTTTATCTTCGCTCCTTAAAACTACCTTAGTCTTGCTACAAGAAGCTTCTTCCGCGTTCTAAACGACATCCCGGAGCTGTAGCTTAAAGTGTATATAGACAGGTCGACAGTCTATAAATTCGCTACAGACGCGACCGTACGTGTGGCCTAATCTGCTTTGCTAATGATTCGCGCACCAAATTTGGTTGTCTTAGAGTTAGCATTTATACAACGTGTTGCCTTAGAGATTGCTAACCGTGTATTGTACAGGCTACTATAGTCTTAACGCTAAGTAGGTTTAATTAGTTATAACTAGACTTAGGGCAGAGTAGGCTAGACTACAAAAGAGGTACAATAGCCGGCTTTCTTTGGAGACGATTATATTTACAGTTCTTAAGGGGACAGTATAACACAGCGCTTGCTAGAATCTAACACTATAGACAGAATATCTACTTTAGTCAGTTATAAAGTAAAGAAGAGCTCTAGGAGATATAATATATATTTCCGTAAACGTCGCGGACGTAGAGTTGTAAAGTATTAATCTGACATAACTTCTTTTTACATAAGACACAAATAGTCAATTTTAAGAAGGCTGATGCTATAATAAGAGGTATCTCGATGCTAATGTTGGATAGAATTTGTTTAATGCCGCTATAAGAGAGTATTAGGGGATACAAGCAGTCTTTTATATTGATAGGGCCGTACCTGTACGGATACAAAGAGCTCCGCCTCGCAATAAAGCTTGTGACAGGCAGGCGGTACACTTGCTAAGGTACGAAACTAACTATTAGGGAGGTAGTTATGCTTTTATCGCTTTACGACAAACTAGGACCTATCGTTTCTGCACAAAAACTAAAAGTAGTGCTATATAATAGTCTAGCTCGACGTTCTATAAGTCCTAGGTTATACACTAAGAACACCTTACACTTATTTAATGACTTAAAGAATATAGCCAACGTCAGCTATTTAATCGCTAAGACGCAGTAGCCAGCCAAGGCGTTTTAAGGGTAAAGGCTATAAGCTAAAAAAGACGCAGCTAACGTCGAGGCCGCATAAGTGTCGTTAGTTGTAGTAGCGGAGTGTTTTGCTTTCTTAACTGCAGTCTTTTTATATCTAACTATATCTAGCAAGTATAGTTAAGATCGTAACTAACTCAAAGAGGCTGTATATAAGCCTTATGCAACGAGTTAAACAGCGTTCTGCTAGCAGTCTAGCGAGCCGCTGGACTCCGAATAGGGTCTCTGCCAGGGTTCCTTTCAGACCAAGATTTTCGTAGCTTGATCGGATTAGCAAAATCTCAAGCCAATCTCGGTAGTAATCCTACTTGATGAGTCGTTTAATTAAGCCTACCGATTTAGCTTGGCAAGCTTAATTGTAAAGCTGGCATATAGCGGTAGTAAGGGCGGTGAGGGCGGTAAGGGCAGTGCAGGTAGCTAAAATTACGAATATTATTAATCTACCTATAGGAGCCTTACCTCTACCGTCGTTCTCTTTAGTTACGTGTTCTTATCGCCGCCGCCGTCTTCAACTTAGATCGTCGCCGTAGGTCATCCTTTCGCCGCTCGTTCGCCTTTTGTGCTTGGTTACGCCGCTCCTTCCGCTCTTATAGACGCTATATCCGTAGACATTTAGACGCTTCTAGCGCTTCTGCTTGTAGCTGTGAGCGTAAGTTAGTAAGGTAGGCCTTAAACTTACTGTCAGTGGTGACGCCTCGCGCGCGCGCTAGGCAAGAAAGTCTCTTTTCTAGTATGTACGACGTATTATGTTTTAAGTGGGGCATGCAATAAATAACTTCTACAGTCCGATTTCTAGCAGATAGACGCTAAGGCTATAAATATCGTGCTATATAGCGTATCTAACTATTAGATGTATGCTCTGTCTATACGAATGGCGGTAGAGATCTCTTTATTATTGCTGCTTTTAACTTTTGTGTGTAGTTTCATCTATAAATCGAAATAGCTAACTATCTATATTAAGCTTTTGTGTATCTTTTCGAGAGTCGGCGGATAGCCGCGCTTTAGAAGGTTCGCTTTAAGTTCTGCTATCTAGATCTGCTGCAAGTAGAATAACGGTAGATCGTTACTCTAATGGACTAGAAGGCATTACGTAATAAGTTGTATATATTAAAGCCTCGATCTATATTGTTAAGCGAGCTATATAGAGAGAGTATCTATATCTAAATAAATAAAAGTAACTCGCCCACTATTATTGCTAAGAGCAATAGTATTATTAGAAATAGTAAACTTTTCTGGGCGTACGTCTAGTAGCAGCCAAAGGACTTTAGTGCTATCTACGGTAATCTACTGCTGGCTCTTATTAACCTAGCAACGCTAAACCCTCGAATTCGGTTTGCGGCCAGATAAAAGTTCTCGACTCGCAACGTTCAATAGATCTATATCCTGTACGTTATACGTTCGGCTGTCTATAAATACAGTACTCCCGTTTAGCGAGAACACTACTAACAAGACCGCGTCTAAGTAGCTCTCTAGCGTACCTCGTGCCTCTTCTAACGCTGCGTCCTATAGTTTAATGGTATTGTTCTCTAATTCTAAAGCGACCCGTATACCGTCTAGCAAGAATACTACTAACCAGACCGCGTCTATGTAGCCTTCTAGCGTACCTCGTACCTTTTCTAACGCCGCGTTCTATAGTCTAATAGTGTTGTTCTCTAATTCTAAAGCGACTAGCTTGCCGTCTAGCGAGAATACTACCAACTAGACCGCGCCTACGTAGCCTTCTAGCGTACTTTATATCTCTTCTAACGCTACGTTCTATAGTTTAACTGTATTATTCTCTAATTCTAAAGCAACTAGCTTGCCGTCTAGTAAGAATACTACCGACTAGACCGCGTCTATGTAGCCTTCTAGCGTACCTCGTATCTCTTTTAACGCCGCGTTCTATAGTCTAATAGTATTGTTATTTAATTCTAAAGCGACTAGCTTGCCGTCTAGCGAGAACACTACTAATCTAACCGCGTATACGTAGCCTTCTAGCGTACCTCGTACCTCTTCTAACGCCGCGTCCTATAGTCCGATAGTATTGTTCTCTAAGTCTAAAGCGACTAGCTTGCTATCTGGCGAGAACACTACTAAGGTAATTTAGCCTAAGTAGCCTTTCAGCGCGCCTCGTACCTCTCCTAACGCTACGTTCTATAGTCCGACGGTATAGTTATATAATTCTAAAGCGACCTGCGTACCGTCTAGCGAGAATACTACTAACTAGACTACGTCTATATAGCCTTCTAGCGTATCTTATGCCTCTTCTAACGCCGCGTTCTATAGTCTAACGGTGTTGTTCTCTAATTCTAAAGCGACCAGCTTGCCGTCTAGCGAGAATACTACTAACCAGACCGCGCCTATATAGCCTTCTAGCGTACCTTATATCTCTTCTAACGCTGCGTTCTATAGTTTAACGGTGTTGTTATATAATTTTAAAGCAACTAGCTTGCCGTCTAGCGAGAACACTACTAATCTAACCGCGCCTATATAGCCTTCTAGCGTACCTTATGTCTCTTCTAACGCCGCATTCTATAGTCTAACGGTGTTGTCCTCTAATTCTAAAGCGACCCGTATACCGTCTAGCGAGAATACTACTAACCAGATTGCGTTTATATAGCCTTCTAGCGTATCTTATATCTCTTCTAACGCCGCGTTCTATAGTCTAACGGTATTGTTCTCTGATCCTAAAGCGACCCGCGTGCCGTCTAGCGAGAATACTACTAACTAGACTGCGCCTATGTAGCCTTCTAGCGTACCTCGTATCTCTCCTAACGCCGCGTTCTATAGTCTAACGGTATTGTTCTCTGATCCTAAAGCGACTAGCTTGCCGTCTAGCAAGAATACTACTAACTAGACCGGGCCTAAGTAGCCTTCTAGCGTACCTCGTGCCTCTTCTAACGCCGAGTCTTATAGTCTAACGGTATCGTTATATAATTCTAAAGCGACTAGCTTGCCGTCTAGCAAGAATACTACTAACTAGACTGGGTCTAAGTAGCCTTCTAGCGTGCCTCGTACCTCTTCTAACGCCGAGTCCTATAGTCTAACGGTGTCGTTATATAATTCTAAAGCGACTAGCTTGCTATCTAGCGAGAATACTACTAACCAGACTAAGTCTAAGTAGCCCTTAAAAACACAATAGCATGAGCTTCAATTATATAGTACTGATGGTAGCCTTCTTAACCAGCTCGGTATGTCTTTCAGATAACAACGTCGTACGATGCTCTGCTCGGGGCTGAATACGAGCGCTGATGCATATATTTAGAGTAGAGCATTTTCGATAATATATCTGTTCGTAGTAACAAATCGCCGTGCGTCGAAAGTAAGACTTACTAGAGAATCTATTTAATATACTTTCTTTGTATTGTTGTTAGTAGAGGTACAGTAGTATCTATAGCAATATACACTTTATCTTATCTAAGCAGCAGACTCCAGATATACGAGTCCTAGTACAGCCTCTAATAGCCGTTCTTGTAGGGCTAGTGCCTCGAATCAATGTAGAAGATACTTGTTTAAAAAGCCTTATATTACGTTCTTGCCCTCGAGTCTAGCTGCTGTTGGCTCAATTAACGTACCTTTCTCAGTATACTTCAGCTAGTTGCAATATACGTATTACATCTACTAAGGGAGAACTGCTTCAAACATTGTCCTGTCAATTTTTGCCTAAAGAGTTCTGAAGGAAAGCAAGCTGCAAAGGTCCTTCCTTAGTGTCTTCTCTATCCAGTCTATAAAGATTCTAGTCAACCTTTTGTAGTAACCTTGGTACCCGTTGCCAAATATACGCGCTCCGTTGCTACTAATAAAAAAGTCGGCAGCTAATTAATAGACAAAGTAAACTATATCGTGCCGTACGATTAGAAACAAGCCGCATCGTTTAACGAGCTCTCTAACACCCTGTACATTATTGTATATATCTTTTAGGAACTCTAATAGGATCGGTAGCACGTAAAGCTTCTAAGAGGCGATCGCTATAGCAATAAATCTTAAAAGCTGCCGGCATAGGTTTGCGTCGTCTTTGCTATCTTACTTATCGACTTACGTTAATATACGATTATAGAGACGCTCAAGACTAGAGGGAAATAGCGTTAACGCCTTCTTAGCTTGCCTTGTACGGCGCTTCTCGAGCTCCTTGCAGACCAACGCTACCTATAGGAACGTAGCATACGCGTTGTATATTAGATAGTCTCTTACCTCTGCCTCTAAGTTTAAGCTATACTTTTTGCGCCGCGACAGGTCTTGTACCTTTGTATTAATAAAATTGTAGACAGCTATAAATATATATAAGGAGTTAAGTTCGAGACTATTGTAAATAGTATATAAACTGTCTTCGAGAAGCTCTCGAATATGCGCTTCGTTTCGACTTGTTACCAGTTAACGAACATCTGTGCGAGTTAATAAGCGGATAACAAGGTTAAGAAGCTCTTTAAGGCCGCTAGTATATTTGTCTAAGGCGTTAATAAGTAGGTATACTGGGGGTAGAGAGCAGATCTTTAGCAATTTGCTGAAACTATGCTAAAGCGTTCAAAAAGTCTAGTCGCTTTCGTTCGATACTAACTCTTGTAATTTGTTCGCTACGAAATCGTATCTTGAGGCGAGGGAATATAGAAGGCCTTTGAGCACAGCAGTAGCGGTATTGAGACGTAGCTCTTGCTGCTAATAGAAGAAGTAGGCAAGAATTCTAGCGTCTAGGCTCCGTCTTAAGCGGCTAGAAATATTAACAGTCGCGGCGTTTATAATTATTGTCTTGCTCTTACTAGGATCGCTGTGTATCTAAAGGATCTTAGCCTGCTCTTCGCCAGCCCACTAGGTCTTAAAAGTATCTTGCTCGAAGACCTATAAGTATAACCCCTCGAGTAAGTTATTCTTCTCTGTAAAAATGCGTTCTCGTTCAACGTCGGGGTCCGTTGGCCCAAGAATACGACGGAGCCTACTCTTTGCAGAAACATATTTGTCTGCGTAGCAGAGTTAGCCTTTACTTAAGTTATCGGATATTTCTAGAAACCCGCTAATTCTAGCTATAAAGCTTATTGTGCTGTTTCGCAAATTATTTCCTAAGAAGGCTTGACTGCCAGTAGTGTTCGGGTTTGTAAACGTATTGATCTGTTTAGCCTTATATTGAGCTATAGTAACGTACTTCTATTACGGAGGCCGGCGCGCGGTACGGCGGAAGCGCCCACTAGCCTACTGTAATCTGTATCTAAACTAAAGCTACTAAAAACAAAAGTTATATTAACGTCCTACAATATAGGCAATATTAGACAAGATAGCTGTAGCAGCCCTTACGTCGTTATAATAAGGCTAGCGATAGCAGTAAATGCTAAAAGCGCCGCTTTAGCTTTCGATTTACGTCCCCCGCCGAACAGCCCTATAGCTCGGATAATACCCGCCTACTTTTCTTGACGCAGGCAACCTAGTATCGCTTAATATGCTTATCGGGTCCCTTGCACAATATTTCTTTTATAGAATCTTTAACAGCAAATAAGAGTCTATAATAGAATATAAGGACTATACAGTAGGCTAGACGACAGGCGACGGAGTACTTAGGTTTTGATTCTTACTTGTTAGACAGTAGAAAAAAGAAATATTGATAGTATGTCGGCGGTTACTCTTTCGCTAGAAAGCATAGATAGTATATAAAGCTGGCACAATTATATTTTCTATATATATACTTGTCTACTAGCATTTAATAAACATAGTAAATACCCGTTCGGGCTGTTTCTACCGGCTTAGCCCTTGCCCGCGGGAGCATTTAAAACAAATACTGATAGAACAGCCGTATAAGCAGCAGAGATCGCTATTATCTTAAAACTAGATACGTTGAGCTCGAGTAAGATAAGAACTAGTTGTAATGCATAAACGTTCCGATAGCGAATTAGAACGGAATGTTGCCTATTTGGGAAGGCTGCGATCCTTGAAGGATATCTTCCCTCCAGTAGACGCATCCCTTTCTGGTCTCCTCAATAATTAGCTTGAACACTAGTAGGGCCTATCTAGGCCCTTTTTGCCACCTAACTGCTCCCTGCCCTACACCCAGATTATACTAGTAACGTAATAATACAAACAGAGACAACGACGAGCTGGGTACTTTTAGATGTTTTGTGGGACAAGACAGCTAAAGGTGCTATTAGGAAAGTAGCCGTAATAACTACAGTTATAATGTGTTCAAGAACGTTGGCTATTAAGACTGTGTTCTGGTAAGACGATCGGTGTCTGCGCGCAAAAGATTGAAGGCTCTTAACATTGTTTGGAGACTTCTTTGATAGTCTCTAGTATCGGAAGGCACGCAGGTGTTTATAAAACTAGCGTTAAAATAGATTAGTCTAAGATCTTGTCCCCAGATCTACTCTCAGAAGTCTGGTCTTATAGATCTTATAGATACTAAGGTCGTCTCGTATGCTAGAATGCTTCTCGTCGTCTAGCAATAAGAATGTCTCTATATTTATAATTCTGTTGAAGGCTGCAAGGCCTTCGTCTAATTTTACGATTATTAGGTTATAAAGACCAATACAAGGATAGCTACCTACTATATTGCTTAATAAGGTCGCGGAGGTTTGCGATAAATCTACTAGTAATAGTATCGTTAATCTTTAGAACGTTTATATCCCGCTTACTATAACTTAGCCCTAGTCTGTTAGTAGGCGAGGGATTAGGCTCTACGCTCAGGCCAGCCTAGTAAATAGAATAGTCGAGTTACGCAATCTTATCTTCAAGGAAGCGAAGGTTTATTAGATATATAGTTTTAAATCGACGGAAACTATAGAGGGTTAGGTTGTTGCTATCGGTACTTATTCGCTAGTGTTTTCGGAATTTCTTGATAAGTTTGTCTCGAGCTGCAGCTACTGGATACGTAGTCGAGTTAGGTATAATAAAGAGATCTGAGAGTTAACGAGAAATGTAACAGTAAACGTCCGAAACAACTATTTGTAAGAACTCTAAGGAATTATAGAGATAGTATACGTAGCTTAGAGCATCCCTCTACCTAGACATATAGATTGCTTTCCGCCCTAGATACGCGAGAAGTAAAGAAATACGCAGCCTGGTTATATATAGTATTTACTCGTACTTTCTATACATTAAAAATCTGTGCCTCCGTTAATATACGTATTACCGCCTTAAGAGCGAGGTACTAAGCTTTCGCGTCTACGCTATATAATGCTTACCTTTACTTTAAATAGGTAATGTTAACCCCGTAGATTTATCGTACATTGTATCTTATCTCGACTAGTTTTCCTGTCTAGTACGCTACTACAATAGATATTATTATACTCTAGAAAGCAGGATATAAGCAATAAATTTGTAGCTGTCTACTCTATACGTAGCGTCGAACGTAACAACTTAGGCCCGGACATACGTTACCCTTGACCGACAGTCCGAACGATTCTAATCGCCTGTATATGCCTGCAATAAAATTAAGAAGCTAATCGATAGGGCTTAGCCGCTCTTTATACCTTTTCTGGTGCCTACGATATACATTAGCTTAGAAGCTTAATATAATGCTAAAATATAAGGATACTTATACGAGCTACTTTATAGTTAAGACGGACATTAATGCTACCTATAAAGGGGGCGGGTTTAGGTAGCTTTCTTACAAAGCCTCTTTTATCTCGGTTAAAGGCGACAACGTTCAAATCTTTCTCACATAAATTCTCGCCGTCGTTGTTGCTTGCTAATTAGAAACCTAAGCGACTTATAATTGAACAACATAAAACACAAAGATTACACTATAGGCTAGATAAGCGCCTTACCAAGAGAGCAGGCTACTATACTCCTAGATAAGACGCACAAAAAGCTACCCGTCTCTAGATATAATACTACCTACATTCTCGGCCGAATAGACGTATATAATGTCGTTATAGCCTGTCTACTAGTTATAGGCACAATATTAACGGTACGCTACGTTACAAGACTAAAAGATAGATTTAAGTCCCTTTGCTTTATTCTACTTGTAGGTGTCGGCGGTAGCGTACCTACAAAGGAAGATATACGTCTTAGAAATATAGTTGTAAGTATACTATACATAAATCCTAGAGGAATCGTATAGTACAACTTTAAGACAAGATTTTAAGACGAGTACCTTAAAATTTACGACACATCTCTTAGTCCTCCTTCGGACCTACTCGTTACTATAGTTAACGCTTTAATAACAAAAGACGCCCAAAGCAAAAGTCAACGTTCTCTCGGACAGCGCCTCTTTAGCGCTGCAAACCAACTAGTAAATAAGTCTCCTAATATACAGGGCAGCGGCCGCCCCTTGCACAATTAACTGTTTAAAGCCGACTACAGACATCGAGACGATAATCTAACTTGCGAGCAGTGCGACTGCGACACCTCTCAGCTTGTTCGGCGGTCGGATCGGAGTCAAGATAATTGCGTTTACGTGCACTAGAGTCTTATCGCTTTTGGTAACGAAGTTATAAGGAACACAAAAGAGCGCGATCGACTAGCTACCGAGAGGAGCGTCTTGTGCTTCGAGATAGAGGCGGCTGGGCTAAAAACTGATCTTAAATAGCTGGTTATTCGAGGTATCTACGACTATTGCGATTCGCACAAGAACAAGGATTAGTAGAATTATGCCGCATCTATAGCAGCAGCGTACATAAGAGAGCTTCTAAGAGAAACGCCTGGTCTTAAGGGCGAGGCCGAGGTTGCTAAGTTGTTAGATTTAAACAAGGGAAGAGCTGTTTTTAACTAAGAGCGAATATTAGGCGGTTAGTTAAATAACTTTACCGAAGACATTTAGACGACAGAAGGGAAGGCGTTCTTTAGAAATTAGCTTCGGTCTAATAGGTCTATATACTTTTAAGTATAAAGAAAGGTTACGTAGGCTAGGACATTTATTTAGAATTAAGAACTAAGGCGAGTTAACCAACTAGCAACTTGCTTTCTAGTCTGTATGTCTCTATATATATTGTCTCAAGAATAAATCGTTAGCCAGTTAAGAAACGTACAATCAGCTGTAATTGTTCGGTAGAAGGGAAAGTAGATAACAATAGTAGATACGGTCTACTAAGACGGAACAAAGATAATGTTCTAAATATAAACATCTTAATTTACGTCTGTCTACATAGTAGGCCCCCCTAAGAGACCGTCTGTCTAGCCGCTAAGAGTTACTTCTCGTATACTTCCTAATCGGGCAACTATCCCTTACTTTTAATATACCTTCCTTGCAACAATAAAGCGATAACTTTAGGTGTGTATCGTTTATTTTTGCAATTTGCCGGCGTATTAGTGTATACTACCGTTCTTATACAACTCTATTGCTCTTAAGGCTCTATATGCTGCTCTACAGGCTTTAGCTTTGCTATTATATTGATAAGCTTTATAAAGTATTTAAACCGCTGCCTCGATAGTACCTTAATAAAGCTGTCTGCGGCTTAATCGTTTGTAGGAATCTAGCGTACGGTAATGTAACCTACAGCAACCTCTTAACGTATCTAAAGCTAATAAATATCGACGTACCAGAGTTTTGTAGCAATTGCGTTGTTATCTAATGTAGCAATGCGTACAGCCTGTTAATTATTACAGAGGATAAACAGCGTGTGCCCTAATTTAAGGTCGATAGATTGAAACAGCCTAACTTACTAAAACGAGGCGGATTCTATAAATAACAGAGCTAGCAATTTAGCCTCCGTCGTCGACGTCGTTATAGTTTTCTATACTGTAGCCTTTTAATTAATTAGCATACTAAATAGCATAACGACCAATCCTTAGGACGATTTGCGGCTAGGCTAATTGGCAAACGAGGCGTCGACAAAGAAGTATAGCGGCTCCTTTATACTAGCTACATTGTATAAGGTTTAAATTGCCTTGCGGCGTATACCGTATAGGTACTAGATTATATAGTCTACGTAATTAATATAATAAGCTAATAGATTTTATAAATAACGGGAAAGAATTAAATAAGCTAGAGCGACGTCGGGCCTTATTACCGTTGTAATATACTTAATGCAGCCAACTCGTTATTAATAGCCGTTACGTTAGAAAACAGTACATTCGACGTTGTTTGTAGTAAATACGGCTAATAAAGGTAAAGGCGTTTTAAAATACTTCCTCGCTATATTAAAACTAAAACGGTTTACAACTTTCTCGAGGTAGGCCTGTTATAACAGCAGCAAGCCGTTGTCGGTACGGTTAACCTTAATACTAAGAAAGTATTTAACAGGACCTTTGTACGTAAGCTTAAATTAAGCTATTAGGTAAGTCTCTAATAACTAGGCGACTGTACGTATTTAAGGATAGTACGCTACTATAATATCGTCGACATAGAATAGTACTAGAAGACCTTTGCTATAGTACAGGCAATTAACGTTGTATATAGGCTATAAACTAAATGCTTCTAACTGCGCTATAAACGCTTCGAACCAGAGCTTTAGTAACTTTTAAAGCCTATACAGTGCTCTACGTAGTAGAAGACTATACCCAGGCTTTTTAAAACTAATAGGATACTAGCAGTATACAGAGTTCTAAAGTGTAGCGTTAAGGAAGGCGTTAACGGCGTCGTACTATAACGTATTAAGCTTAAATACTGTAATAATTGCTATTACGGCTCTAAACGTCTTATAGACTAACGTAGCCGCGTAGTTGTTATCTACGGTTAGTAATTCGAGGTCTCTACGTATATAAAGCCTTATCTTATAGCGAATAAGATAGCCGTTGCTATCAGTCTTATAATTCTAAACCTACTTAAGTAGTAATTAGTGCTCTACGTGCTGTAGTATCTCCTTAACGGTACCTATTAACTTAACCTTTTTCTATTTAGTACGGGTAGCCTAGAGAAAGTACTCTCTATAAGGATATAACTAGAGTAATCGCTATGTTACCGGTTTAGCTGGCAGCTAAGATAAGTAGAGCCTTTGTAGTGCTTTGCTAGTAGCATTAGTTAAGATAGTAGCAAATATTAACTATTGTACGTCTAATCTGACTAGACCTCCGTTATACTAATTAACTTGCTCTAAGTTAACGTCGTCGTAGCTATTACCTTCTGTAATGCTTAGTGTCTGCGTAGCTATTAGAAAGGCTAATAAATGCTCTTCTGCCTCTTAAGCATTTTAATAGGGTATTTCGCCTTCTAATAGTATTAGAAATAGAGTTAATAGCTAAACTAGCTTAGACTAAGGCTTTTATAGCTGTGAACCAGAATAAGGCTTAAGGCGCTAAATTGGAGTATTTACGGCTTCGTACGCGTCTTAGAGGTTTACGACTAGCTGTTTAACTAGAATCTCTATCTTACTAATTAGTAATAATAGCTCCTAACGGCCGACTACATCTCCTAGAGCTAGCTTGTTGTCTAGAGCCCTAGGTAGTAGCTGCTGGTAGAAGGTAACGTCTCTAGTGCGTACAACTCTGTTAATTTACGGCACCTAGATTAGAAAAATGTTCGTGCTAAAGTATCCTAGAAGGGCCCCGAAATAGGCACGCTGTTTAAGCTTATCGCGTTAAGCGACGTCTCTGCGTAGTATAAAGGCCTTATAACTAATCTGTTTAATGTAGTAGAGAACCGGTTGTTTGCCGGTAACTCGTTCGAATAGCGTTTGCTACCCAATCTTAGCTGTAGGCGTATAGTTTAGCAAATAGGCGGCTGTTGCTGTTAGCTAGGGCCATAGGTTTATTAGAAGACCGGCCGTTAGCCGGAGAGTACGCGCTGTTGTAGTAATTACCTTTCTAGATACTTTAGCGGCTTTGTTCTAAGCTAGAGTATCTGTAGCTATTTAGAGACGGGTAAGGCTATATTTACTAAGTACCTTTGCTTCCGCCGTACCAATTAAGCTCTCGTTATCTAATCTAAAAAATACGGTATTTGCTCCTAGCCAGGCTTTTATCTAGGCAAAATAATAATTGAATAACGCTACTGCAGCGTTCTTCTTAAATATAGGGTACACTACGTAGTAAGCCTCCTAATCGTAGTAGAAGTAGGTAAGGAAAAGCTCGCCTAATAGGGCTTAATTGTACTCGATAAGGTTCTAACTAACCGTTAGTATATATTTATCTAGATTATTACGGGCCTTGCGGTTTGTAGCTGCGGTACGGGAGACCTGTGCCTTTGCCTTGCTAAGGCGGCAATAGTTACAATCGACTGTTAATAGAACTAGGCCTGTCGATATAGTAATCGAGGCGGCTTAAGGTAACTATGCTATAGCCTTAACAGATAAATAGCTAAGTAGCCTATGCTACTTACTAGATGTATATAAGACGGAGAAAGGTTGTTTTGCTACTATAGTAGTAGCAGCCGTTGATTTGCTAATAGATATTAGCTTGCTAATAGGCGTTTGGCTGTTTAAATTAAAGGCCGGTATACTTACTATCGCTACTATCGAGTATAAATTAGAGTCTGTAAGCGTCTTAAACACTAGATAGCTATACCGCCGCTGTATATTAGCTATATACTTATAAGGCCTTAATTTGCTAAAGAAAAGGCTTTGTCTAGGGTTAGACTTATTTTAAAGTAGGTCGACGGCCCTAAGCTTATTCTAAGAGACTACTAATGTAATAAAGTTAGCTGTAAACCATATATTAAGCATTATAAACTGCGTAGTAACTTTATTAGCTTTTATAAATACAAGCGTATTAACTATAGCTGTTGGCTTCGTACACTGGGTACCGCTCTAGATACAAGCATTTACTAGAGCTTGGCGCCAGTTTAATAGTCGCCCGTAATTAGCTAGCGTTTAATTAACGATATAGTAGTCTAAGCCGTTGTCTAGAATAACGCTGTTAAATAGTAGAGACCGGGGTACGTCTAACTATTATACTGCAATGCTAGTATATATAGCGCTCAATAGCGTGCGCTCTAATTGTTTAGTCGGTAGCTCCGTAGTCTCGTCTAGCTTGCTATTACTATTACGTTGTTTGTAACGCTCTAAGGCCTTATTAACCTTAGCCTTAATAGTTATATCGTTTAGCGTCTTTTCGATCTTTACCTTGGTAGCCCTATTTGAGCGCCAGCTAGGTGACCTAGGCAAATCGAAATTAAGGTACAAACAGTCTAAAAACCAATAGCTGTAGTTATAGAGGCATCTTAGTAGCGCCCTACCTAAGTCTTTGCTGCTTAACGAACGGCCTTGTCGTTGTAGCTCCGTCTCGTCGTCGTTAGAGGCTTGTTAGCCTTAATATATCGCTACTGCTGCGACGATCTAGTTGTCGCGTTGGCGACTAGTAAGCGCCGAAAAGGCTTTAATGCCCTATTCCTAACAGTACGTCTTCTAGTACTCTATCTCGTCGATAAGCCTAATCTGCTAATTTAGTGTATCTTGTATCCGATTGCTACGTGCTTCGGCGCGAGAGTAGAAGTGTCTGCTTATCGCCTAACGGAGCGCCTTAGCTGCGACCTATTTACCCGTATAGAAGATAGTAACTATCGTCTAACGGAATAAAAGGACTAATTATCTGTCTAAGTACGACTTAGGTGTTACCCGCGACGGAGCCTTTCGCAGTTTATTGTATTCAGCTTGAAGCTCCTCTCTCTGGGTATTCTCGGTAGGTCGGTACAGCGAGTCTAGTGCCTTGAGCTTTGCCCTCAGGCCTCGCTTACCTTCGAAGCATGCTATAAATTCGGCTAATAGCGATACCTATACTGCGGCCTAAGTATTAAGGTACTGCGACCGGCTTACCCTTAGCTACGACTTAATAAGAGTGTATTCTAACTAGGCCTCTTTTAGCTTAGACCGCTGTTTAAGGCTTAGTTAAATGCGCGGAAGTCTAAAGTAGTTGTTAGCTGTTGGCACTTTGCCCTTTACCTAAGAGAGCTCCTTATTCTGTAGCGGGTCGATATACTGCCAGATGTCTTGCTGTATTGCAAGCTTATACAGTACATTACGCCAACGTATATAGTCTTGCTAGCGAGTATATACCGGTAGAGCCGCTAAGGTCTTAAATGTAGTATCTATCGAATTAAAGCCGTCGTCTAATTCGTACGGATCGATGTAATCTACTGGGTCTGGTAGAGACGGTGAGTTTAAACCGTTGAAACTTTATATATAACAGTCCGATTGGGCTGGAAGGATAGGTACGCCGCCGCTAGGGTCTAGCGCTTGTATATTCGATTGAGCGATTTCTGTGGAACCGCTGTTTTAATTGCTTTGTACTGCTGACGCAATCGGGCCAGTTGGTGCACCGGAGTGTATAGGTCCGGTGGGTAATTAGGTTTGCGGTCGGCCTTGTGCCAAACTACGGTTCGCCGCTCTAGAGGCTTGTCGTCTAGTAGTATCGTCTACTAGGTATAGATTGCCTGAACGTATAGGTATACGGAATCAATCAACCGGGCTTATAACTGTTTTAAATATAAATGTCTTGATTTATGTCTGTCTACATAGTAGGCCCCCCTAAGGGACCGCCTGTCTAGCCGCTAAGAGTCACTTCTCGTGCACTTCCTAATCGGGCAACTATCCCTCACTTTCAACATTACGATCTTACTATATCAGGCTAGTACAAGGCTGAGCGCAGCCAGCCTCATTGGAGCATTATATAGTATACCCGACGACTCCGACATAGCGACGTCGGCAACGTCGCTATATCGCAGCAGGATCCCGACCGCGCGACAAAGGGATTGTCGGGACCGTCGGACACAAGGGAACATACCTTTGTACCTTAGACTATATAGCCAGACTGATGGCCGACCTTAGGATAGACTTCAGTCTGTCAACTCAACATCTGAATACGAGTTCCTCGACTATATTCAGGTAACGTGCTTTACCTTTGTTGTGTGCAGGATCGTCCAGTCCAGATGGCCATGCCAAGACACGGGATGCCTGGTGGAGAATTGCCTGAATAGGCATATATTGGGATCACGTGATAGACGCACTTATATCTTCCGTCTCATCCTCCTGTACCTACCTTCCCACCATGTTAGTCGGAATGTGATAAAAGCTATATACCTTATTAACCTTCTGTCTACTCTAGTCAAGCCCCTCTCACCTTCTGCAATCTGTCTCGCCTCTCCTACCTTTCAGCCTCTAGCACACAAGGCACCCACCACCAAGGTCGACAAGCACACAAGGCAAGTGAGCCTTAGTTCGGTCCTCTCAGCGACCGGCGTTACATGCTAGACGGTTGCATACTAAGAAATGTAAAGTTAGCGTAAATTGAGGCTATACAATAATCTTTCAATGTGTGGGAAAGTACAGCCCCAGCCCTACCCAATCTCTGGCCCTACCTGATATCTCGCCTCACCCGATATCTCACCTTGCCCATTTTCTACCCGTGAAACAATACCAGAGCGTCCCGTACCAACCCTCCTGGGACATCGTACTTTATTTTCTTGCAGAGCATGTTTGCTTGCGCAGTAATATATACCGTTTACGTGTTTATAGTTTTAGTAGATAACTAGCATAACAGTAGGACAGCGTACCAAGCAGACAGCTTGTATGTTCTCTGGTCGTCTTACAAAGCTAGTATCTGCTAACGTGCTTCGGCAGGCACCTCGACCGGCGACAAGGCGCCCAGGGTTCAGCTAATAACGCCCGCCGGATATAACAATTAAGAGCTAGAAGCCCGCACCCCGGCCTACTAAGGCTGTAGCGGTTTTTAAAACGATGTTGTGCTTAAATATAGGGAAAATGTCGGAAATCTGCGTCCATGTTTCCTGGGTGCAGTATTAACCTTTGTGGCACATCTTGTAGTGCTGTTTACGGGCAGTATAATGCTACGTTACTAGATAGCTAGAGTCTTAGCTTAACCTTATATTAAGCGCCGGACGCTATCCAACAGGAATAGAACACGTAATTCTATAACACTGGCACCAGCAGTATTCTAACAGGTTATAAGCCCGGATTGCGCGTCTGTAGCATTATTACAATTGTGTAGTCGTTCCTTAGTTATTAGTACAAGATTCTACTAAGAATTGAGCAGTTGACTGTTTATCAAAGTTATAAGCAAACTAAAGCATTCTTGCACTAAGTTTAGTAGCGCAAATAACGACACCGACGTATTGTCTGCCCGCACTTATCGATATTGGTCTAAGACTTTGTGCAGTGCTACTACAAGGTCTAGCGTATCGAAAGAGCTTGGAGTTATTACAAACGGACAAGGACTAGTTATACAGTAACGTCTAGGAGGTTGAGTAGTAATAGTGGCCGTTGACTAGTTGCTACGATAGTAGACCTCAAGTAAGATATTAAGTACAAGCCCCTTATAGGTTCAGAGAACTACGCAGACTAGAAGAGCAATATTAAAAACTTGCTTAAAGCAACAAGTCTCTGGAAGTTTATCGCTCAGATTAGTTCGGGAGCTCGTACCGCTCGCCCTTTGGACCCTTATTAAGAAATAACTCCTACTGAGTTTAAAGCTCAAACAGAGTTACAAGAGAATTAAGATATAAAGGAAGCAAAGGCGTCGCTCTATATACTCAACAACATTACGATTAGGATTAAAAGGACTCTAGACAACAATAAATATAAGCATACAAGCGATAAGTAGAAATATCTTAAGAGATATAAAAAGACAGGCTATACTAAGACATATAACGTTGCGCACTAGTTTCTAACGCTGTTAGCAAGCAAGTACAAGGATATAGAGAACTACTATATTAAGTTTAAGACCTAGATAAATTGTCTTAACAGACTTACCGTACTAAACGCGTAGAAGCATTTAAGTGACTAAATAAAGGTTATTATGTTTCTACAGAGCATATTAGACGTTAAAGGCTTTAACTAGTAGGCGTTATATAAGCGGAGCGAATATTAGGCTCTACTGAATCTCTTAACTGTTAAGTTAAGTAGGCTGTTTAAGAAAGTAATAGAGAAGCAGCGAATTATTAAGTTAAAGAGGTTTTACGGCACTATAGACGCCGAAGGCCTGGCTATTAACAACAACATTAATACTAAGAGTAAGTACTCAGTGTGCAGCAATAACCGTTATAAGGAAACTAACTGCTTCTATGCTTACTTCGAGAAGGCTCTAAAGAGCTAGAAGCCTACTAAGCAAGTTAAGAAGTTTAAGAAGGCTAATCTTACAAAAGGCAATATCTTTAAGAAAGAAGATAGTACTAGGAGCAACAACCGCTGTAGTAATAATACTAAGGTAGTAGCTACGTATCTTACTACTAGCTTAACTACTCAGACATTAGCTAACTAGCTAGCCGACTTAGGCGCGTTAGACTATATATACAATAACTTAAGGATATTTAATAACGTTGAGAGCTGCTTAGTTACTGTATATACTGTAAAGGGCACTGTATAGGTAACTAAGCGTAGTCGAGTTAACGTTAGGACGTACAAGTCTGACGGTAACGTTGTTACCCTACAGCTATACAATGTGCTATACCTTCTAAGTCTATTTGTTAACCTTCTGTTAAGCTACAAGATAGCTAAACACGGTCTAAGTGTATATACTGCAGAGAATCGAGTTATCTATACTAGTACGACAGACAAAGTAGTAGCTCTAGTCGATACTAAAAGACATTAGCTATTAAGCCTCGTAGATACTACTACCGTCGGACTATCTGTGTCGTTAGAGATTTAGTACTTACGTTTTAAATATACTTTGTACGACTACATTTAAAAGACTGCTAAGCAGGTTAGCGGTATTAACTACAGTATTAGTAAGCCTTAATATAACTGTAACGCCTATGCTTAAGGCAAGGCGTTACATTTCGATAGTTACGTACCTTAGAAGCGGTATAACGAGTACATAGAGCAGCTTTACCTTAATTTAGTGGGACCCATTATACTAGTGTCTGCCGATAGGGGATACAACATAAGCTTAAATATAACAGATAACGCAACTCGTGCTCGATATTGTTGTCTACTAAACAGCAAATCTAGAGCTAACGTATTAAATAGCTTTAAGTCTTTTTAAAGCTTGCTTATACGTTAGTTGTCTGTTAACATTAAGAGTATTAAAATCGACCGCGGTACTAAGTTCGTATCGCTTGTCGACTACTATTATCGGGCTAAAATCCGCGTCTATACGGTACTAGCCTACACGCCTGCAAAGAATAGAGTCGCGGAGCGCATTAACAGGCTAATCTACAATATAGTGCGTACGATGCTTGTTAGCGGCAAAGTCCCGCAGGAATATTAAGACGAAGCGTACCGTGCTACAATATATATACTTAATCGTACTACGACAAAGGCTCTAAATAGCAAGACTCTATATTAGACTATCAATAAGGCGATTAGGCAAGGTAACAGACTAACTTTAAACGTATCGTATCTGCGCGCGTTTAGCTATACCGTATATATAACGGTCCCCAGCGTACGTCGCGTACGCAGTAAATTTGTAACTAAAGTATATATAGGCAAAATAGTTAGTTACGCAGTAGACAGTAGCCGACATGCTTACCGAATATTGGTTCTAACGCGTAGAAGGGTAATAAAGACCTCTTACGTTCTATTCAATAAAACACGCTTTAAGACTATTAAGAATATTCTGTTCAATTTAGCTGACTCTAAGAACGCTAATAGCGATAATAAGGATAGAAAGGCCTATATACCGCTTGAGCTCCGCTTAGATCCCGTTGATTCGACGTTTAGTCAGCCGTTTAGCGACGTTAAAGACTTTATATTGCGTAATAGCGAGGAGCTTGAGTCTAACTCTAAGTTTAAATCTAAGCGAGTTCGTATCTAATTTAATACCGAGAAGCCGCCCGACAAGGGCAAAGCTAAGAAGCTAGCAGATAAGATATCGCCAGCTAAATAGAAGCAAGCACGTTAGTCGCTGCTAGACTAGTTTAAGTAGCCTTAGCAGTAGAAGTATTAGCAGGAGTATAGGCTCGACGAGCACAACCTAGCTAATATCCTAGGTAATACAGATATAAGCATTAAAGACCTTAATAAGCGCGATAGACGCTATTATAGCGTAACGCTAGGCTCGTTAGCGCAATTTACCCTAATACGTAGAGTAGTTATTAACCTACGCACTTTATTTAACGTTGCGACTAGCCGTAGGCTAGCTATTAAGAAGCTAGCAACGCTGTTAACTAGGGAAGCTAAATACTGGTACAGAGTTATAGGCAAGGTAAATTACCCTAATTTAAATAAGACGGTAGCTAGTATAGTAGAGAACGACTTATAGAATCCGCTCTTACCTTTATCTAACTACGGCTATATTTCTGGCGCGTTTGTTAAACTGTTTACAGTATCTAGCTTTGCTAAGGCATTTACCGCCGCTGTCGATAATAGCAGTTACCAGCCGCTAGAGCCTAAGACTTTTAAGTAGGCGACGTAGCTTAACTAGGACCGCTAGAGCAAGGCGATTGCTAAAGAGCTTAGTAGTTAGCAGTAGAACGGTACGTTTACTTGGGGATACCTACTAAAAGGGAAGAAGACGCTTCTAACAAGATAGGTATTCAAGCTAAAAATTAACGACAAGAGCGAGGTTGTCCGATATAAGGCACACGTAATAGCAAAGGGCTTCGTACAAAAGTAAGACATTAATTTCGATAAGACCTTTGCTACAGTCATTAAGACTAATACGTTTTAGCTGTTTATAGCACTAGTCGCTGCTAATAACCTTGAGTGCGACTAAATAGATGCAGTAACGGCGTTCTTAAATTCTTTCCTTTCTAATAATGTTGAGTTGTAGATAAAACCGCCGGAAGGGGTACAGCCGCCGAAACCTAACATAAAATAAAAGCTAAACTGTACGCTATACGGACTCAAGCAGTTAGCACGGGAGTAGTACCAAGACGCTGTACGTACCTTAGTTAGCCAAGGCTATATACGCTTAGAACACAATTACTATTTATTCTTTTGCGGCGATATTTAGATACTTATCTACGTTAACGACTTTCTGATTGCTGCCCCAAACCGCAAACTTATAAATAAAACTAAGAAGAATCTAAGTAGCCGCTATAAGATAAAGAATATAGGCGAGCTACAGTACTTTCTAGATGTTAAAGTTAAGCGCAACTGGGTACTATGCAAGCTTAAGCTAAGCTAGAGAGCTTACCTTAAGCGTATATTAACTAAACTGGGTATATTTAACTATAAGCCCCGAGACACACCGTTAAGTAAGAACATTGAGATACTGCCGCCGCCGCAGGACTACTAGTCGTTAGTAGAACTGCTGAGTTGATACTAGTAAGCTTGCAGCTTTTTTATATATACTGCGATAATTACCCGGCCTAATATTACCTTGACGGTTACTAAGCTATGCCGCTATATATTAAACCTAACCAAACAGTACCGCCTAGGAACTAAGTAGGTACTCCGCTATATTAAGGGAACGCTTAATAAAGGCGTAGAGTTTAATTTTAGAGGTAACGCTAAGAAGAACATTAGTATCGTTGGATAGAGCGATTCGGCCTTTGCTAACGGAGCAGGCCGCCCCTCGTATTTAGGATACGTATTTACCGTTAGAAACACTAAGAAAGCCCTAGTTACCTAGTATTCGGCGCTACAGCGAATTATAACGCTTAGCACTATAGAGACCGAGTTGGTTGCTTTAACCGTAGCTACGTAGAAAGCTGTCTAGCTAAAGCGTCTGCTTAGTAAGTTTGAAGCACCAATAACGGGCCTCATTAAAGTTATAAAGTTGATAAAAGACAATATAAGTACAATTAGCCTCAGCAAGAACCCTAAGCATTATAAGGCTACTAAGTATATTGAGGTACGTTAGTACTAGTACAGGGAGCAGTAGCTGAAGGGCAATATCGACGTTACCTATATTTCAACAGCTGAGAATAGGGCCGACGGCTTTACTAAGGTCCTTGGCGCCCAAAAGCACGCCTTATTCTTGCAGTATTTGAATATAGACTGAACGTCCCAGTTGGCCAGAATTTAATATCGATGGTAAGGCCACATTTGCTCAAATTTGGATCAAATTTAATGAGACCTAGCTTCGAATGAGCTAGTAGGTGTAGTAAATAACCTCAGGGTGTTAAATTTCTGGTAAGGGGTAGGTTTGGTTGTCGACGTCGTTAGGAAGGTTGCTACTAGGGGGTGTGTTGGAAATCTGCGTCTATGTTTCCTGGGTGCAGTATCAACCTTTGTGGCACATCTTGTAGTGCTGTTTACAGGCAGTATGATGCTACGTTACTAGATAGCTAGAGTCTTGGCTTAACCTTATATTAAGCGTCGGACGCCATTCAACAGGAATAGAACACACAATTCTATAACACTAGCACCAGCAGTGTTCTAACAGAAAAGCTTATAACGAATAGTCTGTATTCTTACCCTCTAGATATCCCCGCGGCTGCTGCTACTATATCCGACGTACTCCGAAGGACAATGTCCCACATCCCTTTCGTTTTCTAAGGCTCTTCCGTAGCGTTAACCTATACCGTAAGCCCGTTACGTCGCTTCCGAACGACCGTACATATCTTTCTCGCAAACTTCTGTATCCCGGGAATCTTTAGAGATGTCCCTACTACAACGACTACATCGGGCCGCTTGCAAAGATCGGCCTTCATTACTGTACCGATAGCCTCGGAATTAGCGATTACCTCGTTGCAGAGCGTAACTCGAGGACGCAGCCTTTTAATTCTATAGCTACGCTTATCTGCGATTAAACGAGCTGTATCCGCTGCCTTGTATTTTAAGCAACTAGGTAGAGACGGTCTGTCGAATTGTTGTGGCTCGAGCGCGAATACTAAGCTACTTGGTAGCAAGGATTGTAAATGTTTCAACAGAAAGTATACGTTACGTAGCTCTTGTTATTTCGATCGATATAATTTTTAAGTGATTTATTATAAGATAAATCTTTTAGGAAATCGCTGGAGGACAAATTAATCGGACGTAGAGCAAATAAAGACGTTCAACCCGATAGGGAACTGCGGCGCTTAGAGCATATCTTCTTTTAACTTTTATACATAACGATTTCCTGTAGCTTTATCTCTGGCGGTTTGCGCAATAGGTACGTTTAGAAAGGACAATTTAGCTTTTCTAAGTTACTGTCGTTTTATCTAGTAGAAGAGCAACGCGTTTTGTTATAACGCTTATAGACTTATTCTACGACCCAGCCCAATAGATATAGCAATCGAACTAGGCTTGCGGGGCTTATATAACTAGCGCTATACAAGTTCCTGCTAGTATCGGAAATACACAAGTTAGGGCGTAGCCTGCTACTCCTAAATGCTGTCTGTGCGTGCAACTAGTAAACGCGTGTCGCCGATTTAGTGCGCTTGTAAGCTAAGAACCTTATTATTATTATCTTGAAGTGCCAGTAGAATTTATAAATACAACCTTAATACGCGATAAAACACCCTGCCTTGCAGATTTAAGATAAAACCCTAACCTATAAAAACTAAGTAAAGCTTTTGGCTTGGCAACTCTTAAGGGAAGCTACGTAGATTCGGTTAGTTCGTTACTAACCTGCTCGCGACAACGACTCTTGCGTCGATCGTATGTAGCGCAGTCCTCTTACTGCAGACTACTTCAAATATACCGATTTTGCTAATCTTAGTACCAGTTTATTAGACTTAGACTTAGCTTTCGTTACCTCTTCAATTAGGCATTTGAATGCAGCATCTATATTCTGCCCTAAGCAAGCCAACGTCTCTTGAAAAATGGATCTGAGATCGCTCCCTAGTTGCGCCCTTTCTTAACGAGAGACCTTATAGGCTGCTCTATCGTTAGATTTGTTATCTGCCAGAAGGATAGCTTTTAAACTGCCGTTCGGCTAGCGGAAACTTTATACAATTTAATAACTAAGCGCTCTTGCCCTGTTAAAGGAGGTCCGGCTTGTAATACTGTATATAAGAACAATGCCTAGACCGCTTAAAATCTAAGACGGTACAAGGTTTTTGTATTTAGGCGCTCTACTTGTATTAAGAATTGAAACAACATAGAGCTTATCGCCTAGAAGAAACTTTTCAATGTGTTCCTTCTGCGTTGTATCCTGTATGTTTAGAAAACCGTTCGTATACTACTAAGAGATTGTTAGAAGCAAGCTATAGCGGCAGAGTCAAAGATCTTACTCGGTAGATTAAATTTATTTTACCTACGCTAGAACCTCCTAGAACTACAATCTAAGGTAGACGTTAGACAGGTATAGTATTCGGAGCGGATTACGTAACTAAAAGAATGCGGGAATCTGTTAGTATACCTAAAAGAAACTTTAAAATTACGTGTCCTGTAGCGCGGCTCTAGCGAGGGCATATATATAGTCTTAATATACTTTAACCAGTACGATAGCGGCTTTCTATTAGGGAGTTATACCTAGTAGCGGTTCGATTTCCTACTAGTATATCTAATACAATAGACTGTGTATAATTCCCCTCCTACTTTAAGTAAAAGCTGCGCTAGTTTAGAGGATAGCAGAGCAGCAACGTGTATCTAGCAACTTTAAGCTATTCTAGCTATAATAGCTTAAACAATACTTCCGCTAATTTAATTAGATACTTAAGACCTTATATAATTAATTCGCAGTAACAGTATTACAAAGATTGATGGTTCCTTTAAGATTATAAGCTAAAGCGAACAGCTCAATCTCGTCTATTAGAGACGTTATCGGAGTTATGTTGTTAGCTCTATCAACCAAAAACCTTACAAAGATGACTCTAAAGTTCCTCTATACGTAATACGAAAATAGTTTATTAACAAAGTACTTAACTATATGAGAGACGATATATTACCAGAACAGCAATATTTTCGGTCTATTAGTACACGGGAGGGACATCTAGAATATACGTTGTTAACTAGTCTGAAGTCCTAGACTTTAACGCACATAAATAGTAATATCTGCTTATATTCGCGTCTAAGGCCGGTCTATAAGCAAGCGCTTGCTCTCTCTACTTCTATTGAGAGGTTCTTAATAATGCTATAGCCCTTTTTGTACGCTACAGCACAATACTTATTATATTCGGTAAGAGACTATAGTTAAGAGCCGTAGATCTGGGAGACAGCGAACGCAACACAGCTATCTAAGCTAGCTAAAGTACCCGCTTAAAGGACGATTCTATAAACCCGCTGGTCCTCTAAGAATCGTTCGGAAAATACTTAACTTACATATATAAGGTATTCTAACAGAAAGAAAGCTAGCTGTCGATAAGTAATATTAAGCTTTATTTAAGAGATATGTCTTATTGAAAGAAACTTTGATTCCGCAAAAAAATATTTATATAAATTAAAGACGCTTAAAGCCGTTTTTATATCGTATAGGTAAATATATCGAAATTTTGTAATTTTGTAATGTCGTAGTATTAGTTATATACTGTCGAACACTCCTTTTTTAGTACGCTTTTAGGTACATTAACAGCGATTATATACTTTCAGCAATCCTATTAACGCGCCTAACTCTCTATAGCAGCTTCGAGACTTCTACTATTAAGTCTACTAGGCAAAAATTCTAGACGGAAGTTAGTACTTTTATTAAGTATTCTCTTAGCTAATTTACCTTTATAATAGGTATCGATACAGTTTAAGAGCTTATTGCTAGACTGCTGAGTTTCGGGTATATACTGTAGTACTACACTCCTAAGTATACGCTCCTAAGAAAAGTAAGAAGCAAGGGAACGAATATCGATAAAGAGTATAAGACCGCCTAGAGAAGTTAAATACTCTAAATGCAACTCTTAGCTTTTTACAATCTTTGTAGCGTAATTAATAGGCCCACCGAGTAGGTACTCGGAAATGTTTAGTGCGAATTCTTAATTGTTCTCGATCTCTTCTTCTTTCTCGTACTGTCTACAGTCTATAAGAGCGAAGCTAAAATAATAAGTCTCCTGTTTAAGAGTAGACAAAGCTTGCTAGTAATAGGTAACGTTGTAATATATAGCCGTATTCGCGTAGATAAATAAGAGCATTTATAGATACATTTTGTAGTATATAAAGGTAGAATAGAACAGTAAGTCTAACGGGTCTATAATACTTAGTATAAAAGGAAGCTTAATAAAAGATACTTTAATCTCTATACTTAGGGGAGTAGAAACTTTATACGTATCTCTAACTACCTAGCGTACAGCTAGAAGACTTTAAAGCTTAAAGCAGGTTATACAGCTTTTTGTGTGTTCTTGAATATCTTTTAAACTACTAATCGAGCTTATCTAGGGCCGAGCTTATAGAACATAAGACATGCAGGCAAACCTTGTAACAAGAGCTACTACGATATATAAGTACTGGTATGTTATCAATATAATTATAAATACTCGGCTTTATTAAGATTTATTTATATGTTACGTAAGAAGAAACAGACGAAAAGGTAGAAACAAGTTTTGCTTTACAAAGTTAAGACTATTTCGCAGCAAACAAAATCCACTATAAAGATAAACAGCTCAACCTATCTGCTCTAAGCTACAAGACTAAAGCAGCCTACTCGCCTTAATATCTCTTCCGTACGAGGCTCTTGTCGTTGTCTAGCAAGTACCTAATCCGTCGTCGGTTACTCTCGCCTTTAAACTAGTATTCCTTCCTTTACAGTGCGACTTACTAGGCTCTTAAGAAGGTTACTAACCCCGTCTAGAACGATATTGGGCGTTTCCTTAGAATTTTAAAGGAGGAGCTAGAAGCATGTTTTATAGAAGTGTAGCGGAGCTATAGACAATAATACGCAAGCGGAAGGTAGTTCTGTAGCAGAACAAAGTACGATAGATATAGGTCTTACAGAACATATGTCTGCTATAACTCCGACACTGGTTTACAATAATCTTAGGCTAAGCAAAAACTCGCTTTTAATCTATATTTAGAACGAGCTACTCGCGTGTACAGCTATTCTTTACGAGGCTCGAATTTCAACGAAGTAAGTCGCTTACCCGCAACGAATCTTTCTCTCGCTCGAACCCAATTTCTACTTCGTTTCCCTTCCCTAAGACATTTAAAACTTCTCCGCTATTAGGTCGCAAGAATAAGTTAAAGCGCAAGATCCCTTAGTCTACTAACATAGTAACTGCAACGTAACACTCTACTCCTTCTAAAAGGTCTACGTTAATTCCTAGAAATAGCTCTTGTATTGTAAATTCCCGGTCTATAACACTTATGCGGTCGATATCTTCTAGTATAGGTTGAGAAAGCCCCTTTACGATGCTATCTCTGCGGTCGAGTAACTAAGTAAATTCGTACAGACTAATATCTTCGATAGCAGTACTATAAACGATCTTCGGCCGATAGAGTTTTTGTCCCGGGCCCGCGTAGAATGTCGAGAGATAGAGGTCTATTTTAACAGTCTTTGTAGATACCTCGCCCGTTACCGTTATTTTTAAGCCCTAAAGAACGATAGATCTGCTACTAGACCTTTGTTAGCTAACGTAGACGAAAGAAGCGTTAAGTATATATATACTCCTTATACAGATTCTTGTCTAAGTCGGTTAGAATAGAAAGGTCGTCTTGGCCTAGATGTTGTCTTACGCGCTCGACGATAGGCCGTATAAAATCTACGTTGTTAAAGACCTCTCTACAGAAAAGAACTTTCTATATTAAATGTTAACTCTAACGCGTTCTATAGACTAACTAGCGTACCTACGGTAACGCTGCTCTTGGTTCTGTCGCAGACTTATACTATTATATCGCCTACTGCTTAAATTTCCGACCGTACATTATAGATTAATTTTTTAGTTACAAGCCTACGGACCTTAGCTCTAACGCTCTTGTCTAGGGATATAGTATACCTACTAACATTACCTATGTCGTGGTGCTAATATTCGCGTTGGCTGTCTCAGATTATGTTCTATTCGATATTACTCCTTATATCTGGGTCTTTGTGCAGCCTTCCGTAGAAGTTCTGCCTTGAAAACTTGTCGATAGCGTTGATCTTTGCTTGCCCAGCCGCTAAGATTCGAACGACAGCAATATCCGTAGTTTACCCGCCTTAATCGACTATAAGACGCCTTTAGCCCTCTTAAACGCTCTTAAATAAAGCTAACGCAACTATAGTAGATTCGGTATATATATATACCTTTACCTTTGTTGTCCGCTTAAGGACCTAGCGCGCCTCCTCGTAGATTTCGTACTAACTATATAGGACTACAAGCGCATACCAAGCTGTCGGGAGTATATCTATAAGGGTCTTGCGACAGTATATATCGAGGGCAACAATACGTATTGTAAATAGAAGCGTACAGACTCTATTTAGTTAGACGTTACTATTCAGGTAGTGTGCTTTCTCTTAAATATAGCGGATCTATATTCTTCGCTCTACTAACCTATTATAAGACAATATATCGGTAAGACTGCTCTTAATACTGTCGAAGACAACGTTTCTATCGTCTCTTGTATCTAACGCCAGATAGCTAGTCTAAATACGGAAGTCGACGAGTGTTTAATAGTTCTCAGGAACGTAAATTTCTAGATAGAGATTATTTAAATTGCTACTCTTTCGATCTTTAATAGGTATAACGGTTCTGTTCAGAAAAACGTAGTTAACGAGAGACTTAGTGCTACTATTATTTATAACAAATACTAGTTCTTTATCGACCAGAGTCTAAGGCTTACTAGCTATACGTCTCTAGTGTTGACTTTAACATACTAATCTTCCCGGGCCTTTGTAAAGCTATTGTAGTGCCTCTAGTTTTGTTCGCTTAGCTGGCCGATTCTAGAGTTCTAGCGCCTTCCTTTGGGGCCTTGGAGGGCAGAGAGAGTGAGCAAGAGTGGTCGGGACTCTCGACCGGCTTAAGCGACGAAGATGCTGCTCTGCTTTAACGGGTAAAGTAAGCCCTTGTACCATAAAAATCGAGTAAAACTAACTCTTTATTTACGGACGTCGTATATAAACTGTCTACCTCTGTCGCTTTAGTCTAAGTAACCGATAGTATTAAAGCAGATATTAATAATACCTCTGGGAGAGACTCTAAATAGCGTGTAGTAGTTGTACTATCGGAGGTTATTACGTATACGCTGGTGTTCGGTAGTATTAGAGCCTCCGTCTCTCTCTTGAAACTACAATTTCTATAACCTATCGAGCAACTTTAACTAGAAGGACTGTATCCCTAAAGAGAATAGCGAAACTCACAATTCTGTATTAACGGTTCTTCTGCCTACTGTAAGTAATATAGATCTTAATGTGTTCTTCTAAAGAAGTTAATCTTTTAACAATATTAACAGAAGATACACTATATACTAACTTTCACCAAAACGCTCGACCAAAAGGTAATTCTAGATTCCGTTTAGATATATCTAAAAGTTGTCGCATAATAATAACGGATTACTGGCCGCGTCCTTGAGAGGGTCTGTATAGCTTGAATCCGCAAGAATCTTATTAGATGCTTGCGCGCTAAGTCTGCTAAATTGATTATTAGTACTATAAGCGATAAAGAGTTTCTAGCTGTATTATAATAAGGCTGTAAGACCGTCTTTAAGTCTTATGAAAGTATCTTCGACCGAATAGAGTTAATTAAGAAATATAAAATCTTCTATAAAGTTACTTTCCTCTATATAGAAGTAAGAAGGGATAAACATACTTTCGTGCAATAGAGAGGTTAGACAATATAATGTAGAACGACAATAAAGCGTAGGTACAAGAGCTTAAAATTTCTTAGTAGAGCGAGCGTTTGCTGTTTTTCAGAATTATCTAAGCCGCTACTTAGGTAGTCTTTCTATTACAGTAGTTAGAGGCCTAACTTTAGGACAGAGGAGTAAAACAAGCGGTTAGTGGCATACTGCAGTATAATAGATAAGCGTTAGTCTTCCTTAGATATATACTTGCTAGACTTACAATAGGTATATTAATTATCTAAAAACTAAACTTTAAGCATCGCGTTCAACTTATCGGCGCTTATAGGCTTTGTAGCAAGCACTTTATATAGTATAAGAAGGCGCCTACGGTAAGCTTTATTACGCACGCTTTCTGTAAAGATAAGTGCCGGATTCATTCGTTTTACCAAATACTTCTATAATCAGCAAACAATATACGTACACTAAAGCAATTAGTTTAATAGGAAAAAGGGATCTAAATTCAATAGCTAGAGTCTTTCCTATGTTTAGATGTACGCCCCTGTCTTGCGGAGTAAAGACGCTAGTAGCGCCGCTTCTAACTTAAGCTGCGAACTATCCTCTATTTAGTAACCCTCGATGCGAGCATCTAGCTTTAGCCAGAAAGGGATAGTCGGATTAGGTAAACACGATACTGTTATTACTTTCTGTCTCAATACTTCTTAAGTAACGTTATAGAGCAAGAATTTAGTTACTTAATTAGTACTTATTTATCGCTAAACGAAGCACTCGAGGATAACGCTGTAAGTCATTAATTTAATTGATGAGCTGGCGTTAACTAAAGCAAAGTTAGTAAGAGAGCTTATAAATTAGACCTCCTTGTTATATAAAGCGCAGTACAACCTTTAAAACTTTAGTATATCGCAGAAAGAACGGCCGAGGAAAAAACGTAACGTATATACAGTCCTCCTAAGCATTTAAGAGGACGATGTCGGTCTTATTAGGGACATTAAAACATATTTCTTAGCCTAGCGAAACGCCTCGAATTGCTTTTTTGAGTTAGATAATAGATACGAAGTAGATTATAGTTATATTTAAGTGCCCCTTGAAAGGCGGTACGAACACACCGTTAACTTAAGACGATGCTAATATGTTGATACGATTAAATAGAGGTTCTTTATGCTCTTCTACTTCGATCTTTGTAAATATAGCGAGCTAATAAAAAGAGCTTGTGAAGAAGATATTATTAACGCTATAAAGAGCTCTAACGCGGTAGGCTATAAGCGGCAGATAATAGCTAAGAACATTTAAAAGTAGAGAAGCTTTAGCAGAAGATATAATATTCTATTACAGTTTTTTAGATATAAATGCTTATTTCTAATTTCAACGGTATCTAACTACTAGTTAAGTTATATGCTATTCTATATTAATAGCTCGCTTACTCTTTTAGGATTTAAGAACGATTGCCTGTAAAGGGCGTAATACTAGACGATATCTTATAGTATCTCGACGACTTGGGTCTACAAAAGAAGATTAATAACTTGCGGGCGAACGATCTAGACGAAAAGTTGTATAACGAGGCTTTATAAAGATTTAGGTTGACCGTAGCTTCTAAATCTAGACCGTAGGGATCCTTGCCTGTCCTAGTTATAGGAGTCCCGGGAAGCATTGAAAATGGCTACGATTCTAGTCGTCCTAATTAGTACTATAAGTTACGTAATTAAGGATTAGTTGCCTCAATACGACCGGCGTTCTTAGGTACGTTTGCCTTATATTATTAAACTTTATAGCAGCTGTTTCCTCCTTGGCTTAAGGTAAAACTGATGGACTGTTCTAATAGACGATAGCGTAAGATATTATCGACCTGCCGTTCTTTAAGGTATGTTAGCCGCTGCTTTAACATAGATTTAATTCTAAAACTCTATATAGCCTAGAACTAGATAAACGCTATTATCGAAGATTGTTATACTTTAGCGAATTTAGAATGTTGTAGAGTGTACTGAGAGCAGGAAAATTGTGTAAAAAAGATATTGCTAGGTCTTAAACAACATAACCTAGTCCTGCCAAACAAATTCTCCTTAAACGGATTGAGTAACTTTATCTCGTTGCGCCTATTAAATGTGTCTCTGCGAAGTAAGGGACCTTCTATAGATGCTATAGACTCGATTAGCGATTTTCTCAGCTAAAGACCTAAAGACTGGGTACAGGGATAGAATACCTAGGCCTACTCCTTATATATTATATTTATTATAATAGTCGCTAACTGTACACTTTCGGCCTAGTCTTGTAAGACTGCTAGAATTGTTATTTTGGTTTATTGTTTAATTCTTAAGTAATGTTCGATAGTCTCTGTGTCTATAAAGCCTAAAAGAACTTCTTAACCAAACTTAACGCTAAAATAGATACGCGTATTAGCAAAAGATCTATATTAGGTCAGATAACTAGATTTTATCTTTTATACGGGCTTAACCTATATACCACCGTCTAAGAATTTAACGTTAAATTTCTTATAATCTTTTAGTTTACTCGGCTTAACTTCGAAGAATTAATTTAGCGCTAACTTTAAGTACAAAAATTCTTGCGTATAGAAACTAGAGTAAAAAATAACAACCGTGCTCTTAGACTAGATCTAAAATACTAGAATGTTTAGCTTTGCTTCTATCTTACCTTCTTAGATTCGAAAGACTCTATCCTCAACCTTACTAAATATTCTTTAGAAACTAAGCCGAGGATAACTAAAACAATTTTATACTACGTCGTTCGCTAACTTGCTGATTATTAGTAACGTACAACTTAAAATTATAACGTATGTCTAACCGTTCTCCTCTGCATATAATGCTTAAATATGTTTAGAAAGGTACTAAGCTCGATCGCAAAGCCCCGTTTTACTAGTTTCTCTAAGGTCTGGCTAGTATAAGGGTCTAATCGCGACCAGAAACCGCGCTCCACGAGCGTTTAACAGATTTCTAATGCTTCTGTAGACATTTAGCGTTGTTTAATGTATAAATCCTTATAGCAAAGAAAGTTAGTGATAGCAGCGTTACAGCCCTCTTATTTAGAGTTGTTGCTTAAGGTCTACGTATTTAGCTTGGCTTTAAATATTCCGACTATACGTATAGCACGTACAGTCGCGTTACTCTTTACGATTACAACGGTCGAGATGCATCGGAGACACCTTATAGAATGTAGAACTTATAAAGGTAAAGGTAAAGTACGTATTAGAGATAATAAGACCGCTAACTACTTAGCTTATCAAGGCACAGAATAGCTTTAACTCTTTATCTTTGTATATATATATCCTCCTTAAAGCCTGTCTATTACTAATACATTCTTTAGCCAGTTTAGGTTTCTAATATACGTTTTAAACGTAGAAATAATAATTAGAATGGATACCCCTGTCTTACTTATCGTCCAAGCGATACGAGCGACATCTTGCTCGCCAATCGCCAATGCTTAGGCTGTAAGCGGGCACGAAAAGAGCCGTTAGTACGAGTAGAAAGTTAGAATTATCTACGATTAGCGCGTTACAAGCTATAGACGATATAAATACTTCCAACGTATCTTTAAGAGCAGCAGCCAGACTTGTCTTATCTAGGGTTCTTTAAGCAGTTCTAGTAGCGCTAGCAGCGCTAGAAACAAACACGGTTAACCTCCGTAATATATATTAGAAACTAGAATCGTTAATAAGTCGAATACAAGCTATCTACAACATACTCGATTCTTTATAGTAGAACGAGGTTGATTAACTAAAGCATGCTTCCTCTAGTAACGCGTACTAGCTCTATTTACGTAGCTATAGGCCGTTTTATATGATAGCAACTACCATAGAAGTCTGCGTAGCTCGAAGAATGGACGCGCCCGTCTGTATATAAACACAAAAACGGTGTACAACTTACAAGTAGACTAGCTTGAAAGAACCTTGGTTTAAAATATTGAGCTAGTATAGCAAAAAAGCTATATAATCGACTCTGTACTTTAAAGTTAAAGATTCTTGTACGTATACTCGGTCTACGCTCAGTTATTGTGTTATAACATATATTCGTTGCTCTGTATTTTAATAATTATAGATAGCGTTCTTAGAGCTTTTTATAACATCTTTAGTCTATATATTATAAGTACGCTTTAAAGCCTTTCGACATACTTATAGTATAAGATCTGCTTAATACTAAGCTGCTATCTATTATTAAATAGTATTGAGAGGGTAGCGCGCCAACTCTTAGTATTAAGTAATAGGCTTACTATCTTAATAGCGCTCTACTCTAATTAAATAGAATTAACTAACTCTCTAATAGCGACGAAGGCTTCGGTAAAGAGCTCGAGAATAATATACTGTATCTTAATTGACAGTCTCTTGTAGTCGAACGGCAGGTAGAAGTGTTACAATCTAAGGAAGATATACGACGTCTGTAGTTTAAGCAGGTTATAACACCACTTTAATAAGCCTTTAGATTCTATAATTAGTTTATCGAACGGGCTAAGGCTAGTTTAGTGAGACCAGTTAATTTATATAACGCCGCAATTACCGTCGACTTCTGTTTTAATTGGTACGGCCGAACTAAGTTAAGAGAGCGGTGCCTAGTCGTAGACGAGCTAAAAAGGGGCGGCGTTATTAATACTAAGCATTGACTGAATAATTTTAACGGACAGTTAAAGAAAAGACTTGAAATCGAGTTAAGAGGATTAGTATAGTTACTATTCTAATGCTTATATTGCTAATATTACTTAGATATACTTATTAGTATAGCTGTCCGTAGGTGTTCTGCTACGATAGCCGTACGCTTCTAATGCTTCGCTTTCGTATACAGCGGAAGCAGGATATCTTAAATAACAACACTCTGATAGATTGTTGGAGTATAGCTAATAGAGCGGATATATTGCGATACGCTTTCTTTCGACTTATCGCTAAAGGCTGGAAGCGGGTACTTGCACAACACTCGTCTAACGTTTAAGTAATAGCTAATAGCTGGGAGAGGAGATCTAAATACTATTCTAGTCGGCCTCGGTAATTCCAGGGAAATTAGATAATAGCTGATTACAAGCCGCTACTCGGGTAGGTGAGACGCTATTATACGGTAGAGAAGAGGTAGAGCTAGAGCACGCAGGGTCGATTAACTTAATAAAATACTGTGTCGCTAGATTAATCCTATTAAAGGCGGTTCTCTTCAACTTAGCTAGAGATTTCCGTAAGGACTTTCAGAGAATATAGAATGTTTAATAGTTGCTTTAGGTCTTCGATGTTGCTCTCTTTAGCTTTCTTAGGGTAGACGAATTTAGCTTTACTAAAATCTAATACTACCAGCTAACTAGCTCGTCTCGGTTGCTTAGTTGCCTTTAAGAGTTGTTAATACTGCCCGACGGAAGCAAAAATCCTCTGGACTTACCGTCGTTAAGACAGCGCTTTCAAAAATATAAAAATTGCCTGGCATAGAATCCGCGTAGACGACGCCGTACCGGCTTATTTTAATATAGATATTCGTTAACTTCTAATTAACTTGTCGCTTGTTGCTATTGAACGTATTTAGCCCCTCGCCGCGAATCTCTTTTAGAAGCAATGCGTTACGACTAGTCCTATGTATATCGGTAGAGATAACTTTACTATAGCAATAAGGTATTTAACACCCTTATAAAGACTTAAGCCGTCGGTAAGCTTTCTACTCTCTCTCTAATACTTCTAGATTATTAGTACGCGCCCTTTTTATAATAAAGCTTTTGGAAAGGTCTTAACGAGGGTAACTAAGTCTTATATAATAGACCTCTCGACGCTCGTTAGAGCGTAATCTAAACGCCTTAAAGCTAGTAAAACTAAGTTGCATATTAAACGGTTCTATACTTAGGTACGTATTCGTACTAATTAGTTTAAGTAAACTAATGTTTCTACGTTATAAGCAGACAAAGCTCGTACACAAGCGATAGACCGTCCAATAGATTTTAGATAAGCAAGTTTCGGCAAGAGATAAAAGTTATTAAGTGTTCTGTTATACAAGCAGCCGCCGATTATATATCTATAAGGAATTCTACTACTATAGCGAGCGCTTGCTACTTTATATATTATCTCTAAGCTTAAGGTATTTATTAACGTATCTTAATTATACGTTGTATAGCAACTACTATATCTTATACCGTTATAAGTTTTATAATAATCTGTTGCATTGCGACGCTTATCTATTATAGAGATAAGGGAAAAACGTCTCTAGGCCCCTCTCTCTACCTGCACCAATTATTTTGTAGCCGCGACTGGCCCTAAAACTGTAGGGCTGGCCCTGATCAAAGCTTTTGCGCCCTTAGTCGAGCCCTTCTTGTCTTTATATATACATCGCGACCTCTATTTGTTATATTACTCCCGCTAATGCCTTCTAACCTGTTCCTTTCTAATATACATTAGTATGTCGGACTGTTAAAACCTAAGAAGCAGCTTCGTAAGCGAAAGCGCGAATACAATCTAGAGTCTCTAAAACCTGTCTCTAAATACTATCGTTTAAGGCTAGAGCTATCGTTATTGGCTTGTCTACTCGCTTAGCAAAAAGAATCGCTCCTACTAACATTAACGTCTATCACTACATCGTCCGAACGCTACGTCGCCCGACGACCGTAGACGCTGCCTTAGGTATAAACTAAAGCATACAAGTATCCTAGTTGCGCGCAGTTAGAGCCGAAGCGATTTAAACGTATACTTAGCGGACTAGATAGTAATTACTCTGTAATTAAGCGTGGTCGCTATCAATTTTAGCCCGCCTCGGAGCCTCAATTAGCGAAGCTATAGGAACCTTAATCTATTAAGCATTGGCTACAAAATACTGCTTAATTGAGACTAATGTAAGAGAGGACTTAAGATAGTAGCGTTCTGAGTGTTAGTAGGGCTAAGAACGTTGCTCTAACTATTAAGAGACTTTCTAACTCGTAAGTCGCGAGTAATCAAATATCGTAGCTATAAGATATAGATAGCAGCTAGGTAGCGGGCTTAGTACTGTTTAAGAGACTTAAGACGTCAAGCCTAATGTACCGTGCTATACTTAAGATAAACAGTATCGTTTTTAATAACTTTAATACTGACCGGCCGTACGACCTCGAAGAATTCCTTAAGAGTATATAGAAAACTTATACGTCTCTACGGCTAGAAGAGAACGAGACGGCTAGCATTAAGCAAAAGATTCTTAAGGTCTAGAATAGTTCTAAATCTACAGTCTTAGACATTATTATGGCTCCGCTCTTTAACCTTATCGATCCTACCTTAGCGCCTAGACGCAACATTCTCTAGTCGCCTAAGCTACTACCTCGTAGTACCGAGTATCTACTCGTAACACTAAAGACCGACCGCTATCTCGGTTTCTAGCCTACCCTAAAGTTCAACTAGACGCGGGCCGAGCTAGCTGCGGCAGATTATCCTAAGGTTCGACTATACTTGTAACCGACGCGGGAAAGCCTATTCCCGTCCTTCCTTCTTGAGGTTAAGTCGGAAGCTATCGGCGGTACGCTGTACGGGGCCGAAGCGCAGTTAGCTACTACCGGCTGCCACCGCGTTAGCTCGTTAATATAGATACTCGATCAAACTAATCTAAATAGGATCCGATCGAGTTGCGACGCGATCGTTTTCTCGGTAGCCATCGATTAGAGAGAAGCCGTCGCGTACGTACACTACTACAGGCCGGACGACCAGACGTTCTATATGTCCTATATCGAAAATTTCTATTTTGCAAAGAACGGGGATATATAGGCTTACCGGGACTATATTAAGAATATTGTTAAGTGGTTGCTCAAGATTTAGTAGTCAATCGTCTAAGACGCGTTAAAGGTCTTGTATCCGATTACGTAGTTGTAAAAGAAAGCTCGCTCTACCAGCGCTGTAGTAAATAAGGTAGACTTGTTATTTAGGAGCAAGAGTAGTAGGTTAGTAAAGTCTTAATAGAAGATATAATTGCCGTTAAAAGAGGATCTATTATCTGTAAGTCTTTAGCCGGCGACGATCAAGCAGGTCCTCCGCTAGTACCAAAACGACGATACAACGCGTTACGATGTACGATTATGGTATAGAAGTAGAAGCTAATACCCTCGCTACAATATTTCTGAAGCACAATAGTAGTAGCGGCGAATTGAAGGAGGCTCGTTAAGGACAACTACTTTAGCAGTATCTAATACGCTAAGCCTAGATTAGTATGTTTAGCCGAAATATTATAGGCGCCGACTTCTTTAAACGGTGGCCTTCCTCCTATACGAAGACTATAATTACCAGCTTTCTTTATTTAGCTTGCTATTTAATACTACGTACCGCAGCCTAACGGTCTCCGAAGCAAGGTGTAAGAGGGCGAACTAATGACAGCAAGGACGCAATGTCAAGAGCTCTATTCAATTATAGATACAAAGAGGATTAGATACAGAACAAGAACAAGAGGTCGGGCGATGCCCCTATATATATTAAGAGGATTTAAATTACCTAACAGATGCGCTAAACTAGAAACAGGAAAGCTAGGGGCAATAGTGCGGTTAAGATATGTCGAGAACGTTGATCGAAAATTGCAATAATGCGTCAAGCGCTCGGAGACCCAGCGCTCGAAGGGCCTGAGACAGGTTTATAACAGTAGGTCTCCCTTAACGAAGGCGAGTATCTATAAGCTGACTAGAGTATTAATTTAATAGGACCGGAACGTTGAGGATACTTAATATAAAATTGGGCTACAGCTTTAAGCTCGTCGACGAGTATCTATAGTTTCTAGGTTTGCTCGTCGGTATCCTAGTGAACCAAATACTGGAGCATACTACGGCGAAGACGAGAGTCGAGGATATCCTTAACGTACTACTCCTGTTTGCTATCTTTAGCAACGATTAACGGACGTAGTTCGATATATTGACTAGAGAGCGGATCGGTAGGTGCTGGTCGGAGCTTGAACGGATAAAAAACTGGATGATACTATATTGTCGGTAGAAGAGACAGACGGTAAGCGTAGGGACTAACAACCTTCTCTAAAACGAAGGGGCCTTTTTAGGAGCGTAACAGCTTCTTGCTGGGGCGTATAGTACTAAGGTCTTTAGTACTGATAAAAATACGGTCACTAACTTGGTACCGAGGATATAGATCGCGGGAGCGGTTTGTATATTCTTCTTGCTTATACTGAGCGAATTCTATAAGTTCGCGACATTTATTAACGATTTGGTTTATCTTAACAGTAAACTCGTCGGTAGAGACTTAATTGCGGAGCTGACTTAGGGACAGATTACCTTAAGGAGTACGAGGAGGTTCGAAAGATATATAAGGGTAATAGCCTAAGTTTACAAAGAATGGAGTGTAGCTAGTCGTAGCGCTTTAGTAATTGTTGGCAGCAAACTTAGCTATTGGGAGCTAGGTAGCCTAGTCGTTTTATAGGTAATTAACGTAGGCACAGAGATAACGTTTAAGACTACTATTAGTGTAACGCCGGTCGCTGGGAGGACCGAACTAAGGCTCACTTGCCTTGTGTGCTTGTCGACCTTGGTGGTGGGTGTCTCGTGTGCTAGAGACTGAAAGACAGGAGAGGCGAGACAGATTACAGAGGGTGAGAGGGGCTTGACTAAAGTAGACAGAAGGTAAAGCACGTTACTTAAATATAGTTAAGGAACTTGTATTCAGATATTGAGTTAACAGACTAAAGTCTATCCTAAGGTCGGCCATTAGTCTGGCTATATAATCTAAGGTACATAGGGAAGTTCCTCTATGTCCGTTAATTCCGACAATGCTTATATCGGGTTTGTAAGGAACGTAGGCTCTTAAAGCCGTCTTGTTCGATAATGCCTACGGCGGGTTTGTAGGCTTAGTCGGGAATGATGCTGGTAGGGCTAAGATAACTAGCGGTGGTCGATACTTGGGTGCACGCTAGGCCGTCTGGGGCTGGTGCCCGTAACACAATCCCCCCTCTTCTAGTTAAATCGTCCTCGATTGACCCTCAGCCTTTCAAACACCTATAAGTTGCGTTTCGTCCCTCCTTTCGTGACTAATCTGTAAGTCGCTATGCCTCGCATAAAGTCTGTTGCTGCGGGTCTTGATAAAAAGTACAGCTAATACCTGTTAATTGAAGCCTGCGGTATCGCGATGCCTCCTTGTTCTAGATGTGTGTCGACTAAGGAAAGGTGTGTGGTTCAGTCCGAGAAGGCGACGTGTTCGGTGTGTACTCGAGATAGAAAGAGTTGTGATTTACGGGTGTCGATGGCAGATAGTATGCCTTTTCAGTGTCCTTTTGTGGTAACTGGAACTGACTTAATTGTAGCGCGTTCGGTTTATTCTCAATATTCCTCTCAGTCGGCTGCCCTTCAGCGCGCGAAGAGCTAATTGCGTGCGTCAAAGGCTCAGGCAGCAGCGTTGGTTGCGGCTGTGCAGCGTGACCGATCCGAGGTCCGGAAGTTGAAAGAGGAGGTTAAGAAGACTCGTGCGCGGGCAGCAGCGAAGTTAGCTCGGGATAAGTTGTTGGAGCAAGAAGAATTTGCTGCGTCGGTAGCTGGTAGTAATACATTTAAATGTCCGAGCGGGTTATCCGTTGACTTTCGGAGTGACCCCTACTCGGTATTGGGTAGTAGTCCTGTAACATAGTAGGCTGGTTCGTTCGAGGGTGACCTGGGTACCGGCGAGGCACACTAGGTAGTGGATTAGGGTGTTAGTGCTGCTACGACCGATTAATATTCTGGTCTCAGTATCGTTAAATAGTGTCTTTATAGTTAGTTAGGTTTCGTTCCGGTTCCCATTGATTTTCGTGTTCGGGATATCCTTTCTACTTTATGAGATACTGTCGTTTGCCTCAGTGTTGTCTATGAGCTCGAATTGCTTCAACTTTATACTCGGGTTCTTAATTGTCAGAAAGGATTTCTAGGTTAGGTCGTTCTGCTTCTCGAAAGTAGGCTAGTTTTAACAGCGCTACGTAAAATACAGGATGTATTCTTATTGTCTTCGGGAGTTTGAGTTTAAATGTTACGGGTCCTAATTGCTGTAAGATTTTAAACGGTCCTGTCTTAGTGTAGTCGAGTTTTTTGCTTGGTCTGATGGTTTTTAAGTTTCTTATAAGCAAGTAAGCTCTTCCCCCCTCTTTTATGCTTGTATTTAGAGTTGTTCTTGACTTGTTATACCACTTTCTTGTTTGTTCGTTAATAAACTCGCTGTCAGACTTTAACTGCTGATGCAGGTGTTTTATGTTCGTAGCTATTCGTGTAGCTGATTTGTTTTCTGTGGTATTTTATAGTTGTCTTCCCTAAAGAGGGTGATAGCCATATAAGGCGTAGAACGGAGTTGTCTTGGTTATATTGTTCTTTGTATCGTTGTGCGCTGCTTGCGCTACTAGTAGTAACTGTACCCAGTCGTTCTGCTAGTAGTTAATGTATGCCCGGAGATACTGTTCCAGTGTTTAATTTGTTCGTTCTGTCTGTCCGTCTGTTTGTGGATGGAATGATGTTGACATTTTTTGTTTTGTTCCTAGCTGTTGCATTAGGGATGTCTAAAACCGTGAGACGAATTTCCGGTCTCTGTCTGAGACAATTCTTTGGGGTTGGCCATAGTTTGCTAAGATAATCCGAAAGAAGGTATATACCAAATATTCTGAGTTGCTGGCTTCCTTGTAAGGTACGAAGTACGCGTACTTTGTTAGTTTGTCGCATATAACCAGGATAGCGTCGTAAGCTACTCCTGTAAATAGATCCTTGGAAGTTAGTAACTTAGTAATAAAGTCTAGTAAGACTGTGTGCTATAGTCTCTCGGGTGTCTCTAGTGGTTGTAGTTTACCGTATGGTGAATGCCTCGGGTGCTTGGTTCTTGCGCATATGTCGTATTCTCGGATATAATTCTCGACGTGGTGTCGGATCCTCGGGATGTAGTAGGTTCTTGTAATCTTTTCTATAGTATTGTCGATGCCTTTATGTCCTTTAGTTGGGTTATCGTGGAAGTTACTAATAATGTTCCGGATCAGATTCCTCGGGACGTAGATTTTGCCTTGAAATTCGTAATATCCCTTGTTGTTCTTAGTTAATCCTGGGTGTCGTTTCTCGTTTTCTTGGTAGGTTTTAGGGTCGTTCAGGATGTCTGGGATTCGGCTGTCTGGTTCAATAACAAACTCGGTTGTCATAGCCAATTAATTGTATCTAATCTCGTTATTGTGTTCTCGGAATATTGTATGCTCGATATGTTCCTTGTTATTAAGGTAATCCGGTCGTCGGCTCAGAGCGTCGGCCCTGTCGTTTTCGGAACCCTTCTTGTAGGTGATAATAAAGTCGTATAGAGCTATAGTTTCTAACCATTTAACTTGTTTGCGGTTGAGTTTCTTTGTTGTCGTGAAATAAGTTAGGTTTTTGTGGTCTGTGTATACTATAATCGTATAGTTTGCTCCTTTCAGGTAAGCTCGCTATGTCTCGAATACTGCTATAATGGCTAAAAGCTCTTTATCGTAAATGTCGTAGTTCTGTTCTATGGGTAACATTTTCCTTGAGTAGAAAGCTACTGGTCTAAGCTTTCCTTCTTTGTTGTTTTGACTTATGCATGCTCCAATTGTATAATCTGACGCGTCTGTTTCTATGATGATCGGCAGGTTAGGGTCAAATATTGCCAGTACAGGCCCGATCTTAAAAGCTTCTTTAAGTTCTTCAAATGCTAATTGTTCTTTTTACGTCCAGAAGAATCCTGTCGATTGTTTCGTCTGTTGAGACAGCGGTGCTGTAATTCGGCCAAAGTTGGATATCCATCGCCTGTAGTAGTTGGCAAAACCAAGAAACTGTTGTAATTGTTTCACATTCTTTGGTATAGGCCAGGTCAGAACGGATTAGATCTTCGAATCTTCTATTTGAAGACCGTGCTCGGTAATTATAAATCTAAGAAATTCGACGGATTGTTGGTAAAACTGAGTTTTCTCGATGTTAATTTGTAAATCGGCACGCGCCAATCTTTCTAATACCTTCTTAACATGTTTCTTATATTCTTCTAGTGTACGGCTGTACACTAGAATATCGTTTAGATAAGCAGTTGTAAATATGTCCAGGTAATCGCTGAGTGTGTTGTTAATTAGTTCCTAAAATAATGCGGGAGCGTTCGTTAGCCCGAAGGGTATAACGCAATACTCAAAAAGTCTGTGTCTGGTGCGGAAGGCCGTTTTCTATTCTTCGCCCTCCTTTATACGGATCAGGTTATATGCTCCTCGTAGGTCAAACTTAGTGAACCATTGCGCGTCATGCAATCGGTCTGTTATTTCGTCGATGCGTGGTAAAGGGTATCGATTCTTGATAGTTACTCCGTTCAGTTGTCTGTAATCTACGCAGAGTCGCAGTTTGCTATTCTTCTTGGGTACGAAGAGTATCGGGTATCCGGCTGGTAATGTTAATTTCCGGATAAATCCTTTCTTAAGGTTCTCGTTAAGATAATCACGGAGCGCTTGATTTTCTGCTTCTGATAGGGAGTATATTGGACCGAATGTTGGCGTTTTGCCTTCTTGTAAAGGTATTGTGTGATCCCACGGTTTGTGTTCTGGGAGAGCTGAGTCCGGCTCAGCTTCTTCAAACAGGTGTCGGAATTGATCGTATTCCTTAGGTATCTTAGTAATTAACTAAGTACTTGTCGTCGTGTAGAATCGTTGGCGTGTAGTCGTCTCTTGTTTATACTTGCGTGTAGTTAGCCACAGACGAGATACTACGTTAGACTCCTCTCGTAGGATGTCTGAATGTCGGAGTGTGGTGATGCTGACCCGCGTAAGTTTCTTATCGCGCTCCTCATTCTTACTACTAAAATTAGCTTGTAGGGTATTCGTTCCGCAGAACGACTCTTGCTTAGAGTGCTTGCACCTAGTAAAGAGGAGTTTCTTGGTTCTCTAATCCACTTCTGAGTTATATTGTTGCAACTAAAGTATACCTAGCACAGCGTGGTGCTAGTTAATATCTACGATATTATAAGTAATTTCTTCTTAATAGTCCCTAATTGTCATACCTATTGGCGAAGTCTTGTAGTCGACTCTTCCCTCTGCCCCTTGAAATCCGGACAGTGCGTAGGGTGATTTCTTCTTTCGTGTTTGTATCTAGCACTCCTCAACGCAGCGTATTAAGATAAAGTTGCCTGTTGCGCCTAAATCGATTATAACTTCAATGTTTCTGTAGTTTACTGTTGCCCGAGTGTGCAGGTATGTTCTATAGGCAGCCGAGCTCGCGCAGAGCTAGACTCCTAGAGAGTCTAACCGTTGGACGGGCCGGTACTGCTGCCCTCGAAGCAGTCGGCTTGGTCTTTTTCCTGTTGATCGTATACGTTCTGGAGTATTTTGGGTACCGGAACCCATTGTCGGTTGATTTATTGTAAGAATTTCTGTGTAGGGTGTCCTAGTACTGCTTTTATTATAACGTCTGGTTTGTCGTTTACGATCCCTGCTTTAATTATGCAACCATCGCTGGTTAAAACTCGTCGTGTCTGTAGGTTGTACATTGTTAGTCGAAGATATTAGTACTGACTGCGCAATTCTAGACTCCTAATAAGGTAGTCTACTGGTTGTCGTAGGCGTGAGTAAATGTATCCCGGGATATCGTTAATGTCTCTATCAGCGCTCAACTTCCTATCGTAGAAGGCTAACTAACAAAGTCTCTATATTATTCCTTTCCAACGGATTGGGGTTTATTCTTCCTAATTAGTGTTGTCCTCGAGCGAGGATTCCGTACCATCAGGATCCATGTTTTCGTCTTCGAGTCGTTGTCTTGCCTGTAACGCATCGTAGCTACTGTCTTGCTCAGCTTCTACGGTCTGTTCTTCCTTAGATTCCCCTTGGGTTTCTGGGTAAGGTGACCTAGGTCGTCCTCGGGTAAGGCCTAGTTCTTGTGTCGAACCTTGTTTGAGAGATGTCGGTTTCTTCGGCCACCATCCTGACCCTAGTTTGTCGGATTCGTAGATCGTGCAATCGTTATTGTAGCACGCGGTCTAGGATAGTGTATCGTATAGTGCAACGGTACTCTGTACCTAATGCCTCGGAATAGTGCGGTTAATGTTGTTCCAGTCCTATGGGTCTTATTGTTCCTGTTTTATTTGTCGTTCCTTTGTTTCTTCCCATGACTCACTGTCTGTATCCCAGTTTTTGTGTAAATCAAACAAGTTTAGTTCGTTGTGCTTCTTATCGGAAGTAACTGAATGAGTGTCTTTCTGGTCACAGAAGGCACCCCAGTAGGTGTCCTTCTGCTCCTTGGTTAGTCCGGTAACGTACTCACACCAGTTCTGGTTGATCTTAGGTGGGAGTCCAAACGCTTGAAGTGGACGGTTCCCGGTTGGGTTTATGTGCCAGCGGTCGGAGAAGGCTGCTAGTAATTCTATTGCCTTATCGCGACCGTAGTGTTCCTGTGTCTGGATAGTTATATTGAACTATTATCGTGGGAGACAAGGTTTCTGAGATCGATTGTTATGCCCGTTTCTGCCGGTACTGTTGAACTGTTGTTTCTTGAAGCGGCATTCTTTAACTTGATGCCCTGGTTTTTCGCAATACAAGCATAGCTTGTTCTTCATTCTGTGTTCTCTTTCTTAGTTGTTTAGTTTCCCTCGAGGCTTTGTAAAATCTAACTCTATTAGATCGCCTCGGTCTTGTCGTAAGTTTGCTCGATTCTTTGTTCTATAGAACCTGTTGGTGGGGTTGCCCTTCTTTTCCATTTATCTTTCGAAGTTGCTGTCGTCGATCTCCTTTACTCGTTGTATAAAGTTGTCGAGATCATCAAACTTTTCTCTACGAATATAGATTATTTCCTTAACATAATCCTTGAGTCCTTCGTAAAAGGTCTCGATCAGGGGTTTCTCGTCCTATCCTGTTTAATTAGCATACTGTATGAATTCGGCGGCGTACCTGCTTGCTGGTCCTGTCTGCTTAAGGTTCCTAAGCTTCCTAGTAGCGACGCGTCCAGCGTCGGTCTATCCAAAGATTTCGCGAAGCTTCTTCTGAAAGAAGGTAAAGCTAGCGAAGAACTCGTCGGTGTCCTCGCGCCTGCTCTTTATCGAGGTAAACAAGAAATCGTCGAGGTAGTACTCGACCCACTTGTAGGCATCTCTATCTATACAAGAGGTAGCGAATAGAACTATAGTGGTATCGTTCGGGAACTGGTCTTTGTGAGTTCTGAAGTACACGGCTAGGCGTGTTAAGAATAAAGTGACTTTAGAACGTTCACCTGAGAAACTTTTTCCCATCTTAGTGTTAACGTCCGATATCTTACTCGTGCTGGCCATTCTGTTGGCCAATCTGTCCGCAGCGTCGCGGCTGTTGGGTACCGAAGTGGTAGACATAATTAATCTGCTTTCTCTGCTTTCGTAGCGAGTCTATCAAAGTGTAACGCCGGTCGCTAGGAGGACCGAACTAAGGCTCACTTGCCTTGTGTGCTTATCGACCTTGATGGTGGGTGTCTCGTGTACTAGAGACTAAAAGACAGGAGAGGCGAGACAGATTACAGAGGGTGAGAGGGGCTTGACTAAAGTAGACAGAAGGTAAAGCACGTTACCTAAATATAGTTAAGGAACTCGTATTCAGATATTAAGTTAACAGACTGAAGTCTATCCTAAGGTCGGCTATCAGTCTGGCTATATAATCTAAGGTACATAGGGAAGTTCCTCTGTGTCCGTTAATCTCGATAATGCTTATATCGGGTTTATAGAGAACGTAGGCTCTCAAAGCCGTCTTGTCCGATAATGCCTACGGCGGGTTTGTAGGCTTAGTCGGAAATAATGCTGGTAGGGCTGAGATGACTGGCGGTGGTCGATGCTTGGGTGCACGCTAGGCCGTCTGGGGCTGGTGCCCGTAACAATTAGCGTTCTCTGTTTAACTATTAGTCTAGAAATAGTATACTGTAGAAAACTTGTCGACCGATCTTAAACGCTAAGTTAGTCGGCGCTAGAAGGTAGAGACAAACTGTGTGCCTCGATTAGACACAATAGAACTTAGAAGACTATAAAGCTTAAAAATATAGGTTAGGAAGAGATCTACGACGGCTTCTGCTAACATATTCTCACAGAGAATAAAGTGTTTTATCTTAGTAAGTCTGTTAACGACTACTAAGTAGTTATAAACCTTAAATAAGCTAGACAAGGGGCAAGAACTAGGAAGCTAAACGATAAAATCTATAGAAATGTCTTTCTATCGTTGTTAAGGAACCAAAAGAGGGTAGAGCTAACTATACTAACGTTAAAGCGATAGCTTAGTTTAAATATAGATATAGTAATTACGTACAAAACGCTTAACCGCTAGGTAGATGCTAGGCTACTAGAAAGAATAACGGAGGAGACTCGAAAGCTGGACGAAACCAGGATAACCGGAGGTAGGATAGGTGTAAGCACTTTCTAGCAAGTATAGGCGAAGCTTGTCGTTGTTTAGAACTACTTAACAATCGTAGTAGTAAACGATATCGCCTTAAATAGAATAAACAGAGAGATTAATATCTTTGCGGCAGATAGTACCGAAAAGCTTAAGATTATGGAGGAGTTGTTTGTACCAAGGATTGTTTCGACGGGAGTCAGTTTAGAGCTGTATAATCTCGGAATCTTGTTCTTCGAGATTAAGGGCAGTTAACTAAGAAACAGAAACTAGAGGATCGCTAGGAAGCGGCGGACTTAGACTATTTATCGGGATTTAAGGAACGGGTATCGGAGACTAGACACAAATTTCTAGAATACTTAGAGCGGGAGCGGAACTTAAACTTGAACGCTAACTTTAACTAGGGATTGGAGCCGCTTAACGGCTTAACTAAGGAGATATAGACCGAAACTACGACTAAGAACTTAACTAATGATTTCTTAGAGATCGACGGAGAGCGTTGACTAGAGCTGGAGCAGAACTAGAGCTACTATAGTTTAGAGGTTTGTTAACAACTTCCAAATTGCGTGTGTGCTGTAGCTTAATAAGTACCTGTTGTTGGTAAGCTGTCCTTAGGTCTAGAGCTATATCCCCCTCTTTCTTAGAGAGATTACTAGATCGATAAGTAAGACTATTAGGCTTTTTATCTTTTTTACCAGAACGATAGGCCAACTAGAAATCGAAACGAGATAGAAATTCAGCCTAGCGGGCTTAACGACGGGAGAGATTCTTAGTAGTTATAAACTACTCTAGGTTTTTATAATTAGTAATTACTTAGATTGGATATAGTGAGCTCTTAAGCTCTAGTCGCTATTCTTCGAAAGACTTAATAATCGCTAACAATTCTTTGTCGTAGATCTTATAATTGCACTCAGCGGGCAACATCTTTCAGAAAAAGAATGCAACAGAGTAGAGAACACCGTTGTCGTTGTACTAAGATAGTACTTTAGCATTGACCCAATCTAAAGAATCTGTTTCAACGATAATTAATTTTCCTGGATCGAAATAGGTAAGAACAGGACCTTTGGTAAACATTAACTTAAGTTTCTCGAACGCAGACTGACATTGTAGAGACCAGAAGAATATTTTATCCTTACGCGTAAGCTTAGTAAGCGGAGCAGCGATTCTTAAAAATTCGAGAATAAAACGACGATAGAAGTTAGCAAGGCCTAAGAAACTTTGAACGTCTTTAATAGAACGGAGTTGAAGCCAGTTAACAATAGTCTTACTCTTCTTAGAATCTATTTAAATGCCCTCGGTAGTAATAATAAGTCCTAAGTACTTAGTTTCCTAAACTGTAAATTTACACTTCTTAAGGTCGCATTGTAAGCCGGCCTTATTAAGCTTCTCTAAAACTTACTTAATGTGTTTTTAATAGGATTTCTTGTTCTAAGAGTAGATTAGGACATTATCTAGGTAAGCGGTGTAAAAGTTATTAAGATACTCTCTCAGAGTATTATTAATATAGTGCTAGAACGTTGCTAAGCTATTACAAAGGCTAAACGGCAGGACAAGAGACTTAAAAAGACCGTAGCGTGTTTAAAAGGCGGTTTTCTATTCTTCGCCTTCTTTTATACAGATACGGTTAAACGTAGAGATAATATTAAGCTTTGTATAGTACTTAGCCTTAGATAGTCGATTGAGAGTTTCGCGGATTAATAGGAGAGGATACTTAAATTTAATTAACAGAGCGTTTAAGCCTCTATAATCGATATAAACTCGAAGATCGCTATTTAGTTTCTAAACAAATAAGACTGGGGACGCGGCTAAACTATAACTAGCGCGAATAAAGCCAGAATCGAGGTTTTTCTTGAGCTATTAAAGCAACGCCTTTGCTTCGGATTAACTATAGAAGTAAAGAGAGCCGTAGAGTAGTTCTAAACCGAGCTTAAGCTTAATTTTATAATTATATTGACGGTGTGGTAGAAGGGTTTTCGCAGCTTTTTTAGAGAATACTTCGCAAAAGGCTTGCAACTCTATTAGCAAGCGGAACCAATCGGTGTCTTCTTAATCGGAACTAGACTATAACTATAGAGGTTTGTCTGCGAGAGCTTAAATCTGTTTAATTAACATAGAATACATTTAATACCCTCTGCGGGCTAGTAACGTAAATAGGGCGGTACTTACGCGAAGAATGTAGTAGCGTAACGTCGATAGGGGTAAGTTAACCTGCTTAGAAGCAGTTAACGGACAAGCAGCCTGCTGGGAAGTAGCTACGGACTTAAAATTTAGGACGGCCTGCTTACGAGCAGCCGGTAACTTAGAAGGGAGAACAGTCTACAGCTTAGTAGCTATAGAGCTAGAAACTAGAGGAGCAAGCTGCTTGGTAGCGCTTAACGGAACTAGAACTCTGGAGATAGGCTATACTAACGCAGCTTAAGCGTAGGTACGCGACCTTTAAACTAGGGTAGTCTGCACTAACGCAACTATAGACTTAGAATTTAGCTTAGCCTACTTAAGAGCAGCTAAGAAACAAGGAACTAACGGCTTAAGCTGCTTAGAAGTACTTAACGAACTAGAATTGCTGGTAGTTAGAGGTAAAGGAGCTGAGATAAGCTTTTACCGCTTAGCTTCCTTTTTCTTAAGTTCAGGCTTTAACGTCTTTTAAACTCTTAACCTATGCTTCTTTGTAATAGAGTTAATCTGCTCTAAATTAGCAGGACTAGGGGCGTATAGCTCTTCTTTATAGCTATAGAGACTATCGAGAATAACATAAATTGTAGTGCCGGTAGATAGAATACCGCAATACTAGAAACAGAAATTAGAATCGAAACGGAGGGTATTCTGGCCAAACTACTAGGTAACGTTGTAGTTTCTTAGCTATAAAAGGCCAAGAAAAATAGGTTTATTAGGAAGGTCAGTAATAATAAGATAGCAAGACCTTTTAACATAAGAGCCTATCTACAAGGTAATGCGGGCAGTATAGATAACCTAAGTATAGGTTCGAGCATTATCTTTAAAGTTTGTTAATATATAGAACTTACGGAGACGGCGGATTAAAAAGCCTTAACGTTGCGTAAACTTTAAATTAATAAATCTAACGGATAAATATCCGGAATCAAGGAAGATAGGAATAGGATAAAGTATATTCCCTATCTAAATCTAATAGTTAATGCGGGCCTAAATATTAGTATAAGCGAGGTTAAAACCCCTCTTATTATCTAAAAGAATGTTTTTGGCTTTAGTTAATAGAACTCGAAAGAATAGATTCAAAGAAATAAGTAGGGGACGTCTTTATACGCGCCTTTGTGCAGAGACTAGATATTTTCCGAGTCGAAAGGTAACTCGTTTTCGGGCTCTGGCTGAGGAACAGAGATCTCTTGACTATTAAGCTCGCTTAATTAACTAAGGTTAGTAGGGCGAGCACGGGGACACTTGTTGCGGTAGTGCTAGTCGGAACTATAAACAAGGCAAAGGCCTTGTTCTTATCGATGCGTTCGCTTAGCGGGGGTAAGTCGACCTTTATCGTCGAGATACATAAGAGCAGAACCGTAGTAATCGTATGTACTATTACCTTAGTTAGCTTTAGCAGGGGTTAACTAGACCTAACGAACGGTACGGCTCTTATTAGCCTGGTTACCGTTACTTAGACAGGGAACATTAGAATTCGGACGGTAAATAGAAGCTAATCTAGGACCAGAGGGGTTATTTCTGTTAGACTGTATAGCGCGGTAACGACGACCTGCGCTAGCTTAATAGATAATAGTAGTAAGTTCTTGTATAAGCTACCCAAGCTTATAAGAATAGTAAGTAAGGTAGCGAACGTCCTTAAAAGCTTCGTTACTTAGACTGTTTATAAGCAGTTATTTAAGCAGGCCTTAATTAACAATTTGGCTATCGTTAACAAGCTCCTAGAAAGTAGAAAGGTGTTTAATAATAGATTTGTTCTTCTAACGGAGGGATATAAGGGATTGACGCGCGTCTTAAGTACGCGTCGGATCGCCGAAACGTCGATACAAGAGGCTAAGGAAGTTATTAAAGGTACGAAGGTAACTGGCTTAAGCACAGTTAACAAGATTAGGGATAAACTGTTAGAAATATAAAAGGACAGGACCTTCCAGCATCGACAGCTTATAACTAATACGGGATTCTTCAGAAGGGTATCGATTACGATTAGTAATAAGCTTAATTTAAAGAGTATTGACAAACTCTTGATACTTCTAGGGCTAGCGACTATCGAATTTCTTGGGATTAGCTGCGCGCTCGGACTTAGAGGTAGGTAGTTGAGGTGCAGCGGGTAGCAACCACAAACGTATAGCTGTATTAGAGGCTTGGTTAGTAATATTGAAAGGGGTTAACTCTCGGGCGTAAGTATCGTTTACAGGCATAAAAGAGGAAGAATTATACGTTCCGTAGAGACTATAAGGAAGATCGGTCTAAGGTGCATCTGCGACAGTTTTCTGTCCAGAGCGGAAAGATTCTTGGTCTATAGAACTCGAACGGGCTACTTAAAGCTAGCTGACAGCCTCTACAAGCTCCCTTAGTCTAGTCTCGGTCTAGTATGTCTCGGACTGTGTATATTGTCGGAGGGCTGCGTTAAACTAACGTCTTAACTCTTGCACGGCTACCGTAGTATCGCTGTCTAAGGATTAAAGATAGTTTTCAGCGCTTTAGAGCGTATTAATATAAACAGCTTCTTCGGAGAACTGTTCGGAGGGGAGAGGCATAGTAGGGGATAATTTATACTGTAGTGCAATTAAGATTCGGAACGCAGGACTAGAACTCAAAACCCTTATAAATAGGCGTACAAAGCACTCTACAGAACTTAGGTAAAGGAAGCACGACTTAAAAGTGCTTAATAAGACTAGAAGGCCTATACAACCTAGTATAGCCTTAGATAGAGGGTTAATATAATAGTCCTATATTATAGGTATAGACTAGAGCTAAGGATTAAGAACGACTAAACAATAAATAACAAGAAGAACTAATTGCTGTTGAAATTATGCACAATAGACTGTAGTGGCCGCTACGGTAATTTTAATCTAATCCTAGTATAAGAGGGCGAACTAATAACAGCAAGGATGCAATACTAAGAGCTCTATTCAATTATAGATATAAAGAAAATTAGATACAGAACAAGAACAAGAGGTCGGGCGATACCCCTAGATATATTAAGAGGATCTAAATTACCTAATAGATGCGCTAAACTAGAAACAGAAAAGCTAGGGGCAATAGTGCGGTTAAGATGTGTTGGGAACGTTGGTCGGAAATTGCGATAATGCGCCAAGCGCTCGGAGGCCCAGCGCTCGGAGGGCCTGGGACGGGTTTATAACACAAGGCTATATTAGTTATCAAAAAGTCTACTAATAGCAACTAAGTATACAGTATATTAGTAGCGCAATATTACTTGTACAATAACTTAGCCGAATCTCGAGAAATGCGTAGACTGCAGTGCAGACTGCAACGGCCTGTCTAATAGTAGGGTTTCCGACTATATAAATAAGCTCGTAAGAACTGCTAACGTACGATAGACAAGCTTTCCGCGTAAATCCTCGCAGATGCTGTAGTGCGGCTTTATAAGGACGGAGAACATATTATAGTATACGAGCAGTACGACCTCGCAGTCGACTTTACTTAACAAGAGCTAAGTAACCTCTAAATTTATCGTTTGATTACCGGTACCCAGGTAGTCGACGCTATAGAGGGGATAGAGGCTGTGGTAGCTATAGACAATAACCGAATCGAGGCTATAGACGCTAAGAATAAGAACAAGGCGCAGTCTATTTAGGTGTGCTCGTACGTCTCTACTAGACTTAAGCCTTACGAACAGCTTGAGACTGTTAGCAGATTGTCTGGTTTCTACTACAGTAAGCGCTCGGTCCTGTGTCCGGGTTTATAGGCGTTAAGGTAGATTGTATATTTACTAACTGTTACCTCGTTCTTCTGATATAGTTTCTTAAATTGTTCTATATCTTTAAAAACGTAATAGTAGAGAAGAAATACTTATAATCTTTCTGTTAATTAAGGGGACGAACAACCTTTAGCTCAACCTCGTTCTCTTGCTCGAAATCTTCTTCTAGGCCTTGCTAGATCTAGCCGTTTTACATTGTATAGGATTTTAGAACACGGTCGGGGCGGATAGCGTGCCATTGTCGCCCTATAACTTGTTTACCTTCGAGACTATGCTGTATCCAGGTGTCTACCCTCTCTCAAAAGGCTTTTTTATGTTCTTTAGAGAGCCCGATCGTAGCAACATTACCGTCAACGGACATTAAAAATGCTTGGTTAGTGGCGCAAAGCCCTATAGACTTGACTACACTATAGTTCTAACTACCCGTACGTCCTTTCAATTTGTTAGGCCCTATAACTATACGCTAATGCCCGCAATGTTAATAGACATCCGGCTGAGGGGTGTCTTTAGATACTATCTCGAGGGTGTTAGTTTCGCCTAATTAGTGTATATAGCAGCTTTGGTGGCAGTAACACTTGCTAATAACACTTTAGTAGGAGATATAGATATATTTACGACAGTAGGGCCGCTAATATTAGTATTTTGTCTAGTCTACAACAATATAGTGTCTAATGTCTCCTCTTGCTTTATAACTACCGCTCTTAGCTCCTTATTTTTCTTGCGTACTACCGCAAGCTTACTAAGGACCTCTTCTGCTTGTTCTATTAGACGCTTAATTTATCTATTAAAACTACTATTCGCTTCGCTTCTATGTTCTTGATCGCTGTTTTTAAATATTAATTTACTGTTTATAGAAGGCGACTTTCCTCTAGTCGTCTTCCGCCTCTAAGACTAACTTAGCTCCTTGGTAAGCAATCTTCTATAAGTTCTCTTATCGGTAATTAATAAATTATTATAAGGCACAAAGACTATACTGTCGGCTAGATTAGCGCGTTACTACGCGAACAGAGTGCTACGCTCCTTAACGACGTCTACAAGAAACTGCCTGTCTCTAAGTATAGCACTACCTATATCTACAGGCGCATTTACGTATACAATGTAGTTATTGTATGCTTGCCTGCAACGGGCTTGGTCGCAACTACTCGGTACGTCGTACGGCTCGAAGTTAGCTTCCCCTCCCTTCGCTTCGTTCTTCTCGTCGGTATCGGGGGCGGTGTACCGACTTTAAGAGACGTACGATTAGAAGACGTCGTAGTTAGTATACCGGACAAGTACGGCAAGAGGTTGTACAGTATAACTTTGAAACGAAGTTCCAAGATAAGTATCTTAAAATCTACGATGCTAGTCTAGACCGCCTATCCGATCTCCTTATTACTGCGGTAAGCGCAATAAACACCTAAGATAACTAACGATTAAATAGACTATCTCTCGAACAGCGTCTAGACGCTATAACGAAAGTACTCGCCAAGATATATCCTAATATATAATCTAGCCGGCGGCCTTAATACGATTAGCTGTACGCAAAGGACTACCGACATTAGGTAGATAGTCTTATATACAAAGGGAGCTATTGCGATTAGTTATAGCTAGTCGACCGGCCAGCGCCCGCGCGCTAGGATAAAGCATACATTTACGAAGGCCTAATTGTATCCGACAACGAAGTTATAAGGAACACGAAAAAACGCGACCGCCTCGCGGAAGAGAGAGGAGTTCTGTGCTTTAAGATAGAAGCAGCTAGACTGAAGACGAGTCTAGGGTAGCTAGTTATACAAGGTATTTATAACTACTACGATTCGTATAAGGACAAGGACTGGTAGAATTATGCTACGGCCGTTGCTTCCGAATACGTAAAAAAGCTTCTTAGAGCTACGTCTAGTTTAAGAAATAAACAGTCGACTGACTTACTGCCGGGAAAAGGCGCGAGAACGATCTCTAAGACCGGCAACGTGTCTAGCGGTCAACAAAACAATTTTATAGGAGATTTCTATACGTTGGGCGGTTAGGCTTTTGTAAGAGGCTAATTCCGCTCTAGTAGACTTATATACTTTTAAGCCTGAGATGTCTTGTTAAGTCCTCGACATTTGCTTGCAAAGTCTCTGTAGACTGAGAGCGTAAGAAAAGAAAAAAATCTATAAGGCGATGTCAAACAAGATACGACTATAGGACTCGGTAATAGTCGCCGTTCTTAAAATTAGGAGCAGCTCTTATACGTAGCGTATATCGGTACTAAGTATCTTAATAAATGTAACTATATTAGAGTACTATCGCACGACCTTCTAAGTATTATAACAAGGTGTGTAAGAAAATTAATTAAAGAGCTTAAAGAAAAAATATCGAAAAGATTAGAAATCTATAAATAGAATATCTTACTAGTACTAATGTCTGTCGAGCAATGCTACAATAAGAATCTATAGCACCCTCCTAGCGCCTAAATCGTACTACGCTTGCAGCCAGACAAGTTAGATAGTACTACCGTATCCTTAACAAAGTACCTTTTATAACTAGAATATAACACAGTTCTGCACGCAATAAAGGCTATAACGCTCTTTTAGGCCTTAAAAACTGATAGTTTGTAATATAGAGGCGCATTTCGTATAATCCTGCAGTATTGAAAGGCATTAGACGCTTGTTAGATATATAACGACTAAGTTGAGTTCGGCTTATAAAGAAGGCTGTCAGCGACTTAGGCGATTAGGCAACAACGCTAACGGCGATCTTAAAATGTTAGGCGTCGATGTGTTTAGTAATAGCTAAAGTACATGCTATAAGCAAAATAATAGAAATTGTCGATAGACTCAATGTATAAGAGCCGTATTTAGTTGATGTATCTATAAATTTTCTCGGTACGGTAGGTTTCTCGGGACACGGGAAGGAACGTTAGAGACTTTACCGAGACGGACCCGCATCGTATAGCCGCTATAGCATCTAGAACTCGCTTCCGGAGCGATAGGTTGCTTGCTTAGCAGGTAGCTTAGCCTTATCTTGGCTCTAGCAAAGCCTACAATATCGTTAATTGTCTGTAGACATCTAAACGACGAGAAGCAATCTATAATAGGTCGAAGACCTAACAATTCCGCTCTTGCGCCTAGCTATTACTTATCTTACTTAGCAACAAGTACGTATAATCTCTCTACCCTTGCCTGTTGCTTTCTCTACGTTCGCTGTGCTTCTAGTACATTAACTTTCGTACAGAGCAAGCCTCTCCGCTAGGAAATAGCTTCTAATATTTCTAATGCGCAGTATAGACAGGTTTACGATATAGTTATAGAGAATAAGTTCTCTTGCAAGTAAATTGCCTATACAGCTGAGTATAGCGTTACCGCGGTAAAACGAATTTAGTGTAACGTTCGTACCTTTAAATCTATTAAAGCGCCTTGCAACGTTGGTAATAGACCTCGCGCCCTTATATCCCCTATGTGCGACGCCTTGTACGACTACCTGTTAGAGAAGCCGAGTCAATACCTCGATAAGATCGCTGTCTTTATCTAAAACGAGTTCGGATTACAAGTAGCTGCGTCTACTATTAGTCGAATCCTGTCTTATATAAGGTAGACGAGGAAGATAATATATCGAAGAGCTAGAGAATAGAACTTAGAGTTACAAGACTTCTATCTCTACTAATTGTCGGCTTTAAAATCCTATTACCTAGTCTATATAGACGAGTCGGGATACGACAAGCGTATTGGCTTTAAAAAGAAAGGCTGGTCTCTACTTAGAGTGAGCCCTTTACAGGTAGCACAGTTCTATCGTACCCAACGTTTCTAGATATTCCCAGCGTATACATAAGATAGCGTTGTTCTCTCCCGTATCTTCTAGAGAACTACCGATACTAGGCTATTCGAGGACTTTATTAAAGAGCTGCTTTACTAGTATAGCAGGTAGTCTGAGTCTAAATCGGTTCTTGTTATAGACAACGTGTTATTTTATCGGTTAGATCGTATTGATCGATTGTGCTTAGAGGCGGGTATTAAACTTATTTATCTGCCGCCGTATTCGTCCGACCTTAATCTTATTAAGGAGTTCTTTGTAGAATTAAAAGCCTTTATTAAGCGCAACTAGCATCTATACGAAGAAGATAAGGACCTATACTTCTCTTTATTCCTAGATAAGCTGAAACAAGGCTTCGGTAACGGGTATGTGGTAGGAACCTACAATCGCGCGGTAGATGTTTAAGGGCTTGCATTAATTTTTTTAGAGTCCTTTGCTAATCCCTTTACCGCAGAGGAGTTTAAAACTCTACTAGAGCTCGATAAGGTTATTTAGCGCAAGCGTATAAAGACTGTTAAGGACGAAGTATCTGCTTTTGCAAACAACAAGCTATACGTGTTTCTGGGTCAATAAATTCTTTAAGCAGGGCAATAAGAGCCTTTACATCGACCTTGCGCTCAAGTAATCTATACCAAGCTCTAGAAAATATTCGTGCACGTAGCAAATAGGGTCGAGAGTAGCCTTATTATATAACTAGCCTTATTATATAACTAGCCTTATTATATAACTAGCCTTATTATATAACTAGCCTTATTATATAACTAGCCTTATTATATAACTAGCCTTATTGTATAACTAGCCTTATTGTATAACTAGCCTTATTATATAACTAGCTTTATAAGTACCCTACATAAACACTCTATTTACTTAGTAAGGCTACTTATAGTTAGGCTATCACTAGAGTGTTTATAGAGTGTTTCTATAAATAGGATGTTTCTATAGAGTATCTATATAGACAGATTGTTCTTATAAATAATCTGTTAGCTCTATTATATAGCCTTCTATAAAAACAGTCTTATATAAATATAGCCTCTCGGAGAGGGTATACGCCCTCTGTTTAAAAGGTGCAGGGAAGAAGAAGGATACTACTACAAAGAGTAGAAAGACGAGACCAGCTTAAGACTAGTACAATACTTAGGCTTAATACAGGTACAATACTTAGTAGCAAGAAGAAGCTGTTGTTATATTGTCTGTCTTGTTAGCTAGAATCCTCTAGAGAGATCCTAGCTTATATATTTAAGTCTAGCGGCCTATATAGAACCTACTAGATATCTGTTCTTTTAAATAGAGGCCAGACAACCTGTAACTTACCATATAAGATAGTAATTCCGTCTATTTAAAACTGTTAGTCTCAGTCTATCCCGTGTTGTCTTAGACTACGGGCCAGCTGTCTAGGACGGGTCGTACAATGCTCCTTTTTGTCCTAGGCCCGGGCCACTAGGCCCGATCCTTTAGGTAAAAGGCTTGTTCTATTCTAGGCCGGGACAGCTGGTAGGACCTGTCCAATACTCCGGGCCCCTGAGGGTTCCGGCTAACCAGCTAGTTGGTTAATTTCCAACAGTTTCTTTGTTATCGGTTCCATTCAAACAAGAAATGTCATAACGCACACGTCTAGGGAATTCTTCTCCGGAGATGTTCTCTGAAACTTAGCGTGGTTCTTGCTTTTAATTTCGATCGGAGCCTTCCCTTAGTTGGTTAAGACAGTCCGACAGACCTATATATCCTCCCCTTAGACTTATTAGACGCGCGGCATCAGCAGACGACTGCTGCCCGTTTGGATGGCGGCCGATACTCGTTTAGTGAGTTCGCTTGCAGTTTCAACTTCAGAAAAAATAGACGTCCTTGTGGGGGGTGTTTCGCGTCCGGCGTCGTTGCTCAGAGACGCCATAGCTTGAGAAAGTCGCAAAGTCCAGCGATGGGAAGTGGCTCATATAGACTCTATTTATATCTAGACTCCATTTTAGATTTTATTTCCATATAGACTCTACTTCTGTATAGACTGCATTTCTTACAGCCGCAGATGGGCATTGTCTACGAAATGACTGCCTCCTGCGCATCTGTAACCATCTGCCTGTCTGATCCATCGGAAGCCCATGCAACACACGCCCATCTCGCGCAACTTTCTCTGCGCAACAGCTTCTTGCTTTCTCTCCTTCTCCTGCCTGTTCTTCTCCCTGCTTCTCTCCTGTTCGAGCCGCTCACGCTCCTGCAGCATCCGCTGACGCTGCAACCTCGCGGCTTCGAGCTCCCTGAGTCGGCGGCGGCGCGCTTCGGCCGCTTCCTCGTCCTCGGAGTCTGAATCGTTGAACGCATCGCCAACTCCCTTGTCCTTGGTGACGGCTTTCTCTTGTCTTCGGAACTCCTCGTCGGTGTGATGAAGAGCTTGCTCCACGTCGGCGTGTTTGACATTGAGAGCTTCGAGGGTCGCAGTATCGTCTCTCTGGCGCTGGGTGGCGGCCGCGATGTCTACTTGGAGGTGTCTCCACAAAGCATCCGAGACGCCATCATCGCGACTGTCAGAGGGTGAGTCGCCATCAAGAGATTTTTCCAGTGGAGACTCTTGGCTTTTTACAGTTGACGCGATGGTGGCTGGAGGCGGCGCGCTCATCAGGTCCTGGATCTGTGGTGGGGCAAGGACATTCTGAATGTCCAGATCAGAGCGCTTTGCTCGGCTTTCGACCTTGAGACGCTGGTGAAGCTCCTTGTTTAGACAATCTAGAATTGCCATACGCGGTATAACGGACGCACTCTCATCGGACGTATGCTCTCGCCCAAAGACGTGGCGCATTGCCTTCTTGCTGATGTTCTGTACATCGCGCGCGTTGCCCCAGAACTTGAGTTGGACCAAGCGCTCGAAGATTCTAGACGCCTCACGCGCTTCAGCAGACTGGCGGGCTTCTAAAGAAGGACACTTCAAGCCATTCTGCTGAAGCTGCTTGGCCAAGAGACCCATGCATTGCGTTGATGTAAGGGGTTCGAACGTTATAGTCTCAGGGAAGCGGCTGGCCAGGCCAGGATTCACAGAGATCAGCTCATCCATCTGGTCCTCATAGCCTGCAAGGACAACGACAAGCTTTCCCTTGAACTGAGGTTTGGTGAGAAGGTCTGTCAGCTCATCGATGGCCTCTGTTGCGAAATGGCCTTTACCAAGACGATATGCTTCATCAACGAAAAGCACCTTACCGAGCGCTTTCTCCAGCTCTTTCCTAGTCTTGGGTCCGGTTTGACCCACGTACTGGCCGACGAGGTCTGACGCTGAGCATTCCAGAACCTGGGCACGCTGAATCAGGCCCATGTCGTAGTATATCTGCCCAATCTTACGTGCCGTGCTAGTCTTTCCAGTTCCTGGCGGGCCTTTGAAGACAAAGTTGAACGGCACATGATCTTTGACATGATGCCCTGCAGCTTTGACATTGGCTGCGATGATCTGATATTCACGAAGCTTTGTGACGAGGGGTTCAAAGCCAACCGTATCCTTGAACAGCTCTGCAAGCCGTATGCCGGCTGATGTTGCTCTGGCGTGATCAGGATCGAAGTCACCCGGCCCCAGTTCAAACGTGCCGTAATCGCTGGGATTCACGCGTTTCTGCCAGTTCACTTTGGCCTTGCTGATGAGATTCTCGACTGCTCCGGCGTTGCCGAAGTTCATCATGTTTCGCTCCCGGGCCAGCAACCCCAGGGCTATTGCTTCACCTTCCGGTGTCGCCGTTAAGTCTTGATCCTTGAGCTTAAGCCTGAGTATGCGTTGCAGTTCCTCTTCGCTGAAGTCTTCAAATTGGAATGCGTCTTCGAGAGGAAATCTCCTGCTGAAGCCCGGATTTACTCGCTGGAACATTGCTTCCATCTGCGCTTCATACCCAAGCAGCAATACGCAACGGTCATCGCCAGGGACATTGTGGACTTTTGAGACCATGGTGTCTAATACCGCTGTGCGGAAAGGGTCGGGTGCACCGTCGCTGCCCTCGGTGCCTGACGAAGAGCTGAGCATGTAAGCTTCGTCAATGATGAGGACCTTCCCTTTGGTAGCGTCAAGAATGCTGCTGGTCGCTTGCTCCGAGGCGCCTAAGACCGAACCAATGAAGTCTGTCGGGGTTTTGGAGACCACTACGGCAGACGGTCAGCATTTACTGCAGCAGTTCGTGTTGGACACAGATCTGACAGAGCTTACCATCACCATTGCTCAGCAAACCGATGTCGGCAAGTAGACGGCCATAAAGCTTTGCGACGGACGTCTTCCCTGTTCCAGGTGAGCCTAAGAACACTTTGTTCAATGCGACCTGAATCGGCTCCTGCTCTTGCAGCTCTCTCTTGTAGTTGGTCTTGAGCAATGATACCAGTGTCTTGATGCTGTCTTTCACTTTTCGTAAGCCGATAAGACTATGTAGCTTCGCCCAAGCCGGACTCTGCAGCACTGCGGCGGAGGGTTCGGGTCCGATAAGGTCCTCTCTGCTGAAAAAGTAATCATCTGGACGCTGTCCGTTCCTTCGCTCCTCACCGATGCGACGAGCTTGTCGCGATCGAATGCGACTGAATAGATTCTCCAGATCCCGCATGTTGCCAAAGCCTTCTGTGTCACGCTGTCGTGACAGCCTTCTCGCCACGATGCGCGCGTAAAGGCCGTTCAAACCGCCTTCGACCTTCGCCTTTCCATCATATCGGTCTTTAAAAAGCTTATGAAGCATTATGATCAATTCTGCTTGAGAGTAGTCATGAAAGTCGAAAGTGTACGGGACGCGGCTTGGGACGCCAGGGTTGTGCCCAAAGAAGGCCTCCATTGGCTGCCTGTATCCTGCAAAGACAAAGACGATAGTGCCTCGGCGATTTTCGATCTCTTCAAGCAGGAAATTGAGGACTTGCTTGCCCCCTGCATTTATGCCGCTGGTCAGCTGGTATGCCTCATCGACAAACATAACGCCGCCACTTTTCTTGGCCAATGTCTTGATGTGCGTCTCCGCCTGCGGTACCCCATTAGTTGCAAGCCTGGAACCAGTGGTCTCCTCGAACGCGGCACCAGAGATGACATCTAGGGAGTGCAGAAGAGTCGCCCAGAGTCTGGCAACGGTTGTTTTCCCAGTGCCGGGGTTGCCAAGAAAGGCGACATGGAAACGTTCTCCCGCAATGTCAACACCCTGACGTTTCTGTATCTCAATCTGCCCTTTGATATCGAGGACGTGTTGCTTGACGTTCTCGAGCCCAACCATGTTCATGAGCGTGTCGATGGCTCCGTTTGACTGGCTCTCTACGGTCTTTTGACGTGACCACTCCCGCTCTGCGGGAGAGGCTCTGCGCTCGTCTGAGACGGTGTCATTCGAACGTGGTGCAACCGTGTCCGAACGTGCTGTAGTATGCGATGTTCTGCTTTCGCTAGAGACTCTGGGGGTTTGGGGTTTGCGATCGAGGGACGGCTCATCTGCGACCTTTAAAGCAGCCTTGCGAGCCTCTTCAAACTCTTGAAGCTGTGTACGCGCCTGTCGCATATCCACCTGTTTGGTAGCAAGAGCCCTGCATCTATCGTCCTTGAGACGAGTGCCGGCCATTTCCTGTTGTATTAATGCAACTTCTTCATCCAGCGCATCTATTTCTTGGTCATGCCTCCTCTGATCTGCCTCGTTCTTTTGAGTCTGGTCCAGTCTAGCTTGCGCCCGCCTCTTGCGCTTGTCCTCTAACTTCTTGCAAGTAGCGCATCCAGACGTAGGCTTTGACTGGCATCGTGAAGTTCGCACGTGGCCCTGGGCACAGCTGCTCTTGATAACCTCAGCACAGGCAATCTTAGAGTGATCCACAAGGATATGGCATCGGGAAGGGCACTTGTGTTGACCACATGCCAGCATTTCAGGGCTGTATATTGGTTAGCCATTGAGCAGCCATGCAGAAATGAACTGGCTTACCAGGGCTGGGAGCACCCTCCATCAGGACACAAGTTCTGAAAGTCGTCGGAGTTCACAGCAATGCTCTTGACGTCTGGATGCGACTGGCATTGGATTGGGAGACCTTGGCAAAGGAATCCTTGCTCCTTGATATATTCCCTCAATGAAGCCCAGACCTGCCCTCCTTTCTTGGATGACGTGAATGTTGACAAATTTCCGATGACTATCAAGCCGTCTCTTGCACGAGATAGCAACACGTTGAGGCGCTCGGGTTGGGACATGAAGCCTATATCGCCGGTAGTATTGCTACGAGTCAGAGCTACAATAACAATCTTCCTCTCTTCACCTTGATAATTGTCTGCCAGAAGTCAGTCCTGTTGGCAGACGTGTGTGTCATCTAACGCACCGATAGAAGATATGTGTATCTGGCGGCCCTTAGGCGCCGACGCACTCGGACTCAACAGCCCAGCCTGATAGAGATCGTGACTATCGAGATCATTGAGGACTGGATCGTTCTCTTCACTCAGCTTCTCTTGCAGTAATCGAAGCTGTCCCAGATAGGGTGTTAGCACAACCATATCATCGGAGCCATAACCCTGTTGCGCAAGGTATTTGACATAGCGCAAAGTGAGAGCTGCTTCGTGCGGGTTCTGCTTGGACACCCCAACATGCCGTTCCTGGACATTCTCGGGGAGTGATTCGGGTTCACGGTGGTCGATGAATGTCACATTTTGCCGCAATCCGCGAATAGATGGCCTATTCAAAACTGAGTCTGCGTCCTCAAGATTCGGATAGGTCAAATGCCGGACGAGGCCAGCTATCTCGGGTCTCATGCGGTGCTGCTTGGAGAGAGAGATGTGAGGGAAGCCGTTTAAAATGAGCCTTTCAAACAACGAGCGGTTGAGATCATATCCGTCTCCCCTCTCGACAGTCAACGAGTACTTTGCAATTTTGGGACGCAGCTGCTTATGGTCGCCTATCATGACAAGCCTCTGGGTGCAAGCACTGATAGATGTCAGCACATGGGGCTCGAGTAGCTCACCAGCCTCTTCAAGCAGCACAGCTTCCGGACGCACTCGTCCCAGAATGTCAGAGGACATTGCGGCATAAGTACTTGTGCACGCGATGATCCTCTTGGTGGCAGCGGTGTTAGCACTCTGCGTACGAAATTGATCTAGAGTGAATTGTTGGTGGTGATTGTACGACAAGCCAGCAGCCTTCAAATCATCAACGTGTTGTTGACGGATGCACTTCAGCCACGATGTGTGAATAGTATGTCGCGAACCCTGGGGCATTTGCCATACTTGGCTCATGTTGGGTGTCGACTGATGAGCAAAGGCACCTGCATCATTGTGGCCCTGCAGCCACCTGTCCAGCAAGTAACCTTCCTGAACAGCTTTGCCCTTTTTACCTACTGTGGTCATTCCATCAGATTCTGTGGGAACGCGAAGCGCGTCGTAGAAGCGGTCGTCATCTGAAAATTCGAGAAAATCGAAGACTTCTCGTGCGGACACGGGCGCAAATAACTTGCCAACAAGCTCACACATGTCGTCGCTAAGCTGCTTCATACGATTTCCAGCTTCGTTGATTGCACGCCAGTCGGATTGTGAGAGCCTGGAAGAGTGTGGCTGGCGCCGTAGAAGCAGAGGCTCAGTCCTCGTGGAGGACTTGGACCCAAGTCGCACAATAGAGTGACTAGGTATGCCGATATCCATCAGATCCTCTGTGAATTGATCTAGGGCATGATTAGTGTAGCAAATGACTAATGTGGTTCCTTCAAAATAATCATGCAGTGCACGTGCAATTAGCGCACCAATGAATGACTTGCCAGTGCCTATGGTCTGTCAATGTCTGGGGGAATGCCGTGTAGTTCGCTCACGTACCCGGAGGTCCCTGAATGAGACTGACCGCATCGTTCAGCCCTGAAAGTAGAGCGGCACGCTGGGAAAGATCAAGCCGTAGCGACTTCCGAATTTTGAGCAAGTCTTGCAAGTCTTGGCCGCTGTTCGTATCGATCGCTGTCATTAATCGCCGAATCCGTTCATATGGTGGGGCGATGTGTAGGTCTTGTCCTATCCCGAGGAGAAGACTGCTAACAGGCAATAATGACACCCGCTGCAGCTTCTTAAGAAAAGGTTCGTAAGCGAAAACGGGTGTGTCTATCTGCAGGAGGTCGAAATTGGCGCCCGAGGCGGCAAGATCGAGCACAGTGTTAGAAGAGCCGTCAACTAAACGCAGGACGACTTCTGCTAAGTTGGAGCTCAGTCGATCGACATGCCGATTGACTAGACCGATACCGACGAAATCTCTACATACACAGATTGCAACAACAGCGCCATGTCGCATGATCTTGCTGCCTTGTCCGCGTGGATTGTTGAGAAAATCGGAACGAGCGGCCACGGTCATTCTCTCAAGACCTGGAAGAGGAGCAGGGCTTCTAAAACAAGCGGCCCATGGTTGTCGATGCCATGGCTTGACCTCTGGTACATTATCGCATTGAATACCAGAAAATGCCGTGGATAACATCATGATACTGCGCTGGCTTGGTTCGTTATTATAAGCACTCAGTAACTTTTCCTTGAAGTCGTGAACCATGTCTTCTCTGAGAAGTCGAAACATGTGGTCAGGATAGATGCGGCGTCGTTCGTCAAGATCGGCCGATTCGAAGACTTCAGCTGCTGTCCTCAAGAACGGAGGTTGAACGGATAAGATCTCGTCACGAGTCGGCATGAGCTGTATGTCCCGAATGGACTTAAAATCATTGTCGTGGCGGCCGCCTGGACCCACTGCATCTGAGTGTGGCGCAGTTCCAACTGATCGGAGCGAAGCTTGATGTCTAATCAGATAGCCATAGGAGCGCACCTCGTGCGATTCGGAGGCCAGGAGGGTGTTGATGACTTCCGCGTCTCTGGCTTGCTCGACATACTGATCAATCTCGTCAGCGGTGAAGAGACGCAGAGTTTCAGACAGAAGCCAAGCCACACGAAGACTTGATTCTGCATTGAGAGCTCCTTGCTTGAGATGCTTGATGCAAGCGGACCAGAAGAAGCTTGTTTGAAGCAGGGCTCTGATTATCCGGCTCAAAACACTGCCAGAGTCGATTTCGGCAAGCGAGGGCTCTGATAACTTAGCCAGCAGCTGCGAAGCAGGACCCGCGATAAAGTCGACGGAGAGATCTTGACGAAAGCAGCGCTGTAGAGCCTCTAGACCCTTGGGCTGACAAAGTAGCTGATCTCCAAGCAAAGCAACGTCCTTTTGCGCGCATGCTGCCTCGATGAAGAGGTTTCCCGTACGGACAGAATTGATATCGGTCTTGCCGCGAAGAACGCTCGTAAAGAGGCGCTCGAGCCTCTTTTGGCGGTCATCAATTTCAGCAGACATAGGACAGCAATGACATTGCAGTTCTGTCTATCGGCGTGGCTAATGAGGAACTTTCGTATACACCCTCAAATCATCCATGTAGGGCGAGCTATCGACCTTAAAAGCTCTCCTCGCTGATTGACCAAGCCTCGCAAACGGCGGGGAGGCCCATGACTATCCCACCCTGCAGCAGCCTGCATGTCAGAAATATACCTCATGCAGGTGATATGATGAACAATAACTATTCGATCGCTTGATGACTGCAGTTCCGTGGACGGGGAGACTATTGGGTGTTTTATCGGCGTGGGCGCAAGACATCCGTGGTGGCCTCATCCGGCAGCGTGATGGGTCTCTACCCATGGGGACCTGCATGGAAAACCAGAAACATAGAGTGACCAGAACCCGAAGAGGCGCTGTTTGCTGAGATCCTGGACGCGCTGAGCGGAGGCCGATGATATCTACGTCAGCGTGCATAGCGCTGTGGGTTACCGTGCGCTATTCCCAATTGAGAGGTTTAATCTTCGGGCCATTTTGAAACTCTGAAATGAGCGCACAGCATCAATCAGACGCAAGGCAACCACCGCCAGTCCACACAATTTGCAGAACGAATCTTTTTTGCCGATAGAATCTTTTTTGCCGATAGAAAGATGCGCCCGGCCATGGTCTATATTAAGGTAGCCAGCCGTCACGGCGGTCAGGTTGCCGACCCTCTTCCTTGCACTCGCAGACTGATTTCGACCGGCGAACCCTGCTTTTACCATCATGTCCGCTCGAGGCAGAGGCTCTGGTGGTCGTGGAGCTCGAGGCAACCCTCGCGGTGGCGTCGGGACTTTAAGAGGGAGGGGTGGCTTTCAGACCAACCCGGAAGTGTTCCGGTGCGTCTCAACAGTCCTCCAAGAATGTCTCAGACAGCAGAATTAACAAACCTTGTCGCAGCCTGTCTGATGGAAATGTGCCGAGTGCCGACGATAGTGTCGGCACGTTGGAGTCCAAGCTTGTTCCAACATCAAGTGGAACAGCTTTGGACGTCGCTCAACTGTCACTCAGCTCAGACGGCCCTTTTCGCCCTGGCTATGGCACTCGTGGCGAAATGGTCGTACTTTGGACGAACTATTTCCAAATTCTTCCTCAGCCTGACGTCTCACTGTTTCGCTACGCCGTTGACATCTCTCCGGAAGTCCAAAACCGCAGGCTCAGAGCGCGCATCATCAAGTTGCTGCTCGAGGATAGCCCGGTGTCCAATCTTGCTCCGGGGATAGCTTCAGACTATCAAGCCAACATTATCACCACAACTGCGTTGACAGCCGACCAGAGATACACCAACATTCGCTATCGGGACGAAGGCGAGAGCACTGCACCATCGAACGCCAGACAATATCGACTTCGTCTCCAGGAGACAGGTAGCTTTGTCGTTGCGGACCTGATCGACTATCTGACCTCTATTAATGCAAGTGCCGCCTTTGCCGAGAAGGCGGGAGTTATACAAGCACTCAACATTGTTTTGAACAACCTGCCAAAAACCAAAGATCCCAGATCCGCCTTGTCTACCCGCAGAAATGTTCACTTCACCGTTACTGGTTCGTCCGCGGAGGGATTCAATCTTGGCGCAGGGCTCGAGGCCTGGCGAGGGTACTTCACGAGTGTTCGCACCGCGGCTGCGCGGCTGCTCGTCAACGTTCAAATTAAACACGCTGCTATGTACAAGGCTATTCGGCTTGACGAGCTGATGAATGAATTCATCCAGGAGCATGGAAAGGAACACTTCAGGATGAACCAATTCCTCAGCCGCGTGCGCGTTGATCGGCTCCACCTTAAGGCATCCAATGGCCGTCGCACTGTCCGTCCCAAGATCATTCACGGTCTTGCAACGCCCTATGATGGTCGAAGACTTCCAAAGCCTCCAAAGGTCCCATTAACCGGTGCTACAGCCAAACAAGTTCAATTCTATATCGGTGATCCAGCCCCTCCACCACTGCGGTCCAACACTTACGTCACGGTGTTCGACTACATCAGTAAAGGTACAAGTAACCACATGATTGGACCTTTAGCACGTCGAGTTGACTTCTGTAAAAGTTCACAAGACTTCAGCCAATGCTGCGCTTCCTGTCGTCAATGTTGGCACGAAAGAGCAGCCCAGCTATCTGCCACCAGAGGTGTGCTTGGTAGTGTCAGCACAGCCGGCGGTAACAAAGCTAAGCCCAGATCAGACAGCTCAAATGATACGTTTTGCTGTACGCAAGCCATTTGAGAATGCACGATCGATCACGGACACCGGGCTCGCTGATGTTGGACTTGCCACTGTGAATCCCGTCATGGTCAGCCCTCGACCTATATGACTTGTATGCCAGTATGCCTATGCTGACTATAACAGACGGCTTTCGGCCTCCAAGTCCAGCCTAGTATGCTTGCGGTCAAGGGACGAATACTGCCAACTCCTGGAATGCGTTACGCCGGGAACAAAGTTAGCCAACCAAGATTCGGAGCCTGGAACATGGGCAACTTGGCCTTCTCCAAGGGTGCTTCCCTTCAGAAATGGTCAATCCTATGGCTGCGCAGTCGCTCTATGAGAGATCCATGGAATGGTGACCGCGAGGCTCTAGTATCGACGATGAAAGACTTCCACAAGACACTGAACGATTGCGGAATGCGATGTTCTCCTCCGATGCTGCCGGGCAAAGATGCCGAAGTTGATGCTGGACATGATGAGCTGGCTATCGAGGCTGCCTTTCAACAGCTTCTCGCTCGAAACCGCCAGGAGACACTTTTGCTGGTCATCATTCCTCGGCGTGACGATCGTTTGTACAATTTCATCAAGCAATGTGGTGACGTTCGCTTTGGTATTCACACAGTCTGCGTAGTCGCAAGCAAGTTTGCGAAGCCCAACAATGTCCAGTATTTCGCCAATGTTGCCCTGAAGTTCAACCTCAAACTGGGCGGGACGAACCAAACCCTCGACGCTACGAAATTAGGTCTCATTGCTAGAGGGACTGCTATGATAGTTGGAATCGATGTAACGCATCCTTCTCCGGGCTCTGTCAATAGCGCGCCTAGCGTTGCTGCGATGGTTGCCAGCATCAGCAAAGATCTGGGACAATTTCCAGCAGTTTTGAACGCACAGAGGAGTCGTCAGGAGATGGTGAGTGATTTGAGCGACATGCTCAAGTCTCGCTTGCGCCTATGGCAAAAGCACAACCAGAACCAGCTGCCTCAATTCATTCTGGTGTACCGAGACGGCGTTTCTGAAAGCCAATACCATATCGTCTTGGACAAAGAGTTGCCACTTCTCCGTCAAGCTTGTGATCAGCTCTACCCAGCCAATACAAAGCGTCCGGCTATTTCCATCGTCATCGTTGGAAAGCGCCATAGCACTCGATTTTACCCTACGTCCACCGACAAAGACAGGATCGATGAGCGATCCTCTAACCCAAAACATGGCACGGTGGTCGACCGCGGCATTACCGAGCCTCGCAACTGGGACTTTTACTTGCAAGCCCACACTGCAATTCAAGGCACGGCGCGACCGGCTCACTACTTCGTCATCCACGACGAGATCTTTAGGCGCTTGGCGATCCCACCTGGATTCGCACATGCCAGCGACGTGCTGGAAGATCTGACTCACAACCTGTGCTACATGTTTGGTCGAGCGACAAAGGCTGTCAGCTATTGTCCACCGGCGTACTATGCTGATATGGTGTGCGAGCGCGGAAGGTGCTACTTAAGTCATCTCTTCTCACCAACAACATCGAGCGCCGGAAGTGCCACGGCAGGTAGCTCGACTCCTGAAGAGCCTACTTCTGTGCACCTGCATGATGCTATCAAAGACAGCATGTTCTATATCTAGAGTGTCCTTGTGCGAACGAAGTTACTGGGGGCGGGTCAGCCGAAGATGGTCATGTAGTGTGACAACAGAAGATCGACGTGTCTTGAACTAGTCACAGAGTACTGTACAATTCCAGATTGACCGCCGCGTGAAACACAGCACTCATCTATTCGAGCACTGAATAGAATGGCGCATGAAATCCCTTGTTTGGACGTAATCTTAGATATACCCAGTCCTTCATGCCGAGATTGAACGCTGAGCAGCGATGCTCGAACTCTTCTGCCTCGTTTGTGGTGTTGAGCTAATGCAGTGAGACAAGTGATAACCCCGCGCCGCGTCGTTTGCAATGATCTTCTGCGAATATATTTTTATGCTATCCTCGTGTCTTCATATCTTCGTTAAAATCTCAGCAGCAGACGCTAGGATCCGTACGACAAGACTTGCAAGTGTCGATGCACGCAAACATGGCGTCTGATGAAATGATGGTGGGGCCGCCTGATCTTGTCCCCACGCCACTCAAGTTGAGGTCATACCAACATGAGATGTTTGAGCGAAGCTTGGAAAGGAACACCATTGTTGTGGTATGCCTTACTTTGGCGTTTTGGGAAACCGCCGCTGACGCTGGCATCAGATGGAAACAGGCAGTGGAAAGACGCCAGTGTATGCTCCGTTTATCGTTGCGCGCGATATTTCGTTAACAAGACTGCTTTCTAGGGCCATACACAGAATCATACATGCGGTCGAGACGTGCAGGGACGATCAAGTGCGCCCATGTCAAAACGTGTTCATTTCCCCTTCACCACCTGACGAGACACAGTTGGTATGGTTCCTGACTGAGGGTGTCGCGCTTTGTCGACAACAGCGTGAATCTGTGCAACGAGCATGCCCTGCGATCAGATCAACAATCATTGTTGGAGACGATGGGCCGGAGCTGTGGGGTTCACAAGCTACGTGGACAGAAGTCCTTACAAACGTCGACGTCGTCTTCTCCACCTTTGAAGTTTTGCATCAAGCTCTCGCACATGCATACATTCGGATGGAGCGCCTCCGACTGCTCATTTTCGATGAAGGTATGTCGAGTTGCTGTCTTGGCAACAACGAGGCTGAGCAATCCCTAGCACATCATGTAACAAAAGATCACCCGTCCAACAAGATTATGCGAAAGTACCACGAAACGCTCCGCTCGCAGGCCAGTGAAGCTCGTCTGCCATCTATCCTCGGTCTTACGGCAAGCCCTGCAGAAAACGGGAGGTTGAAACGGCTACTGTGTGTCGGAGTGGCCCCTGCGTCATTGCAAAAGCGCTGACGTTGTCCAGTGACCTTGAAGCCAACCTCGCGGCAACTTGTCAATCCCCTCGCCGGCATAGGCTCGAAATGCGAGACTTTGTCCATCGACCGACGCTTGAAAGACTGGCATATTGTCAGTCCAATGACGGCGCTTTTACTGGTGGCGACGTATCAGCGCGGCAACTTGATAGAATTCCTATGGAGAAACACGGGGAAGCTATGAAGAAATTGCAGAGCAAAGTTCAATATCTTGCTGAAGAGTTGGGCTGGTGGGCAGCATTGAGCTTCGTCACCGACCTTGTTGATGCGCTGCGAGGCAAGGTAACCCGTCAAGCCTTGCTAGGTGAGGTGCTGTCAAAGGGCATCAAGAGCAGCATGCTAGCTTGTGTGAAGCCTCTTCTGTGTAGTGTGAAGCGGATGCATGAGGCGCAAGCGCAGAAGTGTGGCACTTCCACACACGTATCGACAAAGTTTCGATGTCTGATCAATCGACTTCAAGGCCTTCTCAAGGATCGAGGAGAAGGCTTTCATGGCATCGTCTTTGTGCGACAGCGTGTAGCTACAGTTATGCTCGAGAAACTGCTGCAGACCGAGTTCGGCACATCTGACGACCTTCGGTGCGGTTCATTCGTGGGTGAGTCTAATTCTTGCTCGTATGGTACTAACTTGAGCGAGCTCGTCGTGCCTAGAACTCAAAGCACAGTTTTGAAACAGTTTAGAGAGCGGGAGAAGAATCTCATCGTCGCTACTGATGCACTCGACGAGGGCATTGATGTTGCTGCTTGCAACAGTATCATCTGTTTTGATCCGCCGCAGAACCTCCGCTCCTTTATTCAAAAAAGAGGGCGGGCCCGTGAGAAGGATTCGACTTATGTTATCATGGTGCCACATGATGCCACAGGTTTGTCCCCCAGAAAATTTGAGGATGCCGAGCTTCTCATGTCCGAGATGATCGCAAGTGAGAACGAGAAGATACGCCGAGCCTGTAAAATAGAGTCCATCAAGGAGAAAGTTGAATATGAACTTGCAAGTCCTATCGGGTAAGTCTTGCCTCGATGACGGTTACTGCCTCGTACTCATAGCTACTAGAGCTCGTCTTACTGCTGACATGACATGTGCTCATCTTGAACACTTCTGCGCCAAGCTTCCTAAGGCGCCGTACACCGATACCAGGCCGACCTTCCGTTGCCTAGAAGATGAAGATGGTTTGACGCGTGCTGAGGTCCAGCTTCCCATGTCGGTACCTTCAGCCGCTCGCGTCGCCCACAGTCTGAAGGGTTGGAAGACCGAAAAGGCTGCCATCATGGATGCTGCCTTCCAAGCTTACAAGGGGCTGTTTGATTACGGTCTGCTGACAGACCATCTCCTGCCATTTGACAACGGCCCTGAGATTGACGACGATTTTCAGCGGAAGCGAGTCGACTTCTATCATCTTGGTGGCCGCTTATGTGTCTGGGAGCAGGCGCCTTCCAACTCGCATGTTACAGAGTATTTCCGCACTACAGTGACAATGGGTAACACTGTGACGGGATGGGTAGGTCAGCAGCTTGCACTCTGGACGTACACAGATCTATCGCCCATTGGAAGCTTCTCCTTGTACGCCGAAGAAGATCAGGAAACTCGCGTTGAGTGTCAATCACCGGTTCGTGTTCTTGTTGATTCTGACAAGACTGCGCATGCTCTGGATTTGTGCACGCGGACGTTGATATCGGCATGTCGGTCGAGATCCGTACCAGACGATGAGAAATTTGCGGTCTTCGTCACACCTGACCTTGCCCTCGACGAGCTCCCACGGTGGGTGGAGAGATATCAAGGGCAATTGTCTGCAAGAAGCTGGCTTGAGGGTGCAAGCTACACAAGTCCAGGAGTCATTGTCAATGCCGCCCTCGGGAACTCCCTTCACGTCTATCGAGGCCTCCGTCAGTACCAAGATGAAGATGGAAATGATACTGTTGAGGTTGAATGCGCACCTTTTCCAAGGCGTCGCAACTTCTTGAAGGTGAGGCTGAGTCACCACGCTATCCTCGAACATGAGATCGTAGAGCAAGAGGACCATGAGGAGCAAACAGTGTTGTTCGATGTGGATGACTGCTTCGTTCGACGCCTTCCTTTGGACTACGCCTGGACGATGAGATACCTTCCCAGCATTTTCCATCATCTAGAGATGACCCTGACGGGATACTGCTTGATGCTACAAGCCTTACCGGAAAATCGTTTCCGAAGCCTCTCCGAGGTAGTCCGCTCAATTACGTCTCCGTCAACCATGCTCAAAAAAAACTACGAGCGATTGGAGTTCTTGGGTGATAGTCTGCTGAAATATCATGCTTCCCAACAGCTCTTTTGTGACTATCCGACCTGGCACGAGGGATATTTGACCCGCGAACGGAACACCATCATTGCCAACATATCTCTTGCCAATGCAGCGGTTGACAAGGGCTTGGACACGTTCATTCTCAAAGACGCCTTCGTGGGCAAAGACTGGACGCTCCCGACGGAGGCGACAGTGAGCAAGCAGCGAAACAGCGTGCGTCACTTACCGATGAAGACCGTAGCAGATGTCGTCGAGTCTCTCATCGGCGTCGCATTTCTGGGTGACGGCATGCGCGGGGCTGCTCGGTGCATGGCTACCGTGTTGCCAAAAGTTCGAGATCAGAAAGCAGACTTTGGAATCATTGTCGCAAGCAGTGGAGTGCCGAATACGGCTCTCGGAACATCCAACAGGCTTGTCGACCAAGCGGAATCGCTAGTCGGCTATCGCTTCCGGAGCAAAAACCTATTACTGGAGGCTTTGACCCATCCTTCCTGCACGAGAGACGTAGTCACGGAACCATACCAGCGGCTCGAGTTCCTTGGGGACGCCGTCCTAGACGTTCTCGTTGTCACTCAGCTGTTCCAGCTCCTCCCACAAGCTTCACAATCCCTGATGACCAAGATCAAAGCAGCACTTGTCAATGCCGACCTCCTAGCCTTCTTGAACTACTCTTTAAAGAAGAGCACAGAAGGTGTCTCGGTTGCAGCAAACAGACATGACGGAGTTCGGCGCTCTGAGGTGCATCATGAGCTCGCCTTGTGGATGCTAATGAGGTACGAAAGCGAGGATGTGGCCAAAGCGCGCGAAGAAAGTCTGCAAATTTTTCAAGCCGTGCGCAGAACGATCACGGCCAGCTTCGACGCGAGAACTTATCCGTGGGTAGAGCTCTGCCAACTGCGCGCACCGAAATTCGTGTCGGACATCATTGAGAGTGTACTCGGCGCAATGTTTGTCGACGGCGATGGCGAGCTGGATGCGTGCCAAGGATTTCTGGAAAGAATCGGCCTCATGCGTTATCTTCGTCGCTTAGTCAGCGAGAGCATTGACGTCATCCACCCTCAAGAGCGTCTCAATCGGCTGCTGCATGGCCGCACGTTGGTTCACTCCTATCACGCGAGTTCAGCGGATTCGGCCTTGTGGGACTTGTATCTGTTTGCTGGAGATGAGATGCTGGCACAAGTGCAGGCGTGCGCCTCCAAGGATGAAGCAAACATCATGGCAGCTTCGAAGGCGTGCAGCCTTCTCACGGGTACGCTGAGTGGAGCAAAACAGTCACTGCATGAACACCCATGATTTCGGGTAGATGCATCTTCGGAACGTCGAATACATTCATCGATTTGCATCCAATCGCGCCAAGGCATAGCCTTGCGTCGCTGTCCGCTACCTCATTGGCTCGATGCTCCATCCCTGTGACGCTCAGCTGCCTGCAAGTATCCATCCCCTCAGAGCGACGCGAAAGCCTTAGAAGAACGTCGAAGGTAGCACTTTTATGATCAGACGGTCGTGCCCCGCGCAAGCTGGGAAGTGTTTGTTGTCCTCTGCGTGCGTCCACGAGAATGAGCGGCCCATTGGACACTACTAGCATCAGTCAGGTCAACGACATCTGGCAGCAGAACATACAATGCGTAAGGCAGACGATTGACAGGCCACAGACGGCGGAGGACCTCATTGTTGAGGCGCTGACATCGGCTCATCGCGCACAATCTAACGACTACGCGAGCAACGGCAACCGGGAGCTTGCCGGCTTTGGTCAGACAGCGCTTGGAGCATGCATTCAATTTGGTCGCAACAGTGGGAGAACAGAATTCAGCAGTAAGTTGCTCGTCCATCTGAACTGCTACCACCGGTCTCATCCGCGCTAGAGCAAGCACGACACGAGGGTTCTTGGGCAAAGTTAGGAACCCATCAAGGACTTCTTCAAATTGCGTCTCGCTCACCTATGCGACATTGTCTGGTCCCAAGCATTCGGCAACACAATGCTTCAAGCTCATCGCCGGCCTCAAAAAAGGTCGTGGCGTACGTTTTTCGCAGCCTCATTGGAGCTGTCTACCTGGATTCAGGTCGCGATCGAGAAGCTACCTCTCATGCATTGAATGCACTGTGCCGCTTTCTTGACTCTGCACAGCCACCTGACCAAGGATCGCGGTTGCCATCCTCCATCTCGTCATCATCCGGCCACGGAAGTGGCACGAATCCTGAAGAGCTTACGCTTGAGGCGCAGGGCTCAGCGGCCTTCGAAATGGACCTTGCGTTTGATTCAGAATTTTGGAGTCAGGTGGCTTCGGAAATCTCACTCGACTACGTAGACGTAGATTTTCCATGGGGCGCACCATCTCCGAGCTGTCTTCAACCGCAGTCACATTCCGGTCAAGATCCGTTAGACGCTGATTCAACTCGTCACCAACTTGCAGGCACAGACTGTAGCCAGCAGATCCCCAATGCCAGGACATTGGGCTGCGCTTCAGATGTATTGCTTGAGGATTCTGGCTTTGGTATGCAAAAGCTCAGTCTAGCACATGCTGCTGAGGGCAAACAGAAAAGCTTCGTGGTCACTCCTCCTCAAGCAATCGAAGCACCGGCAGAGCCATGCCATATGCTATCCTGTTCATCGCCAATCAACCCGACGCCAACGCCGTCCATAACGACACCGCCTGCGTCGACAACGGAGAGTCACCCAAAGAAGCCGAGAGCGACCAGACCACGCTACAGAAACCACCAGAGACTTGATGACTATGTCAGCAGTCAATTGCGACGGGCCAAAAATACTTGGCCAGTCTCTCCAGTTGACGGTTCGCAGATACTGCCAACCATCCATCAAAGCTTCATCCGACCAAGCAAGACCCAGAGATTCCAGGTCACCATGCGAAAGCTCCACCTCGGCACGGCGAGCAGCTTCGTTATCAGGGTTATCAAGACCGCCATTTGTGCACGTAGATCTGCTACGCTTTCGAAAAAGGATGTTCAGTCTCACAGCCCGTCGCATACGAGCTATCACTTCCTTGAAGTCGTCAGGCTACGGGTCCAACGCGCGCAAAATAGCATTGAAGCCCTGTATCATACTTATGAGCTCTACAGAAGCCTTATTGAGGGCGCTGCGTCTGAGCTCGCCGACGGGTTTGTCCACAGCGACCAGCAAGAACTCGCTCACGCCACGGCGTCTAAGAAACGGAAAAGGTCCGGCAACCCCCTCAAAGCAAGAACCACCAAGCTGTACAATGACATGATCGCCGCGCTTGAGCCTGACTTCGATCGTAAAACAGAGGAAGAACAGGCATACCTGAAACGCGATGTTGAAAAGCTACGACTGCTTGGTGTGCGCTTAGACGCGCTGGTGAGGCGATTTGGCCGTGGTGTTCTCTGTCTGATACCCTTTTCTAATAGCGTTGTTGATTCCGAATCAGCTGTTGCCATAACAGAAGCAGAGTCAGTGTTCTTATGAGCCTTGTGTAAGCATCACTACTGATCATCCTTCAGGTTCTGGGACCTTCCAGAGACCAGTCTCATCGAGATGTGCACTGACATGACCCGGAATCATCACCCTCTACAACTGTTCTCCCAAGCGGCCCGTCCCATTCTTCAGCTCCTAGTCAACGAGATTACCTCTGACACAAGACGGTTTCGATGTGAGTACACCGAGACAGTGCAGATCAAAGACATGGTGGACGGTTCGTCTGAGCTGCTTAGCCAGCTTGAACCCGTGTAATCTGTAGGAGAAGCTGTTCGACTTGACACGGCCCGTAGACTACTACTGCAATGATGTTCCGGAATTGTGTTCCCAGAGACACTCGGTGTCGATCTTAGGTCCGAAGGCATTGCCATGGGCGACGTCTCGCCTGTGTTCACCGCGACGTGAATAGCCATTACCAAAGGTGAACGATACCAATCCAGAACTTATCCACTTTCAGATCTCAACGAGAGGCCGTGCATGTCGCATTGGCATCGTAGCCGTCGTACCAAACATTCGAAACTCGACCCTTTCACTCTTCGCCCTCATCGCCAGCCAAAAGAACACCGCTGGTCTCTTCGCCCACCCAGCGGTCCTCCACATCGCTCGGCAGAGCTCCATAGAACTCCGCGCCAGGACTGCGAACTTCGAGGTCCCCACTCTCATGCCTCCAGAGCTCCATCAAACCATCCGGCTCAGCCTTCACTCGCTTCATTACCCACTCAAGCAGCCCTGCAAACCTCTTGATGTCTTCCGAGCTCTCGGCCTCCCACTGAGCGATCTCATTTCGAACATTACGCACGCGTACATCCTCAAAGCGTCCACGTAAGTGAAACGCTAGCACGAAATACGGCGTCTGCGTCAGCCACAGCCGCGGCGCAAACTCTCGCACGTAGTCTTCGTCCTTGCGACGCACGCTTCGCGTCTTGAGCTCGAAAGTCGCTGATTGAGGAATGTCTGTGCCAGCGCGTGTGACTGCGAGATCGCCGGTGACACTTTCAGGGGGCAGGGAGGTGGTCACATTCGCGCCACTCATTGCTGCACTGAGGTCATCGAAGTGATGATCGCATCGAGCACCACCGACAGAGCTACTCGGCGACGCCGCTGCTGCACCAACAGACAGCTTATCGGGCAAGTATCCATCAGGCTCGTATCGAACCAAGCAGTTCATGCCAGCGAATTTGTACTGCACAACCCTCTGGTTCGATATGCTCCCTCTGACGTCTCGATGCCATGTCGTATACGCTTCGGGCATTGTATGCCCATAGCCGCGGACGTTAGGGATTGTCTCACGTGGAGAACCCTCACGGCGAATGAAGAAGACCGTGTTTCCGACTTCCTCGACCATGATGCGGAAGGTCTTGCGCTCGCCGCGCGCGAATATGAAGAGGCTGCGGAGCGTGCTCGCACAAGCCATGAGATCAATCTCAGCTGTGGAGATAGAGGGGTTTGAGAAGACCGCAAGAGCGATTGGGTGAAGTGGATGCTGTGGGCAGTGGGCGGCATTCAGATCACGATAGTATGTGCCGGAGTCTTCTGAGAGCTGGGGGTCGATCATGGGTGGAGTCCATTTGGATGGTGCGCCTATCCTCCTTTCATCAGCATTTGAACATGATCGAGGAATTCAACATGCAATGTTATCACCAACCGGGTATGGCGATGGTCGGCTGGTCGACGCTATCAAGCCAGTTGTAGGACGCCACGCCCTGAGCGTTGCGGATCGTGGTACTATTGGACTTCGTTGGAATAATACTCTCACCGCGAAGGATGTCGATGACTTCGCCTAGATCATCGGGCACCGTGTCTGGCGGTGGTGTCTGAGGGCGTATGTATCGAGGCGCGGCACTGTAGCTGCCTCTACCACGGCCTCTACCGCGTCGTGGGATATCGAACATAGTTGCCGCACGCTCGAATTTGAAAGATTTCGTAGCACAAATAAAATGGGCGAGAAAACTTGCAAGAAGAGACGAGCGTGTGGACAGTCGGGAGGTATTTATGTCCCCGATGCATATCCTACTTGGCTGCATGTGTATCCGAATGCGATTGCCAGGTGCCGGGAGCTCAAGGATCAGCTGCAGATAGCTCTCGTCTTTTCCGTCTCAAAGAAAAACTATTCAGGTAAAGGCTTTCTAACACCCACGTCCGTCTCGTTACAGTTCCACGGGGTTGCCGTGTTGTCCACTGGTCTTGGTTAGTGCATGAGATTCGGAGAAGAAATTGTACGGCCATGTAACAAAATGCGGCTCTCCCTCTTCGGGCTGTGATCGGAAGGTAGAAGTCCTCAGGCGCCGCGAATAGAATGAAGCTACCGAGGAAGCAGAGTGTCGGCAGCGTGGCAACTTGTATGTGGCATACGGGCGAAGCAACGGCGGTCGCTTATAGAGAGGTTTGGCTGCCGCTCACTGTCGCTATTGATGATGTCCTTCTTGCCAAATTGCCTTTTGCTGGGCGGGTTGTAGCGTGTCCTGCTCATCGCATGGAGACTGTACCATCTGAAAAGTCCGCATAGCTTGTGTCTTTCTTTGGCTTCTCCCTGGATGCGACCGCTCTCAATTCTTCAAAGATCATAAATGCTTTTGTAGGTCGCAGAGGCTAGGCGCTCGAAAAAGATGGAGATAGTCGTTCCGCAGATGTAGATGTGATACTTTCATGAGCCGCGACGTGGATGATAGCTCTATAGTGGCGGTAGCAGTAACGAGGATAATCGGCGATTAGAGGCAATGACATTCTCGGCTCTGGATTGCAGACCTCTGTCGTCTCAGTCAGATCAGGACCTGTAGGGGGCGTTGCCATGCGATTAGCCCATCTCTTGCGCTTATGAAGCATTCCATTGCTGAATCCACCCTCGCGGCAGATTTACCGAGACGTACGATCTCTTGACGGATGACGCTCTGGGTAGAGGATATCCATTCCTCGCTGAATCCACAAGATGGTCTTTGCGCTCCCACCCCAGCGTGTCTGCTCTCTGCCTGTTCGCCTAAGCTGCTCTTTCCCCTGCTTCTGGTCATGACAAAATTCGCGACAGGAGTTCATGGAGCAGAAGAGGCTCGCTGATGATCATGATACTGCTCTGCCTACATTGTAGCCGCAAAATATATAGTAAAGACGGATATGGGATTGAGAGTAGAGTAGGGCATGATATCCCGTGGAGAGGCCATAGGAGTGGAGCACCAATGAGCGCTGGTTAGCCAAGCGCTTTGTGATTCTCTAGCATCTCAGATGCCGCGAGTAGCATTGCGTGGGCGATAAGGACGGTGGTGGACATAGTCTCTCGATTTGAATATGACGGAACGGGTCGCTGGTCCTCCAGGACTCACGTTGTGGCTCGTAGGTTGTGGTCAGACTCTGGATGAAGCGCGGTACAAATGGAATAACATGGGACAAGCATCTCGAAATCAGCTTGCATGCAAATTCTTGAGCCTCAGGAGACCCTCAAAAGTATATCATTGTGAGGTATGGCGCTACGGATGGTCTTGGACTACGGGTAGACACGTTGCGCTGAATGTTCACGCATGCGACCCTGCCCAAATCCAATATAGGGTTACCGAACATAAATTCCTGAAGACGTTTCAATACTTCTTCCTCCCAAATAGTCAAATTAGATCTTCATTGCATACTTCTCTATTTTGAAGGCCGCACGCGGCTCACTTGATACACCACAGTCGCCGCCGTGTCCATGAAGTCCACAGAGTAGCGGCCACGGCCACTGGATACTCCCATACCACATCGCGATGGCCATCTCCCTTCCTCGTCCGATCGTGCGTTCTCCATGGGAGCTCAGCCACTCTGTGCTTGCAACAAGCAGGTGCAATTACTGACCGCAGAGCTGCTGGGGATCATCATTGTCGGAGTACTGCGCGCACAATGAGCTCGTCGTCAAGATTTTCACTGATATCTTATCATCATCTGACCATCGGACTGTTTGCTCTGCCAAGACCGTCAAACAGCATTTAGATCCAGCATCTGATTGGTCACTGTAATTTGTATGTAGTTGGTCTGCTGATCTGCACAATGCTGTCAACAAAATGCACCCACCATATTTCCCCAGACGTCTTATTGCTGTTTCCCCTGGTCCTCGATCCAATGTGTTGGTTCCTCTAGCCGCGGCCTCTTGACAATTGGCTCTGTGTGATGATAGACTTCTGTGTGATGGTAGACTTCTGTGTGACGGTATCCTTACTGGCGTCAAGGATATACTTTACAAACACGAGTATCTGGAAGTCGAAACACGAAACTTAAATCTTTAGCGCGCTGCTTACCGTCGCGGCTCTTCCGCACGCAATTCGAGCAGCGGAGGGAAATACACCTGTAGCCAATCTACTAAAAGCAAGAAGTCTACCGACTATCGCGACTACCCAGCCGGCATCGCCTCCATTCGAGACGATGAAGAATCCCATGGCGGCCGCCAAGCTCTGCTTGGATTTCAACAAAGCCCCTTCGCAAAATCCTACGTCTAAACCACCTCTAGACGGGCTGCAAGAATCTGAGAGGATAGTAGCGCAGAGATTAAGTATTAGTTGCGGGGACTTCCTGTGTGTTAAGAGGCAGATATTCCAACGCTATCTCGAATGTGTAAAGACGGCCAGCTTCAAGTAGAACAAAACAGCCGCACAAAAGTGCAGCAACATGGACGTTAGCAAGATAAGTCAGATGTTTACATTCTACTTACGGGTTGGATGGTTTGAGCCGGAATTTTATCGCTACAAGATCGAAAGCTAGAAAAGCTGGGTTCACTGCGAACGCCTGTCATACATATAACCTGACAATGCCAGCCGTGGACCGGGATTGTCCAGATCTTAGCCTCCTCGTTCTTCCACAGCGACTCGATTGCCTCTTTCGCTTCCCACATCGCGATATCCCCCCTCATATGGTACAGCTTCATATCTGTAACATGTTCAGTACCAAATGCAAGCCATAGCTTTTCACAGTAAGCCGAATCGGCTTTATACGCCCATTTGCAAGTCCACAACCAAGATTCGTGCTTCTGCTTTGACCTCATTGACTGCTTGCCCACTTATAAAGTCAGTAGAGCTAGGTACTATTACAATCAGGAGCTGTTAATTGTAGACTACCGCTTCACTCTTTCGATGCTATGGCCTCGAATGTGGGCGGTGCGTCTGGTGCTGGCGGTGATCTGCCGCGCAAAGAGCGGGCAAGCCGTGAGCGTGAAAGTGTGCATTTCGACAACGCCGAATTTCGTGAGTGCTTTAATGACTAGCCTTGCGTGCGGCATAGTCATTGGCGGCGATGAGAGTAAGATATGAATGCGTCCCTCACGTGACCTGTGTATATGCCTAATCAGGGAATCCTCCACCAAATATCCTGTGTCTCGGCATGGCAATCTAGACAAGGGGATCCTGCCCATAACATGCTTCGAGCATATATGTGTCAATCATTCTTGCTGAACAGTCCTCCTGTTAGAATGCTGACTGGGGACCCAACACCCTCATTCTACAGTACGTTTGATCGATCACCGCCCAGAGCTCGGAGAGTACCTACGAAGGCGCTGAAATATCCCATTCACGTTTATCTACGCTTTTGAAATAAGCATGCCTCGCCATAAGTGTCATAACTGAACTCGTCCTCTTTATCCGCGCCTCTTCGCAGAATCCAGGGCAGTACGAAGGAGCTTGAACAACTCGTGTGCTTTCGCTTGAGTGGAGGTCATGTCCTCACATGCCATATACTTGTCCGGGTGCAACCATGTCGTCATGCGTCTTGCAGCTGCCATCTCTGTCTCTGAAAGACTGCCCATGTACTCGTAGAAATTGCACCTGCACTCAGGAGGCTCGATATGACACCGATAGCAGTAATCAAAAGAAGGATCTAGCAAGCTCTTGTTGCGTTTTGTCGCCCTCTGAACATCTTCTGCCCACTTTTGTAATCTTAGTTTTCGAGCAAGCCTCTGATTTGGCTGAGCTTTCCGGACGTCTGCTTCCATTTATTGCTGCTGCTGCTGCTCTCGCTGATATCGCTCTTCTTTATACTATCGTCGCCGCTGCTCTTCTCGCTGCACATGTAGCAAGCCTTCCCTTTCTGCCTTTCGTTGGAGCTTGACCTGTCGCTGCTACCGCCTGTGAGCCCTTAAGCGCTCTACGCCGCACGTTAAGGCCGGAACGATGACAAATTGCAGGAGAAGAGCGGCGTAAAAAACGCTGATTATTGTAAGCAGGCTAAGACCTAAGTACCGCAGTATCGTAAGAATTGCGTTTATGTATACACGAATAGCGCTTGTAAAGCTAGTAATCAGTGCGTTGTATTTACGAATTAGAAGGCGTACGAGCTATAAAAATAGAGTTGAGATCTTATTGCCGACCTCGTTGTAGTAGGACTGAATGCCTTGCTTGACGGTATAGAGGAGGGATGTTACTAAACCGGGAGATCGACCGAGCGGTGCTATCTATTAAGAATCGCAAAGAATTTTAGTAGCTGGTAGCGCGTTCTCGGCGCCGTTGTAGGTGCGAACCGGTACCAAATCAGAATAGAAAGGCTTAAGGAATAGAATATATTTCTTAATAGAGATTATACGTTTAGGCTCTTAGAATATTTAAAGTCCGTCTCCGCAGTATCTAGAGAAAAATTAAGGAAAAAGATCGCTAGTGTTAGAATATGGCCGCTGTGTTTTTATCGTAATACAACGAACCGCTTATACGGTATATATATGCTATAAATCTATCTGGGGCTCTGCCTTACGAACCTTATAATTTTTGGCCCTATAACAATACAATAAAATTCAAGCGGCTTTTTTTGGTTTTATATCAACAAGCCGGATTTAATTACTCTTCTCTGTTTAGTCGTATACTTGTCTTCAAGAATGACTGCTTTTCTTTAACGAAACAGCCGCAGTGCTTCTCCTTGTAGCGCTTCTATACACTCTAAACCGCTATTAATAAGCGTTTGCTTTCTTAATATAACTATATAGTTTCTATTATATGCAACTACTGCATTGTATCAAATTCTTAATAAGTAAACGCCTATTAGTTAGATTAAGATTCCTCTACTTAAGTAGAAAAAGAAGATGCTTAAACAATAAAAGGTTTTGGATTCCAGAAAAAAATATGTTTGCGGTAGATGTCCGGCAATCTGTATTTAAACAGCAAGAAACGTATAAAGCGCAAATATAAGTAATAAAGAGTATCGGTAGCATACTTAAAAATATATAGACAAGCTTTAGTACGTGTATTAGAAGATATACTTGCGATAGTAGATACATATGTTCGCGTCTATAGTAGATCCTAGTAGAACAAACCGAAGCCCTGCTTTTTTATTTTATATCTTTATATAACATATAGAAGTTTCTTTAGCCGATTTATGTCTCTATTCGCTTACCGCTTAAATCTGCTAATATCGTATAATAGCTTCGAGAATGTATTTTTATTCTATATAAAAGCAGATACTTGCGATTTAAGAACAGTACAAGCCTAGCCTAATGTATAGTACTACTAGTACTAGAACTTAAATAACGCGTTCGTACAAACACAAAGCACTGTATATAAGTAAACAACAGCCTCTGCTAGCACACTGCAATATTAGAAAACGCTCTATATAACTTCTATCTTATTCGCTCTTTTATATATTAATTAACAACTCTTAAGACGCTCTTTCCTCCTCTCTATACGGTCTAAGAGACTTTACTTACTTAAACCGTCTGTCCCTATTTTTAATCTACTTCGAGTTCTAGTAAGAAGTAGATATCTAGTACGGATAGGCCTAAAGAATAGCAAAGCACCTATTTCTGCTATAGATAGCTTATAGCCTTCGCTAAATAGTTATAGTAGACCTATTATAAGATATTACGGAGTTTATTCTCCTTCAATCTAAAGAATATAAAGAGCTTCTTAATATTATTAACGCTCTTTAAATAGAAGGCGTAAGTTATTGTATACTTCTGCTCTAACTTATTGTTACGGACGACTATTTATTAGGTAAGAGTTTAGTGCTCGAAGCAGTGTCCGGTATCCGGTTTCTAGTAAAAGACAACCTTTATACACACTTTGCTACCGAGCTCGTACTACGACGTAGCGAACAGAAGTAACTTTCTATAAATATTATCTCTAACCTAAACTGTTTCGAGAGCGAGAAAGCGGAGCTTATAAACTTTTAAGTATCTAACTTAGGTTCTAAAGAGCTTAGAGAATTAATTAAGTAGGTTAAAAAGACTATAGACCTTTTTAATAGAAATAGTCGCTTTAGTAAAGATATCCTTAAGATTAATATAACAGAATTTAAGTAGCTAAATCTTATACTTATCGATCTACTTGGTCTTATTTATACTAAGAACAAGGGCTAGAATAAGACTAACGTTATAGTTATCTCTTTGCTTGTATAATTATATATAAAGAACCCTTATAGTATTATTCTCTATTTTATATCGGCTAAGAGTAACTATACTAACTAAGCAATTATATCTTATATCTATAAGGCCGATTTAAATAGGCTTTAGACTCTAAGTATTATTATAAAGTCTAATAAGCTCAATAAGGGTATAGAGATAAAGAGAAACTATATCGATTTTATTTAATTAAAAAAGACTTATAAATTTTAGCTTAGCTAGTATACTATTAAGAACTAGAACTTCTATTAAAAAGCCTACTTTAATAAGAAGTAGAATCGTACTAAGGCCGATTTCTTTGCTAGTAGTATGTAGATAGTAGTACCGTGCTAGCGTATTGGAATTACTACTCTTTAGTCTTAGTTAAGCGCTATTCTTACGGACTAGATTGCCTTATACTTACTAAATATAGCTTAAAATTAAATATAAAAATAATAGTATATTAAACGCTCCTTTAAAAGCTAATTACAGCGAGATTAGAATCTTCTAAGCAGCGCCGTTACCTCTTATAGATTATTAAGAGATTCGACTATCTTATATAGAAGGCCGTTAAAGGTATATATAGCGACGCGTTCTTTGGTAATACTATAACGAAGCTCGGATACGTTAAACGCCTTTAAGTAGTAGTTTAAAACGTGTTTCAAGACTTTTTCTAATAAGATATATTATAAGGGCTAGAAGAAAAAGAGTACTAAATTTTACGCTGAAAATGAGCTAGATACTATTATAAGAACTATCTTTGTTAAAAAGGTACAGAACTAAATAAAATAAAGTCGTAGTAGAGAATTGTTAGGTACGTTTAACCCTCTAATTATTAGTAACTTATTCTTCTAACAGTTAAAACGTTAAAAAAGTCTAGTAAATAAGTACTATTGTATACTCTTAGATATAGTATAAGACTATTTTAACCTAATACTGTTCTATATTGTAGATAAGGCTACTTACTATACTTTAAGCTAATTTATTTTAGGTTCTAAAGTTAATAAGCTTAAGCTAGTACTATTAGAGAAAGCTACTAAACTTCTATATTCTACTAATAAGGGTATCTAATTATATATAACTATTATTTTCCAGATATAGTATAAAAAGCTTGCTACAAGCACTAACAGCGCAATTTAAAGAAGGTATTGTATTATTACCTTAGCGTTAATACTAACTTTAAGGCCTTCTAAATTAAAGGTATTTTGAGTATAGTACTACTAAGTATACTTATCTTAAGAATAGAGCAAGATATAGATTTATATACCTATTTAAAGCTAACTAGCTATATAGAGGCTTACTATAAGATACATAAGCAGACTTAATTTAATTTAGACTCTTTTTAAACATAGTAAGATAATAGATTGCTATATATCTCTTACTAATAATGTTTACTAAGTTGCTATAAAGACTCTAATTAACAATGTTATAGCCTTAGTAAGCGAGTTCTATCTTCTTAACACGCTATTAGCCTTACTTTTATTTAATTTAATTATAGATATTAAAGATAACGATCTATTAGGTATTATAGACGAATCTCTAGACGTTTAAAGCTAAAGAGCTAGTACAGCATCTAAGCTTAAAAGTCTTAAGTACGGATTATAGATTCTTTAAAGATTTAGTTGCTATTGTATTAGAGGCACGTATCCTTAACTTTTACTAGTTCTTGTTTACTTACTTATAAGCTGTTTATAGCGAGCAACAATAAAGAGCTACTTAGTAATATAGTCTCTAACTTTAATTGTAACGCCGGTCGCTGGGAGAACCGAACTAAGGCTCACTTACCTTATATGCTTATCGACCTTAGTAGTAGTTATCTTGTGTACTAAAGACTAAAAGGCAGAAGAGGCGAGATAGATTATAGAAGGTAAGAGGGGCTTAACTAAAGTAGACAGAAGATAAAGTATGTTACTTAAATATAGTTAAGAAACTTATATTTAAATGTTAAGTTAATAAACTAAAGTTAACTCTAAGATCGGCTATTAGTCTAGCTATATAGTTTAAGGTATAAAGGTATATTCTCTGTATTTAATAGTCTTAACAATCTCTTTGTCGCGTAGTCGGAATTCTATTGCGATATAGCGACGTTGCTAATATCGCTATATCGAAGTTATCGGGTATACTGTATAATATTTTAATAAGGCTGGCTGCGCTCAGCTCTATACTAGCTAAACATAGTAAGATTGTAATATAAGATCTCCTCTTTAAGACTAGTCGTCCTTAACGGCTCTAGAAACATTAAAACTTCGTTGTTGCTCTATAATAGATTTAATTCTATAAGTCGTTATATTTAAAGTTAAGAAGGCTTCTAACGCTAATAAAGCGCTTAAGATTAATATTGTTCTTACTAAAGTTTATAGTCGAGAGATGCCTCTGTGTTTCCGTTGCTCTTATCTAGATAAGAAGTATATTCTAAAGTTTAGAAAGGTATCGTATTTTGTGTATATTTGCGATAAGAAGTTGTATAACGTTTGCTTATCGTTAGAGAATGGTTAGTTTTTATCCTACGTTCGTTTCCTTTAGGTTAGTGTTAACTTATTTTAGCTTAGAGTATCCGTTCTCAGTACTTACAGGTGTTGGATGCCCTCTAGGGGCAACGTAAGTGTTTAATAGAAGAAAAGGAAGTCGTTCGTACGGCGAAAAGATCGTACGAAGCTATTAAAGTGGCGATTGTAGATTTAGAGAAGAAGCTTAAAAGATTACGCGTTTAGACGCAGAGTAAAATAGATTAGAATAATATATTATTCGAGAAAGAATGGCTAGCGGCTATGTTCGATAGTAATATTATAGATATATCGAATAGTTTAAGTATAGACTTGCATAATAATCTGTATCTAGAGTTAGGTAGTAGGCTACTAATATAGTAGACTAGTTTGTTTATAGATAACCTAGGTGTCGGTATAGTATACTAGATAGTAGATTAGAGTGTTAGTACTGCTACAACTAATTAACCTTCTAGTTTCAATATTATTAAATAGTGTCTTTATAGTTAGTTAGGTTTCGTTCTAGTTCCTATTAATTTTTATGTTTAAAATATCCTTTCTATTTTATAAGATACTGTTGTTTGCCTCGATGTTGTTTATAAGCTTAAATCGTTTTAACCTTATACTTAGGTTCTTAATTATTAAAAAGGATTTCTAAGTTGGATTGTTCTACTCTTCGAGAGTAGGCTAGTTTTAACAGCGCTATATAGAATATAGAGTGTATTCTTATTGTCTTTAGGAGTTTACGTTTAAATATTACGGGTCCTAATTACTATAAGATTTTAAACGGTTTTGTTTTAATATAGTTAAGTTTCTTACTTAGTCTGATAGTCTTTATATTTCTTATAAGTAAGTAAGCTCTTTCCCCCTCTTTTATGCTTGTATTTAGGGTAGTTTTTAACTTATTATATTATTTTCTTGTTTGTTCGTTAATAAACTTGCTGTCTAACTTTAACTATTAGTATAGAGTTTTTATGCTTGTAGCTATTTGTATAGCTAATTCGTTTTCTGTGTTGTTCTGTAATTGTCTTCTTTAAAGAGGGTAATAGCTATATAAGGTATAAAACAGAGTTATTTTACTTATATTATTCTTTGTATTATTGTACGCGGCTTACGCTACTAATAATAATTGTATCTAGTCGTTTTACTAGTAGTTAATGTATACTCAGAGATACTGTTCTAGTGTTTAATTTGTTCGTTCCGTTTGTTTGTCTGTCTGCAGATAGAACGACGTAGACATTTTCTATTTTGTTTCTAGTTATTGTATTAGAGATATTTAAAACTGTAAGACGAATTTTTTGTCTCTGTCTAAGATAATTCTTTGTAGTTAACTATAGTTTGCTAGAATAATCCGAAGGAATATATATACTAATTGTTCTAAATTGTTAGCTTTCTTGTAAGATACAAAGTACGCGTACTTTATTAGTTTATCGTATATAACAAGGATAGCGTTGTAAGCTACTTCTATAAGTAGATCCTTAGATATTAGTAGCTTAGTAATAAAGTCTAGTAAGACTATATACTATAGCCTCTTAGATATTTTTAGTGGCTGTAGTTTACCGTATAGTAAATGTTTTGGGTGCTTTGTTCTTGCGTATATATTGTATTCTCGAATATAATTCTCGACGTAGTGTTGGATTCTTAGGATATAGTAGGTTCTTATAATCTTTTCTATAGTATTGTCGATGCTCTTGTGTCCCTTTGTTGGGTTATTATAAAAGTTATCGATAATATATTAGATTAGATTCCTTAGGATATAGATTTTATCTTAAAATTTGTAATATTTCTTGTTGTTCTTTATTAGCCCTTAGTGTCGTTTCTTGTTTTTCTAGTAGGTTTTAGAGTCGTTTAAGATGTCTGGAATTTGGTTGTCTAGTTTAATAACAAACTTAGTTATTATAGCTAATTAATTGTATCTAATCTCGTTATTGTATTCTTAGAATATTGCGTGCTCGACGTGTTCCTTGTTGTTAAGGTAATTGGAACGTCGGCTTAGAGCATCGGCTCTATTGTTCTCGAAACTCTTCTTGTAGGTAATAATAAAGTTGTATAAAGCTATAGTTTTTAACTATCTAACTTGTCTGCAGTTAAGTTTCTTTATCGTTATAAAGTAAGTTAGGTTCTTATAGTCTATATATACTATAATTGTATAGTTTGCTTCTTTTAAGTAAGCTCGCTATATTTTGAATGCTGCTATAATAGCTAAAAGCTCTTTATTGTAAATGTTATAGTTCTGTTCTGTAAGTAATATTTTTTTTAAGTAGAAAGCTACTAATCTAAGCTTTCTTCCTTTATTATTCTATCTTATATATACTTTAATTGTATAGTCTAACGCGTCTATTTTTATAATAATCGGTAGGTTAGAGTTAAATATTACTAATACGGGCTCAATCTTAAAAGCTTCTTTAAGCCCTTTAAATACTAATTGTTCTTTCTATGTCTAGAAAAATTCTATCAATTATTTTGTCTGTTAAGACAGCGGTGCTGTAATTCGACTAAAGTTGGATATTTATTGCCTGTAGTAGTTAGCAAAACTAAAAAACTGCTGCAATTATTTTATATTCTTTAGTGTAGACTAGATTAGAACGGATTAAATCTTCGAATCTTTTATTTAGAGACCGTACTCGATAATTATAAATCTAAGAAATTCGACAGATTGTTAATAAAACTGGGTTTTCTCGATATTAATTTGTAAATCGGTACGCGCTAAGTTTTCTAATACCTTTTTAATATATTTCTTATGTTCTTCTAGTATATAGCTATATACTAGGATATCGTTTAGATAAGTAGTTATAAATATATTTGGGTAATCGCTAAGTATATTGTTAATTAGTTTCTAAAATAATGCTGGTGCGTTTATTAGCCTAAAGGGTATAACGCAATACTTAAAAAGTCTGTGTCTTATATAGAAGGCTGTTTTCTATTCTTTACCTTTCTTTATATAAATTAAGTTATAGGCTTCTCGTAGGTTAAACTTAGTAGACTATTGCGCGTTATACAATTAGTCTGTTATTTTGTCGATATATAATAAAGAATATCGATTTTTAATAGTTACTCTATTTAATTGACTATAATTTATATAGAGTCGTAGTTTACTATTCTTCTTCAGTACGAAGAGTATTAGGTATTCGGCTAGTAATGTTAATTTTTAAATAAATTCTTTCTTAAGATTTTTATTGAGATAGTCGCGGAGCGCTTAATTTTCTACTTTTAATAGAAAGTATATTAAACCGAATATTGGCGTCTTACCTTCTTATAAAGGTATTATATAATCTTACGGTTTGTGTTCTAAGAGAGCTGAGTTTGGCTTAGTTTTCTTAAACAGGTATTAGAATTGATTGTATTTCTCGGGTATCTTAGTAATTAACTAAGTACTTGTTGTTGTATAGAATCGTTAGCGTATAGTTGTCTCTTGTTTATACTTATATATAGTTAGCTATAGACAAGATACTGCGTTAGACTTCTCTTATAGAATGTTTAAGTATCGAAGTATAATAGTGCTAACCTGTATAAGTTCTTTATCGCGCTCCTTGTTCTTACTACTAAAAATAGCTTATAGAATATTTATTCTGTAGAACGACTCTTATTTAAAGTGCTTATATTTAGTAAAGAGGAGTTTTTTAGTTCTTTAATCTACTTTTAGGTTATATTGTTGTAACTAAGGTATACTTAGTACAGAGTAATACTGGTTAATATCTACAATATTATAAGTAATTTCTTCTTAATAGTCTTTAATTATTATATCTGTTAACAAAGTCTTGTAGTCGACTCTTCCCTCTACCTCTTAAAATTTAGACAGTGTATAGAGTAATTTCTTCTTTTGTGTTTATATTTGACACTCTTTAATATAGCGTATTAAGATAAAGTTGCCTATTGCGCCCAAATTAATTATAATTTTAATGTTTCTATAGTTTATTGTTACTTAAGTATGTAGATATGTTTTATAAGAGACCGAGCTCGCACAGAGCTAGGCTTCTAAAGGGTTTAACCGTTAAACAGGCCGATACTACTGCTCTTAAAGTAGTTAGCTTAGTCTTTTTTCTATTAATTATATACATTTTAGAGTATTCTAGATACCGGAACCTATTATTAGTTAATCTACTATAAGAATTTCTATATAAGGTGTTTTAGTACTGTCTTTATTATAACGTTTAGTTTGTCGTTTACAATCTCTACCTTAATTATGCAACTATCGCTAGTTAAAACCTATTGTGTCTGTAGGTTGTATATTGTTAGTTAAAGATATTAGTACTAACTATATAATTCTAAACCTTTAATAAGGTAGTTTACTAGTTGTTGTAGGCGTAAGTAAATGTATCTTAGAATATTATTAATATCTCTATTAGCGCTTAAATTTCTATTGTAGAAGGCTAACTAACAAAGTCTCTATATTATTCCTTTCCAACGAATTAGAGTTTGTTCTTTCTAGTTAGTATCGTTCTTAAGCAAGAATTTTGTACTATTAGAATCTATATTTTTGTCCTTAAGTCGTTGTCTTGTCTATAACGCATCGTAGCTGCTATCTTACTTAGCCTCTACAATCTGTTCTTTCTTAAATTTCCCTTAAGTTTCTAGATAAGGTAACCTAGATCTTTCTCGGGTAAGGCCTAGTTCTTGTATTAAACCTTGTTTTAAAGATATCGGTTTTCTTAGCTATTATTCTGACCCCAATTTGTCGGGTTTATAGATCGTACAATCGTTATCGTAGTATACAGTCTAGAATAGTGTTTCGTATAGTACAACGGTATCTTATACCTACTACCTTGAAATAGTACGGTTAATATTGTTTCAGTTCTATAGACTTTATTGTTTCTATTTTATTTGTCGTTTCTTTGTTTCTTCCTATAACTTAATGTCTGTGTCTAAGTTTTTATATAAGTTAAATAAGTTCTACTCATTGTATTTCTTGTTGAAAGAAACCTAGTGAGTGTCTTTCTAGTTACAGAAGGTGCTCTAGTAGACGTTTCTTTGCTTCTTAGTTAGTTTAGTAACGTACTTATACTAGTTCTAAATAGTCTTCTATAAGAGACCTAATTCTTAAAAGGAACAATCTCCGGTTAGGTCTATATACTAGCGGTCGGAGAAGGCTGCTAGTAATTCTATCGCCTTATTGCGACCGTTGTTCTCTTATATCTAAGTAGTTATATTAAACTATTGTCGTAGGAAATAGAGTTTCTAAGGTCGATTGTTGTGTTCGTTTCTACCAATACTGTTAAACTGTTATTCTTTAAAACAGTATTCTTTAACTTAATACTCTAGTTTTCCGTAATACAAGTATAGCTTGTTCTTTATTCTGTATTCTTGTTCCTAGTTGTTTAGTTTTTCTCGAAGCTTTATAAAATTTAACTCTATTGAATCGCCTTAGTTTTATCGAGAGTTTGCTCGATTCTTTGTTTTATAGAACCTATTAGTAGGGTTACCCTTCTTTTCTATTTATCTTTTAAAGTTGCTGTCGTCGATCTTCTTTGCTCGTTGTATAAAGTTATTAAGATTATTAAACTTCTCTTTACGAATATAAATTATTTTTTTAATATAATTTTTGAGTCTGTCGTAGAAAGTCTCAATAAGGGGTTTCTTATTCTATTCTATTTAGTTAGCATACTATATAAATTTGGCAGCGTATCTGCTCGCTGGTCCTATTTGCTTAAGATTCTAAAGCTTCTTAATAGTAACGTATCTAGCGTCGGTTAGTCTAAAGATTTTATAAAGCTTCTTCTAAAAGAAGACGAAGCTAGTAAAGAACTCGTCGGTATTCTCGTACCTACTCTTTATTGAGGTAAATAAGAAATTATCGAAGTAATACTTAATCTACTTATAAGCATCTCTGTCTATATAAAAGGTAGCGAATAGAACTATAGTAGTATTGTTTAGAAACTAGTTTTTATAAGTTTTAAAGTATACGGCTAGGTGTATTAAAAATAAAGTAACTTTAAAACGTTTATCTAAGAAGCTTTTTTCTATCTTAGTGTTAACGTTTAATATCTTACTCGTACTAGCTATTCTGTTGGCTAACCTATCCGTAGCGTTGCGGCTATTGAATGCCGAAGTAGTAGATATAATTAATCTACTTTCTCTACTTTTATAGCGAGTCTATTAAAGTATAACGCCGGTCGCTAAGAGAACCGAACTAAGGCTTACTTACCTTATATACTTATCGACCTTAGTAGTAGTTATCTTGTATACTAGAGACTAAAAGATAGAAGAGACGAGATAGATTATAGAAGATAAGAGGGGCTTAACTAAAGTAGATAGAAGGTAAAGTACGTTATTTAAATATAGTTAAGAAACTTATATTTAAATATTAAGTTAATAAACTAAAGTCTATTCTAAGGTTAGCCATTAATTTAGCTATATAGTCTAAAGTATAAAGATATATCTTCTATATTTAATAGTCCTAACAATCCCTTTGTCGCGTAGTCGGGATTCTATTGTAATATAGCGACGTTGCTAACGTCGCTATATTAGAGTCGTCGGATATACTGTATAATACTCTAATAAGGCTGGCTGCGCTTAGCTCTGTACTAGCCGGACGTAGTAAGATTGTAATATTAATTATAAGTACTAGAATTAAGCTATTTAAGCTAGAATAGTAGAAAATAAGGAAAAGTTATAAGATAGTTAAATTAACCTTAACAACGTAGAAGACGTATAGACTATACTAGTAGAGATACTGTAATCTGGGTATAGATCAGAAAGCAGTTAGATAGCAAAAAGGGTCTAAATAGGCTCTACTAGTGTTCAAGCTAATTATTAAGGAGACCAGAAAGAGATACGTCTACTAGAGGAAAGATATTCTCTTAAGATTGTAGCCTTCTTAAATAGACAATATTCCGTTCTAATTTGCTATTAGAACGTTTATATATTATAACTATCTTCCTCCTTAAGGAGAATCGCTCTCGATCTAGGTGCAATATACTATCTCTATCGTACCTTCTATTTATTGTCTTACGTAGAGCAATAACCTCGTTAAAAATCTACTGGCTTATGTCTACGTTTAGTCGGAAAAAGAGTAATGTTGCTTACTATTATTCTATACGTCGTTTAGTGCTAGTTTTCTATAGCACTAAGTTATAGTACTAAGCTCTATTTTTAATTTAAAGCTCCTAAGCCTAAGTTATAAGCTTGGTAGTAAGGTTATATATTATTTTTATCTAATTTTATATTCTTTTGTATACTCTTATATACGCTTTTACCGATTAATTGCCTCTATAGGTAGTAGTAACCTATATAAATAGGCTTCTTTACTTCTATATTAGTATCTATAGGGGGAAGCTTTGTTATTAGTACCTAACAATAGATATAAAATAAGGCTCTTACTCTTTTAAACTTTCTCTTTCTTTCTTTAATATTATTATACTCTTTTACTTAGTCTATAAGCTTCTCTTCTTTAATAGGCCTTTACTTTTCTTCTTAAGTAATAAGTTTATAGCTAATTTAGTGTTAAATTGCCTTTAATTTGCCTTTATAATCTCTACTATATTAAGTTTTAACTTTATTAATAAATTCGCTGCTAGAGCAAGCTCTTCTAAAGCGCTAACTTGCTACTTAACTTACGGCATTAAGGACTTTAAAGCCGCTGTTAATTTTAAAGCTCTTCTTTATAACGCTCGTAAAAAGAAAACTTTTAAGATTGCTTTACTAATTTCTAAATTATCTACGGCTTCTTTTAGTCTACGCTCTTTTAAACTAGATAGCGTATCTCTAACTTTTATAACTCTTTATAAGTTTACTATCTCTTATTGCTTTATTTTAGTCTAACTATTAGTATTCTAGCTTATTAAAAGCGTTACGTCTATAAAAACGACTCCAACGATAATAAGATTGTTCGTTCTCTCTATTACTACGGTACTGCTTATAAGCCCGAGTCGTCTACAAAGTCTTGCTGGTTTGCCTCCTTAAATTCTACTTTTTGCGCTGTATCTGCGTTAATTTAGCCTTAGCTAGAGGCTTACGTCTTAGTATACTACTATTGTATAAAGGTCTTGTTTAGCGATATAGCTGTACGTAGTAGTCTTTCTATAAACTCTAATTTTAAGTATTATAAGGACTAAACCTGCGAGTAGCCTAAAAAACAGTATACTAAGTATACCCGCTATACTAATATTAAGAGGTCGAAAGACAAGTATAAGATAGTAAGTCTAATACTCTTTTATTTTAAGTACTAATTGACCCTATATTAACGTATACTAGGTCTCTACTTAATAAAGATATACCTATAACCTTCTCGTACGCGTTAACTTTTTCTTAACCTTTAGCGAGGACGTCTAAAATAACAAAGAGTCTTTTTATAACGACTATTTTACTTTACTTCGCGCTTTTTGCGTTTAGCTGTAGACTTAGTAGCGCGGTCTAGGTACTAAGTCGGTTGAGTAGGCCGATACTAACAATTTTAAGTACATTAAGGCGCTATATTAGAGCTTCGATTCTAATATAAGGTTGTACGGCCCTTAGCCGTCTATAAATAAGGCCTCTTATAAGCTAGCTATAGTAGATTTAGTTAATTAGATTTAGAACCGTATTAACGATAGTCGCGACTAGGTTAAGTAGTATTATACCGCCGATTCGTACTAACTTCGGTGCTAGTTTAGATAGTCTTTTTGTAGTTTTCTGTCTTTTATTCGGCTAGAATTTTAATCTATATAAGTAGTTTTCCTTAGCCTATCGGAATAGTTCTATATTTTCTTTCTGTATAAGTCTTATTTTAGCTTTCTTATAGCTTAAGCTTTATAATTATATATAAATAGTCTTAAGGTTTAATACTATACTAATTCTATGTTCTAAACTATACTTAAGATAATCTACCTTCTCTTTAGCGTTATATTGTAGGCTAATTGCATAGGCTTGTAGTTCTTTCTTATCTACGTTGTCTAGTTTATCTTAGACACTTGCCTCTCGGCTTAGCGTCTTTACGCTTCTTAAATTACTTAAGGACGTTAGAGTCTTTAAGATATGTCCGCGGCTCTATTATGTTATTTACCTTTAACTATCTTTACTACTTAGTTCAATATTAGTCTTTATTCTTAATCTTAAAGCAAATCGCCTTAACGAGCTATTTTTTACTACTATCGACTTTAATCGGACTAGACGGTTTTGTACCAGGTCGACGGCAATATAGCTCTAGTAAGAATACATAGAAGATAGAGTAGATGCGGTAGAAGTTTAGTAGTGCTAGCTAGTAAGCTTATTTACCTACTTTCTTAAGGATTCTAAATAGTTCTAAGCTTCGATTGTTAAGCTTCTTTATTGGCCTCTTTGTCTTAAGGTTCTTTAACGATAGTAGCACTAAGTTACCTACTATATAGTATTTTAGTGTATACTTAGTATTATACTATTTTATCTATAAACACTAAGCTTTCTCTAGCTGCTACTTTATTTTTTATTAGCGGAGAGGGCGTTCTTTTATATACTTAACTGCTATAGAATATTCTAGTTTAGACTATCTTCCCTTTTAACAGAAGGTATTCTTACCGATAGAAAGGTTGTTCGGCTTAACTACGGTACGGTACCAATTTAGCGGCGGCGCGCCGTCTAGTACGTCTATAACGCGATCGAACGTACATTTAATCAGCAAAATTTTTGTTAATAAATAAACTTTGAAATTATACGCAAAAGTAGCTTCTTTTAGATACTTATACTAATTATCTTAATTTTAAGAGATGTAGATACGTAGGTAGTTTTTAAGCTTCTAGTTCTAGTGCTCAGTTTAGCTATTAGTTTAAGGGTAAAATGCTATACTTAACCTTCGTTTTACGGCTAAATACTGGCAAAAGGTGCTCTAATATAAGCTAGTAAACATAAATTCTCTGTCAGACAAGAGGCTCTTTAGGAATCCTAACGTTTTTGCTTAGTGTTTATAAAGCACTTCTATCAGCTTTATAGTATCTATAGTTTTATTAACTAGAATATAGGTTATAAACTTAAAAAAGCGGTCTACGATTATAAGAATTAAATTAATAATGTTTCTGTTTTTTAAAAGAACTATTAGTAGTTTAACAATAAAGTCTAAGAATAGGTTCTTAAAGAAGCTAATTAGAACTAATATCGCTGCTATCTTACTATATAGCTTATAACTCTTTATAGCTGTTTATTAGTATATATTGTATTTAGCAATAAAGTTCTTAATATACGTTACTATCTTTTCTTACGTATATTTGTATTTTAGAATTTTAAGAGTCTTCTTAATTTTAAAGTAGCCAGCAGGCTTATTATTATAATTTCTGCTTATAATTTTAAGCTTTGACGTAGAGCATTCTAGTATTTAGATTTTACTACCTTAGTATAATAACTTATAGCTATTAACTAACTATTTTACGTACTTTAAAGACTTAGAGTTTAAGTTAGGCTCTATTAAAGTATCTAAGTTAATTTAACTCGTACAACGCTTTCTTATACCGGCTTAATAGCAATCTGTTGCCGTTTTATTACTCTACTAATCTTTAGTTCTAGCCAATAATTTTAACTCCGATACTTTCTACTTTATAAAGGCGTCCCTCTACTAGACTTTAAGGATTAGAGTTGCGAGACCCCAAAAAGTATTATTATAAGCTGTTTTAAGAGCAATAGCTGTAACTACCTTAACTTATAATACGAGAGCTATCGAAAAAGGCTTTGTATTAGTAAAGAAAGACGAACGCGTTTCTCGCTCCTAGACGTTCTATATAAGGTCTGTATCTAACTCTAATCTACCTTCGATTTAGATTACAGTCGCATTTAGGGTTTTAGGTCGGTAGCTAAACTACTAATAGTATTCAAACTAATTTTTAAGTAATATAATTAAGGTAATAATTATACCTTCTTTTAGGCGAGAGAGCTCTTTCCTAGTACTAAGTAAAGTAGTATCTTTTCTAAGCTTCTGCTATAGACTCGGCAACATCTTATTGGCGTTATCTTTCTTTGCTCTACGTAAATTCTTATAATCTAAACGGCGCAATAGCACGTCTGCTAGGTTCTTACTATTTATACGGTATAGTATTTTAAAGTTAAATACTAACAGGTCTTCTGTCTAGCGCGTCTATCGGCGAGACAATGCTTTTATTGTTATAAAATACTATAGATTATTGTAGTCTATTATAACCTTTATTAAGTACTATACATTAATAAGGTAATAGCGCTAGTACTTAAAGCTAGTCTATATTACTATAAGCTCTTTATTATAGATATTATATCTTAGCTTAGCGTTTATAAATTTCTTTAAAAAGAACGCTACTAGATATAAATGTGTATCTACCTTATTATTAATACTAGTCTAAACGGTGTCCGCTATATTTAGTATAGGCAAGCCTAAGTTAATATTTAACGGCAATAGTAATTAGCTATCTCCCCTTAGCTAAAGTAAGATGCCTACTATTATAAAGTCTAATACGTTAGTTATTAAAACAATCGATAGTACCGGGTTAAAGTACGTTAGCACTAGTATATTTATAAAGGCTTGCTTTAGCGCTTTAAAAGCTTTTTGTTAGGCTTTGCTCTAGACAAACTTAATGTCTTTCGTTAGTATGTTTATTGGTACTACAATGCAGCTAAATCTATAGATAAATTACTAATAAAAGTTTACGAATTCTAGGAAGGACAGGATCCGCTTTGCGGTGGTAGAGACTAGCCATTCGGCTATAATTTGTATTCTTTTTGGGTCTATTTCGATACTATCGACTTTCTATAGAGCCTTTGTAGGACTTCTTTAATATAGCCTTTATAGCTTTCTTTGTCTTTAAAGAAAATTAAGATATTGTCTATATAAACGATATATATAGTATCAATAAGATTATCTATAGCTTTATAGATATATACCTAGAACGTAGCAGAGACGTTTGCTAGTTTAAAAGATATTACTAGGTATTTATAGTACTTGTATCGGGTACAAAACGCTGTCTTTTATTTATTCTCTTTATAAATACAGATACAGTAATAGGTATTGCGAAGATTAAGCTTTGTAAATATCTTCGAGCCTTATAGGCAATTAAGAATCTTAGAGACTAGTAGCAATGCGTAGCGATTCTTTACAGTTATATTGTTTAAACCGCGGTAGTTAATATATAGTCTCAACGATCTGTCTACCTTAAGTATAAATAGAACTAGAGCACCCGCCGAACTAGTAGAGGGTTGTATCTATTCTTTCTTAATTATAGTATTTAGATACTCTCGAAGCGTCTTTAGCTTATTCTATAATATCGGGTAAATTAGCTTATACAGAGGTTCTATACTATTCTTAAGCTTAATCTTATAAGTATGCTTACTAAGCGGCGTAAGCTTACTTAACAGTTCTTTAGAAAAGATATCTTTATATTTAGTATACTAAGGAGGAAGCTTATCTCGCTTCTCTACTTTCTTAGGCTCGCTATTCGGAATTCGGTCTGGTAGCAAACTAACGTCTAATAGGACCGCTATTTAATACTTATAACGTTTATCTACTCTTATCTATAAGATTATAGAATAGCACTGTTCGCCTTTTTATAAATATACTAAAATTATGTCTTTATTAATAATCTTAATAGATTTAGCTTCTATTATCTATTCTTTAGGCACAGAAAGGTTTCTCTAAGCAATTGTTCTTATCGCTTAGCTAATTTAGAGCTTAACTTACTTAAGCTATAAGTATCCTAAGACGAGGCTGTATTCTATAAAGTTAGCTAAATATAGATAGAGTTAGCAATACCGTTTCTCTCTATATACGTCTCTTACAGTTATATTTACGTTATAAACGCTATAAAGCTACAGCTTATTTTTATTAAGGAACTTAGTATACAGAAGCTTTACTTTATACAATTTTTGCTATCCTCTTTTAAATACAATACGATAATTAATAAGATTAATCTCTATATTAAAATCTACTAGCGCGAGAATCTCTTGCGGTAACCTGTCTAGCTGTACCGAGACTTTAATTTATACTCGCCGTTAATTAACAGCTCTAAGCTTTAGAGACGCAAGGCTTATTCTTAGGGCCTATCGTTTTTCTATCTAATTAGCGTCAAATTGACACTAGTTTGAGGTATAGTACATTTAGTAGTATAATACCCTTTCTAATTGTATATAAAGTAGATAATGTTTGCCTTACTGTATATCAACCTTAGTTACTTTTATGCGGCAGAGCTATTGTCTCTTTATTAGACCGGCAAGTTACCTTGTCTTTAGTATAAACCGCCTTATTTGTAGCCCGACCTCTATAGAGATGCTCTAGCGTTATAACCGCTATAGTTTGTATCCGATCCGCTACCGAAGCGATCTCGGTTTATATTAGTATTGCGGGCGTTCTGCAATATACTATAATTAATATTTATATATTAACAAACTTTCTTTAGAAGCTCGTTTATATCTTTAAGCAGGTTCTCTAAGAGACCTTACTTAATTAGCTTTATCTTAATTTATAAAGATAAGCGCGTATAGTAAAATGCAGCCTAATTTAAGTCCGGTATCTTGCTATCTAGCAACTTAGTTTCTTCGTTTTATAAAAAGCTTAAAAAGTTCTTAAGCTTTTACGTTGAACTCTGTATTAACGTAAAGAACTTTTCTACGTTAGCTATAGTAGCCGTAGCTAAGTCGACGATATATTTTATTACCTATTCTTTAAAGTACACTTATACGTAAAGCGACGTATTCTCTTTATTCTCTTCGACGTAAGTTTACTATCTATCTACTAGATCTCTAGGAAGTCTCTAAACATATTAAATAATAATACGAACGTTATCGAAGTTCGATACGTTAGCTATCTAAAATCTTTTCTTAATAGTTTAAGTCTATTAAGTGCTCGTAGAGCTTATAACTCTTTTAAGCTTAGACGCCTCTTTCTTAAGAAGCTCGTTAATCTAACTTTAAAGGCTTAAATCGCTCTATAGCCGCTTGCTACTAGCCTTCAAATTGTAGGTAGACTAGAGCTTAACTTCGAGTATTCGCTTTTTAAGCTTAAGCTTTTTAATAATATACTGCTACTGCTATACTAGTAGTTCTTGTCTCAGCTTTCGTATCTTAACGCTTAAGAAGGCACTAAAAAGGGATTCTTTGCGGTTAAAGCTTTAGTAAGCCCCTTTATTATCGTTATTGTTTTAGTTTAAACTATCGTTCTTTTTAGTTTACGATCTACTTAGCGTCTATTCGCCGGCTTATAAGCTTTCTTACTTATTATCGTTACTAGATTCTATATAAGGGTTTTAGTCTTCTTTAGTATTAGCTATATTTTGCTACGCTCTATATTCTACTTGTACGGCGGATATAAAGCGACTACCGTCGCGTGCTTAGTTTCTTGCTTGTTCTCTTTAAATACAGTACTTGCTAGTACCGGCCATCAATTAATTTTAATATTATTTATTTTAACGTATATACGGAGTCTCGGCTATACTCGATTATACTAAGTTAACCCCTAAGCGACGTTAATAAGGTATCTAACTACCGGCCGCCTTCCTTGTAGGTTTAGAATAATTAGGATATAATCTAGGTATAGAGTAGAGAGCAGTTAGATAGCAAAAAGGGTCCGAATAGGCTCTACTAGTGTTCAAGCTAATTATTAAGAAGATTAGAAAGGAATGCGTCCACTAGAGGAAAGATATTCTCTTAGAATCGCAGCCTTCTTCAATAGGCAACATTCCGTCCTAATTCGCCATTGGAACGTTTATGCATTACAGATACAATCTATAGACGTAGCTCTAGATACTTAGAATACTTCTAGATTGAGAAAGAAAAAAATAGAAATCTTAGATTTATTAACTGAGCTAAGAATAGGGTTCTATTAAGTAAGATTAAGGATAATATAACTATTTATCTTATTAAGCTCTAGGTTTTATTTTTCCTTCTAAATTTTCTATATTCTCTGTATAAATACGAAAGCGGGTATAACGTTATATAGATTATTATATATAGAGTATTGTATTAGATATTCTACTATAGTTTTTTAGTTCTTAAAAAGTCTTCTTTTGTACTTTAGATATTTATCTATAACTTAAGTAGAAGGAGTAACGAGTCTAAAAAACTAACAGAGAACTATACTTAAAATTAGAACTATAGAGGCTTTAAGAGCTATAAAATAATCTTAAATAAACAGTATTAAGGCTTGTTAGATGCTTATAAGAATTATCGACTATAGTGTAGAGTACTTAGCTATATATAAAATATAAATATAAGTATATTAAAGATACTAAACTTATCTACGTGGCTAAAACTATAGATAATAGCATTTAATACGACTAATAGAGCAATAGTTGCTAAAAAACTCTTATTCTAAACTATCTAGTATTACTTATATATAGCGTTAGTATTAACGCTTAGCTTAGTGTCTACGCCCGGTCCTAAGCTATATACTATAATAAACTTACAGCGTAGTAATAGAGCGTATTAGAAAGTAGCGCTATTATATTTTATTTTAAGAGAGCCTCTACTTATTATATAAGCAGAGAAGCGCTTTATTATCTTTTTTAATATACTTAACTCTCTTTTATCTATACAGTTTCCCTTTTAAAGACGCGTTTAACTATAGTAACGGAAGCTATATTGTACATTAGAAAGACGCGAGTATTAATAGAAGTCTATTAATATTAAAGGTAATCCTAAATTTAGCCAAGCTTTTATTAATATATTTAAGAAAGTTCTAAATCGGCTATTATTTAAGTATAATTTAGGTACAATGTTTAAAGCTATTAGCTAAAGAGTGTATTAAGTATAGTAATAGAGATTAGAGCGGATAAGCGGCTTCGGTACTAATTATAAATATAGCTATTAATAAGAAGTAGCGTATATTGCGCTACTTATCTATATTTAAAGTTAAATAGCCTACCTTTTTCTTCTATTTACTAGCCTTATAAATAGTACTTCTGTCTACTTTACTACTTTAATTATCTTTAAATTTGCTTTTCTCAGTTATATTACTTTATATAATTTCCTTGCTACTATTATATAATTTAATATACTAGTCGTTATAACTGCTTTTACCTTTTGTTAAAAAGGGTGCAGGGAAGAAGAAAGATACTACTACAAAGAGTAGGAAGACGAGACTAGCTTGGGACTAGTGCAATACTTAGGCTTGTTACAGGTACAATACTCAGTAACAAAGAGAAGCTGTTGTTGTGTTGTCTGTCTTGTTAGCTAGAATTCTCTAGAGGGATCCTAGCTTATATATCTAAGTCTAGCGGCCCGTGCAGGACTTACTAGATATCTGTTCTTTTGATAGGGGCCAGATAACCCGTAACTTACCGCACAAGACGGTAATTCCGTCTATCTAAAACTGTTAGTCTCAGTCTATCCCGTGTTGTCTTAGACTA